>CM022302.1:191555796-192755796 GCA_011799875.1 Thinopyrum elongatum
TTTCAGCAGAACTACCATGGTGTTGTTTTTGTGCAGAAATAAAAGTTCTCAAAATTGGATGAAACTTTTTGGAGAATTATTTTGGATAAAAAATACTGGAACCAAGACCCGCTGGAGGAGGGGCCCCAGCTGCCCACTAGGCACCAGGGCGCGCCACCCCCCTCTGGCGCGCCCTGGTGGGTAGTGGGGCCCACGAGGCTCCGCTGACCCTAATTTCAACTCTATAAATTCCTATTTTTGGAGAAAAAATAGGAGAGGAAGTTTCATCGTGTTTTACGATACGGAGCCGCCGCCACCTCCTGTTCTTCATTGGGAGGCCAGATCTGGAGCCCGTTCGGGGCTCCGGAGAGGTGGATCTTCCGTCTTCATCATCACCAACCATCCTCCATCACCAATTTCATGATGCTCACCGCCAGGAGTGGTTATTTCTTCGTAGGCTTGCTGGACGGTGATGGGTTGGATGAGATTCATCATGTAATCGAGGTAGTTTTGTTAGGGCTTGATCCCTAGTATCCACTATGTTCTGAGATTGATGTTGCTATGACTTTGCTATGCTTAATGCTTGACACTAGGACCCGAGTGCCATGATTTCAGATCTGAACTGTTTATGCTTTCACCATTATATCTATGTTCATGATCCAATCTTGCAAGTTATATGAACCTATTACATGTTATCATTCATAAACCCCAAGGTGACAATAATTGGAATACTTTCCGGTGATGACCGTTGTTTGAGGAGTTCATGTATTCACTATGTGTTAATGCTTTGTTCCGGTTCTCTATTAAAAGGAGGCCTTAATATCCCTTAGTTTCCTTATGGATCCCGCTGCCACGGGAGGGTAGGACAAAAGATGTCATGCAAGTTCTTTTCCATAAGCACATATGACTATTTACGGATGCCTACATTATATTGACGAACGGGAGCTAGTTCTGTGTCGCCCTAGGTTATGACTGTTATATGATGAATATCATCCAACGAAATCACCGATCCAATGCCTACGAGCTTTTCACATATTGTTCTGACTAAGTTACTACTGTTGCTGCTACTGTTACAACTCGTACAAAATTACTGCTACTGATGTTACCATTACTATTGCTGCTACTATTATCACTATTGCTATCAAACTATCATACTACTGTGCTACTGATCACTTTCCTGCAGATATTTAATCTCCAGGTGTGGTTGAATTGACAACTCAATTGCTAATACTTACAAATATTCTTTGGCTCCCCTTGTGTCGAATCAATAAATTTGGGTTGAATACTCTACCCTCGAAAACTGTTGCGATACCCTATACTTGTGGGTTATCAAGACCTTTTTCTGGCGCCATTGCCGAGGAGGATAGCTATATTTGTTGAGTCACTTGGGATTTATATCTGTTGGTCACTATGAAGAATCTTAAGGATGATAGAACCAAGATAGTTCCCTCTAAGACGAGGGGAGGTTCTAAACTTTTAAAAAATCTCCGTTTCAAAATTTCAAGTAGTAGTTTTGTAGCAGTAGTAGTTTTGTAGCAATTGCAATAGTAGCAGCAATAGTAGTAACTTAGCAAAGATCAATATGTGAAAAACTCGTAGGCATTGGATCGGTGATAACGGTTGATAATATTCATCATATAACAGTCATAACCTAGGGTGACACAGAACTAGCTCCAATCCATCAATGTAATGTAGGCATGTATTCCGTAAATAGTCATACGTGCTTATGGAAAAGAACTTGCATGACATCTTTTGTCCTACCCTCCCATGGTAGCGGGATCCATAAGGAAGGTAAGGGATATTAAGGCCTCCTTTTAATAAAGAACCGGAACAAAGCATTAACACATGGTGAATACATGAACTCCTCAAACTACGGTAATCACCGGAAAGAATCCCAATTATTGTCACCTTGGGGTATGCAGATCATAACACGTAGCAGGTGCATATAACTTGCAAGATCGAACCAAGAACACAAATATATTGGTGAAAACATAAATGGTTCAGATCTGAAATCATGGCACTCGGGCCCTAGTGACAAGCATTAAGCATAGCAAAGTCATAGCAACATCAATCTCAGAAGATAGTGACACTACTAGGAGAAAGCTTATACATAGAATATTAGCAGTAGTGTTGTATTATTGGCCAGCGCTACTGCTACTTAGTGGTAGCGTGGGGAGGCAACCAGCGCTACAGGATATGAAGTAGCAGTAGCGCGGGGCGGCGGGGCACCGCTACTGCTAAGTGGTCCCATCGCCACCGACCGCGGCTACCCATAGTTGTAGTGGTGGGCCAAAACCAACGCTACTGCTAATCGGGGCCCACCTTCTGGCCCCGTGTAGACATAGCGGTAACGGTGGGCCACCGACACGCGCTACTGCTATGGATCTTAGCAGTAGCGCCGGTGCGCTACCAGCGCTACTGCTACACGTAGCAGCCACCTTTTTCTCCCACCCTCCCCTCCTCTCCCTCCCCTATCCCCTCTCCCTCCTCTACCTCCCTCACTTACTTCTTCCTTCTCCTACCTCTCTTCTCTCCTCATTAATGCCCCCATCCACCGTCTCCTCCATTAATGAGCTCCATTAATTGCTTCTTTTCTTCCTCACTTGAATTTATTTGTCTCTCCCTCCTTCTATCTTCCCCACGCATGCCTTTGTCTCACTAGCTACCTTTCCCTCCCTCTCCACTAGTTAGGTAGAGCATCTCCTTCCAACTAGATCTACCATGCTAGCTAGCTAGCTTTCCCTCCCTCCTTCCACTACTTTCGATCCCTCTAGCTAGCTATAGCTAGCTAGCTAGATAGCGGCACCGGCCATCTACCGTACTTGTGTGCTCGATCCCTCTCTCGGGACGATAGGTGAGTAAAAAGCTGTGCTTTGCAAGAATGGAAATATTTGTGTTTGCGCTATGATGGTGAGTATGTGCGTGTGGCATGATTTGCCGCCTATGCGTATTTGTCGGATCATGCGTGACATGAGTTGCTTATGTTTTGCCAAAATGTCGATTTATTTCCGTGTTAGGAAATTTCAGGCAAACTCTATATGTCCTATTTTTAGGGAAGGTCATGCCAAATTTTTGTATGACTTTGATATAGCCATATATATGCATGCATGGTTAAAATTCTTTTGGTTATTATACCACACACACAATCATGAAGGTCAGTGGAAGGGTGGTGGAAAGATGGTTGCGATCCGCGGTGCATGACATGTATTTAAATAACCGGACTGGGGTTATATGTCCGTGTAGAAGATGCAAACTAATCGTCATCTTGGACCCCTTTGACCGTGGTAGTTTGAAGGCGCACCTGCTCATGCATGGTTTCATGGATGGCTATACTCGGTGGATAATTGAAGATGATGATGAGGATGTCCACATGGCAGACAATAACGACATGGGGGTAGACGAAGAGATGCCCGACGATGATGGACCCGAAGAAGAGTTTGAAGGCACAGGACATGGCGGAGGAGAAGAGGCCGTACACGGTGGAGAAGAGGTCGGACACGGTGGAGAAGAGGCGGATATGCCTAAGTTCAGTCGTGCAGGACCCTCATGTTCGAGACCTGCTTCGCAAGAGTACGACTTGCGACAGAGCTACTTCAAGAGAGGAGGCCAAGCTGGCGCAACTGGAGGTAGACTCGAATACTCCATTGTATGACGGTTGTGATCCCGAGGTGACCCACTTTAGTTTCACGCTCGAACTTCTAAATACAAAGGCCAAAAACAAATGGACAGACACAAGCCTCGATGAGCATTTGAAGTATCTACATAATAAAGTTCTTCCCTCGGGGAACCTGTGTCCTACTAGTGTCGATGAGGCCAAGAAGATCATGTGCCGTCTTGATCTACCCCACATCAGATACCATGCATGCATCAACGATTGCATCATTTAGCGGAAGGAGCACGTGGAAAAAACCAGCTGTCCGGTGTGCAATGCTTCTCAATACAAGAAGGCCGGGAAGAAATCTCCTCAGAAAGTTGTATGGTACTTACCGACCACTCCCCGCCTGCAGCGTTATTTCGTAGATCCTAAGGAAGCAAAGCTCATGCGCTGGCACGCGGAGAGGGTGAAGCCCGACGACGGAGATGATCCGAAGATAAGACACCATGCCGATGCTAGCCAGTGGCGAGCATTGAATACGGAATATAGATATTTTGCAGATGATGCAAGGAACATCGTGCTTGGCATGAGTACCGATGGCATGAATTCGTTTGGCAACCAGAACACCAACCATAGCACATGGCACGTGTTTGTATGGATGTACAACCTCCCCCCTAGTTGTGCATGAAGTCAAAGTACATACACATGAGCATGCTGATTCAAGGGCTGAAACAACCGGGAAATAATATTAATCTGTATCTGGGGCTACTGAAAGAGGAGTTAGACACGTTATGGAAAACACCGGCCAAGACATGGGACGCCAGCAAAGGCAAGTATTTCTATATGAGAGTCGCACTGATAACGACGGTGCACGGCTATCTTGGTTATGGATATGTCACAGGCCAGGTGTGCCATGGATATTGCGGATGCACCCGGTGCATGGATGATACAACGTCTCATCATCTATCGAAAGATGGAGGGTCTGGGAAAAATCGTGTACATGGGGCATCGAAGATGGCTCGAGAAGGATGACCCATGGAGAAACCGTGGAGATCTATTCAATGGTGAGGCTGAGTATCGAGGACCTCCACGTAAGAGGAGCGGAGCCAAAATCGATGAGCTGTTGAAAAACTGGGAACAGTGCCCTGCGCCAGGAAAGATGAAAAAGGCATCGGAGCCGCTTCTGAAGGTATGGAAGACCATGTCTGTTTTCTGGGACTTGGAGTATTGGCCCAACCTCGACACGCCTCGTTGCCTTGATCAAATGCATATCACGAAGGATGTCCTTGAGAGCTTGCTTGCAACAGCGATGAACATGTCGGATAAGACCAAGGATGGGCCGAAGGCAAGAAGAGACTTGGAAGATTGGAACACCAGGGTAAATCTCCACATGCCATCCCGTAAAAAATCCGAGGAGACGGAGACGGAGGCGGGGGACATGGGCAAAAAAGTCAACAAGAAGGAAGAGAATTATTGCCCCCTTTCTTGCTTCACATTAAGTCTGAAGGAGATCGATCAATTCTTCAAGTGCCTTACTGGAATCAAAGTTAGTTCCGGTTACTGTGGGTAGATAAGCAGATTTCTAGACACGAAGAAGAAAAGGTTCAGCGGGATGAAGTCTCATGAATGTCATGTGATGATGACGCAGATCCTTCCGGTTGCCCTTAGAGGTATAATGGACGAGGACGTCCGTGAAACGCTTATGGGTCTCTGCAACTTTTTCGACGTTATCTCTCAAAAGTCGATCAGTGTGAAGCAGCTCCGAAGGCTACAGGAAGAGATCATTGTCATACTAAATGATCTTGAGATTTACTTCTTGCTCGCGTTCTTTGACGTCATTGTGCATCTGTGTGTCCACATTGTGGATGACATCATCAACCTCGAGCCGTCATTCCTTCACAGCATGATGCCGTTCGAGAGGATGAATGGGGTCATCAAAGGATTCATTCGTAACATGTCCCGTATGGATGGAAGCATCATGCGGGGCTATCTGACCCAAGAGTGCATCTCCTTCCACGAGAATTATCTAAGCGACGAAAACCCTATTGTTGGTTTACCCGTCAACAAGCACCTTGGGAGGCTCGGAGGAGAAGGTCACACGAACGGTCAGAGGGAATTGCATGTGGACTACTCGGGTCGACGCAACGACTTGGACATAGCAAACTTAGTAGTGCTACATCACCTAGACGTGGTAGATCCTTTCGCGGATCTGTACAAACAAACCATCGTAAAGAAGTATCGTGACCAGGGGCTACACAAGACTGACGCCAAAGTTACTAGAGCGCACAACTCCACCTTCTTGCGTTGGTTCAAAGAGCATGTTCTTGCTAATCCCCCGGAAGAGGGCAGTGCAGACGGATTGCTCATACACGCCTTAGCACATGGCCCCACAGCCAACCTCGCGACCTATCAGGCATATGATATCAACAGATACACGTTTTACATGGAGGCCAAAGACATAAACAGTGATTACCAGAACTCAGGGGTGACGATGGAATGCATGACCAGCGACAACGGTGCAACTGAAAGATTCTACAGAAGGTCGAAGAGATCTGGGAGCTTGACTACGCTGGATTTCACAGTGTGACGATGTTCTGTGTCAGATGGGCTAAGGCAGTCGAAAGAGAGAATCGGTACTTCACTACCATGTCTATACCCGACGCGAAGAGCGCAACGACCATGAACGTCATTGCCAAAACTGAGCCATGGGTACACGCTAAGCACGTGACACAATGCTTCTTCATAACCGACCCAAGCAATCCGAGCCGTGTTGTCATGAGGAGAGGCAAAAGGAGCATCGTCGGAATGGACGGAGTCGCTAACGAAGAAGACTACGACCAGTACGGTGACCCGATGAGGGAAGATGACGATGACGATGAAGTATATGTCAAAAGAAGAAGCAAGACTACATTACCTAAGAAAAATCGTACTCCATGGAAAAGGAAAAGTCACAACGAGGGGCTCAATTATTTGGCAACGAACAAGAAAGGAAAGAAGCTCACTCAGAAACGTAAACGTTGACGCTGAGAAACCGTTATCAGTCAAATGATGTAATATATATATATATATATATATATATATGTTCCTATTTTCTATACGCACTTAACCGTTATCAGTCAAATGATGTAATATATATCGCCTTCCCACCATGCATATACATATGGTTCCGGCTCTCGGTCGTCTTTCGGAAGAGAAAAATAGAAAGAAAAGGAAAATAAAACAAAAAGAAAAAGAAAAAGAAAAGGAAAAGGAAAAGAAAAAGGAAAAAAGAAAAGAAAAAGAAAAGAAAAAGAAAACGGAAAGAAAAGGAAAAGGAAAGGGAAAAAAGAAAAGAAAAAGAAAAAGGAAAATAAATAGCAGTAGCGCTGGTTACAGACCCACGCTATAGCTACTTCCTATAGCGATAGCGCGGTTTCCCAACTAGCACTATAGCTAACTTAGCTATAGCGCTGATTGCGAACCCGCGCTACCGCTACGTTTGACTTAGCCCCGCGCGGGCGTCTCTCCTTCCCCCAATTCCCCATACTCTTCTCCACCGCTCCTCGCTGTCTCTTGCCTCCCTCGCCGCCCCTGCCGCCCTCGCCGTCTCCTGCCGCCCTCGACACCCCCAAAGCCACCGGAGCCACACGCCCTCGCCGCCCCTGCCTCCCTCGAAGCCACCGGAGGCGCGCGCCCCTCGCCGCCCCTGCCGTCCTCGACGCCACCACAGCCGCGCGCCCTCGCCGCCCCTTCCTCCCTCGACGCCACCTGAGCCGTGCGCCCTCGTCGCCCCTGCCTCCCTCACCGTCACCAAGCACCCTCTCTGTAAGCCCCCCCACTCTCCTTTCTGTTAGAACTAGCTAGGTTAACTAGTTTAATTAAGTTAACTAGGTTAATTAGGTTAACTAGGTTAACTAGTTTAATTAGGGTTTTAACAAAGAATAAGCTTGTTGTGGATAGAATAAAAAAATCATTTTAGAGCAAAATTTTAGTTTAGAGAAAAAATTCAATATAGAAATAAGCTTGTTGCCGGAGGGAAAAAAAATTCAATATAGAAATAAGCTTGATGTGAACAAAATGAAGAAAATGTTAATTAGATGTTTTTTATTTAGGGCAGTAAGGTTTAACTAGGGCATTTGTATTGGTGCTGCTAGTAGTAGTGGTAATAGTATATGTTAATTAGGTCATTATAGAGCACTAGAGTTAACTGAATTTTGTTCTATTAGTAGTTAACTAAATTTTCTTCTACACTTAGTTTTTGAATTAGCTTGTGAATTTTGGACATGTATATTTGGACATGTGGTTGCTCGTGTATATTTGGACATGTGTTGCAGTGTCGAAGATGGATATTTGAACATTGTTTGCAGGGAATGATTCCGAGTGGCCTATGTTTTGCCGGAATGTTGATTCATATCTGTTCCGGCAAATTTCAGGCGCTCGATTTGTCCACTTTTTAGCAAAGGTCATGCCGAAATTTTCCATGAATTTCGGCATGACTTGTGCTAGAAACTAGGACATATCGAGTGCCCAGGATTTGCTGCAACGGGAATGAATCAACATTCCAGCAAAACATAGGCCTTTTTTTAATGTTATTATTCATTTTATTAGGTCTAGAATTAATTGACTAGACTCGTAGGAAACATGGCTAACAATGATGAAGGAGGGGGTACTAGTAATTGCAATGTCTACGAGGCGGCAGACAACTATTTGAACTATCTGGAGGAGCAAGGGTTGTTGCAGTACAGCCCGTCACATCCGAGGGTTGCACCGAGACCGACACCGGCACCGACACCGGCGCCAAGACCGGCGCCGATGCTGGTGAATTAGCTGGTAAAGAACCACCACCGAAGAGGATACGGCGCCCAACCCAGCTCGGCACTACTAGACTGGTGGTCACGGCAGTGGACCCCGGCAATTTCGAGCCAACAGAGCCTGAGGAACCACACATGTGCTGTGGCAATCAAGTAGGCTGCATCCTATGGGAAACCGCCACCATCAACGACGAAAAATTAAGGAAGATACCAAATATGCAGAACTTCCTCCTAACGAAGCTGCACCGGAGATTCTTGTTCCTGGGCTGGGATGAAATCAAATATCCTCGACCGTGGCAAGACTCGGGCAATGAAGAAGATAAACAACAAAGCCATGGGCAAGTTTAGTGGCGCGTTGTCCGCCTAGAAAGTAAGGGTGAAACATCGGATCATCGTCAAAAAGGAACCATACTCCAAGATTGTAAAGGATAATCTGATAATTACGGAAGAGCAGTTCAAAATATTCAAAAGGCTTGCATTGCCGAAGCTGCCAAAGAAAACTCGGAGTACATGAAGGGGCTTCAAGAAAGGAACATGGGGTACCACCGCCTCGGAAGCCATGGTTACGCGGGGAAGAGGCCCATATGGGCGAAGGAGGACGCGGAACGCGAAAGTCTGGGGCTCCCAGACCCCTTGGCGGAGTTCACCGTCCCGCAGGAGCGTGACATCATCAGGGCCCGGTTCCATTGGAACCCAGTCAACAAGGTTTTCGAAACAGACGCGGCCACGAGGGAGTTCATGAGACTGCTGGTAATTATTAATTTATCCCCTAATTTTAGCTTCTGATCAATTCGACTGCTTGTTTAGTGACATTTGTAAACGATCCATGTTCCTTTTGCAGAAAGAGCAGCACAGGATTGCAGCCAAAAGCGACTCGCCGTCTGAGGCGTTGGCGAGGCCCAAGTGGGACACCCCTTTCAACTGGGCCTTGAACATATTGAGAAGACTCCCGGTGGACACTCGGCCGTCGTATGGACACATGCATGGCGTCGGAGATGGTGCCACATGGAAGCACTACTACCGTGAGGATGCCGAGGAGAGAAAGCAAAGATGGAGGTTAAACGAAATAAACATCGACAAGAAGGTTGAGATTGCGATCGATAAGAAATCAGCTGAGACCAAAGAAGCGATATGACCTGAGTTGCTGAACGAGGCAGTCAAAGCAGCGGTAGCTGCCGTAACAAAGGAAATGGCATCTTCGTTTGGTGCCTTGAATTCGGCTATCATCAATTGGACCAAGCAAAATCTAGATAAAGAGGTAGCGGACTTTCCCCTTCCCAGCTTTGTCGAGAGCAGCTCGTTTAGCATTGCACTAGCACCTGCTCACGCAACCGCACCTGCTCCCAAACATGTTCCCGCACCTGCTCCCAAACCTGCTTATAGCAACCCGTCCTCCATCTCTGGTGTGCTCAGCGGGGCTTCATCTTTGGCTGAGCTCGACGCCCTAATGGTAACTACCTTTCACACCATCCCTCTTCAATGTATGTACAATCTCCCGTTTTCGTTGCCTTTCGGATGTCTCGTGTCGCAGACATGTCTTCGCAGGCCAACGAAACCCCATGCACCATACTGTACAGTGTCAGCGGCCAAAAGGTGGATGTGGGAAAGTCGGCGATAGTGAAGCCGAAGGAACAATTGTTCCATAGCCGGCCGATGCCCCCTGGTGTCTTCAAGGTTTCCGTGGCCAGTGTCAAAGCGGGCTACGAGAATTTGGCTCCTCCGATACCACAAGGGGGAGATGATGACGAGACCCCGCCATGGCTTGGAAATTGCAAGAGTTGGGTCCTGTTGTGGCCGAAGAGTCTCCTTCGTCTGGAGGCGGCCGGGAGCACACCAATGACCAAGTAGCCTCAGGAAGGTATGAACACCACCACCCACCTGTCATGGTTTTGTCACGGCAGATGCCCTAGTGTGAGGACTTAGATGTTAGGCCATCGCAAATGGTGATTAGCTTGTCGGGGTTAAGCGGGTTGAAGGACACAAGTTTACTAGGTTCGGCCCCTCTTGGTGGAGGTAAAAGCCTACTCCTGCTTTTCTGCTTATTACTTGAGTATCGATTACAAGGGAGCGGATTCGCTTGACCTAGCTATCAATTGTTTGTCACTTGCCCCTCTTGTGTGCCGGGGACCCACCTTTATATATAGCTCGAGGCCTCCGGCTTACAAGAGTCCGGGTCGTGTTATGATCCGTGACCAAGTCTAACTCTAAGTCGCCTTGCCTTACCCAGCAAGACACTTTACGGCGGCTTACCCCTTCAAGTCGCCTGCCGCCTTCTGGCTTTGGGCCTTAAGCCGGCCCATCTTACGAGCTGCCCTTCTGGTCCTGCGTCTTGATCGTCCTAGCCCATCTGAGGCCTAGCTCCAAGAGTCGCCAACAACTTGACCCGGCCCTTACAGGGCGGGTTATATTGTGGGGTTATATCCCCAACATTAGGCCCCAGATTGATTTGTACTTGTTCATGTCAATCTTCCATCTATTAGTCTGATGAGTCTTCCCTCCAAGTCTCACAATCTCAGCTTGAAAAACTTCATAACCCGCCATAAGAAATGATGATGTCACCTCCGTAAATTTGGTGAGTCTCTCATGACGTCATAACGAATCTTGTGTAAATCCACTTATCTCGAAAACCGAGGCGTCTTTTTTGTTCCAAAAGTTACTGCGGCTCCTCGGTTTTCGCACCTGCCATTTACTGTTACCTCCCCCTTATAAATACGCACAGGGGTCCTTTTTCTCATTTTACCTCATCTCCTCTGCTTCTTCTTCTACCTCTCAAAACCCTCTGCGACTGGAGCTCCACCGCGCCCGTCGACCTTCATCAGACGCCTCGTTCGGGACTGCAGCGCCGCTCCAACTTCACCGGAGTTCAGCGGTGCATCTCCGCTCTCGGCCACTACAGCCAGGTACTTGAATCTCCCTTCCTTAGATTCACATTATCTCGTTGGAGTTCCTAGAGTTCATCGGTGTTCATCCGTTCTTTCCCATGATATCCTGAGTAGATCTTGTACTTGATCTGAGATAGCCATAGAAATACTGCGGTAATAGATTCAATACTAGTCTTGCGTTTGAGTAGAATATGCTTCCTCTAGAATCCATGAACCCTTCACCAGTAGCTCTGCCGCCAGCATTAGTTTTAGCAATTATTTTCTTTTTTCAAACTGCCTGTAGATCCGAAATTGTAGCTGATTTAGTGGAAACTTATTTATACCACACTTAGCAGAAAACTTTAGCAATCCCCAAATTTTAGTTAACTCGCCTTTACATCTTGGGCGGCTTACCATCATATCATAATTCACCAGGTATTTAGAAATTTTCTCTGTTGCTAAGCCGGAGCCGGCTCACGGTTTAAGGCGACTTATCCATTATGTTGTTTTGTTCATATCATTGTAGTGACGAGTTATTATTTCTTGAGTAACCCGCCATTTATATTCCGCAGCCTTCTGTTGCATTTAGGCGACTTAATATGTCAAAATCCACCATTTGCAATTGGGTGCCTTCCCAAGTATCTGAGCAAATCCTTAAGGATTATAAAGACCAAGGTCTTCTGGCGCCTCAAGAAGAAATTGGATGGTGAGTCGACCAAGGGGATAATGTTCCTCGACCCGGCGAAGGAGAAGTTGTGGTGTTTACTGACCATATCCTTAGAGGTTTTACTCCGCCCGGGTCAAAATTCTTTCGGGACATCTTGAACTACTTCAACCTTCATCCTCAAGACCTGGGCCCAAACTCAATATCCAACATCTGCCACTTTCAAATCTTTTGTGAAGCATATCTGCAAATGGACCCCACTGTCGCTTTCTTCAAAGAATTTTTCTATATGAACCGCCAAACTGAATGTGCGGATGGCCCGAGCTTAGAACTTGGTGGAAACTCAATCCAGAGACGCGGAGATGGCTGTTTTCCTTCAGCCACCCTGCCAAGTCACCCTAAGGGATGGGTCCGGACTTGGTTCTATTGCAAGAATACCGCCTCAGCCGATGAGAACCTCTGCCGGGTTACAGAGTTGACCGCCTTCCCATGGATTTCAATCCGCCAAGCAAGATTATTCTAGAGGAGCATGCTGAAGCCCTCCCAGCTTATTCAAAAATAAGGGCCTTGCTAGCCAATGGGTTAAAAGGGGTTGATCTATCTCGGTGCTGGGTGGCATGGAGAATCCTTCCTTTAAGCCGCCAACCCGGCCTAATGTGTGAATATTCGGGCGAGCCAAACGATCCTCAACGGTATACCACTGAGAAGTTAACAAAACTGTAAAGAGTCTGCTCAGGGAATCTCAAGATAATTGTAACAAGACGGGGCTGTTACCGTTCTTCAAGCTTAACCCGGCTCCCCCAGTAAGCATTTCTTTCAATCCAGCTTATAAATTCATATTTCACTCTGTACTTTACTTTCTAACCCTTCCAACCTATGCAGCCCGGCTCTACCTTCTGGAACAAGAAGAGGAAAACCCAAGCGGCCAAAACCAAGACCGCACCGGCTCAAAAAAAGAACAAATCCACTACTGCAACTGAGCCGGCTGCCGTGGGCGAGTCAGCGGACGCTGATGATCAATCAGAGGTAGAACTCGATTCTTTTGGCCGCCTCTTAATCGAATTAGCTGACACCCCTTATTCTTAGGATGAGGTAGCCACAAGCCGGGCCGATGATGCTGAGGTAATTTCCATCTCTTCCGGCTCACACTCCTTGCCTCCAGCGAAGATAAGGCGGGTCGTCCGGAAAGTAAAATTTTCTCATCCAGATGCTCATTTAGACCCGTGCTTTATTTTGAAGAAAACTCAGCATGATTCAAGGCGCCAAACTCGGAGTGGCGGGTCTGGAGATTTGGTGGCCGGGTTAACTCATGAACCCTCTACTCGCAAGTGACGTACTGAGGTGCCACATAGTCCAACTCATTCTTTACCCAAAGCCGGCCTTGTCAGGCAACCACTTAATCCGTCTGATTCCAGTTATCAGGAGTCGCCCCCATCTTCGGGAGACTCGTCTTCTACTCAGCTGCCGGCCTTTGTTATAAACCCTGGGTAAGTAACAGTGCTTACTGTTTGATGGCTTAACTTATTACTATGCGTCTTTGAACATATCATCCTGATCACAGGGCCAAGGCCAAGAGTAAGAAGAGGAAAATGGGCGAGTCGTCCAAAAATCCTGACATTCCTGAGTCTGAGGAACAAATCTTAGTGACCCCTGAGGCAGCCGTTGAGAAGCCTGAAGACCAGTATGATAATCAGGGTGACCCGCCCCCACAATCTGACCCGACAGGTACTAAAGCCATGGGTATTGATACTAACCCGACGGACAACCTTAACCCGCCAAGTCCCATTCTTGCCTCCAGCCCTGTCAGGGCGACTGAAGAGACTCCTCCTGAGAAGAATAATGATGACATTGCCATTACTGGGGTGGGACGTAAAGCGCCAGAAATCTCCAACGTGCTAACTAAGCACACAGCCAAGGAAGAGACGCCCTTGCTTGAAAAGGGCCAATCCAAACTTGAACTGCCAAATTATGAGGACCTCAGTGCTGAAGAATTACATGCTGGCTATCTAAGCCGCCTGGCTACAAGCCGGGACATGGAGGCCGGCTTAGTCAATATGATGAAAAAGAAATATGAGGTACACTCCATTTTCTCCTGTTATATATCCTTATGTAGCCCCCAAGTCTTGATCATAGGAAAGAACTTGAGTATGGTTAAGACCTAGAGAAAATCTGTAGAGTCCAAAATGCAGCCCCCAAGGGCAGGGTTATCATGCAAATGATAAGCTGGTTTGTTAAACACTCCTTTAAAGGAAACATCATGTAGCCCCCAAGGGTCGGCTTATCTTCATGAGATGAGCCGGGTCTTTCAATATAACCACTTGGAACAAATGTCCTTCAGCCTAACCCCTAAAAAAATGTCCTTCAGCCCCCAAGGGCCAGCTCATCTTCTTGAGATGAGCTGGGTCTTCTTGTATGCTTTGATAGAGAAAAAATAACATACATTAGCCCCCAAGTGCCAAGTATACTGCTTGCAATCTGCTTGGGACTTGAATGAATTTATCATGCAGGAGATAGCCCCCAAGCGCCGGGTTAACCGCTGTCGCCGGCTTAACCAGTGAATTTGATAATTAAAAGTCTTCTTTATTTTGCAGGAAGCATTATCTTTGGCCGACTCAAACTTCACCAGCTTGAAGAAAGACTTTGAGTCAGAACAAGCCAGGTGATCCAAAGCTGAATCAAGCTTGGAATCTGCATTGAAAGAACTTGAAAAAATCAAGGCGGACTTTGAATCAGAAAGATCCGCCTTTGAAACTGAAAAGGTTGCTTTGCTGAAAAGAGCCCAGGACGCCGAAGATCAGTTGAAACCAGTGGCTGAAGAATTGACTGGCTTAAAATGGCATATTTCTCAGATGACCGAAGCTATCTTCGGTAAGTGAAACTTTAAATCAATTGAAATAACCCGCCTGGCGTCTTGAAATATTTAAATGTAACTCGCCTGGCGACTTTTGTTTTGAATGCATGGCAGGTGCCAGGAGTTCCAACCTTGGGCAAAACATGCTGATGAAGCTGAAAGCCGTCTATTCCTTGATGGAAAATTTATATGTTGGAAGTCTTCGCACTCTTGTGGCTGCATCAAATGGCAAGAAACCAACACAGTTTATAAAAGATGTACTGGATCAACTATCAACAATGCCCAAACATATTGAAGAGCTGAAGATGTCAGTCGCTCGTGCATGAGCGATAACTTCACTAAGCCGGGCAAAAGCTTATCAAACAGAATTGGACCCTGAAGAGATGGCCGGCGGGTTTCCGGAATATAAAGATGACGGGTCTGAATTCACCGAAGAAGATTATGCTAAGTGTATTAGAGAAATGCGGCCATTGGCGTGTCAACTTGCGTAAGAACTTGATCTGAAGAAGTACTAGCCGGCTTACGATAGCAAAAACAGATGACTCAAGGCGCCTTCTTTTGAGGTTGTTGATTTAACTCCGCAAAGGCGTAAGCATACTTTTGCCTCTGATATCGACCCTTCTCCTATCATGAATGATGAAGCCATCTTTGAAGCTATAACTGGTATCAACTGGAACTCGGACAATCTCCAGATTGCAATCGAAGAAGAACCGGCACAGGATGACCCGGGGACCTCAACTTCAGGGCGCCAGCATGATGTTAACCCGGCGGGACAGAACCCGGACAAACAAGAACCACCTTACAGGAGTAATTATACTCTTGGAAAAACTTTGATTGAATATCATGGGCTCAGTTGTAGCCTTGTAATAGGACTAACTGAAAAATACTTGGTTGCTCTGTTGTGCCTTTGTGCACTTTTATCTGACTTTTGCTCCAATAGCTATGTTAATAACCTGCCTTGGATGTCTTTGTCTGTCATGCGGTATTTGCTAGCACCATCCTTTGATAAGGGTGCCCATCTTATATTTTGATGCATAAACTGTATGGGGTTGTAATAATAACCCAACAATTCCCATATTGGCGGCTTATAGTCGTAATACTTAATTTCTTGGGAGCAATGGTGGGTTAATAACCCAATGACTCATGGTCATAAAAATCTTGAGGTGATAACCAGGTGGCTCATGGCCACAATAAGCTCAATACTGATCAATGCTAACCTAAACTTTCTTGTCACCCAGAAAAGTGTAGTCTGCGCATAAATATGATCAAGAGCATAAAATACCTGCAAAGGCAGAAATAGAATATAAACATGTATGTCACAATATTTATAAGTCGGCTTTCAAGGCTCGACAAAAAGACTGGCTTTTGAAGTTTGAGTCATGCTTCAATGAAGCTTGGCATGATAGCCTTGGTTTATCCTCGCTATCAGTAAGCTGGCTCTCACATGACTTAAGCTGTCGTTTTAACCTTGACAAGTTCAGGGTCATGAAGATTGATTTGTCTAGAGTACGGTGGATCATCTTGTTCAGAGTAGCATCAAGCATACGGGTAGGTTTAACCAATAATGTGGCGTTTTTGCCGGTAAGAGGGTAAGATAGCTAAACCCAGTGAGTTGGAAGCCCACAAGTGACCTTATGATCAATTAATAAAAGACTCATGCACAATATATGAGATGAATCGACAGAGGCCCCGAGTTTCGGGGATGCCGGCTTTATTACGTTGATCATAAAAGATATATACATTGATATGTATGTACAATAATTGGAGCAAGTGGCTCAAGTATAGTAAGGCCGAAGATGAGCAATGTTCCAGGGCCTGTTTATCTCCTCTTCATAGGTATGTGACTTATTGTGTTCACGTATGTCAATGAGATAGTACGACCCATTGTTGAGGTTCTTGCTAACCACAAAGGGTCCTTCCCAAGGAGGTGAAAGCTTATGCATGCCTGTATGATCCTGAATCAAACGGAGCACTAAGTCGCCCTCCTGGAAAGTCCAGCTTCGAACTTTGCGGCTATGATAGCGACACAGGTCTTGTTGGTAAATCGCCGATCGAGCCGCTGCGAGGTCACCTTCTTCTTCCAAGGCATCCAGAGCATTTTGTCGCGTCGTCTTGTTGTCTGCTTCAATGTAAGCCGCCACCCTGCGTGAGTCATGATGAATATCACTTGGGAGAACCGCCTCTACGCCATAAACCATGAAGAACGGCGTGTAGCCAGTTGATCTGTTGGGGGTAGTCCGTATACTCCAAAGAATGGAAGGCAACTCTTTGACCCAACAACCCGGCGTACGTTCCAAAGGAACCATGAGCCGGGGCTTGATCCCTCGTAATATCTCCTGGTTAGCATGTTATGCCTGAACGTTGGACTATGGATGAGCCATCGATGAGGCATCAAGCCTGATGTGTTCCCTTTGATAGAACTCTTTCATAGCACCTTTAGACAGATTTGTTCCATTATCAGTGATGATACTATGGGGAAAACCAAAACGGAAGATCAACTTTTTCACAAACTGAACTGCAGTCGCTGCCTCACAATTGCTGACCGGCTCTGCTTCAACCCACTTTGTAAACTTGTCAACTGCAACCAAAAGGTGAGTCTTCTTGTCCTTAGAACTCTTGAAAGGTCCGACCATATCAAGCCCCTAGACCGCAAATGGCCAGGTTATTGGGATCATCCGCAATTCCTGAGCCGACACATGAGCTTGCCGTGCAAATTTATGACACCCATCACACTTACGGACAATGTCCTCTGCATCAGCATGAGCCGTTGACCAGAAAAAACCATGGCGACAAGCTTTAGCCAACAAAGATCTTGACTAGGCGTGATGACCACAATCGCCTGCATAAATTTCTTGCAAGATTTCTCAGCCTTTGTTAGGGGAAACATAGCGTTGAAACACCCCGGTCACACTACACCTGTGTAACTCGCCATTGACAATCGCCATAGATTTAGACTGTCTTATGACCTGTCGCGCAAAAAGCTCATCTTCTGGCAACTCGCCCCTGGTCAAGTAAGCCAGGTAAGGCAGAACCCAATCTGGAATAGCACCTAGAGCCGCCACCAGCTGTCCCTCCGGGTCAGGGATAGCCAGATCTTCCTCTGATGGTAATTTGACAGAAGGATTATGCAGCACATCAAGGAACACATTAGGGGGAACCGGCTTACGCTAAGACCCGAGCCAAGACAATGCGTCAGCCGCCTCATTGAGCCGCCGATCTATGTGATCCACTTGATAACCTTTAAAGTGACCAGCGATGTTAGTCACTGCTTGACGGTAAGCCGCTATGCGTGGGTCCTTGGAATCCCACTTTCTTGAAACTTGCCGTGCCACCAGATCTGAGTCGGCCAGACATCTAACCCGGCTTAAGTTCATTTCCTTAGTCATATGAAGACCGTGGAGTAAAGCTTCATACTTAGCCATATGAGCCTTAAGACATAGCAAAATTTATCACCTCGTGGGGATTCTAAAATGACTACAGCCCCGAGCCTTCTAATTGTCTGGACCCATCAAAATGTATCGTCCAGTATGTGTTATCTAGATTTTCCTCTGGTGCTTGCAACTCTGTCCAGTCATTAATGAAATCTACCAATGCTTCAAACTTGATGGCGGTTCGAGGTACATATTTCAGATGATGTGGCCCAAGCTCAATTGCCCACTTAGCAACTCTGCCTGTGGCCTCCTTGTTTTGAATAATATCTCCTAGAGGAGCTGAACTGACCACAGTGATTGGATGCCCAAGGAAATAATGCTTCAACTTGCGGCTAGCCATGACACCCCAAACACCAATTTCTGCCAATGTGGTTACCTTTGCTTGGACTCTGTCAAAACTTCACTGACATAATAAACCGGTCTCTAGACTGGATACTCTTTGACGGCTTCCTTGCGCTCCATGACCACTACCACGCTGACGGCTTTGTTGTTAGCCGCCACGTACAGGAGCAAAGACTCTTTGTCTATAGGAGCAGCCAAGATGGGCGGCTCAGCCAACTGCTTCTTAAGTGCCTCGAACGCCTCATTAGCAGCATCACTCCAGACAAAATGATCAGTCTTTCTCATCATCTGGTATAGGGGAATCGCCTTTTCGCCTAGGCGGCTTATAAACCAGCTCAGGGCCGCAATACAACCCGCCAAGCGCTGAACATCATTGATACACGCCGGCTTAGACAGAGAAGCAATTGCCTCTATTTTCTCCGAGTTAGCTTTAATGCCTCTTTCTGAAACCAGAAAACCTAGCAATTTTCCTGCTGGTACGCCAAAGACACACTTGGCCGGGTTAAGCATCATCTTGTACACCCGGAGATTGTCAAAGGTCTCCTTTAGATCATCAAGCAAGGATTCCTTCTTCCTGGATTTACCACAATGTCATCCATATAAGCATGAACATTACGTCCAATCTGCCCATGAAAGCAATTCGGAACACAGTGCTGGTAAGTCGCCTAAGCACTCTTAAGCCCAAAAGGCATAGAAACATAACAGAAAGCTCCAAAGGGGGTGATGAAGGCCGTCTTCTCCTGATCCTCAACCGCCATCTTGATCTGATGATAACCAGGATACACATCCAGGAAACATAAGCTCTCACAACCCACCGTGGCATCAATGATCTGGTCAATGTGGGGGAGAGCAAACGGATCAGCTGGACAAGCCTTGTTAAGATCGGTGTAATCAACACACATGCGCCAAGTGCCATTCTTTTTAAGCACAAGCACAGGATTGGCCAACCACTGAGGGTGAAAAACTTCAACTATGAACCCAACAGCTAGGAGCCGGGCCACCTCTTCTCCAATAGCCTTGCGCCTCTCCTTGTTAAAACGACGGAGGAATTGTCGAACAGGTTTCATCTTAGGATCCACATTAAGGTGGTGCTCAGCAAATTCTCTCGATACACCCGGCATGTTAGAGGGTTTCCATGCAAAGATGCCCCGATTCTCATGAATGAACTCGATGAGCACGCTTTCCTATTTAGAATCCATGCCTGTCCCAATGGTGAACTATTGTGAAGAATCACCAGGGACAAAGTCAACATGCTGTGTGTCCTTTGCCGACTTAAACTTCAGCAGAGGGTCCTTCTTAGTGGTGGGCTTTTTTAGAGGGATCATATCAGCCGGGTCAACATTATCTTTATAAAACTTGAGCTCATCCGTAGCACAAGTCGCCTCTGCATAAGCAGCATCTCCTTCCTCGCACTCCAGGGCGTGTCTGTGATTTCCATGAACCATGGTTGTCCCTTGCGGCCTAGGCATCTTAAGCTGCAAATATATATAACAAGGGCGGACCATGAATTTAGCATAAGCCGGCCGTCCAAACAGGGCATGATAAGGACTCTTGATCTTGACCACCTCGAACCACAACGTCTCTGCTCTGTAGTTATACTCATCGCCAAAAACCACTTCCAGAGCTATCTTTCCAACAGGATAAGCTGACTTGCCAGGCACCACTCCATGAAACACTGTGGAGATGGTTTGAGATCCTTGTCTGTCAGGCTCATCCAACGAAAAGTATCATAGTACAATATGTTGATGCTGCTACCACCATCCATAAGCACCTTTGTGAACTTATAACCGCCCACTTGAGGGGCTACCACCAGGGCCAGATCACCCAGATCATCAACCCGGGGCAGGTGATCCGCCCGGCTCCATGTGATAGGCTGCTCCGACCATCGTAAGTATTGAGGCATTGCCGACTCAACTGTATTGAGTGCTCACTTCTCGACCTTCTGGTCCCGCTTATAAGTGTTTGTAGTGAAGACATGATACTGTCCACTGTTGAGCTATTTAGGATTACTTTGATACCCGGACTGGTTATTCTGCTACTGATGACCTTGACCAGATTGTTGGTTATGACCACTATGGTTACCTTGACCCTGATAGCCAGTACTTGAGCCGCCACCGCCAAAGCCGGATCCCTGCGAACTGGGGCCTGACCCGCCGGGCGGCCCATTACCATTGCCATGATGCTGTTGAAATGTCTGGTTCTTGAACTCCCGCATGATATAAAAATTCTTCCAGACATGACGAGACGGCTTGTTAGGATAACTGTGCTTTGGACAAGGGCCATTGAGTACTTCCTCAAGATTCTATGACCTTCCTTCAATGAAGGGTGGCTTGCCATTACCATTACGACGTTGATTCGTAAATCCGGCATTGGTGTTAGCCACAAAGTCTGACCCGCCGTCGGGGTATTTGCGCTTTCCACCATTGCCATGGTTATGCTGATTACCATTCTGAGCCGAAGCATGTTGTTGCTGGTGACGTGTCCTGGACTAGGGGGTACTCACCATGTCGTCTCCCGACCAGTGGGTCAGGCCGAGGACCCCCATGGCGGTTCACTAATGGGCCAGTTCGGACAGCCGATGACATATACGAGGAAGATTCCACAAGACTTGATGATCAAGACAAGGACTCCTCTCCACCGACGTAGCCGACTAGGACTCTTGTTATCCTAGGCCTCCGGTACATTATATAAGCCGAGGCCAGGCTCGTTGATAGATAGATTATGACATTACTCATCATACCCCTAGGTTTTAGACCACAACATATGATCTCGAGGTAGATCAACTCTGTACCTTGATACTTCATCAATATAAACAAGAGCAGGACGTAGGGTTTTACCTCCATCAAGAGGGCCCGAACCTGGGTAAAACATCGTCTCCTTCGTTCCTGTTACCATTGATCCAAGAATCCACAGCTTGGGACCCCCTACCCCGAGGTCTGCCGGTTTTGACACCGACAATGGTGCTTTCATTGAGAGTTCCGCTGTGTGGTCGGCAATGGATCAATGGCTCGCCTGCAGATCAACTGCGACGTCGACATATTCGTCGCTGGCTCGACTGGTCACCTTGGCTCGACCGAGTACTGCGCTCCGCCTCAGATCGTCATGATCGGACGAGGGCCTTCATCAACATCAACTCCGATCTCTATCAAGATCATGGAGGAATCATCCATATAGCTCGGGGGCTCAACTTCAACATTGTCCTCGGGCGACCGTGCTGTTTTTCTATACAGCGGATTTGTATTCGCCGTCGCCGCTTCCTCGGGTGTCGCTTTGATGATCGCTTTGGTGTAATAGTGCGGAATTGTGTATATAACAACCCTGTAAAATTTCATCGCGTTCCGATGGAGGGATCTTCGGCGATCTACGATATACCGAAGCCCTGTCAAATATGGACGGGAATCTGGACGAGTTTAGGGCGAGGAGTCCAGCACCCAGCTCGAACATCATTTGGAAGATTCAACCATTGATCGGCTGCGGAATTACCATATCAATCACCCCTCAAAATTTCAGCTCGATCCGACCGTTCAAACTTCAGGAACGGCCCGAGGAGTGCGTCAATTTTCGGATATGTTTTCTGCGTGAAAACGAATCCGACCCGAATTCATCTTTCTTCATGAACGGGATATTGAACATCCTTTTTGGAAGGAAACTTTTTCTAGGGTATTGTGTGTTGTTCTCAAACATGTGCCGACAAATTTTAAAGCCTTTTCCGAGGCGGTCTTCATCGTCGGGCCGATGTCAAACCGGCCCGAACACATTGCTCCACGGCTGCCGACCTGTGCCAGCATGGACTGCGCCGTCGCTCCATCAAGCCAACGATATCTCCTCGGATCATAACCTCGGCGAACCGAGCAAGAGTTCGGCATCGCAAAACCCTAACTTGAACAACCCTGAAGCTTTGACTTAGGGATCTGTCTCCAACCTGATCCCGGGGTCGGCTTTTTAGTCGCATCCGGCTTCAAGCCTGGATGCGACCTCGGCGTCCGAAGATCGGGAGTCAAGTCCGGCCGGACTCGCCTCTCTTATCCCGGATCCAGCTCCAAAGCCTGGACATGACTTCGTCATCGGAACACCAAGAGTCAGCCCTGGCCGGACACGTCCCTCGCACCATCGTACGGGAGGACGACCCCGAAGAAATCCCGGATACCAATCCGGCTAATCTCGCCCTGCTAAACGAGATGCTAGATCGGATCCAGACGATGACCACTCCACCGGACTGACCTCGGCATTCAGGCCATATTTCTTTAATTATTTACTTCACTTAAATTAATTAAGTAGAAGATTTTTTTAAACTATATTATTATTTGTCATTACTTTTGGTTTGCACTGTTTTATGTGCACAGGTAAATCGACGTCGACTGGTCTGCGTCGTCTGCTCCAACACCTCAGCTAGACCGGGGGCTTCACCGTCTCTTTATCAACCTACTCTGGGGACTTCGGCGTCACCAGCCGACCAGCTTCATCATGTTAGCTGGACCGGGGACTTCGGCACCACCAGCCGACCAGCTTCGTCACCTTGGCTGGACTTGGGGGCTTTGCCTCACCGCATCGACCGTGCGACGTCGCCACTTCATCAAGCCGAGCTTTTCGCTCGGGCACCTCGAAACCGGCTTGGGGGCTGGAACCTCGACCCGCTGCAAGCTCGGCCCGCGTCATCAATGCCGAACACATTAACCAGCTAAGTCGCTTTCATGCTCAAAGTTTTTAAATTTTTAATTTGTGTTCGGTTCGACCATGCTCACATACGTTGTTTGAAACTCCCTCTACCCATGTTAACTGGGGGCTCTTAAAATTTATATGAGCCATTCTATAATAAATGTGTTTTCTTCTTGGTCGTTGCAAAGTCCTTTTTACCACACCTTTTTCGACTCAAGTGTATGGTCAATAGCCGGATAGCCTGGCTCCTCTATAAGGCCGCTTGAGTTTAGTTCACTAAACTGGCCTTGGAGAAGCACTCCGCCTTCGGGATAAGGAGGTTGAAGCTGAAGGCTGACCTACTTGAAGTTTAGAGATCGGGTGTGTCGTGTTAAAGCATGACAGAAGCACAAACAAAAAAAATTAAGACCAATTTCGGATTGGCACTAAAAACTTGATTTAGTTCGGGCGTAAAGTTTTTACTGAAGTTTTTTGGTTTTCTAAGCCTATGGCACTTTTAACCTATTTGTGTGTTTCCAGCATAGGTCTCATAGTGCAACGCCGGGCACCTTTACAGATTCGGCAATATCAACAGGGCGCTGCAACTAGAGCCGAACCCCCCAAAAGCCAAGGTAATTCATGGAGTCCTCGGCAAAACATTCTTGGATATGGCTTTATATGCATCGGTTTTGAATTGTGTCTTCGGTCAATAGTTGGGTTGCCCGGCTCCTGTGCTTGCCTCCTACGTTCCGCTTTGTTCGGCTAGGTGTGCAAAGGGAGAACCACTGCGATTGTGCTTCCAGCTTGAATGGTTAAGCGCCTCAGTGGAGAAAGCCGAAAACTGACTGTCACAATAAGCGTAAACTGGTCAGCGATCCGATGACTGTGTCAAACTACAGATCGATAGAGGTCACCCCGTGTTAAACGATGGGCCTTTCATAATTTTGGCCGAAGTGTTACTGGTTTGACCTCGGTTGACGTTGAACACTAACCAGGGGCTAGTAATTGGCCCTGAACTTTAAACTCCTATGACTAAGTGAAAGTTATAAAGCCTGCATATCTGATTGCCTCGTTTCTGTTAACACAACCGCCTCCGGGCACCGAGACATCGGCTAAGGGTTGTATTGTTAGTACGGAAACACCCTGTGTAGCATCTACAAAGGGGTGGAAGCCGACGATGGGCCACTTTTAGGTTATAAACAGTCTCAATGGAGAATTTGCCTTCCGTAATTATCGTAATAAAGCTATAAATATGCATTAATTTGACTTAAGATTTTGGCCAAGCTGGGTTGCCTGGCTCCTGTGCTTACCCCTACGTTCCCGATTGTTTGGCTAGGCGGTAAAGGGAGCACCTCTGTGATTGTTACTACCGGGTCGTCCGGGTTAGTACCTTAGACTGGGTGAAGCCGAAAGCTAGCCATCTTAAAGGATATAATTGGTCGGCAACGATGGAAGTGAACATTTCGGTTCATTATGGACCACAGAGTTCGGGAACTTTCCCCCAACTAAATCCTCAATATTTTCCTCCCACATTGATCGGAGATGAGGTTTCATGATCATGGTCAGCATGATAACCCAAAGAAAGGAACCGATAGCGGGACTATTTTCTTTGGAAGATGTTTCTTACGATCAATAGTAATATAACATATCTCTCCGCGTACCTTTGTTTATAAAACCGTATGGCCAGATTGCCTCGTTTGCCGTAAATCTTTGCCCTCATAAAGGCTTTATAAAGTGGGACAAACACTCCCCGGCTACTGGCCGAGGAGGTTGAAGCCGATGGTCGGTCGACAAAGTTTTGTACAATGCGGATCCGAGCATTAATGATGTAAAGTACTTGGATACATAGAATTATTACACATAAATTGTGATATACTCCGGACATTGATCCTCAATTCGGCCACCCATGCCCACATTAAGGCTCGAGGGCTACTGGGCTTCGCACTTCTCATTTACAAATATTAAAGGGGCACATCGATCCCCTGATCTGGTGTTGCCACCCGACCATTGGCTCGGGGGCTACTGCATCGACGATTCAATGCAGACAATTTACAAAGTGTGAAATAGTTCCCGAGGAGATTATGATCCTCAGGTTGGTCGGCCGCACCCAACCTAAGTCTCGAGGAATATGCACACCACATTTCTATTCCTAAGTATGCTATAGAGCTAGGAGTTGATCCTCAGGCTGATTTTGTGAATCGACCTGAGTCTCAGGGGCTACTGGGATCACCGGTTTTATGCCATCCTTCAGGTGCATGCCGGACATTGAGCGGACACACACCTTGAGGGCTACTAGCTATATACCTCGGTAGATAATAAATTGCACAAATCGGAATTAAATTCACAAAAATCAGCCCACAGCCAAGGTGGTGCACCACCGCGGGAGCAGTCCGGCATAAAGCTCGGATGCAAGTGGCTAGCTCCATAGAGGGCATCTCCGGCATTAAGCTCGGTTTAACCCTTTTAACTTTTTCAAGACCGAGGTAATCTATGACATCTCGAATACAGTCCGGCATTGGTGCCCGGCTGTGAGATGACACCTCTGATGTAGTCCGGCGTTGGTGCTCGGCTGTGAGAGGACACCTCGAAAGCAGTCCGACATAAAGCTCGGCTGCTAGTGGCTGGCTCCATAAAAGGACCTTTTCGGCGTTAAGCTCGGATAGTCCTCCTTCAAAACTTTCAAAGACGAGATACTCTGTGCCTCCTTGGATGCAGTCCGACGCTGGAGCTCGGATACAGACCGGCGTTGAAGCTCGGATAAAGTCCGGCACTGGAGTTTGGATACGGACCGGCGTTGGAGCTTGGATACAGACTGGCGTTGGAGCTCGGCTGCAAGAGATACCTCGGATGCAGTCCGGCGTTGGAGCTCGGATGCAAGAGGACACTGTCGCACGGGAAACATTTCGAACTCGACGTGTGGCGTAAAAGATAACAAGGCATTGATAAAGGCCGAGAACTTAAAAGACTCCTCGGATACCCGACGTATGAACTTTTTGGATATACCTCAGCAATCCTCAAGATCGGAGATGGGAAGATTTGTTAAACCAGTTTTCAAGACCGACGACCGAAGACGAAGAACAGTTCGGAAGAACCGAGGAGCGTCCCCAACTTGAAGACCGGTTCAGGGGGCTACTAACGGTGTCCTGGACTAGGGGGTACTCACCATGTCATCTCCCGACCAGTGGGTCGGGCCGAGGACCCCCATGGCGGTTCACTAATGGGCCAGTTCGGACAGCCGATGACATATACGAGGAAGATTCCACAAGACTTGGTGATCAAGACAAGGACTCCTCTCCACCGACGTAGCCGACTAGGACTCTTGTTATCCTAGGCCTCAGGTACATTATATAAGCCGAGGCCAGGCTCGTTGATAGATAGATTATGACATTACTCATCATACCCCTAGGGTTTAGACCACAACATATGATCTTGAGGTAGATTAACTCTGTACCTTGATACTTCATCAATATAAACAAGAGCAGGACGTAGGGTTTTACCTCCATCAAGAGGGCCCGAACCTGGGTAAAACATCGTCTCCTTCGTTCCTGTTACCATTGATCCAAGAATCCACAGCTTGGGACCCCCTACCCCGAGGTTTGCCGGTTTTGACACCGACAGCTGGCCCTTGCCACCATCGCTTTTCTTGCCCTTACCAGATTTATCATCATCTGAGCCCGGATCTTTGGTAGTATCAGAGTCGCCGTACCTGGTAAGTACATCCATAAGCTTGCCCATGTCTGTACACTTGCTCTTAAGCCATCCTAACTTCTGTTTAAGAGGATCAAAGTGACAGTTCTTCTCCAAAAGCAACACAGCTTGAGCTGCCCCAATACTGTCCGAAGAGTGTATGATGGTCGCGACCCGACGAGCCCAATGATGGGCCGACTCATCTTCCTGCTGCACACAATGCTCCAAATCAACAATTGTCATTGGCTGCTTACAGGTTCCTTGAAAGTTCTTGATGAAGCTGTCTTTCAATTCCCCCCATGTATTGATAGAGTTGGGGGCAGGTTCTTTAACCATGTACAAGCCGGTCCCTCCAACATCATAGTAAAATACTTGGCACATACTGCATCACTGACTTCCAACATGTCCATGGCTAACTCATAGCTCTCAATCCAAGCTGCCGGCTCAAGATCCGCCATGTAGTTGGGCACCTTCCTAGGGCCCTTAAAATCCTTGGGCATGCGCTCATTGCGTAAAGCCGGCACTAGACACGGTACTCCAATAGTCCTAGAATTTGACCCTGCTCCTACCGAAGCTGAAGGAATCTCAGGGGGCGACTGATAAGCCCCTGGTTTGTTGCCTCTGCCCCTCGACGAGCTCTTGCATCGTCCACAATAGCTTGAGCATCTTTCCTCGGATTAAGGGGCGGGTTAATCTGGGGCGGGTTACGACATCTTTCACTGCTTGAAACTGTCGGCGACTCAGCGTGCCGGCTGTAGCTGCGACTCGGCAATGCTGTCGAGTGCACACGGTGCCGACTATACGAGTAGTTAGCCTGTTGAGCAATCGCCGTCTGCAACAACTCAATGGTGTTCCGGGTCTCTACTGCAACTAGCGACTCGCCGGTGATGGGGATCGCAGTGAGCCGGGTCGCCGCTGCCACCATGTTATCCACCGGGTTAGCGAAGTGACCCGGTGGTGTCGAAAAGTGAGGCGGCGGCGTCCAACCGAGGGGCAGGTTAGGTCCCGGCTCTTCCCTTCGGACTGGCTCGGGCTGGTGAGGCTAGGTTGTTGCTCTGTTCCCAGGCGCGTCCATGGTTAATTGGGGTATAACTAGTGCTCCTGGCATACTTGGGTCTCCCGGCGTGTTAAACAATCGTGCGGGCTCATAACTCAAAGGCAGACGGCTCCGATACCTCCGCTAATAGACCGGGTTAGATGCATGTTGCTCAAGGTTCAACTGCCAAGCCTGCGTTTTCAGACGTTCTTTCTCCGTGTTAACCTAGGCCTGCAACTCGGCTACCCGAGCATTCTCGGCGTTGATAACCTCCTGGGCCTTGGTCATCTGCTCCCTGAGCTTTGCGATCTCTGTGTTACGCTCCGCTTGGTTTTCCGCTGTAACCTCAGTCCCCATTAAGGTTGTCAAAGCATCCATCAACTCAGATAAAACTTGAGCCGGCGGCCTGACTGAACCGGACCCTGAGGGGCCGGTTGTTGCTGTTGCTCCGGTCGTTGTGTTGTTGAGAGCCGGCATTGTGCCTACCATGAAGATGGCGGCTCAGCACGGCGGCTCATAGGGGTCCGGAATACTATCACCATCAGATCAGCCCCCAAGCCCGCCATCTTGAAGCTGGTAGATTGACTCCGTCTCTCCGGTCGAGGACTCATCACCTGAGTAGATGAGAGTCTCTCCTCCAGATGCGGAATTTTACACAAGTTCCACACCTTGCGTGAAGCCCACGAAGACATGTTTCCAGCCGGCTTGGATCCGGGCGGGTTGCGCGCGCTGAGCCGGCTCGACGATGTCGATGCAGATGTCCGGCTCAGGCTCAGATCCGCTGATGAAGACATGGATTCCGTCGAAGGGGACCCGGTACCCGTACTCGATTGAGTCGGTCTCGGGGCCCCAGCCAATGTTGTCAATGTAGAGCTTGCCGCGGTGACTCTTGGTCATCCTGCCAACGGCGTATCCCTCGATCCCTGGGAAAGAGCCCTTCAAGAACTCGAAACCACCGTGCGTTGGCCCCACGGTGGGCGTCAACTGTCATGGTTTTGTCACGGCAGATGTCCTAGTGTGAGGACTTACACGTGAGGCCATCGCAAACGGTGATTAGCTTGTTGGGGTCAAGCGGGTCGAAGGACACGAGTTTACCCAGGTCCGGCCCCTCTCAGTGGAGGTAAGAGCCTACTCCTGCTTTTCTGCTTATTACTTGAGTATCGATTACAAGGGAGCGGATTCGCTTGACCTAGCTATCGATTGATTGTAACTTGCCCCTCTTCTGTGCCGGGGACCCGCCTTTATATACAGGTCGAGGCCTCCGGCTTACAAGAGTACGGGTCGTGTTATGATCCGTGACCAAGTCTAACTCTAAGTCACCTTGCCTTACCCAGCATGACACTTTACAATGGCTTACGCCTTCAAGTCGCCTCCCGCCTTCTGGCTTCGGGCCCTAAGCCGACCCATCTTACGAGCCGCCCTTCTGGTCATGCGTCTTGATCATCCTGGCCCATCTGAGGCCTAGCTCCAAGAGTCATGAACAACTTGACCCGGCCCTTACAGGGCGGGTTATATCGTGGGGTTATATCCCCAACACCACCTACCCAATTAGCGACACCTGTCATGCCGAGTGATAGCGGACAGCGTGAGGAAGATCAACCTCCATTAGTGGTTGATGACGTCACCTCCATCGAAGAAGCAATGGATGATGCCATGGACGAGGATGATGACCCTCTACAGTATCTCAATACCGGCGGCTATGACAACGGAGGATTGATGGCTCAGCAGTATGACTCAGGGTTTGAGCATGATGAGTTGATGCTTGAATTGCCGGAGCAGGATCATCTTAAGGCTGATTGCAAGAAGTCTCCTTCCTGCAATCCTTGCAGGACACACCTTCAGATGGCGCCTCAACCCAGCAACAACAACATGCGGCTCGTGCATTAATGCTGAGCCTGACAGCACTGGGGGCGGTGGTCAGGGATGGTATGATAGGCGCACTTCTGGAACCAAAGAAGCATAGGAAGAGACCGAAGAAAGGCCCTAATGCCGCCAAAGCTGCTTCTATGAGCCAGCCGCCTTCTCAGCCTCGGTTTGTAGACCGTATACCTATCAAAGGTGCGGCAAAATACCATATCCCGGTGATCCGATCCTACCTAAGGCAATGGTAGAGGCCATAAACAGCGATCTAAGGAGACTTCATGACGATGTGTTGTTGAGAGAGAAAAGCCTTATCGCCTCAAAAAACCCAGGATACCCGCTCTACGTGGTTAACATGCCGCAGCAAAGGTCGTTCTACCACACATTCCCTGCGGATAAGTTCTTCCTTCGATTTGATTACATCTTCGACATGTTTCACATGACAAAGCTGGGTTTTACATTCGTCCGCCTTTATGCCTTGTACATGAACTACATCATCAGGCGTGAGCAAATACCTTATATCTGTGTTGCTGACCCGTACTTTATGCACGAGGGCTTATTGGCAGTCTGCTCAAAGCAACACAAATATGCGAGGAACTACATCATTGATTTCTTGGTTGCCAATAAGGACAAGGAGATGATTCTCCTGCCTTATCATCCCATGTAAGTCATCCGCGGATATCCTTCCTTCGATTTCAATCATTCGTTTGCACACGTGGAGGCTAATTTGAGGTGTACTTATTTTGCGCAGCGAGGGGCGCGTCGTACTCATCATTCTTTACCCCTAATTCTCCAACGCTCTTTACTTGGACTCGTCGAAGAACATAAAGAAAAAGGATTACACCCACATCAAGGCTGTTCTCGACGGTACTATCTTAAGCTACGACCACCGGGGTGGAGAGATCACGGTCAAGAAGACAAAGAACCGTGCGCCCTGCTTTGGCCATAAGACCGACTTCTGCCGCATCCAGCAACCGAGAGGCACTCTCAGTGATGGATTCTATGTCATGCACCACATGCTGGAGTACAGACGGGATTCCCCGAACCTTCGCATGTCACCTAAATCCGGTGATGCCAATATTCTACAATGGGCCAAGAAACTAGGAAATGTACCGGATCATCGACTCCGATCTGAGTTCTATCACATCCAGCGTGAACTTGCCCAAGTCACCATGAAGGAGGTCCTCGAAAAAACGGGGATGTTATACGAAGAAGGGCAAATGTCGCGGGAAGACGTCCAAACACGCGTAGCCGCTCAACGTCCATCGTGGTTTTGTCACGGCAGATGTCCTAGTGTGAGGACTTAGTCGTGAGGCCATCGCAACTAGGTAGTAGCTTGAACGGGGTTGATCGGAATCGAGAGACGCGAGTTTTACCCAGGTTCGGCCCCTCACGGTGGAGGTAAAAGCCTACATCATGCTTATAATATTGATCATCATGGTCTCGATTACAAAGGGGCTATCTTGCTGGCTCATCTCGAGAGCCATCAAAACATCTGTCTCGAGACCTACTGAAACATCTGTCTCGAGACTTGTCTGTTTAAGACATGTCTAATTTGACCTGTCTATCTTGGGGTGCCCTGCCCCACCTTATATAAGTTGAAGGGGCGGCTTACATGTAGAGTACTAGTAGGACTAGGACTTAACCTATTCTAGCTTCTTACGATGGGCTTCTTACGTCGGGCTTCTTACAACGGGCTTCTTACAATGGGCTTCTTACAACAGGCTTCTTATCTCCTGGACTCAATCTGCCGGGTTACACAATCTGCCGGGTTACACAATCTGTCGGGTTAGGATGCCGGGTTACACAATCTGCCGGGTTAGGATGCCGGGTTACACAATCTGTCGGGTTAGGATGCCGGGTTACACAATCTGCCAGGTTAAGTCCAGAGATGACTTATCGTCATGAGCCGGGTTTAATCACGGGTAATTCCCCTGACATTAGCCCCCAGATTAGCTTGAATACAGGATTGGCGTGCATTCATGCTAAGCTTCTTGAAACAAGAATAGATAGTGAACCGGCTCCTGAAAATTTGGGTCTCTGTCATATCAATATGCCAATAGTAATTCCATGCAGAAAAAATAACCCATATGATATCTTGAATTGTCTTCAAAAATGCCTTGGCTTGATAAAAATAAAAGGGATAATTGGTTTTATACCCTTAGTTGTGTCCCCCTCGTCAGGATTGCCCCTAGTTTCTGAAAACACGTGGTCTTGCCCGACCCACTTTGGTGTCTTGTTCTTTTGCCCTTTGCCCTTTGACCGTTTGACCGTCACTTTGAAAACTTCATAATTAATTCATACTAAATCAAAAAAATGCAAATAAGATACCAAAATGTTCGGAAAACATCACATGTATGTCAATGTCACTTGCATTCATGACAAAAGTGTTGGTAAGTGCCCATCCAAGTTTTAGCTCTTATCATACCACCATGAATAGTAAAATCTAAAAAAATTCAAAAATAAAGTTGGTGGCAAAGAATGCCAAATGTTTTAAGTGCTTGCCAAGTTTCATCAGGGAATGACATTCATGGAAGTCATGGCAAAAAAAACAATCAATACTCGAAAATATATTGTTTTTTTTGCCACAACTTCCACGAATGTCATTCCCTGATGAAACTTGGCAAGCACTTAACACATTTGCCATTCTTTGCCACCAACTTTTTCTTGAATTTTTTGAACTTTTCTAGATTTTACTGATCATGGTGGTATGATAAGAGTTAAAACTCGGATGGGCACTTACCAACACTTTTGTCATGAATGCAAGTGACATTGACATACAGGTGATGTTTTTCTGAACATTTTGGTATCTTATTTGCATTTTTCTGATTTAGTATGAATTAGTTATGAAGTTTTCAAAGTGACGGTCAACAGTCAAAGGGCAAAAGCACAAGACGCCAAAGTGCGTCGGGCAAGACCACGTGTTTTCAGAAACTAGGGGCAATCCTGACGAGGGGGACACAACTAAGGGTATAAAACCAATTATCCCAAAATAAAGTTTCGTCTGATGTTGTACCAACTTTCAATGCTTCAGACTTGTCTGAATAGCTTAGAAGAAATAATCTTTCAAATTTCTCCATCAAAAAATATGAGACCTGGTTTACTCATAACTGAGAATTTGAAGGTATACCTTCCTTATATCTATATTAACTATAGCCCCAAAGTCTTAAGAGGGGAACGTAGTGATAGCTTAAGACTTGCTTCAATATAAATGTTGCAACTCTGGAGAAATTCGGGTTGTTCGTCTGAGTCACCAGTCATAAGTTGAATGTTTTGTATTCCACATATGTAGCCCCCAAGTACCAGGTTGTCTTGCCTGCAGCAACTTGGGACTTGTAATTGTCTTATGCTTATAAAACTTTAGCCAGTGTAGCCCCCAAGGGCCGGGTCATCAATAATGAGTAGGGACTTTTGCAGATCTGATTATATAGACTTGAAGAGCAATGTGTAGCCCCCAAGGGCCGGCTCAGTAAGATAATACTGGGTTGGGACTTAGAAAATGATGTTAGGCCGGCTCATCTCCCTGAGATAACCGGGTCTGTTGACAATGTGATGATTTGAAAAACAACTTGCATTAGCCCCCAAGTGCCGTGGTGCATGCTTGCAGTGACATGGGACTTGCATGACGAAGACATGTACCTAGGGTAGGGTAATAGGCCCGACCTAGACACCCTTACCAAGGACACTGCCCTAAGGAAAATGACATTCAAAGGATGGCACCATCTACCGACTGAAATCGCCACAGGGTGCAACCCACTCGACCAACAGTTCACTCGGACAACCCAATTCCATTCGACCAGGGTGTACTCATTCGACCCCACCGGAAACCACTCGGAAGACAGAAGATCTAAGGTCACTCAGGATGGCAAGGGTCAGGCGTTCACTCCGTAGTCTTAATGATCATTTATTTGCCTTTATTGCTGGCGTTATCAGTAACGTCCTGTCTTTACAGACATTGAAACCCTTGTAACGGGGGACGGTTGGGGTCCTGGTGCACTCTATATAAGCCACCCCCCTCCTCAGGCACAAGGGTTCGCACCCCCTGTAACTTTCACGCATAAGTCAATCGACCGAGCCTCCGGGCACCGAGACGTAGGGCTTTTACTTCCTCCGAGAAGGGCCTGAACTCGTAAATCTTGCGTGCACAACTTCACCGTAGCTAGGATCTTGCCTCCTCATACCTACCCCCCATTCTACTGTCAGACTTAGAACCACGACAGTTGGCGCCCACCTTGGGGCAGGTGTCTTAGCAACTTTCCGGTGAGGTTGCGATTTTTTCTGATTCCCATCATCATGGTTTCGGCTGGAGGTTTGGCTGAGGGCCACGAGATCCGTCTCGGTGCGCTCGTCTTCATCGCCGACGACTCCGCCTGGCTCCAGGAGGCCCCCCTCGACGTCGAGACGTTCCCCATCCGCGGGGCGACGCACTTTCGCGCATGTGTCCCCGGCGTCCTTCTGCGGCAGCCGTCGACCCAATATCGGTCGTTTCCTACGGCGTCTTCGTTCCCCGTTGTTCGCCGTCGCAAGCGATCTGGTCGATCGCGGCTTCAACGGTGGGTGAAGCATGCAGTGGCACGTCAATCGGCCACTCCTCAAGTCACGGCAATCGAGCCCGATGAATCTCTCTATGGCCTGTTCGATCTGTCGACTGGCTCCGTCGAGACTCTGTCCGAGTGCGACAGCAGCGATCCTGCGGCGGAGGTCCTGATGGTCGACACGCCGCGTAGCCCGCCTGGCATGCGTCCCAACGGAGGCGGCGACGGCGGTGGCGATCCATCGCGTGTTCACGAGGAATACCACCCCGAAACCCTCTCTTCACAGCGGAGGGAGGAACTTCACCGCCGCAATGAGGAAGCACTCCACACGCCCATCGTCGAAGAGACCTCTGAGGCTTGGGCCTTGGAGGCCGCGCGCTTGGCCACTTTGGTTGAACGCACTCGACTGGAAAATCTTCAGCATGCACTCGACGAATGTGCTCGGCAGCGGATTCCTGAGTCCAGTCGACGGAGGCAATTATTCCCTCCTGAACCTTAGGTATACCGCACTTCGATTCAGAACCTTGCAGCCGCAGCTCGTATAGCAGAATCCATCCAGCCATCCCAGTCAAAAGCTGGGCGAGGTTTGATGCAGATCCGGGCTCTGCTCCGGGCGGCAGGAGACCAAAACACTGTAGTATCACAGTCGCGTGACAGAATCCATAGCATATCTGTGGTGGCTGACACAGTTCAGTCGGCTCACAGCCCAAGATCGCCTCCGCGGCGTGAAGGGCGGGTGCATCGCCAGGATCAGCATTTGGGTCGGATCCACGAGCAGTACGATCATCGACTCGGCCGTCATGACCGCCGTCGAGCGCCTACACCCCCTCCGAGAAGCGGATCATATGTGCCCCGGCACTATGATGACAGGCGCCCGTACAGCGGAGGGCGGTGGACGCCGGTCGACCCAAGGGAGCCAGGGTTTGATGCGAGGTCAATTTTGGTGCAAGGTTTGGTCGACAGGAACCGAGCACACAGAGAGGGGCAAGGCAGAGATCGCCCGAGTGGAAGCAGGATTCATGTTTCGGGTCCCGAGTGTTTTAGCAGATCTATCAGAGCCGCTGAGATCCCCCCCAACTTCAGGTTGGCGACTGGGGTCAGTAAGTTCACCGGTGAGTCGAAGCCTGATACTTGGCTGGAGGATTACCGAGTGGTTGTCCAGATCGGTGGTGGAAATGATGAAGTAGCTATGAAACACCTTCCTCTCATGCTGGAAGGGTCGGCCAGAGCATGGCTGAATCAGTTGGCTCCAGGCAGTATATTCAGCTGGGAGGAGTTAGCCCGAGTGTTTGTCAGGACATTTGAGGGCACATGCAAATGACCTGCGGGGTTGACAGAGTTGCAGCATTGTGTACAGAAGCCGAATGAAACTCTGAGGGATTACATCCAAAGATGGACCACATTGCACCACACGGTAGAGAATGTATCCCAACACCAAGCAGTTTGTGCCTTCAAGGAAGGCGTTTGGTATCGGGAGCTTAATTTGAAATTCGGTCGGACAGGAGATATGTCTCTTACCCGAATGATGGAAATAGCCACCCGGTATGCTAATGGTGAAGAAGAGGACCGACTCCGCAGTGGGAAGGGCAAGCCAGTCGCCCAAGACACCGGAATGGGTCGGAAGCAGAAACGCAAAGCCGAGCCAGCAGGTCCAGGTGAAGCTGCAGTTGTAACTCAAGGGAAATTCAAAGGAAAGCCCAAGGGACCCTGGATCCCCAAGAAGTTGAAAGATCAGGCTGGGAACAATGTGTTGGACTTGCCATGTCACATTCACACCAAGAAGGATGAAGAGGGAAATCTGATTTATCCCAAACACACCACTCGACAGTGTCGGCTCCTGATCCAGCAGTTCTGAGAGAAACAGCCCAATGAAAAGGAAAAAGAGTCTGACAAGGATGGTGATCAGGAAGAAGATGATGACGGTTTCCCTAACGTCAATTCCACTTTGATGATTTTTGCTGACATTGAGAGTAAAAGTCGACTGAAAGTCATCAACAGAGAGGTAAACATGGTTGCTCCGGCAACGATGACATACTTGAAATGGTCAAAGACTCCCATCACATTCGACCAATCTGACCACCCACCGCGCGTCGCCACCCCCGGGAGGCAAGCGTTGGTGGTCGACCCGGTCGTTGGGGGCACCCGACTGACCAAAGTCTTGATGGATGGTGGCAGCGGCTTGAACATTTTGTATGCAGAGACTCTTCGTGGGATGGGCATTCCGATGTCCAGGCTCAGTGAGAGCAACATACGGTTCCATGGTGTCATTCCAGGGAAGAAAGCCGGTTCACTCGGACAGATCACTCTTGACGTGGTTTTCGGTGACTCAAAGAATTACCGCAAGGAGAAACTGACATTTGAAGTTGTGGATTTTCACAGTGCCTATCATGCTATTCTAGGCAGAACTGCATATGCCCGTTTCATGGCTCGACCGTGTTACGTGTACCTCAAGCTGAAGATGCCTGGCCCCAAGGGCGTGATCACGGTCACTGGCAATTGGCAACGAGCAGAAGAGTGCCTCCAGAAGGGCTCTAAGATTGCCGATGAACAGATGGCAGCGATTGAAATGGAATAGTATAAGAAGACTGCGGATCCGAGTGATTTGTTGCGCACTAAGAAGCCTGCTTCCGAGTCTGCATTTCGGTCGTCCGGTGAAACAAAGCCTGTTCATATTCACCCGACCGATCCCAGTGCTGCACCGACTCATATCTCAACAACACTCGACAGCAAATAGGAAGAAGCGCTCATCCAGTTCCTCCGTGAGAACTGGGACATCTTCGCATGGAAGCCATCTGACATGCCGGGTGTACCCAGGGGGCTGGCTGAGCACCATTTGCGAGTCAATCCAAAGGCAAAACCCGTGAAAGAGCACCTCCGTCGGTCCGCTGCGGAGAAGAGAAAGGCAATCGGCGAGGAGGTGGCTCGGCTTTTGGCAGCTGAGTTCATCCGCGAGATTTACCACTCCGAGTGGCTCGCTAATGTTGTCATGGTTCCCAAGAAGGACGATTCACTCCGTATGTGCATTGATTTCAAGCATATCAATCGGGCTTGCCCGAAAGATCATTTTCCTCTCCCCCGCATCGATCAGATAGTCGACTCGACTGCGGGATGTGAGCGATTGTCCTTCCTGGATGCATATTCCGGGTACCATCAGATCCGACTGTATGGACCTGATGAAATTAAAATAGCTTTTATCACCCCATTCGGGTGCTTTTGCTATGTCACCATGCCCTTTGGTCTCAAGAATGCTGGTGCCACATTCATGCGCAAGATACAGAAGTGCCTGCTAACTCAAATCAGTCGGAATGTGGAAGCATTCATGGATGACATCGTGGTTAAGTCGCGCAAAGGTTCTGACCTGCTGACTGACCTTGCTGAAACCTTTGCCAATTTGAGAAGATATGATATCAAGCTTAATCCGTCGAAGTGTACATTTGGAGTTCCAGGTGGAAAGTTACTCGGTTTCCTCATTTCCGAACGTGGGATCGATGCAAACCCAAAAAAAGTTGGTGCAATCCTCCAAATGAAATGCCCTGTGCGTGTACACGACGTTCAGAAGCTTACTGGTTGTTTGGCACCTTTGAGTCGATTCATCTCTCGCCTCGGTGAAAAGGCATTGCCTCTTTACCGACTGATGAAGAAATCTGATAAGTTCGAGTGGACTCCTGAAGCTGACGCAGCGTTTGCAGAGCTCAAAGCCCTGCTTTCCACCCAGCCGGTGCTTGCTGCTCTAATCAGCAAAGAGCCTTTACTGCTTTATATAGCAGCCACTGGACAGGTTGTCAGTACAGTACTCACAGTCGAGCGGGAAGAAGAAGGCAAAACTTACAAGGTTCAACGCCCAGTATACTATATTTCTGAAGTCTTAACTCCATCCAAGCAGAGATATCCACATTATCAGAAGCTTGTCTATGGAATCTACTTGACCACGAAGAAGGTTGCACATTACTTCTCAGATCATTCGATTACAGTCATCAGTGACGCTCCGTTGTCAGAAATTCTAAACAACAGAGATGCAACTGGCCGAGTGGCAAAGTGGGCGATTGAACTCCTTCCGCTGGATATCAAGTTCGAGGCAAAGAAAGCGATCAAGTCTCAAGCGATAGCAGATTTCCTTGGCGAGTGGATTGAACAGCAGTTACCGACCCAGATACAGTCGGAACATTAGACTATGTTCTTCGATGGGTCCAAGATGTTGAATGGTTCAGGCGCTGGAGTAGTCCTGGTATCTCCACGGGGCGACAACCTCAGATATGTTCTCCAGATTCACTTTGATTCCTCCAACAATGAAGCTGAATATGAGGCACTCTTGTATGGATTGCGTATGGCCATTTCACTCGGCGTCCGCCGCCTAATGGTTTACGGTGACTCAGATTTAGTGGTTAATCAAGTGATGAAGGAGTGGGACGTCAGGAGCCAAGCTATGACTGGTTATTGCAATGCGGTGAGGAAGTTAGAAAAGAAGTTTGAAGGGCTAGAGCTCCACCATATACCCCGACTGAAGAATCAAGCAGCTGATGACTTGGCGAAGATAGGATCCAAGCGGGAGCCTATTCCCAGCAATGTGTTTTTGGAGCATATTCACGCACCATCAGTTCAAGAAGATCCCTTCACAGAAGAGCCCCCATAGCCTAAAAGTTCCACTGATCCGACTGAAGTTGAAATCCCAGCTGTGGTCAACTTGATCATGGAAGTTTTGATTGTTATTCCAGATTGGACAGTGCCGTACATTGCATATATTCTCAGGAAAGAGCTTCCAGAGGATGAAGAAGAGGCTCGCCAGATTGTCCGTCGATCCAAAGCCTTCACAGTAATGGGGGAGCAACTCTATAGAGAAAGTGTCACGGGGGTCGTTCAGAAATGCATCACTCCGGAAGAAGGCCGAATGATCCTAGATGATATTCACTTGGGAACTTATGGTCACCATGCGTCTTCTCGGGCCATCGTGGCCAAAGCGTATCAAGCAGGGTTTTTTTGGCCGCGGGCAAATGAGATGGCAAAGGAGATAATTGACAAATGTGAGGGCTGCCAGTTCTACTCCAACATGTCCCACAAACCCGCTTCAGCCCTGAAGACCATTCCACTCGTCTGGCCTTTCGTTGTTTGGGGTTTGGATATGGTGGGACCTCTAAAGACTGGCAGGAGTGGCTTCACCCATGTGCTTGTAGCAGTCGACAAGTTCACCAAGTGGATCAAAGCTAAACCTGTCAAAAACCTGGATGCAAGTACTGCGGTCAGCTTCATCAGAGGGTTAACATTTAGATATGGAGTCCCACACAGCATCATCACAGATAATGGGTCGAACTTTGATTCTGATGAGTTTCGAGCTTTCTGTGCATCCCAAGGTACTCGGGTCGACTATGCTTCAGTCGCCCACCCTCAGTCGAATGGACAGGCAGAAAGAGCGAACGGCTTGATTCTCAAAGGTCTGAAACCTCGATTGATGAGCGACCTCAAACATGTGGCCGGCGCTTGGGTAGATGAGCTACCGTCAGTCCTTTGGGGATTAAGAACAACACCAAATCGGTCGACTGGTCGAACCCCCTTCTTCATGGTCTATGGGGCTGAGGCTGTGCTGCCGAGTGACTTGCTTCACAATGCGCCCCGAGTAGAACTTTTTTCAGAAGCTGAAGCAGAACGAGCTCGAGAAGATGCTATTGATCTTCTGGAAGAAGAAAGAGAGATGGCCTTGATCCGATCGACCATTTATCAGCAAGACCTTCATCGATTATATGCCAGAAATGTGAAGGGTCGAGCATTTCAGGAAGGAGACCTTGTGCTCCGAGTGGACCAGCAACGGCCTCACAAACTTGCCTCCGCTTGGGAAGGTCCCTTCATCGTCACCAAGGTGCTCCACAACGGAGCGTATCACCTCTACAATGTGGAGCATAATAAAGACGAGCCGCGCGCTTGGAATGCGGAGCTACTCCGCCATTTTTATACTTAAGTGTTCAGACTGATGAGATGTAATAAAGAGTACCTTTTAGTTCATTTATCAAAGACATGGTTTTACAGTCTCCTAAATGATTATTGTTACTAATACATGTGTCCAAAATCCCCCAGTGGGTGGCTTAGCCGTGAATCTGATTCGCTTAAGTTTAAAAAAATCCTACCGAGTGACGAGCAACCCTCTCACTCGGGGGCTTAGCTGCAGTCCTGTACTCGCCTAAGTTTAAAGAAAATCCTACCGAGTGATGAGCAACCCTCTCACTCGGGGGCTTAGCTGCAGTCCTGTACTCACCTAAGTTTAAAGAAAATCCTACCGAGTGACGAGCAACCCTCTCACTCGGGGGCTTAGCTGCAGTCCTGTACTCGCCTAAGTTTAAAGAAAATCCTACCGAGTGATGAGCAACCCTCTCACTCGGGGGCTTAGCTGCAGTCCTATACTCGCCTAAGTTTAAAGAAAATCCTACCGAGTGATGAGGAACACTTCTACTCGGGGGCTTAGCTGCCAGTCCTGTACTCGCCTAAGTTTAAAGAAAATCCTACGAGTGACGAGCAACCCTCTCACTCGGGGGCTTAGCTGCAGTCTGTACTCCCTAAGTTTAAAGAAAATCCTACCGATGATGAGCAACCCTCTCACTCGGGGGCTTAGCTGCAGTCCTGTACTCCCTAAGTTTAAGAAAATCCTACCGAGTGACGAGCAACCCTCTCACTCGGGGCTTAGCTGCAGTCCTGTACTCGCCTAAGTTTAAGAAAATCCTACCGAGTGTGAGCAACCCCTCACTCGGGGGCTTAGCTGCAGTCCTTACTCGCCTAAGTTTAAAGAAATCCTACCGGTGATGAGCAACCCTCTCACTCGGGGGCTTAGCTGCAGTCCTGTACTCGCCTAAGTTTAAGAAAATCCTACCGAGTGAGAGCAACCCTCTCACTGGGGGCTTAGCTGCACCCTGTACTCGCCTAAGTTTAAGAAAATCCTACCGAGTGATGAGCAACCCTCTCACTCGGGGGCTTAGCTGTAGTCCTGTACTCGCCTAAGTTTAAGAAAATCCTACCGAGTGATGACAACCCTCTCACTCGGGGGTTAGCTGCAGTCCTGTACTCGCCTAAGTTTAAGAAAATCCTACCGAGTGATGAGCAAACCTCTTCACTCGGGGCTTAGCTGCAGCCCTGTACTCGCCTAAGTTTAAAGAAAAATCCTACGAGTGATGAGCAACCCTCTCATCGGGGCTTAGCTGCAGTCCTGTACTCGCCTAAGTTAAAAAATCCTACCGAGTGATGAGAACCTCTCACTCGGAGGCTTAGCTGCAGTCCTGTACTCGCCTAAGTTTAAAAAAAATCCTACCGAATGATGAGCAACCCTCTCACTCGGAGGCTTAGCTGCAGTCCTGTACTCGCCTAAGTGTAAAACATGCTCCATCCTGATCTGCAAGGACGACGAGGTGCAGGTCGTCCGCGACCCTATCCTCAGAACTGCGTCTGTTCCGAGTGAAGATACAAGTTCCACTCAGAAATAAAAACAAGCATATTTAAGGGCAAACAAAGTTCGGACGAAGGAGCTTAAAAGTACTCGGGCATCAGGCCCGAGGAAGTTTTACGGTTACAAAATCACTCGGCATACCGAGGCAAATTGAACCGGATCATAAAAGTTCGGACGAAGGAGCTCAAAGTACTCGGGCATCAGGCCCGAAGGGAGTTTTACGGTTACAGAATCACTCGGCATACCGAGGCAAATTGAATCAGATCATAAAAGTTTCATTCACTCCGCAGAGGGGCTGGCAGGCTTGACAAACTCGTCCAGGTCAATTCCGTCTGCGATTCGAGTAGCAGCAGCAATGAAGGTCTCCATGAAAGACTGGAAGTCGAGTTTCTTGGTGTTGGCGACCTTGATTGCCACTAGCTTCTCTTCTCTGGCTTCCCTGCAGTGGACGCGAACCAGGGATAAAGCTACGTCAGCACCGCATCGAGTAGCGGACTTCTTCCACTCCTGCACTCGACCAGGAATCTCGTTAAGCCGAGTCATCAGAGACTCGAGGTCGTTTCGGAGCGTGTCCCCTGGCCAGAGCGCTGTGTCGATCCACGAAACTGCGACCTTGAGTCGAGCAAGATATTCCAAGGCACTGGCGAGGCGAGACTCCAGTCGGAGCACATTCATGGTTGCTTCATCTTTGACAGGGGAGTTGATAGGGTCCAAGTTCGTCTCGACTCGCCCAGTTTCTTCCTCGAAGTCTTGACAGAATTCTGCACTCGCAGAAAAATAATGAGTCGACAGCGGTATGATGAGTCGACGAAAGCAAACCAATCGCACAAAGAAAAGTACCTTCAAGCATGAGGAATAATTTTTTGGCGAGTCCACCCAGGTAGTTCTCCAGCTCGTCCCTCCTGCGGGTGATGTCTTCTACTTTGTCGGTCAGGGTTCGCTTGTCCTTCTTCAGACGAGTCACTTCTTTGTTGGCTTCGTCAAGAGCAGCCTTCAGCTTGGCATTCTCTCCCTCCAGCTGTCCGACTGAAGCCATCTTTTGGTCAGCAAGCGCCAGTTTGTCTTCGGCAGTTTTCTTCGCAATCGCAAGGTCAAGGTCCTTCTTCTCCAAAGCTTGTCTCATTGTTTCTAGAAAGAACAACATTCGAATCAGAAAAAGGAGGAGAAAAGGTGGCAAGAGAACCGGTCGACAAACTTTCCTTACCAGCAGCGTCATCCTTAGCCTTCTGCAAGTTGTTTCGAGCCAACTCCAGGTCAAGATTGAGCTGAGTTTGCTTCTTCTCCAAGTCAGCAAACCGGTCTCCAAGATCACAAGATTTCTGCGTTCAGAGGATAGTCAGTCGGCAGACACAAAGACTACTGCCGAATCAAACATTCGCCAATAGTCTCGGGGGCTACACCCAGTGGGTGCACTCAGCGTGCCCCCACTGGTCCGACTCTTTCATTCGACTTGGTCCGTCCAGTCAAAAAAAACTCAGACCATAGCCGACTGCCCGCAGTCGACTACGGTCTCGGGGACTACACCCAGTGGGTGCACTAAGCGTGCCCCCACTGGTAAAGGTTCCACTCGGCATGATCTGCCCAGCCCGAGTGGAAAAGATCTCTTAAAAGACCCCCGCCGAATCAAACATTCGACGGCGGTCTCGGGGACTACACCCAGTGGGAGCACTCAGCGTGCCCCCACTGGTTCAGAGATTCGATCAGCACAACCTAGTCGACTCAAGTGGAAAAACTACTCAACAGAAATTAAAACACCCAGTGGGTGTACAGACTGACAATGGGTGTGCAATTAAAGGTTCCAAAACGCTCATCCACGGATGTCTTGCAGATAAAGCAGCAGTTCCTAAATATCATATCCCAACAGAACAAGCTTCAAGATGGAGTTCAGTCGGAAGTAAGCTAATCTGGACATTGGCTTGAAGTGCTGAGCTGGCATCATAGGCAGCTTGACTGGCCTCGCGCACCACCTTCATTTGCTCCATCATAACGCCAGCCTGGCGTATAGCCTCCTGGGCAGCACTCACTTGGTCTTCTGGGACTTGATGGGCGGTGGGAGGTGCAGTCGGTGTATCAGTTGCAGTAGCATGAGAGCTTGAGGCATGAAGTTGGACAGACAGAGGAAGGGCCCGCATAGTCGACGACGAAGGACGAGCACTCGACAAGGGAATCGCAAAAGTAACGGAGGCACGGTTGAAGTCCCCAGATTGCTGGATAGCTGGTTCCGTCGCCGGCGTCGACTGGGGCGTCTTGCTAGCTGGCACCTTCTTGACTGAGGCCCTGCTCCTCCTACCCACGAGTTCTTGTGGCTCATTTTCATCATCGTCTTGAAGTTCAATAACATCTCGCGGAGCTGCAAAAGAATCGACCACAAGAGTTCAATCGACTGTAGAATTGGCTAGCAAAGAAAAGATGAAGATAACAGGGGTCATACTCGCTTTGGAGGTGACCGCGTCCTCCATCTCCTCATCACCATCATCTTGGTAAGCAGAAGTCCCGGAGGTAGTAGCACTGCAAATCTCAAGGTTCACTCGGTCAAGCAAGTGGATGGGTCGGCAACTGATATAAGATTCTTCAAACAAAGGGTGAAAACGAAACGCTTACGCAGAGGCGACGGGAACGTCAACCTTGATCTTGGGCAAAGCCTTCCGTGGCTTGGACGGTGCGGTCTTGAGCTGCTTCGGAGCCTTCTCAGTCGGCACCGGAGAAGATGTCCGAGTGCGCTTCGAAGTCTGTCCAGTCGGTGCTACCACCTTGCCCCGGATACTTGCTGGGTCATGCTTGTGCTTGGAACGCTTTTCCGTGCGAGGTGGAGAATCGACCTCCTCCTCACTGCTCAAGTTTTCCTGCTCTTCATCACTCTCCCCATTGGAGTTCCAGTCGCTGCTGTCGCCTCCGCTCTCTTCTCCTTCCTGGATCTGCTCCCCGTTGGGCATCGAGTACATCTCAGTATATATCTGCGAAGCAAAGAATCGAACAAGCATCAGTCAGTTCCAAAGACAGTTTACAAATTAGAGTAAAAGTCACTCGACATCGAAGGTCTGACCTTGTCTGGTTCGTTATCAGCGCCGAGTGGCAGAATTCTCCTAGACCCCCTGGGGTTGTCTTTGTTTCCAGTAATGCTCTGCAGCCACCGCGCCACCGTCTCCTCGGCAACTTCCTCCGGGTGGATCCGAGCAGAATCATCGGCGCCCGAATACATCCACATAGGATGATCGCGGGCCTAGAGCGGCTCGATGTGGCGAGTGAGGAACACCTCTAGCAAATCCATGTCGGTCACGCCATCGCGGACAAGTTGGATTACGCGGTCGACCAACATGTTCACCTCCACCTTTTCTTCTGGAGTCACTTTCAAGGAAGAGGGCTTTTCAATTCGCCCCATGGTAAAGGGAGGAAGGCCAGTCGACTGACCAGGAGTTGGTTTGTCCTTACAATAAAACCAGGTCGACTGCCACCCTCTGACTGAATCGGGAAGAGTCATAGGTGGAAATGTGCTTTTGCCTCTCATCTGGATCCCTAGACCTCCGCACATCTGAATCACGTGCGTCCTCTCATCACTCGGATTGGCCTTTTTCACAGACTGTGAGCGGCAGGTGAAGATGTGTTTGAAGAGACCCCAATGCGGTCGACAACCCAAGAAATTCTCACACATGGAGACAAACGCAGCTAGGTATGTGATGGTGTTCGGAGAAAAGTGATGAAGTTGGGCTCCGAAAAAGTTCAGAAAACCTCGGAAAAAAGGATGAGGGGGCAGAGAAAAACCACGATCGACGTGAGTCGCGAGGAGGACGCACTCACCCTCCTGCGGTTGCGGCTCGGTCTCATCATCTGGCAGCCTCCAAGACCCATGGTCGATCAAGCCTCCCTCGACCAGATCCTCCATGTCTTCTTGCTGAATCGTGGAGCGAATCCAATCGCCCTGGATCCAGCCGGGCGACAGGTCGGATCTCGACGACGAGCCTCCCCGACTCGTCTTCTTGCCCTTCGCTGCCGCCGTCGCTTTCTTCGCACGCTCCAAGGCCGCCGTCTTCTCCTTCCCCATCGCGGCAGGCTGTGCTCGGGTGGGGTGGCGGCGTCGAAGGTGGCAGCGAATGCGGTGGTGAAACAGGAGAGGAGGAAGGAGATGGGGAGCACAGTACCGGGCTCATCGACCCCGACGCCTTATATGGGTCCGCTCCCGAGTGGCTGACTAGTGGGCCCAGGCAATCCAGTCAAATCCCGCAATAGTCGCGCGCTGGATACGTGGCGAAAAAGGTGGCACGAGAATCGAGGCGTCCCTGCCTAATCCGCTCCGTCTACTGCGGTCCTCTCCGTCCCGTGCGCTTCTCCAAATTTCGAATCCCGTGAGATCCGGAAAGCGGCAGCGTGACCAATTGTGCCAAGGATCTTATACCATATCAACATTCGGAGCTTATCAGAAAAAATCACTCGACGACCTCTGAATGGACCCAGGCGACTGAAAATGAAGTTGAAGTTTTTACAAAGATCACCGGCCCGGTTAGGATGCCTCTGAAGCATATAAATTGGGTCGGAACCATCTTCAACCCCTTCTCCACTCGAACCCAGATCCATTCGGGGGCAAATGACGAAGACATGTACCTAGGGTAGGGTAATAGGCCCGACCTAGACACCCTTACCGAGGACACTGCCCTAAGGCAAATGACATTCAAAGGATGGCACCATCTACCGACTGACAACGCCACAGGGCGCAACCCACTCGACCAACAGTTCACTCGGACAACCCAATTCCATTCGACCGGGGTGTACTCATTCGACCCCACCGGAAAGCACTCGGAAGACAGAAGATCTAAGGTCACTCAGGATGGCAAGGGTCAGGCGTTCACTCCGTAGTCTTAATGATCATTTATTTGCCTTTATTGCTAGTGTTATCAGTAACGTCCTGTCTTTACAGACATTGAAACCCTTGTAACGGGGGACGGTTGGGGTCCTGGCGCACTCTATATAAGCCACCCCCCTCCTCAGGAACAAGGGTTCGCACCCCCTGTAACTTTCACGCATAAGTCAATCGACCGAGCCTCCGGGCACCGAGACGTAGGGCTGTTACTTCCTCCGAGAAGGGCCTGAAGTCGTAAATCTTGCGTGCACAACTTCACCGTAGCTAGGATCTTGCCTCCTCATACCTACCCCCCATTCTACTGTCAGACTTAGAACCACGACAATTGGTTTTATACCCTTAGTTGTGTCCCCCTCGTCAGGATTGCCCCTAGTTTCTGAAAACACGTGGTCTTGCCCGACCCACTTTGGTGTCTTGTTCTTTTGCCCTTTGACCGTTTGACCGTCACTTTGAAAACTTCATAATTAATTCATACTAAATCAGAAAAATGCAAATAAGATACCAAAATGTTCGGAAAACATCACCTGTATGTCAATGTCACTTGCATTCATGACAAAAGTGTTGGTAAGTGCCCATCCAAGTTTTAGCTCTTATCATACCACCATGAATAGTAAAATCTAAAAAAATTCAAAAATAAAGTTGGTGGCAAAGAATGCCAACTGTTTTAAGTGCTTGCCAAGTTTCATCAGGGAATGACATTCATGGAAGTCATGGCAAAAAAAAATACAATCAACACTCGAAAATATATTGTTTTTTTTGCCACAACTTCCACGAATGCCATTCCCTGATGAAACTTGGCAAGCACTTAACACATTTGCCATTCTTTGCCACCAACTTTTTCTTGAATTTTTTGAACTTTTCTAGATTTTACTGATCATGGTGGTATGATAAGAGCTAAAACTCGGATGGGCACTTACCAACACTTTTGTCATGAATGCAAGTGACATTGACATACAAGTGATGTTTTTCCGAACATTTTGGTATCTTATTTGCATTTTTCTGATTTAGTATGAATTAGTTATGAAGTTTTCAAAGTGACGGTCAAACAGTCAAAGGGCAAAAGCACAAGGCGCCAAAGTGCGTCGGGCAAGACCACGTGTTTTCAGAAACTAGGGGCAATCTTGACGAGGGGGACACAACTAAGGGTATAAAACCAATTATCCCAAAATAAAATTTAGTCTGATGTTGTACCAACTTTCAATGCTTCAGACTTGTCTGAATAGCTTAGAAGAAATAATCTTTCAAATTTCTCCATCAAAAAATATGAGACCTGGTTTACTCATAACTGAGAATTTGAAGGTATACCTTCCCTATATCTATATTAACTGTAGCCCCAAAGTCTTAAGAGGGGAACGTAGTGATAGCTTAAGACTTGCTTCAATATAAATGTTGCAACTCTGGAGAAATTCGAGTTGTTCGTCTGAGTCACCAGTCATAAGTTGAATGTTTTGTATTCCACATATGTAGCCCCCAAGTACCGGGTTGTCTTGCCTGCAGCAACTTGGGACTTGTAATTGTCTTATGCTTATAAAACTTTAGCCAGTGTAGCCCCCAAGGGCCGGGTCATCAATAATGAGTAGGGACTTTTGCAGATCTGATTATATAGACTTGAAGAGCAATGTGTAGCCCCCAAGGGCCGGCTTAGTAAGATAATACTGGGTTGGGACTTAGAAAATGATGTTAGGCTGGCTCATCTCCCTGAGATAACTGGGTCTGTTGACAATGTGATGATTTGAAAAACAACTTGCATTAGCCCCCAAGTGACGTGGTGCATGCTTGCAGTGACATGGGACTTGCATACTTGATATAATCGTGATTTGAATAATGTAGCCCCCAAGTGCCAGGTCGTGTGCCTGCAGCGACTCAGGACTATTCCTTCTATTGTATAATAAAATCATATCCACTGTCGGGATGATGTTATTGAATGCTTTGCATATCAATATTAAACCACGCTCCTTGCTGTAAGCTGGTATTTTTGGAGGAGGAAATAATATCCGTTTTTCTGAAGCGGCTTTGAAAACCTCAATCATTAAATACTGGTTATGATAACCATAATGAAAATCCAGCCAAGTTGGCTATTAAAGATTGGAATAATGTAACCCGGTTTGAAAACCGGCTCCTGCAACATAAACCAATATATCCATGCATATATGATGCATTGTATGATGATGGAACGATGATGCAATGTATGATGATGTATGTGTACGATAATAGAATATAAAAAGACCGACTTTCGAGGCTCGAGTCTTGCTTCAGTGAAGCTGGCATGATAGACTTGGTTTATCCTCACTTTCTGTAAACCAGCTCTCGCATGACTCAAGCCACCGTTTTAACTTTGACAAGTTCAGGGTCATAAAGATTGACTGTCAAGAGTACGGGGGGGTCACCTTTTTCGGAGTAGCATCAAGCATACAGGCAGGTTTAACCAATAATATGTGGCGTTTTTGCCGGGTCAAGAGGATGAGAAAGCTAAACTCGCTGAGTTGGAAGCCCCCAAGTGACCTATGACCAAGGAATAAAGACTCGTACCCAATATATTGGACGAAACGACAGAGGCCCCGAGTTTTGGGGATGACGGCTTTATTACCATTGATCATAATATGATGAGCCAATAAGGCAGAATACCCATGTTTGAACCGCGCCTCATGGCGGCGAGTCCTCTTTGGCAAACTTTAATTTTTTGCCGATAAGGCAGCAGCCCCTGGTCTGGGTCGTTTTCCCTGCGATGACCGGTGTTTTTGAATTTATGAAGACGGTCATATCTGCCGAATCATGTCTGTGTATCCTCCGAGTCGTAAGATGACTTGAGGAGTCGGCTTGAAATTCTGTATACTTGGTCGAGGCATAACCAGCGTATAATTGTCACCTGTTAGCTGAAATATATTTGAAACTGGAAGCAATGTGGCAAGTTGATGACTTTTGTGATGCTCATCATATGTTCTCCCATTATGTCGGCGTTCTGGGATCGGGGGTGCCCAGCCTGCCTGCGGCCCAGCACGCAGGTCCATCGACGGCCTGGTACGACCCAGCTACAAGACTCCCAAGACAAGACCCTCGCGAGGGCCCCGGCCTCGCGAGGCGAACAACGCCAAGACCTCCAGAGGAGTGGCCTCCCCAGGCTGCCTCCAGAGGAGTGGAGGTTTATATGCAGGTACCCAGCCTCCTGAGGCTGCAATGACGTGAGCCATGACGACGAAGGCCAGGCGGGTGCAAGCGGGCGCAGAGGAGGACAGTTTCCTCTTTGGTGCTAAGGAGGCAAGGACATACGCGGGTTCCCAAGGAATCCCCCAATGGTTTCATTCCAGTACAACAAGACCAAGACAACGAGCTCAGCAGGACGAATATCATCACCGAGCCCACCTCTGCGTCACGCCCAGAAGCTTTGCAGGCGAAGACCACCTTTCGTCAGGATAAGATGTACTCCTTGTCCCCTTTCAAAATTGGCCGTTGTGGGACCCCTTCCCGCCTGTGCCATAAGGGAAGAGGACCAAGGCCTCTATAAATAGGGACCAGCCTCCGCCGTAGAGGGGATCGGACCCAGACCATTCCATCCTCACCACTCGAGCCCTCGCGAGGCTACTCGCCCACTGTACTAGTTCATCCCCAAACCTCCTCGCGAGGCCAATCGACCACGAAGCAGGAGTATGGTTTTACACCGCAAGGTGGCCCGAACCTGGGTAAATCTCTGTGTTCGTCTTCTTGCCCGCTCGCACACGTTCGATGAGGCTTAGCCGCGGGGTGGCAAGTTTGAGGCTAGAACAGGTTGAGATCTTCGCACACGCCCCAGAGTTCGAACCTTCTTGGGTCTGAGGAGCCCCGATTCTGACATTTGGCGCGCCAGGTAGGGGCGTGTCGAAGCTTCACCTCCTCGCTAACCATGCTCCGCCCTCGCTTCATCGTCCCCATGGCGGACGACGTCCCACCGGCTTGGCCGCCCGAAGCCTATGGGAGCGCCGCGGGTTGCCCGGCCTTCACCTCCGGTCTACGCCGGGTGCGGTGGCCCGTAAGGTTCAGGCCGGCGTTGCCCCTCGGTACGACGGCACTACGGACCCCGAGGAGTTGCTCCGAGTGTACGCGCAGGCCATTCAAGTGGCAGGCGGCGACAATAAAGCCATGGCCAACTGGTTTCCTCTGGCCCTTACAGAGATGCCGCGCTCTTGGCTCCGCGGCCTCCCGGATGCCTCGATCTCCTCTTGGGAGGAGCTCCATGACCAGTTCATTGCGCGCTTTGTGGCACCGGCGCCCCACGTAGTCGCGTGCATCATCGGCGGGTCACAGGCGCCTGCTTCTGGCCGCCACATCAAGCAGTTCTCCCGGCGGGCAGGCGCTACTCGGCCGCAGCATGAGGCTTCCCGAGGCCACGCAAGGCCTGAGGATGACATCACCTTCGACTCCAGGGATCATCCCAGGACTACGGCTGCTACTGGTGCGCTCCCTATGTTGTGCACGCCCACCATCAGTAATGTTGCGGTCACCAAGACCCTCATCGACGGTGGCACCGGCCTCAACATCCTCTCTGTAGAGGCCTTCGACATGCTCCAGGTGCCCTACGACCAGCTTGTGCACACCAAGCCTTTCTCGGGGGTGACCAAAGGCTCAGCCACCCCCTTGGGGCAGGTGCGTCTCCCTGTCACTTTCGGCACTCGCGACAATTACCGTACCGAGCTCATCAACTTCGACGTGGCCCGCATCAGCCTCCCATACAACGCCATCCTGGGATATCCGGACCTCGCCAAGTTCATGGCGACGATGCACCCAGGCTACAACAAAATCAAGATGCCCGGTAGCAGCGGCGTCATCTCTGTGGTCGGTGACACCAAGGATGCAGTCCGGGCCCTCAAGGTCACCTACAAGGCCGCAGCGGCCTCGCGCCCCGGCGTCGGAGACGCTCCGGAGGCCCTAGAAGCCGCGCCCGCGAAGAAATAGCAGTTGTTCTCCCAGGACCGGGCCGAGACGAAGCAGGTGCCTGTCAATGACGGGGGCTCAGGCCCCACCTTCACCATAGGCGCCGGCCTCCCCCCAGAGCAGGAGGAGGCATTGGTTAGCTTCCTCCAGGCAAACAAGGATGTGTTTGCATGGGAAGCGTCCGACTTGGTCGGTGTCCTGTGGGATGTGATCGAGCACCACTTGATGGTGTGCCCCAATGTGCGCCCGGTGAAGCAAAAGGCACGACGACAAGCACAAGAGAAGCAAGCGTTCATCGTCCAAGAGGTCCGCAAGTTGCAAGAAGCCGGTGTTATTCGGGAAGTGCGGCACCCGGATTGGCTGGCCAACCCAGTGATTGTCCCCAAAAAGGGTGGGAAGGACCGCATGTGCGTCGACTTCACAATTCTCAACAAGGCTTGTCCGCAAGACCCCTTCCTGCTCCCGCGCATCGACCAGATCGTGGACTCCACCGCCGAGTGCGATCTGCTGTGCTTTTTAGATGATTTCTCAGGTTATCACCAAATCAAGATGGTGGTGGAGGATGTCGAAAAGACGGCCTTCCTCTCCCCGTGCGGCGTGTAATGCTACACCTGCATGCTCTTTAGGCTCCGGAATGCCGGCACGACCTTCCAGCGGTTGATGCGCATCGCTCTGGGGCAGCAGCTTTTTAGATGATTTCTCAGGTTATCACCAAATCAAGATGGCGGTGGAGGATGTCGAAAAGACGGCCTTCCTCTCCCCGTGTGGCGTGTAATGCTACACCTACATGCTCTTTAGGCTCCGGAATGCCGGCGCGACCTTCCAGCGGTTGATGCGCATCGCTCTGGGGCAGCAGCTCAGGAGAAATGCGGAGGCATACTTCGGCGACATCGTGGTCAAGTCATGAGAAGCGAGGACCCTGATCGAGGACCTGGAGGAGACATTCGCCAGCCTGCGTCAAGTGAACCTGAGGCTTAACCCGGAAAAGTGCGTTTTTGGGGTCCCGTCCGGCAAGCAACTTGGCTTCTTGGTGTCACACCGAGGGATCGAGGCAAACCCAGAGAAGATCAAGGCAATCGAAAAGATGCGCCCGCCTCAGACCCTCAAGGAAATGCAGAAACTGGCGGGCTGCCTGACCTCCTTGGGGCGCTTCATCTCCAAGCTTGGCGAGCGCGCCCTCCCCTTCTTCAAGCTCATGAAGAGGAAGGGTCCCTTCGAGTGGACCCCTGAAGCGGAGACGGCTTTCGAGGACCTCAAGAGGTACCTCACGAGCCCACCCGTTATGGTGACGCCTCGTCCTCACGAGCCCCTGGTGCTCTACTTGGCGGCCACCCCCCACTCGGCTAGCGTGACACTCGTAGCAGTCCAAGAGGAGCGCGCCGGCACAGGCGCGGAGCAAGGCGACCCGCGAGGGGCCGCACAACGTTTGCCGCCTCAGGACGGCGCTCCTGAGGCCCTCGTCACTTCATCAACCAACGGGGCTCCTAAGCCCCTCGCGCTCCACGCGGAGCGGGACGTCGCCGACACCTCGCCCCTCATCGAGCATCCGGTGTACTTCATCAACACCGTGCTGCGGGATGCACGCGCGCTACCCTATGCAGCAAAAGCTCCTACTCACACTCCTCGTCGCCTCAAGGAAGCTGCGCCATTACTTCCAGGGCCACCCCATCAAGGTCGTCTCTGCATACCCCGTGGAGAAAGTGTTGTGCAGCCCCAACGCTGCTGGGAGGGTTGCAGAGTGGAACATCGAGCTGCAGGCCTTCCAATTGGAGTTCAGCACAACCAGGGTCATCAATGGTGCGGCCCTCGCTAACTTCGTGGCGGAGTGGACGAACGCTCCCGATCGGGGGCTGGACGAGGGCCAGTCCCTCGCGCCTGGCGATGAGGCGCCCGACGGCTGGGTCATGCACTTCGACGGTGCCTTCGCATGGTGGGGCGTGGGGGCTGGAGTTGTACTCATCTCACCGACCAAGGACAAGCTTTACTACACCGTGTAGCTTTGCTTCTAGCATGGCGAGAAGGTCTCCAACAACATCGCGGAATACGAGGGCTTGATCGCTGGCCTCAGGGCCACGGCTGCCTTAGGGGTCAAGCGCCTCACCATCAAGGGCGACTCCCATCTCCTCATCAACTTTTCCAACAAGGAGTACAAGCCGAAGGACGAGCACATGGAGGCATACTTGGAAGAGGTACGTAAAATTGAAAAGCGCTTCCTCGACTTGGAATTGCAGCACGTCCCGCGCGGCGCGAACAAGGAAGCAGATGACATCGCCAAGAGGGCATCTCGTCGCGAGCCTCAGAAGCCTGGCGTCTTCGAGGAGAGGCTCTTCAAGCCATCGACGACACCCCCGGCCACAGGCCCGGCGTTGCTTCAGGAAGAGCTGTCACCGGCCCCGTCCTCAGGCGCCCCAGCCTGTGGTCCGACCTCGGGAGCCCGCCTACTCCTGGCATTGGAACCTCAGGCAGACTGCTGGACCGAGGAGTTCAAGGCGTACTTACTCCGCGGCGCCTTACCAGAGAAGGAGGAGGACGCGGAACGCGTAGTTCGCCAGGCCACTGCTTATTGTTTGCAGGATGGCGAGCTGTATCGAAGACGCCCCAACGACGTCTCGCTGTGGTGCATATATGAGGAGCAGGGGCGCGAGCTGTTGGCCGACATCCACGGTGGAGATTGCGGACACCACTCGTCATCGCGCACCCTCGTGGGCAAGGTGTTCCACAGCGGATTCTACTAGCCTACGGCGCTCCACGACGCCACCGAGCTGGTGGGATCCTGTGAGGCCTGCCAGTTCCATGCCAAGCAGATTCATCAACCCACGCAAGGTCTCCAGACCATCCCGCTCTCATGGCCCTTCGCGGTCTGGGGGTTGGATATTCTGGGCCCGTTTCCTCGGGCGGCCGGCGGCTACCGCTACCTCTACGTCACCATCGACAAATTCACCAAGTGGGCGAAGGTGGAGCCCGTGCGCACCATCCCCGCCGGCTCAGCCGTCAAGTTCATCAAGGGCCTGTGAGCCGTGTCGGTGTCCCCAACCGTATCATTACCGACAATGGCTCCCAATTCACAAGCAACCTCTTCAGGACATATTGTGCTAACCTTGGAACGCAGATATGCTACGCTTCGGTGGCGCACCCGCGGAGCAACGTCCAGGCTGAGCGCGCCAATGCGGAGGTCCTGAGGGGCCTCAAGATGAGGAGCTTCAAGTGGAAGCTTGAGGCCTACGGCAGGGGTTGGCTCGGTGAGCTTCAGTCTGTGTTGTGGTCCATCCGCACCATCGTTCTTCCTCGTCTACGGGGCTGAGGCGGTCCTCCCGCACGAGGTCAAGCATCACTCCCCGCGAGTCTTGGCATTCGACGAGGTGCGTCAGGATGCCTCGCGGGGAATAGATCTTGTGCTCGGGGAGGAGGCCCGCCGCCAAGCCTCGCTCCGTGCAGCGAGGTACCAGCAGGTGCTGCGGCGCTACCATTGTCGCAGCATCCGTTCCCAGACCCTCAAACTGGAGACCTCATCCTGAGGCAGGTCCTCTCCAAGGAGGGCCTCCACAAGCTCTCGCCCACGTGGGAGGGCCCATTCAGGGTCGCTCGCATCTCCAGGCCCGGCGCCGTACGCCTGGAGACGCAGGACGGGGTCCCCATCCAGAATGCTTGGAACATCCAGCATCTCCGCAAGTTCTACCCGTGACACTCTCACGTAATAATGAGTGGGGCTGTACACGCCCCGGAGTCTCCCGGTGCGTCGCTCCTCGGCCCCGCGGGGGCTCCCACCCACGCCCAAATGGAAGCCCCATGCTCCGTGTTGGCGGACGACACGGTCAAACAATGACTATGCCCACGCCAAGTAGAGGCCCCATGCTCCGCGCTGGTGGGAAGACTAGCTTAGGTGCCGGACGTGGCTGTTCTTTGCTCTCTCTTGTAACCAAATTTGCCACTTCTTGGAATGAAAATTGAAGTTTCCGCATCTTTATTCGAAGGGGGCTCGGGATTTTCTTCTTGCAGTGTTTTCCCTCTTGAATCTTGCTTTCGAAGGAAGTGACAGTTGTCCGTTGCTCCCTCCCGCGCGTCCCGCGAGCGGGGGCTGGGCACGGTGTTACGTTCGGGCTAGCCCCGCACGCGCACCTCGCCAGGCTGGGCACGGTGTTACGTTCGGACTAGCCCCGCACGCGCACCTCACCAAGGCCTTGGCGTCCGAATCCTCGTGCGAAGCCCCTGAGCGAGCCAATAGGCACGCATTGTTCTGGGCCCTGGCCTCAGGAGCGTTCACCTCCTGGCCTTGCCGGGCATCGCGACCCGACATACCAGCGACAATCGACCCTTGCTCGGGGGCTCTGGACGCAAGATGGGTGTCGAGGAAGGGTGGCTGGAGAAAAAGCAGCCACGGTCTGGCTCATTATTGAGGAATCCTACAACAAGTGTTTTTTTTACATATCTCCGCGAGGTCCGACGCCCGGCGAGGCATCTCCGGAGGCCCTGAAACCTCGCGAGCCCCCCAGGGCCCGCGCGAGGTGTGAGCGTCTTGAGACCCCGGAGCGATCCGGCCCGTGAGGAGGGAGCCTCCTCGGGACCCCAGGGGTGTGCCTAGGATCAAGGCTCCGGAGGAGCACGCCCCCACGATGGAGGGACTCGCCGAGGGTCACAAGTGCACCAAGCTAAGTTATCCTAATCGCGCCAGGCAGGAACCTTTCAATTAGTAACCATGTAAATGCTAGAACATTAGCCGGAAACACTGATATAAAGGCGCAAGCGCCACAGTTCATTACACGCCCCATAGGGCTCTTCATGGCTCTTGATGCAGGAAACAAAAACAAACAAAAGGGGCGGCCTCCCGAGGCCCACTGTTCCTGAAGCCCGACTCCGGCGCCGCCCGTGATCAGTCGGAGTCCTCCTCCTCCTTGATGGGGGCTCAGTGGCGTGGCGCCTCACCCTTCTCCTTGGTCCAGGCACAGCGACGTGGCGGCTCGTCGTAGTCATCGTCGCTCGTGCTTCCCCCGGGGGAGGCATCACTGCTGCCGGAGATGTCGCGGCCATCGCCAAGGGCAAGTTCACCACGGAGGGCATCGTCATCGTTGGAGAGGTGGTCGCTGTCGCTGTCGTCGCCCTCTGGGCAGCACCCCAAGCGCCTGCCGTCTTCCCTGAAGACCTTGACGAAGAGCGTCACCACCCCGTCATGCTTGAAGTGGAGGGTGCGCCTCCCTTGTAGGCCGCGGGCGCGGGCAAATGTTTGCCGCCCGCGGTTCAGGAACACATTGTCCGCGGGGGTAACCTCGACCTCCACTCATGGGGCCTCAGTGCAGCAGCCGTCGGCCTGCAGCCATAGGCCAGCAGGCCCTCTGGCCGGCAATGCCTCTGCGAAGAAGCGCGGGAGCTGGAGCCAGGTGACTGCAGGCCTCTCCGCCCACACCACAAACTCCTGGGCCGCATCGGCTGAGTGAGACCGCGGGCGCGGCGGCCGGGCGGCCGTCGCGAGCCTCCCACCTTGACCGTGGCCGCCGCGGCTTCCGCAGCCATTTCCGCGGGAGGGACCTTTCCCATGGCCGCCTGGGGCAATGCGGACCCTCGTGGGGGTGTGCTCGCGCCCATGGGGGACCGCTACCGGCGTCGCGGTGGACTTGCGGGGACGGCCACGGCCTCTCTTGGGCGGCGGCGAGCCTGGTCCCTCCAGGGGGGCCTTCCCTTTCTCGGCAGCAGAGAACCTCCTCACTGGCTCCATAGTTGTCGAAGCAGTGGCTTGGAGTGGGGAGGCAAGAAGATGAAGACGGGCTAGGGGCTTCGTCTCCCTCGCCCACTTATAGGCGATCGGAGGCCAACCGGCGTCCCTCCGCATTCTGGGCAATGATGGCCCTGCGGTATGCGCCAGCCTTTTGTCAGCCAGGGCGGTTGCCGAGGCGACGTGGGGAAGTGGAGGCGTCCGCGTCCTGTCATGAGCCACACGTCAAGCCTGGCCCGCAGGCGATTGGGGCCCGCGGCACTTCGGCCTTCCTTCCTTGGCTTCGCCTCGAAGCCAACCCGAGCGCGCCTTGGGCCCGGGGGCTACTGTCAGTGTTCTGGGATCGGAGGTACCCAGATCTGCCTGCCTGCGGCCCAACACGCGGGTCCATCGACGGCCTGGTACGACCCAGCTACAAGACTCCCAAGACAAGACCCTCGCGAGGCAAACAACGCCAAGACCTCCAGAGGAGTGGCCTCCTCAGGCTGCCTCCCGAGGAGCGGAGGTTTCTATGCAGGTACCCAGCCTCATGAGGCTGCGATGATGTGAGCCATGATGACCAAGGCCAGGCGGGTGCCAGCGGGCGTAGAGGAGGACAGTTTCCTCTTTGGTGCTAAGGAGGCAAGGACGTACGCGGGTTTCCAAGGAATCCCCCAATGGTTTCCATTCCAGTACAACAAGACCAAGACCACGAGCTCGGCAGGACGGATATCATGGCCGAGCCCACCTCTGCGTCATGCCCAGAAGCTTTACAGGCGAAGACCACCTTTCGTCAGGATAAGATGTACTCCTTGTGCCCTTTCAAAATTGGCCGTTGTGGGATCCCTTCCCGCCTGTGCGATAAGGGAAGAGGACCAAGGCCTCTATAAATAGGGACCAGCCTCCATCATAGAGGGGATCGGACCCAGACCATTCCATCCTCACCACTCGAGCCCTCGCGAGGCTGCTCGCCCACTATACTAGTTCATCCCCAAACCTCCTCGCGAGGCCAATCCACCACGAAGCAGGAGTAGGGTTTTACACCGCAAGGTGGCCCGAACCTGGGTAAATCTTTGTGTTCATCTTCTTGCCCGCTCACACGCGTTCGACGAGGCTTGGCCGTGGGGTGGCGAGTTTGAGGCTAGAACAGGTTGAGATCTTCGCGCACGCCCCAGAGTTCGAACCTTCTTGGGTCCATGGAGCCCCGATTCTGACACATTCCTTGCGATTCCCACTTGGTCCGGCTCTCCTGGCTTCTCCAGGGCAATTTTTTTTGTTTGTGCGGGCACGACCACTGAATTCTTTGTAATGAGTTGGATTATCCCATGATATCGTTAGGCTCTTCGCAGAGTTTCTTGATTTTGACCACTGCTGCCGATGTTCTAATTGCCTGGTCCTCTGACTCTTCCAGGGTTGTTCTCTTTATAAGCCAGCTCTTTTCATGGTCGGTTCTCGTGACTCCTCTATGGTTGGTTCTTCTGGTTCCCCATGCTATATCCGGCACTGATCAACCCGCAAGGGTGACAGGCCATGTGTGCGTCCGCCAGGCAACGTCAGGTACAGATGCTGCTACGGCCTCCAATGTATTGGTGTGGTTTGGACCACTGGACGATGAATGGCGTGTTTGCCTGTGATGTAGATCGGCCTCTGGGATGTTAATATGGAGTGGACCGTCAAGATGATAGGCTGGATGCCAGTCTGTTGAGAGGCGCGGTGTGGACGTATGCCAGAATGGCCTCCTTGTGTCATTGTAAACTGGATTGCTGAGCCAGCGTTCTGTGCACCTGCCCTTCTGGCAACATGCACACCGGTCCCAGGGTGATGCAGGTGGGAGCTCTGTATCCGCAGTTTGATCATCGCTTTTGCAGTGAAGAATTGTTCTGCATAAAAGATATCGCAGGCGAGAGTAACTATTCTTGACAGAATAAAAATGTATCAATAAAAATTGACTGGATGGATTTCACCTGATATGTTTTGTCAGAATTTATCAGCTGCGGGGTTGACGATGACTGCGGTGGCATTGAAGTAGACCGCGGGCAAGTCAGAGATGCTCTCATAACTGGTGTGTGTATGCTGATGAATTTTGAGCTGACCACACCATTCCCTTTTTTTCCTTGGGCAGTCAACCCTCTGATTCTACTTCTTTTTCCTTTGTTTCTTTTTCTTCCTGAAGCAGTGGGCAGCGCGAGCCGGCGGCCGGCTAGGACGGCAAGCCAGCGGGCGGGAGCTCGGCGACCGGCGTCCGGGAGGCCGGCTACGGTGCGGCGGCCGGCGCTGGGCCGTATGCAGGCACGGGGAGCCGACGCAGCGGGGGAGCGAGAAGGCGGCGATCCGGCGGGAGGACGCCAGAAAACACCACCCGCACGGTGGGGAGGACCGGGGCGAAGCGAACACGGGGCGCGCGGGCGTGGAGCAGTACGGGCAGAGCTGGCGATGCGGCGGGTTACAGCCGCAGCGGCTCGGCGCGGCTGCGGGTGAGGATAAGGCGAGGCCCGGCGCGGCTCAGGGCGGTGGGTCATTGATGAGGTGACTGATGCCGGCGGCTCGGTGGGGGAAACACACCGGCGAAGAGAAACTGCGGCAAGGGCGACGCAGGAGCCTGACCCAGCGCGGGGCGGAGGTGCCCTGAGCCAGGCAGTCGCGGGTGGCCGGCAGCGAGCTCAAGGCCAGTCACGGTGGAGGTGAGCTGGGATGCGGCGGCGACTCGGCAGAGGAGGGACGGCGCCGCGGCAGCTTGCGGTAGAGGCGGCTCATGGCGCAGCGGCGGCGTGAGGCAAAGGGCGAGCTAGAGTGGTGGCGTCTTGGAACGGGGCCAAGAGGGCGCGGTCGCTCAAGATGGACCTGCGATGGTGGTGGCGGCTCAGCGACCCGTCGGGGCGACGGCTCGGAAGCGGAGCCAGGCGGGCCGGCTTGCAAGCAAAGGTGAGCGGATCATGGCTTGCTGGTGGAGCAAGGCGGAGGCGACAGCAAGGTCGGCCTGCGAAAGCGAGATCCTGGTCGCGGTTGGCAGGCCGTCGACAGCAGACCATGGTGGAAGTGAAGGCATCAGGCGGCTGGTGTAGCTGCGGGTGAAGGCGAGGTCACCCGGCGATGGTGGCTTGACGCAGGCGGTTCAGCAGAGGCGAGGCCTGGCAGCGGAAGCAAGGACGACTCAGTGAGCGAGGGCGACTCGGCTGAGGCAAGGCAGGCATCGTGGAACCAAGTGGCGGAGGCGACTCGGAGGTCGGAGCCTTGATGGCGGCTCGGAGACGGAGCTGCTCCGACAAGGGCGGCTCGATATGTGCTCCGGCGGTGGTGGTTGAGGCCGTGGCAACTCGAGGCAGGCGAGTGGTCCGTCAGGATGGAGGAGAGACGCCTGCGAAGCGAGTCCGAGCGGGCGGGGTGGCTTGAGGCAAGTCCGCGCGGACAACAGCAGTGGTCGGCGGTGGCGCTGTGCTAGCGAGGCGAGGTGAAACCGAGGTGGAGAACGGCCGACAGTTCGAGTGGAGTCGCGTGGGGACGGCTTGAAGACAAGGAGGCAAACGGGCGAGGCCGGCTTGGCGCACCGGCGGGTTGAAGGAGCCACGGCGGGACGGAACGAGGCAAGTCCGTGGTGAAAGGCAGAGCGGGAGTGACTCGGAGTCAGGCGCTGGTGGAGGTGAGCGGAGGCTGCTGTGGCAGTAAGGGCAACGGAGTTGGATGGCAGCGGCTTGACCACCACTAGGAAGGCAGGGCCACGGTGACTGGAGCAGGCGGCTCGGTCATGGCGGCTTGGTTGCGACGGATTGACACGGGCTCGAGACCACGAGGCCGGGCCATGGCGGCTTGAGCAAGCGATGAGGCGAAGGCGTTCTGTAACCGAGGCAAGCCACGGTTGTCGGGCAAGGCTGCCGGCTCAGAGTGACGCAGAGGCGCGGTGGCGAGGCGCAGCCGCAGCGGAGGCGCTCAAGGCAGCTTGGCGACTGGGAGGTGAGGCCCCTGGCCATAGAGGCAGGGCGGGTCACGACGTCGAGGTGAGCCGGGGAGGTAGAGGCTGGTGCAGCGGAGGCCAGCTCGAGGACGAGGCGGCGGCTCGGAAGCGGTGGCGCGCCCGGGGTGACTCGAGGCCGCGGAGGACTCGACGGCTGCTCGGAATGGTGACTTAACGGAGACCAGCGACTCACCCGCGAAGTCGCGCAGGGACGGGCCGCAACGGTGGTTTGATGTGAGGCGTTTTGGCGCTCAGCGGCTGAAGCGGCAGGGGCAGGGTTGGCTCTTCAGAGGCAGAGGTGGCCCGGAAAGGCCGGCGGCTCAGCACAGCCGTGCGGCGAAGGCCCTTGGCGAAGTGAGGCTGGCTCGGGGCCGGAACGGCGACGGATGTGGGCGCCTCGAAGCGAGGTCGCGGGCGCAGACGGTGGTGGAGTCCGGGTAGTATTCTCTTATCTCCAATATACTTAGTAGGTAGCAGTCAACCGGGTCTCTCTTCTCCACCACCGGGTCATCTAATTGATATTTATTGTTGCAAACGGCCACACATGCAGCTCCTTGACATGTGTTAATTCTTTTTGGATTTGAAGTTGATCGATGATGAGGTTCATCTGATGTACTCCGCTACCGTCGAAGTCACCTTTCGACTTGGATCTGACTTACACTGCCACCGAAACCTTTTCAATCTCAACGGATAAAAAATGGAGTCACTGTAGATTCCTTCCAGACCGGCTCCTCTTCTTCCGGAAAAAATTATGAACTTATCGATCCCAGAGAAAGATCCCTCCAAGAACTCAGCACCGCCGTACATGGCCCTATGGTGGGCGCCAACTATCGTGGTTTTGTCACAGCAGATGTCCTAGTGTGAGGACTTAGTCGTGAAGCCATCGCAACTAGGTAGTAGCTTGAATGGGGTTGATCGGAATCGAGAGACACGAGTTTTACCCAGGTTTGGCCCCTCACGATGGAGGTAAAAGCCTACATCCTGCTTATAATATTGATCATCATGGTCTCGATTACAAGGGCACTATCTTGCTGCCTCATCTCGAGAGCCATCAAAACATCTGTCTCGAGACCTACTGAAACATCTGTCTCAAGACTTGTCTGTCTAAGATCTGTCTATCTTGGGTTGCCCTGCCCCTCCTTATATAAGTTGAAGGGGCGGCTTACATGTAGAGTCCTAGTAGGACTAGGACTTAACCTATTCTGGCTTCTTACGACGGGCTTCTTACGTCGTGCTTCTTACACCGGGATTCTTATCTCCAGGACTCAATTTGCTGGGTTACACAATCTGTCGGGTTAGGATGCCGGGTTACACAAACTGCCGGGTTACACAATCTGTCGGGTTAGGATGTCGGGTTACACAATCTGCCGGGTTAAGTCCAAAGATGGCTTATCGTCATGAGCCGGGTTTAACCGCGGGTAATTCCCCCGACACTCGGGGACTTCCTCCCTGATTTGGAAGGATGGCACGACATGTTGGAGTGATTGACGATATATGACAATGTGTCCATTTAGTCACTACTTTCTCTATGACGAAACTTTGAATTTATGCACGATGAAACTTTGTGATGTAATTAAACCGTCCTCCTCAACTAGCAAAGATCACTCTAGTTAGGGCAGTTTGGTTACGATAAACTTTGTTATTTATGCTTATGATATGTTGCTTCTATTTTTGCTAACTCTGTCTCTTTCTGTTGCTCAACTATATTATGTTGCATATTATCGATGATTTCATATGTCATGATGCAGGTTTATAGATCATCGATGGCCTATAAGTGCTACGTCGTGTATGTAGGGAAGGTTCCAGGAGTATACGACGAGTGGCCAGAGTGTCAGGCCCAGGTGTCGGGGTACTCGGGCGGCAGCCAGAAGTGGTTCAAGAGCAGAGCCGAAGCGGAAGCTAGTTACTTGAGGCATACGCTAGCGTGAGAGAGGGATCGGAACCGGCGCCTCAAGAACTACTACACTATCGTGCTCTTGCTCATAGTGATCGCTCTTCTCTTCTATATCTTAGTTTAGATATAGATGATGAAACATGTGTATGTGATGAACATGCAGTTGCTTGTATTCGAGACATGTCACTTAACTTGTATCGCTATATCGAGATTATGATAAGAGACGACATCATTTGCGTTGGATGATGTGATGAGACTATTATGTGTATGATATGATGAGCATATTGTATGTTTATGATATGACTACACTACTGTATAAAACCTATACAAATATAGCACAAATACGTAGTAAAAAAAAATGTAAAGTTAGCAGTAGCGCTGGTCTACAGCAAGCAGTAGCGCTGGTAAGGAACAGCGCTACAACTATCTAGCAGTAGCGCTGGGCCAACACACGCTACCGCTAGGTAGGGATAGCAGTAGCGTGTTTCAACCAACACTACTGCTACAAGTTAGCTGTAGCGCCATAGTGGTAGCGGGGCTACCCGCGTTACTACTAGCACTATTTCCAGCGCTACTACTAGGGTTTTCCCTAGTAGTGTGGATACTAGGGATCAAGCCCTAACAAAACTAACTCGATCACATGATGAATCTCATCCAACCATCACCGTCCAGCAAACCTAGGAAGAAGTTACTCACTCCCGGCGGTGAGCATCATGAAATTGGTGATGGAGGATGGTTGATGATGACGAAGACGGAAGATCCCCCTCTCCGGAGCCCCGAACGGACTCCAGAACTGGCCTCCCGATGAAGAACAGGAGGTGGCGGCGTCTTCGTATCGTAAAACGCGATGAAACTTTCTCTCCTATTTTTTCTCAGGAAATAGGAATTTATAGTATCTAGATTAGGGTCAGCAGAGCCTCGAGGGGCCCGCTACCCACCAGGGCGCACTAGAGGGGGGTGGCGCGCCCTGGTGCCTACTAGGCAGCAGGGCCCCCTCCAGTGGGTCTTTGCTCTAGCAATTTTCTTTTATTCCAAAATCATTCTCCAAAAAGTTTCGTCCAATTCCGAGAACTTTTATTTCTGCATAAAAACAACACATGGTAGTTCTGCTGAAAACAACGTAAGTCCGGGTTAGTTTCATTCAAGTCATGCAAATTAGAGTCCAAAACAAGAGCAAAAGTGTTTGTAAAAGTAGATACGACAAGACGTATCACACCACTAGTGGAGTCACGACATCTTGCATTGTGCGAGGGCTTGAGGAGAATACGGTGGCCCTAGTGGCTTCTTGGGGAGCATTGTGCCTCCACACCGCTCCAACGGAGACGTACTTGTGAAGGAAATATGCCCTAAAGGCAATAATAAAGTTGTTATTTTATATTTCCTTATTCATGATAAATGTTTATTATTCATGCTAGAATTGTATTGATCGGAAACCTAAATACATGTGTGAATATATAGACAAACATTGTGTCCCTAGTGAGCCTCTACTTGACTAGCTCGTTGATCAAAGATGGTTAAGGTTTCCTGACCATGGACATGAGTTGTCATTTGATAACGGGATCACATCATTAGGAGAATGATGTGATGGACAAGACCCATCCGTTAGCTTAGCATAATGATCGTTCAGTTTTATTGCTATTGCTTTCTTCATGTCAAATACATATTCCTTCGACTATGAGATTATGCAACTCCCGGATACCGGAGGAATGCCTTGTGTGCTATCAAATGTCACAACGTAACTGGGTGATTATAAAGATGCTCTACAGGTATCTCTGAAGGTGTTTGTTGGGTTGGCATAGATCGAGATTAGGATTTGTCACTCCGAGTATCGGAGAGGTATCTCTGGGCCCTCTCGGTAATGCACATCATAAGAAGCCTTGCAAGCAAAGTGACTAATGAGTTAGTCACAGGATGATGTATTACGGAACGAGTAAAGAGACTTGCCGGTAACGAGATTGAACTAGGTATGAAGATACCGACGATCGAATCTCGGTCAAGTAACATACCGATGGACAAAGGGAATAACGTATGTTGTCATAACGGTTTGACCGATAAAGATCTTCGTAGAATATGTGGGAGCCAATATGAGCATCTAGGTTCCGCTATTGGTTATTGACCGGAGAAGTGTCTCGGTTATGTCTACATAGTTCTCGAACCCGTAGGGTCCGCACGCTGAACGTTCGATGACGATTTTGTATTATATGAGTTATGTGATTTGGTGACCGAATGTTGTTCGGAGTCCCGGATGAGATCACGGACATGACGAAGAGTCTCGAAATGGTCGAGAGGTAAAGATTGATATATAGGACGATGGTATTCGGACACCGGAAGTGTTCCGGAGGGTACCGGGTACATATCAGGTCACCGGAAGGGGTTCCGGACACCTCCGGCAAAAGATATGGGCCTAATGGGCCAAGAGGGGAAACGCAGCAGCCAGCAGGGGCTGCTGCGCCCCCCATATGGGTCGAACCAGAGGAGAAGGAAAGAGGGGAAGAGAGAAGGAAGGGGAGGGATTCGGCCTCCCCCTTCCTTCCCTCCTCCCTCCTCTCTCCTTCCCCCTCCGGCACTTATGGAAGGGGGGAGGCCGAATTGGGGAGGACCCCAAGTAGGATTCCTCCTACTTGGGGCGCCCCCTTGCTGCTCCCCTCCCTCTCCCACCTATATATACATGGGGAAGGGGCGCCTAGAACACACAACATCAACTGTTAGCCGTGTGCGGCGCCCCCCTCCACAGATTACACCCTCGGTCATATTCTCGCGGTGCTTAGGCGAAGCCCTGCGCGGATCACTTCACCATCACCGTCACCACACCGTCGTGCTGACGGAACTCATCTACTTCCTCGACACTTTGCTGGATCAAGAGTTCGAGGGACGTCATCGAGCTGAACATGTGCAGAACTCGGAGGTGCCGTACGTTCGGTGCTTGATCGGTCGGAACGAGAAGAAGTTCGACTACATCAACCGCATTGTCAAACGCTTCCGCTTTCGGTCTACGAGGGTATGTAGACACACTCTCCCCCCTCGTTGCTATGCATCTCCTAGATAGATCTTACGTGAGCGTAGGATTTTTTTTGAAATTGCATGCTACGTTTCCCAACAACTTGCCCCCCTAAAGGGAAGGAACTTTAGTAACACATACTCGTCTTCATCGACTCCACTTGTGGTTATCTCTTACTGTAGGATCGAAAGTAGGTCTAGAGGGGGGTGATTAGACTACTTGACCAAATAAAAATCTAGCCTTTTCCCAATTTTAAGTCTTGGTAGATTTTAACAACTTAGCACAAGTCAAGCAATCAACCTACACATGCAATTCTAAGAGTATAGCAGCGGAATGTAAATCATTGCATATGAAGGTAAAGGGAAGGGTTTGGAGAGGCAAACGCAATGTAGACACGGAGATTTTTGGCATGGTTCCGATAGGTGGTGCTATCGTATATCCACGTTGATGGAGACTTCAACCCACGAAGGGTAACGGTTGCGCGAGTCCACGGAGGGCTCCACCCACGAAGGGTCCACGAAGAAGCAACCTTGTCTATCCCACCATGGCCATCGCCCACGAAGGACTTGCCTCACTCGGGTAGATCTTCACGAAGTAGGCGATCTCCTTGCCCTTACAAACTCCTTGGTTCAACTCCACAATCTTGTCGGAGGCTCCCAAATGACACCTAACCAATCTAGGAGACACCACTCTCCAAAAGGTAATAAATGGTGTGTTGATGATGAACTCCTTGCTCTTGTGCTTCAAATGATAGTCTCCCCAACACTCAACTCTCTCTCACAGATTTGGCTATGGTGGAAAGGTGATTTGAGTGGAAAGCAACTTGGGGAAGGCTAGAGATCAAGATTCTTGTGGTTGGATTGGAATGTCTTGGTCTCAACACATGAGTAGGTGGTTCTCTCTCAGAAAATGAGTAGTGGAAGTGTAGGCACGTTCTGATGGCTCTCTCACTGATGGAGAGAAGGGTGGAGGGGTATATATAGCCTCCACACAAAATCTAACCGTTACACACAAATGAGCCAACTCGGTCAGACCGAATAGGTAAACTCGGTGAGAACGATCCAGTCAAAAATGTGAACGTTAGGCTTTTCGGTGGGACCGACATGATCAACTCGGTGGGACCGATGAGCTAGGGTTAGGGCAAAACTTGATCTTGGTTTGACCGATTACTTCAACTCAGTGAGACCGATTTCAGTAATAAGCAAACAGAGAGTTGGTCAGGCAAACTCGGTGGGACCGATCGCTTCTTTCGGTGAGACCGAAACGTTACGAAAGGGAAACAGAGAGTTTGCATTGCGAACTCAGTGGGACCGATCGCTCATCTCGGTGAGACCGAAACGTTACGAAGGGAAACAGAGAGTTTGCAATCCTATCTCGGTGAGACCGAGATCCCTATCGGTTAGACCGAATTGATTAGGATTTCTGGCTATGGCTATGTCAAGTGAACTCGGTGGCGCCGGATAGATCAAATCGGTGGGGCCGAGTTTGACTTTAGGTTTAGGACATATTTGGATATGAGAAGATGGTTGAGGGCTGTGGAGCATATCACTAAGCATTTTGAGCAAGTAGACCATTAAGCAACACCTCATCCCCTTTTAATAGTATTGGCTTTTCCTATGGACTCAATGTGATCTTGGATCACTAAAGTAGAAATATAGAGTCTTGAGCTTTTGCCAATATTTGTCCTTAGCATTTTGAGGGGTCCACATCTCTAGTCCATGCCATGCCAATCATTGAACTATCTGAAATAATCAACTTGAAAAGTTATTAGTTCAATGAGCTATATGTTGTTATGAATTACCAAAACCACCCAGAGATTAGTTGCACTTTCACTTACCTTTACTTTGTGCAAGCTACTGTCGTGTTGTATCTCTTGCTTGCTTGTGGTGTGATAGTTGTTAGCATCATATAGGTTGTTCACCTAGTTGCTTCTCTAGACAACCTATTTGTTAAGAAAAGCTAAAAATTGGTAGTTGCCTATTCACCCCCCCCCCCCCTCTAGTCAACCATATCGATCCTTCCAGGTGGGCCATAAGCTTGGCCCATGGATGGTGGGCCAACTAGGTTGGTATCCCTTAGTCCAGGACACTGTCACGAGGGACCTACCAACTTTTTCATGTAGCGAACCAAACAAGACCTAGTGGCTCGCAGACAAGTTTCAGGCCAGGCTAAAAGCCATCAGGTAGTGAACCAAACAGCCCTACATCGTCCACCACACATAGACACCGAAGAGTGGATTTTATAGATTATCATTCTTGTTCTGCAATCACCACCATCACCATACATATTAGTGTGGATCTAAAGGACTATAAAAGTAGAACACGAAAACTATATACTATCAACATGATAAACCATATTACAATACTACATAAGCATATCACCCATGACATAATGTACGATTGTTCCATTGAAGTTAAAAGTTATATGTTGTGCCTCGTAATTTTATACATTATATGGCAAATAGATATGTCTACATGATGAGGTTGTGTTCTAAATTTGTATCCATTTCGCGAATTAATGTCAACATCAAAATACTACACTCTATACTTCTAAAAAATGGAGGTAATTAACGGATGCCATTTTAGATAGAAGTAAAAGTTCTGTGTGTTGCAACTATAATTATTGATGTTGTGGAACGATTTTAAAGATCACAAATGTCGATTAATGGTTGTCACAAATAACACTATGCATCGATTGCAACAAACCAAAAAAGAGAAAACATAATGTGTCATTGACATGTTCGTGGGTCCTCATTTGTCATCTTCACAATGAAGAACTATTGTTACTATAACTATCTATCACTATCTTCACACTCAAAGGGGATGCCCCAGACCGGGGACAGTTTCTTCTCTCACTTTCCTCGCGCTCCCTACACGGCGCAAAAGGAGGATCCGCTTCCCTTCGTCCAGCGCCGATGGCGAGGTCGTGGGCTTTCCCTCCCTCTGTCTGCTGCTCCGGCAGCGGGAGGGTTGGGGAGCCCCGGTGCCTAATCATCGGCTTGTAGATAGGATAGGGCTAGGTCTCATGGCGCAGCGGCTTTGATGGTGACAGCGGCGGCGTACTACCGAATAAAGGTGTTGCGATGACGACGTTGTTCGTGGCGGCGTCGAAGAGTCGATGGCATGTATTCCTCAATGGTCGCTTGGATCAACGAGATTGGTTTCTTTTGGTTTGGTCTGGGAGTTGTCATTCTCTTTGACTGTTGCTGTGACGACCTGAGCGGTAGAACAAATGGCTTGGTCATGGGTTGGTGGTCGACAACATGCATCCCCTGTGTTGTTTTTCGAATTTATCTGATGAAGACGGTGGTGCCGGTGTCTAGCGGGAAGCACGGGGATGTTCCCCGGCCGACGTGCCACATCGGAGATGGTTTTGTCACTTGCGACGGATGATTTCATTGGCTCATAAAGCGGCTTTTGTCGCGATGGTGCTCCTCTAGACCACAGTGTGAAAGTTCTTCGTCTCCTTCCAATTCGGCAGTGATTCAACGACGATGGGGGTCGGAGACGGTTGATGGTTGTTCTTTGTGAAGTGACCCCCTAAGGCTTGGTTGTATTTTGAATTTTAGCGGGGGTCCCTTTTTCAATCATACTGAGATATGTATCCTCGCTTTGTCTAGAATTGGGCTACTGTGATGTTCTAATCGCGATTTGTTATTATGAACATGTAGTTACCTAAAAAAAGGGATGCTCTAGATCTCTACCATCTAGGCACCCCCCCCCCCTAAAAAATGATACATGCACGGAGCTTTACGAGGCTGCAACGGACCCCTTCCAACTTACTGCTCAACTCCCCTGATTTTGATGGGGGTGGGCCCGCTTCACCTCTTCTTCACAATCACAACTTTCCACGTCAGCATGTCCATGAAATCCTTCCGTATGTTGCAAAGCGCCCCTCCCCCCCCCCCCCCCCGCCCCCACACACACACCCCTCTGCCATTCTGAAGGTAACTACGCCTCCGCTACTCACAGAAGGTGATCTCACCCCTATTTTGTCTATAGCCTTCAAATTCAATGCCTACTGCTTATATATCTTACACCACACTCTAACCCCGTCCCACTCGCAACATTGTTAGTATCATTACTATGTAGGTGAGTCACACCCGGTGGCCGCCCCTGGCCCGTCACAAACACTTCGATGAAGTTGGTGCGTGCACCCCGCTTCCCGCCGTGCGCCACATGTTATTCCATGTCTTAACATCGATTCTCTTCACTTGTCACATCTGAATCGCTGCCACGCCACCCGCCCTTTCTATAGTGGAGACTCGGCGAGCCTAGACCCTAAACCGCGAATCCAAGCCCTGTATTCGCCGCCGGCAGGTACAAAGAAGGAAGAATTCGCCACTCCTAGAACAGAGATCTACATGGCCGACAAAAAGATGAGAAATTCAACTGAAAAAAAAAAGAGATCGGCAGCAACGCGGTGGAGCATAGTAGGTGCCATGCCAAACCGAAATGGAAGGTAGCCGGCGGATTCAAGGCGAAGGCCCGGGATGGCAACCCCCACCATGCACCCTTTTCTTTCCCGTTCCTCGCCGAAACCCCCCTGGACATATAAATAGGCCACCATCCTCCCAGGAACGCCGTCATTTGTCTCTTTCATTCCTCCTCTCCTCGCCCGTTCGCCGAGACTGCGTGGCCGCGCCTGGAACACGTCGCCGGCGAGTCGGCGAGCGCGCCCATCGCGCGTGGGAGAGACCTGGTAAAGCAAGATCGAGCGTCATCCTCTCTCTCTCTCTCTCTCTCTCTCTCTCTCTCTCTCTCTCTCGCTGCACGCTCATGCCTCTCTCTCGTCCTCACATCACAGGACAGTACAAGGCAGTACGCCGCACGGGACAGTCGATCGAGGCGTCGCCGGCGGTACGTGGCCAGCACCCGATCGAGCGAGTAAGCAAAGACGCGTCGCTCCCTCCTCGCTTCTTTCCATTTCCTTCTATATCTGCATGGCCCTTCCACGTCTAGATGCCGTGTTTGTTTCCTTGCTCTGCTCCGGCCGATCATGCGCGGCTCCTCCGCTGGCTCTCCGGGCCGATCCCGACGGGGCTACATATCGTGCAGAATGGTATGATCTCGCTCCTGTCCTGTAGATCGGCAGTACCAGCAGAATTACAGATGAAAAAAAAAAGAATTACAGGTCGATCTATATATCCTCAAGAGAAGAATTACATATCATCTACAGTAGCTAGTGAGTTGGGAATTGCCAAGGGCATTTGAATTTTGACAAGTCTCGTACGTGTGCGACGCGCTGAGGTCTGCATGCCTGAAGTGTGTTACACCGATCACGCGCTGGTCTTATCGCCGTGAAGTCTACTCTTATTCGAATTCGCATCAAATTTGCCTTTTATGGGACATGCATGCATGGCAGGTATACAGCCAAGGGGCATATCCTTTTCAATCAATCCTATAATAAATTTATTCAAGATAGCAATCCCGTAGTACATTATTTTGTTCAGTTACTGCTATATTTCGAAATCTAGTAATAAATTGAAAAGGCCCTGGTTGCATATCGCCCCGGGCGAGAGCAGCCGCAATAGCTCGACATGTCAGTAAATGCTGCCGTAACTCTACTCCTTTTGCTATTCTTGAATGATGATTACCCCTTTCAGTTTTGCTAAAGCATATCTAAATGTGCTTTAAGTATTGCACATCTAAGTCTAATGACATTGATTTTACGCTAAGATTCGCATAAGCTTTTTTTTATCTTTTTTTTTTAATTTGATTGAGTCATTTAGATGTGTGATAACTAGGACACATCTAGATGTACCTAGACAGATCCTTATCCTTTAGAGCGGTTGCCAATTGGTAACTGCTTGGCGGCTTTTTTTCGATGTCATTAACTAATTAATTGCTTGCATGCATGGTCCAGGCCGTGCTTGCTTTTGCATCCCTTGTTTTCAGGATTTCTTTCCCCTCTCTATACGGGTGAGATCAGGTCGGCCGTTTCTACTTCTCATTGCTCAGTCATGCTTTGGAAGGTACATACTCTACTCCGCTTAAGAATTAAGATTCTTGCCTCAAGTTGATTAATCGCATATGCATGTGCACACTGCTTCGTCTTTTTTTTAGAGAGAGAGAGAGAGAGAGAGAGGCATGTGCAGACTTGGCTTGGCTCTGTACATTGGACTCGAGAGCTTTGTCCGGTTAACCGCGATGCCATTTCGTTGCTCATCGAATTCATTTTTGCTTTTCTTTTCTATTTTTGTAAAATAAAAATAACGCGGGGGGTGGGGGAGAGGGGGTTAGGAATTTCCCACTTGGATATATTTCCAAAAGGAGGCAGCCCTCAAATGTTCACAACAAAGGTAAAGGGAATCACACAAAAAAAGAGAAATCAGAGGGGGTACCAAGGCAAGCAATCCAGCGGTCTGCTACACGGCTGTCTTTCCGACATGCTCCGTGGTGGCGGTGGTGGCTGCACCTCTTGGTCGTATGGGCAGCAAGGGATTTAGCGGCGGGAGGCTCTGGCCTGCTCCGGCGGTACCCAGATCTGGTGTAGTTGGGCTTGCTCTGGTTCAAGTGGTGAAGATGAAAGAATAGAGGCCAGAGGATAGGAAGCACATTCTTCGGATTCCTCTGCCCCCTCCCCCTCCCCCACCCCCCCCCCCCCCCCTCCCCCGAAGGGCGACAAGGGTGGCGCTCCCATCTGCTGCCTTTGGCGCTCCTTCCTTCCCGTCCTCTCCCTTGCCGCCGCCGGTCAGCGCTGCTGGGTAAAGCCGCAGTGGTGTGGAGGAGGTCGGTTGTTCCTACTTCTCGTTGCTTAAACAGTTGAGTTGTTGTCGCGGCTCGCGAGAATTGATGAAGCACAGAGTCATGCTTTGGAAGGTACATACTCCACTCCACTCGGTTTAAGAATTAAGATCCTTGTCTCAAGTAGATTAATCTCATATGCATGTGCACCCTTCTTATTATTATTTGAGAGAGAGGGGGGCATGTGCACTCTTGGCTTGGCTCTACGCATTGATATCGAAGAGTTTTGTCCAGTTAACTGTGATGCCATTTTGTTGCTCGTGAGTGATAAACAATCCGATCAAACTTTTCTGTTTCAGTTTTGCTTTCCTTTTTTATTTTTGTAAGAAAAAAATCAAAGCCAAGGGAGAGGGGGGGATCCGGGAATTTCCCACCTGAATATATTTCCAAAAGGAGGCAGGTCTCAAATGTTTACAAAGAAGGTAAATGGAATCACCAAAAAATAAAAAAGAGAAATCAAAGGCAGCGTGTGGGGGGGGGGGTCCGAAGGCGAGCAATCCGGCCGCCTGCTTCAGGATGATAGGCAGTCGACATATGTGAGGGCCAAGAGTAGCATCATCCCAGCATGCCTTCGAAAGCAGAGGGTGTGAGGCCTCTAAACCCCAAGACCACCCCCATTGTGGTGCTTCTAGAGTTGCCAACAACACAAGATGGTGAAGGCATTGGTAGTGTCGGGGCTGACAGCGGTTGACACGTCCATGAGGTGGAGATTTCACACTTCGGCGCTTTTTCAAGAACAACAATCCCAAGCGAGTTCTAGCACCATGAAGCTAACATGCACCGGAAGATCAGGTGATTGACAGTTTCATGGGGTTCATGGCAGAGGGGGCACCCCATGCCTTCCAGGGTGACAATCCTATTTGTTTACCTGTAAGAAAAATCCAGTTCGATCCACTTTCCCCTCCCAGGCCGCTCGCGCGGGTGGCTCTGGAGGCGCCAACCCTAGCGCCGAGAAGCCCCCGCCACCATGAGATCCCCTTGCCGCCACCGCCGATGGCGGTGGCTGCGTCCGGCCCACAAAGACGACGAGCGTGGTCGGCGCACCCCGACAGGCCTCCCTCGCGCGGGGGATGGCGTCAAGCGGGCGGCAAGGGTGAGTTCTTCCGGTGCGGCGGAGCACAACGAGGTGCGCGTGTGGGGCACAGCGAGGAGCGCAGGCACGACGGAGCACAGCAAGGTGCGCAGTGGGGCACAGCGAGGAGCGCAGGCATGACGGAGCACGGCGGTGCACGACGTGGAGCATATTGGAGGAGCACAGACATGGGGGTGCCGCCCAGGTGGCGCTGGCATGGGTGACGACGGAGGCGACGTCGCTCGGACATGGAGAGGCACAGCGACGCTCGGCCAGGTGTTGCTGCGCGAGCGGTGGGTGGACCTCGCTGCGGTGTTTGGAGGAGCGGTGGTGGCCTCCTGGTGGCGCTGGCGCAGGTGATAAAGGAGAGGGCTTGGACCGGATCTGGGGCTCGTTGCTGCCCGATCTGGGGCTCCAGGCCACAACCGCTACGCTTCTGCCTGCCATGAGTTGGTGGGTTGGGTGCTGCATGAGGTCAAGATTTGTTCCGGTGCTGCGGGGTCTTGGTCGTGCCGGAGGTGGAAGGTGAGCTGTGTGCCGGAGGCTGTGCGGCGTGTCGGTGTTCCACGACATTCTGATCATATTGGCAAGGTGCTGCGGCGGTGGCGGAGTAACCCAACATGGACAATGGCCTCAATACGGTGGGGATGGTTGGAAGTGCGCGACATTACGGATGAAAATATTGCCCGTCTTCGGCCGGTGCTAGCGGCGACGACGTCTGTGGGTGTCGTTTCCCTCCTTGGAGGCGGCGCGGAGGTGTGTCGGCATTCCCCCCCCCCCCCCCCTCTTGCTTGGGTTGTTGTCGGGCGAAAGCCTAGGTCACTTTTCGGATCGGCGATGGCGGTGTCTCGACGTCGTGACTGTTGAGAGCCTCGTGTGGGGAGACATGGTTTGGAGGTTTTGTGTTGCGGCTCTTCGATGCTTGCCGCTAGTCCAGGTAGATCTTCATCGGCGCAATTTACGCCCTTGCCGGTGAGTCAGAGACGATAACTTGTTTGGGTCTGTCCGAATCCCGCCATCCACTCGCCATCTCCTTTTGGGCATTCTAGGGTGGTTGGTGTGTCGGCAAGGGAGGCTCGGTTGTAGTTGTTGCTCTCTGAGGTGACCGGTGTTGTTCAAGATGCGGTTTTGTTGTTTTGCTTATGGCAGGCTCCTTGCATTAGGTTGTAACGTATGTGTGGTGGTTGATTTAAAACTTAAATTGTATATAAAGCCATTTGTAGAACCGGACATCAGTCTAATGACAGGGTTGCAGTGACACATCCTCAGTGAGTGAATTTTCCGTATATACAATGATTTTAATACGGTCGGAGCAGTGACCCCTACCCGCCGCCAAGAAAGAAGTTTGTGCTTTCCAGTCCCCCCCCCCCCCCCCCCCACCCCCACCCCCCCCCCCACACCCACAACCCCACCGCACCCCAACCCACCGCCGCCATAGCTCACCGTGAGCTTCGCCGGTCAAGAGTTCCGCAACCACCCTGCGGCCGTTCGCCGCCGGCCCGCAGATCGATGGAGGCCTCTCGCTGTAGCTCCGAGGGACGCGACGCTGCAGCTTCCCGTCGCGCCCTTATCCGGTCCCGCCGTCGCCCCCCTCGCCGCGCGCCGACCTCTGCCTGTCCCTCGTCATCGCCCCGGCCCTGGCGGCTCCCTTTCCCCGTCTGGTGCCTCCGCGACCACTAGGACCGTCGAGGCCAACGCCACGGGTCGGGGGCGACGACGGACGATGATGAACGTCATGACGTGCCGGACGATTGCCGGTGAGCCCATGTGCGAGGTGAAAGAGGACCTGGCAGCATTGCCGGAGAAGAGGGAGAAGGAAAGAGCTGTGATGGACTGGCTGCCGGTGAATCCGAGCTGTCGCCCACAACGTGTTCGATGTATTGGCTGTGGAAAAACAACCGGCAAGGAAGGGCATTTTGACCCTGACAGGGTAGCACCTTCAGGTAACTTTTGCAAATATCATGGCATATCTGGAAAGTTTGTACAAGAGCAATCGCGCACGTGCAATTTCTTTGGAAGTTGGCGATGGTATTTTGGAGTTTGAGTTGACCAATGACATTTGCATGTATCCAAATTTCCCTTGCTTGGGACTCTTGATCTTACACATGAATTGCATTTCTTATGTAGCATGTTTGTAGACCAATCTAGACAGGTCCTTCAAGAAAACACCATTCATATGACCTTGCATAACCATCAGCTTAAGCTTTGATGAATCCACAAACATCTATAGGCTCATGGTGGCGGAGTGGCGGAGCTTGATGAAGATTGTTGAGGGGGACTAATCAGACTTGAGGGGGCGAAGAAGACAAGTTATGGCATGAACTATGAGAAATCTTGGATATTCAAGCCTAATAATTAGGGGCACACTTAAAGTTTTCCTAGAGTGGGGGAGGGGCTTTGGCCCCGTGAAGCTCCGCCACTGGGCTCATGGCAGATGCCCTGATCAGTTTTTTCTGCTATTTGTTTAGCACCTTATTTCATTTGTTTGCCTGCAAGATTTATTGATTTGATGTGTTGTCATTGTTCAAAACTCTGTTACCTCAGCACTGATACTTACTCTTGATTGTCCCCTTCTTTTCCAGGATATCCTCTACCTGTTGGTCCAACTTCTCTGTATTATCCGTATATCTGCATTGCCGGAATCTGATAAAAAGAATCTATTTGCTCTGAGGAATGCAATTCCTCAAGGGAAAGGCTTTCTCCGTGACTGGTTTGATCCAAAAACTCCTCCATGCAGCTGGTCAGGTATAACTTGTGCGGGAGACGCGGTTGTGGCCATAGATCTGTCCCATGTGCCACTCTATGTTCCCTTTCCGTCATGCATCGGGGCATTCCAGTTGCTTGTTCGGTTAAAGGTCAGTGGATGTCAGTTCAATGGTGAGCTCCCGGAAGTTGTGGGAAATTTGCGGCAGCTCCAGTACCTAGACTTGAGCAATAATCAGCTCGCTGGCCCCCTACCAGTCTCACTATTTGACTTGAAGATGCTTAAAGAACTGGTGTTTGACAAAAACTGCCTTTCCGGACAACTGAGCCCTGCCATTGGTCAGCTTCAGCACCTCACTAAGCTATCCATGTCCATGAATTCCATCTCTGGAAGCCTTCCTCCAGAGCTGGGAACCTTGCAGAACCTGGAGTTTCTGAACCTTAACAGGAACACATTCAGCGGGTCGTTACCGGCAGCTTTCAGTAATCTGACCCGGCTCTCACACCTTGCCGCGAGCAATAACAGCCTCACTGGATCAATATTTCCTGGAATAGGCACATTGGTGAACCTCAGGAGACTTGTTTTGTCGTCAAACGGTTTGACTGGGCCAATTCCTGAGGAGATCGGTCAACTAGAAAATCTGGAACTTTTAAATTTAATGAACAATGGTTTCACGGGAAGCATTCCAGAAGAAATTGGTCACCTGAAGCGGCTAAAAGTGCTTAAACTCTCCAACTGCAAGTTCAATGGTGCCATACCTCGGTCAATCGGTGGTCTTGAAAGCTTGATGACTCTTGATATATCATGGAACAACTTCACTGCTGAACTCCCAACATCTGTCGGTGAACTGAGCAACCTAACTAAATTGTTAGCAGTTCGTGCAGGGCTCACTGGGGCCATACCGAAAGAACTTGGTAACTGCAAGAAGATTACTGCTATAGACCTGTCCTTCAATCATTTTACTGGCTCTATCCCTGAAGAACTTGCAGAGTTAGAAGCTATTATCAGCTTTAAAGCGGAAGGTAACAGACTGTCGGGTCACATTCCAGATTGGCTTCAAAACTGGGGGAATATTATGTCTATATTGTTGGCGAACAACATGTTCAGTGGGCCTCTGCCATTGCTGCCTTTGCAGCATTTGGTTGAATTCTCTGCCGGAAAAAACCTGCTCTCAGGCCCTATCCCTGCCGGGGTGTGTCAAGCTATCTCTCTGCGGTCACTCAACTTGTATAGTAACAATCTGACAGGGAGTATCAAGGAGACATTCAAAGGATGCAGGAACCTCACTACACTGAATTTGCAAGTTAACCAGCTCTGTGGTGAGATACCAGAATACTTGGCTGAGCTACCGCTAGTAAGCCTGGATCTCACCCAGAACAATTTCACGGGGTCTCTGCCTGACAAGTTCTGGGAGTCATCAACTGTTCAGGAACTCTATCTCAGTGATAATAACCTCACTGGCATGATCCCTGAGAGCATTGCCGAACTTTCCCACTTGAAGATTCTGCGGATTGACAATAACTACTTGGAAGGACCAATTCCGCGGTCGGTCGGCACTCTAAGGGATCTGATAACATTGTCTCTGCGTTGCAATATGTTGTCTGGGAACATCCCGGTAGAGCTCTTCAACTGCACAAACCTCGTCACGCTAGACCTGAGCTATAACAGTTTGACCGGACACATCCCAAGGGAGATATCACGCTTGACACTGCTTAATAGCTTGGCTTTGTCTAATAATCAGCTGTCAGGCACTATCCCTTCCGAGATCTGTGTGGGATTCTCGCGCGTGTCTCATCTTGATTTGAGATTTTATCAGCACCAACAACTTCTTGACCTGTCATACAACCAATTAACCGGCCAGATCCCAACAACGATCAAGGATTGTGCTGTAGTGGCGGAACTATACCTGCAAGGCAACTTGTTAGATGGAACTATTCCTGCAGAGCTTGGCGAGCTGACGGGTCTTGCAACCATTGACCTGTCTTTCAATGCATTAGTTGGACATATGCTTCCTTGGTCTGCGCCATCTGTACATCTCCAGGGCCTTTCTCTGTCTAATAACCACCTGAATGGCTCCATTCCTGCTGAGATAGGCCACATTCTCCCTGCAATTTATAAGCTGAACTTGTCGGGTAACACGCTTACTGGCAATCTACCCCAGTCTTTGCTCTGCAACCATCACCTAAGCCTTCTGGATGTCAGTAACAACAACCTCTCTGGAGAAATCCTATTCTCCTGTCCCGATGGGGATGAAGGATCCTCGAGCTCCCTGAACACATTCAATGCAAGCAATAACCATTTCTCAGGGAGCCTCGATGTGTCTATCTCCAACTTCACAGGGCTGACCTCTCTTGATATCCACAGCAATAGCCTCAACGGGAGCCTGCCTTCAGCTGTCTGCAATGTTACCACTTTGAACTATCTTGACTTATCAAGCAACGATTTCAGTGGCACCATCCCATGTGGTATATGTGATATGTTTAACCTTGTGTTTGCCAACTTCTCTGGTAACCACATTGTTGGCACGTACAACTTAGCGGACTGTGCTGCTAATAACATCAATCACAAGGCGGCTCATCCATCTTATCGAGTTTCAGTAGCAGCAATCGTCTGTGGCATTACGATCATTATCATTCTATTGGTTCTTCTGGGGGTTTATTTGAGACGGAGACTATTGAAGAGAAGGTCCTCATGGGCTCTTGTACCTGCGAGCAAGACCATGGTGACCTCCGAGGAAACCTTAAGGAGCAAACTCCTAGGGAAGAAGTCACGGGAGCCTCTGAGTATCAACCTCGCGACATTTGAGCACTCACTGATGAGGGTCGCCGCAGATGATATCTTGAAAGCCACTGAGAATTTCAGTAATCTACACATCATAGGCGACGGCGGCTTTGGCACTGTCTACAGGGCAGCACTCTTCGGAGGCCGGCAAGTTGCTGTCAAGAGGCTGCACGGTGGCCACCAGCTCCAGGACAACCGTGAATTCCAAGCTGAGATAGAGACCATTGGGAAGGTGAAACACCCAAACCTTGTTCCCCTCCTTGGCTACTGCGCTTCCGGCGATGAGCGGTTCCTGATCTATGAGTACATGGAGCACGGGTGCCTCGAGGCATGGCTGAGGAAGAACCGGACCGACGCAGCCTACGCGCTGGGATGGCCGGACCGTCTTAAGATATGCCTCGGCTCTGCCAAGGGCCTGGCGTTCCTGCACCACGGCTTCGTGCCCCATATCATCCACCGGGACATGAAATCGAGCAACATCCTGCTGGACTGGGACCTGGAGCCGAGGGTCTCCGACTTCGGCCTCGCGAGGATCATCAGCGCGTGTGAGACCCATGTCAGCACCAACCTCGCCGGCACGCTCGGCTACATCCCCCCGGAGTACGGGCTGTCGATGCGATGCACCGCGAGGGGCGACATCTACAGCTTTGGCGTCGTCATGCTAGAGCTGCTGACCGGGCAGGCGCCGACGGGGCAGGAGGTGGATGAAGGTGGTGGAAGCCTCGTCGGCTGGGTGCAGTGGATGGTGGCGCGCCGCCGCGAGAAGGAGGTGTTCGATCCCTGCCTCCTGCCGGCTTCGGGCGCGTGCAGGCAGCAGATGGCGCGCGTGCTCGCCATCGCCCAGGGCTGCACCGACGACGACCCGTGGGCGAGGCCGACCATGCTGGAGGTGGTGAAGGGCCTGAAAGTGACACAGATGATGGAAAGCACGCCTCCGGTGACGACACTCTCCAGAGCGGACCTCCGGTGGTGACAGTCTCTCTCCAGGGAGGACATGTAATGCAGACAAGGCAGCATGCTCTTTGCTACGGTGTGAAGTGGAAATCGCCAGATTAAGCTTCAGATTCTCCTTTCTTGATGTTCGCCGTAGGGTTTTTTCATTTCATTTCTGAAAGGCGATAGCCCAATCGTTGTAAGCTTGTATCAGCAGAGTAAGCTTCAGTTATCTGGAGAATGTGACGAGTCACTGCAGCAACGGTGCTGCTGAAGTGCTGATCAAGCTGCATACATGCATCCTCAAATAATGTTGTGACTGTTCTTTTGAGTTTTTAGCTGGTTACAAGATATATATGCACCGTCTCCTTGATCTGGCAGTTTATATGTGTGGCAAGCTCGGGAGATGCAATGTCTGGGAGCGTTTCCATTCGCGGGTGTGTTGGTTGCTTCATACTGTATATACTAGAACCTGCCAGTCTGTTCAGCTCCAAGACCATTCGCAAAAAAAAAAAAAAAAAGAGAGAGAGAGAGAGAGTTCAGCTCCAAGGCATTATACTGGACGTGCAAATAGGCAATGTTTTCTTTCACTTGTGTCAAATGCATGGATGTATGCCGTAGGGGTCTAGGGTTGCTGAGATGCTGTTTTTGAAGAAGAACAAATGCTACAATGCTGAACCTGAGGGGTATAATTCAGAACTTATCGTTGTGACTTTGCACTGGCAGGTTGTATTATTCCCTTAGTCTGAAGTCCAGAGCTGCTTCGATCGGCAAGCGAGCAAACATAAATGGAAGCCGTTTGTTTCATAGCTTCGACTTCGAGTGACGCGTCCTTTTGCAAATGTTTCTGTCCACACAATGAACTGAAAGTGGCAGAGGCGAAATTCTGGTTCGAATCCTTGTAGTTATAGCTTTTTAGTAGTGATCTCTGTTCACGGAGATCACGAGGCCACTGATACCCTCTGTGGTACAGTGGGATAGAAGAGTGGGCATGTGGGCTTCTATCAAAAGAGAAAAACTTTCACACCGCTGCAAATTTCACCATTTCTCCTGCTTGAATCTCGTTCAATCCATAAACACGTGCAATCCCATCTCCAAGTGAGACCACTCATCGATCTCATCCACTTGAAAATTCGTGTAAAAGTTGGTCATTCCACTTTCTAATAGAGTTGTGAGTTCTGCATATCCGGGGATTATATCCGAGGACAACGATCGGTCATCCAATCAACCAGATAGCTGTCAAAAGCACTGAAACAAAAAGCTATATCTATTGTTACCTACTTATGTTTATATTTGTCAAGCGTACAAAAAAATATTCATCATCATCACTTCTTTACATCTCCTATATATATGCACATTTATGGCATACTGGCAACAACACCAAGCACATAGCTGTTTCCCAGCTTGCAAATTTCCACGGGAGCTCATCTGGCTACACATGCATCAGATGATCCTTTTCCTCCTTTACCCACATCAATGGGATCGACGAGATATACTATATGGTTACGCTTTCATTGAAGAGCGCGTGAATCCCAGCTTCACTCCACTTCTTGCCTCAGCAAGTAGCAGGATTTCTTGTGTGCGTCAACTTCTTTGCATTGCTGAAACCTCTCAGTAAGTAAACCTTATCGGCAGGAATACGTGTAAGATATCAACATCCCCAGCTATCTGTCGGAGGCGATGGTTTCTTCGATCCTCCTAATGACGACGCTGAGACCATGTCCGCTTTCAAGTGCTTTGACGGCAGCTCTATGCGCTTTCTTGTGCCACTTCAGGAGGTTGTAAGACTGCATCACCGACCAGCGAGCTCTATTTGCCATCTGGTGATAAGCAACGAAAGATAATCATGGACTGTTTTGGTTTATTAAGACGAAGGTAAGAAGAGACACATCAGAAGAAGAATATGGACCTGTTCGACAGAAAGCGGAGGATCGAGCAGAACACACAAACTCCTGAATAAATTCTCGTCATTTTCTCCTCCTTCCGCCTCCCCGTATACAAGTGCTTCTGCGGCGATTCCAGCAAACAGAATCATGCAGTATCTGCAATTACGATCTCGCTTCAGTACAGAAGAGACGATGTCCAACAACTCCAAGTGTCGAAATCGAAACATAACGCCTGGTTACATACCTGTCAAATGCTGTACTAGACAGATGACCCTCACCAAGTTCTTTCTCCATCTTTGCATCCCAGAACTGTGTTCCTGCCTGCAGAGGTGTGAGATTACACATCTTGAGATCTCTATGAAAAGCATATCTCAGATCCTTCAGGATTTTTTTGACAGATTGTGCCACAATCTGCACAAAGAAAAACAAGGAAGTCTAAACCTAGTCTTACTCTTACGAGCACTGGCGGAGCCACCTCCTGGCAACCCTGGGCAGCTGGCCGGGCTCGGCTGGCAAGCCTCCCTTGGAAACAATATTTTTTTTAGAAACAATGCCGTGTTTGAGGTTGAAGATGACTAATGTTTGGGCAAAAGTTCACTACCATATCAATGCACATGAAATTATTGATGTAGCACACAGCGAGCAATCTGGTTCTATGTTTAAGCTAGATTATGAGAAGGCCTGATAGAGTAAATAGAGAATTTCTTAATTCTATGATGCACCAGAGAGGCTTTGGTGCTAAATGGATGAATTTGATACAATCCTTGCTCTATAAAGGATCTGTTGGTGTTAGAATTAATGACATCAATAGCAACTTCTTTGAAGCTGGTCAACCCTATCTCTCCTTTACTATTTAACCTAGTAACTGAGTGTTCACTAGAATGCTGATGAAATCTCCTAGGCATGGTTTAATATCTGGTTTGAAAAAAAAAATCTGCCATGATCCTAAAGCGGATCCTGTCTTGCTTGGAACATATATCCGTCACAAGTGTGAACTAATGCCTATCAACATCGATGTTGATTAAGGACAAACTTATGCCCAAACCTTATGTTACAGATTAGGGGAATTTCCTATGAAGTATCTTGGAGTTCTCTTGCACTATAACAAACTTAGAAAGGAGGACTTGCAATCTGTCATTGATAGTGAGAAATTAGTTCTTATTCAATCGTGAAGCAATCATTCCTATTTACATGATGAGTGTCATTAAATTCCCTAAATGGGCTATAGCTCTAAATTCTCAGATGGCATACTGCTTCTGGATGATTATGAAGGACATCATAAATATCATCCAGCCCATTGGTATCTGTTGGCACAGGAAAAAAAGAATTTGGAGCCCATTGGTATCTGTTGACACAGGAAAAAATAATTTGGTGGTTTAGGGATACAGATATGAACATATGTCTTCTAGACCTTGGGTTAAAAGATACTACCTCCGTCCCATAATGTAAGACGTTTTTTCACACTACACTAGTGACAAAAGACGTCTTACATTATGAGACGGAGGGAGTACCATTTAAATGACAACAAACTCTAGAAACAGATTTATTTTGTAAGTATAGAACTCAGGACCCAAACTTATTTGCCTGTCCTACCAATGATATCTCACCCTTTTGGAGGGTGTCTTATGGGCTGCAAAAGCTGGTATGATGGGATATCAGTGGAAGGTTGGAAATGTCAAAAAGGTGAAGTTCTTGGAAGACCATTGGTTTGGCAGCTCAAGTCTTGCTATTCAATTCTAGGAGTTGTATGGGCATAATATTTCCCTGACATCTGGGATTGGGTGTAATATAAAAGATACTTTTAGAAGATGTGTAGATCAGAATCGGCTCAACAAACAGTTTGATGTGATTCATATTGCTAATTCGCTTCAGATTAATGAGTATGATGATGCTATTATCTGGAAGTTTGAATCAAAAGGGATGTACTCTGCTAGTTAATTTTACACTATCATCAACTTTAAGGGAGTTATGCCTGTACATGTTCCTGCTGTTTGGAGGCTAGCTGTCCCACCAAAAATCCACAGTTTCCTGTGGTTACTGGCTAATAACAGGCTCCTACCTAGAGACAATTTGAATAAAAGATGTGCCTGATCTATCATTTGTACTCTCTTCTCAAGCTGAGGCATGCATGCTTGGAAAGTGATCTCTCATTTCACTGGACTTCCAGGCATTACTAACTTACTTTGAGGCTGGAGCCTGTTTGTGGATAAGTAATACAACCATAAAGTAGCAAATGACGTTATGGGGGTTGTGGAAGCTTCATAATCATATTTGCTTTAATCGAGCACATATTTGTCTGGAATGCGGGTGAGTTGGCGGAAAATTGCTGCATTCCTTTCAGTGGCGGCTCCTGTGCTCGGAGGGTGCAAGAGAGCAGATATACAGAGTGGTTCCATCCTGAGTCTCTGAAGATGGAGTTCCCATGGCCGCGTCATGCTAATTCTGAAGCCTTGGAAGGTACTACGGCCAGTCTTGTGTGCTGGGCCGCCGGCTGGAGGCCGCCTCGCTGAAATTCGTGGAGAATGGGATGATGCTTCATGTCGTCCCCAACATCTGAGTGCGATCTGGGGTTCTGGCCGTGTGGATGTCTTTTGTTATCTCCTTGTAACACGGTTAATAGATGTACGAGACGTTCTCTGAACTTTTTATTTACTTCTTTTGTTTTGCTGGGGTAACGCTTCTGTTATTCCCCCATGGATTGGTGATGTAAAACCTGAACCGATTTGGTTTCGTGATCAATGGAACTGGGGTGGGGACCTATTCTTTTAAAACTACCATAGCCACAGTTAGGCTTTGCCCAGGCTCCGAAGGCCGGCTAGCTCAGCCACTTCTTACAAGACATATTTCTTTAGTCTTGGCTACTACATACCAACTTGGTGAGGTGTATTAGCCTTCTAGATCAGCAAAGACTTCTAAAACTGCATCTAAATCCAACTTGAAAACAAAATACTTCTGCATACTTTCTTAATAATGTATGCAGGAACATGAGCAGATTGAACTCAGTCACACCACTTTGCTAGTGATGGCAGTAGAACATTTGTTACTTGTAAGTAAACTTAACTCAAAATTTTGAGAAGGCGGGATGATGTATTGAAACGACAGAAATTACACTACTTCATCAGATAATAAACATAAAAAACAACTAGCACAACATACATATAATAAAAAATAAAAAATAGTAAAGGTGGTACCTGGCCTTGAATGCCCATCCGCAGTGCCACAAAGGGATCCAGGATGACTCCTCGTATGGGGCAGCCCATTAGATAAGCTAGACACAAGTTCATGAAAGTAAGATATGTTAAGGTAAAAACTAGTCTCAGAAGTCAGATGCTATACAAATAGCCATTGTTCCAAATATCGGCCAGTTAATCGCTACTCGGTGGGTCACCGAATAGCCGATTAACTGGTTTATCGGCCAATTAACTGGCCGATTCGCCTATATTATCCCTTATCGTCACCTGACCGATATGGTACCAGTTACCGATATCCTGAACAATGCAAATAGCAGACTGCAAAACTAACAAATAAAAGCTACCATCCCAAAGTTGGATCGATACAGGAACTTGAGACCATAAAACAGTGTGAGACATTGAAGGAAAGAAATACCAGTAAGAAGATGTCCGGCTTCATGTACAAGGACTCTGCGCTTGTATGGAGGCCAGAAACATGAGATTTGTGCAGCACAAGTACCACCAAGAAAAAGCGCATCTCCTGTTGCTAACGCCAATATTGCAGCCAAGTTAGGCCGTACATCCACTCCTTGGGTTAGTAGAAAAGATGCACCACCAAAAAATGTAGCCAGAACATAACGAGAATTTCCTGAGAGACCCCACTTCTTTGGTGCAAGCTTTGCAGCTGAGAAAAGTAAAACATGAAGAAGATAAGGGCTACATAAGAAGGTGAAGTCCTAAATTGGTGCATTATCCTATTTCACATATCCACGGGTAAGACAAGGAGTGTTGCAGTATGAGTTTAAAAAACAGTGCCACTTCAATGTTCGAATAAGGAAGAACACAGATGAAAAAAAGGGAATATTGCCTCAATTTTCACCTTCCAGGCCTGTCATCTCCTTTAAAATTGTCGGCGTAACTTCTCTCGGTCCCTCCAGAACTGCAGCAAAAAGGGTATAAAATATCTCTTGACCTAAATGAAAACTATCAGTGCATTGCTGTAAATACAGTGCAAGCCAAGTGCAAAATTTCAGGGCATTCCTTGACTGAATCAGTATAGTGAAACACTTTCAGATCAGTTCACAGCTTCGCATTCTACATAGCCAACTACCTTATACAAGCTAGAATGCTGGATTTTACCATGAACCCCGCAGACATCATCGAACATTGCTAACAGCTAACATACCGAATTCTACACCAAGTACAAATTTGAAGGCAGTTTGGCAACTGGAATAATAATTTTGGATAAAATGGCCCTCAAACCCATTCAATTATCACGCAAAAAAAATGGGACAATTAACGAGAGATCGCCGTTTACCTATGTTCTTGCACTTGCCGAAGTTGGCGAGGACCCCGCGGTCGGAGAGGAACTGGTACGCCCGGCCGACGAGCCGCATGTCATCTGCGTCGATGCAGGTGTCCAGCACCTCCCAGTCCCGCCCCGGCGATAGGGGGAGAGCCACCTGCGTAGCCGCATTCGTGGCCGCTTCCGGATAAGTCGCGGGCTCCACGGACTGCAGGAAGCGGAGCGCGCGGGAGAGGTCCTTGCTCTCGACGGCGTCCTCGAACTCGCTCCACTCCCTGAGGGAGCCCGCGCGGAGGCGGGTCCCGGGGCGCGGCGGGCGGGACGGGAAGGGGAGGAAGCGCTTGGAGGAGGGGGAGGCCGGCTGGGAGGCGGAGAGGGCCGCGGTGGAGGTGAACGGCGAGGAGCAAGAGGTGGTCGCCATTGGTGTGGTCGCGGAGGTGGGTTGCTCTGCTTCGCTGTGACCGTCGTGGCGTCGCCCGCTGCCGGTCGTCAGGCCTGTCCGGTATGACCGAATTTTTCTGTTTCTTTTTTTTTTTTTTGAGGGAATGACCGATTTTTTTGTTTTTTTAGGGTTTGACCGATTTTTTGTGAACGGCCCACCGTTTCCCCGAGAGCATACCTGGCCAAGTGGGCCGGCCCGGCCCCGGCCCTCCACTAAACATGCCTGGCACGGCACGGCCCAGGGCGGTCCGTTTATAAATGGGTTGTGCCGTGACGGCACGTGTGCTACGCTATCAGGCCCAGATATGGCATAGATGTCAAACGCGCCGGCCCGTGGACCGTTTGATCCTAACGGGCCGTTATGGCCCAATTACTTCAAAAAATTCAGAAAAATCTGAAAAAATACATGAAAATCAAAAAATGAGGCAAAGTTTCGCGTGGAATAAATCTTGAGCTTTCTTAGTGGCTGCCTCATTAAAACTTTCCATCCTTAGAAAGGAAAAAAGAGTACAAACCATGCTCTATATATTACAAAAGATGAAGGAAATTACAAAAGAATTTTTTTTACAAAGCCTACCACTGTTCTTCCTCTTCTTCGGTGGTAAGATTTTCGAACTTGGCTTTCTATCTTGTTTGTAGTGAGTTGGGCTCTCCTTCTGTCTAGTTCCTCATTTTTCATAACCATTAGTGTTTTCACATTATCCGAGACGAGACTCGTTCTTCTCTCCTCAAGTATTCTTTGATGATGTCGTTGAGACGGGTATTGATAACACATCCCGTGCTAATATGGAAAGCGTCAGATATGTAAGCTTGTGATACCACCATTGCAGTGCGTTGAAGTCCTCCTCTCCATTGAAGCTAACTTTGTCGTTGTTGAGGTACTTCGCTAAATCCTTGTCACCTGAAAGCATAGGTGTTGCAGCTCGTGTGGAAGAGCTCGAGGCAGAGGAGGAAGAACCAAATATCTTGCTCCAAGCTCTTTTCTTTATTTTTGTGTAGTTGTTCCTGGTGGAGGCCATTGCATCCGAACTACGTCATGCTTTTGTTTATACTTATCGTAAAATTTAGAAAGCTTATCACGGACATCACTGAAAAGTAGAGTTAAATTCAGGGACGCAAACCTCAAGTTTAGCCCTAGAATCCAAGGTAAATGAAAAATGCATACAACATTAGATTTTCTTTCAAATATTTCAGTTTCATGCGAGCAACAACTTCAAGTAATAATTCATCGCCTCCGTATGCTTTTAGGTGAGTAGCAATGTCTACAATATTATGCACCATTAAAGGATATGTGGGATAATAGTACTAGACAAAGAAATTGTTAGTACATCATAAAACATCTCCAACAACGTAGTCAATACTCTAGCAACATGTCAAGTCGCAGGACTGATTGGCTGTGATTCGCAATTTGCATCACTGAATCCAAAGAATGCATCTTTGTCTTGGAGAAGTGACTTAAGCATCATATATGTAGAGTTTCATCTAACATGCATGTCTAAAGTATACTTATGAGGAGTTGCTCCTACATCAATTCAATATCTCTTGTAGCTTCGAATTCATTGATTAGAGTTACTAAGATAAGAAATTGTAGTGCGCGAAGTTTCAATGTGTGGTTTGCATTTCTTTAAAGCACATTTAGCAATAGGATTAATTATATGGCATGCATAAAGTTGATGCAGTAATAAAGATGCAACATATACGAAAAATAGAGGAGTGAGGTCATGCATTGCAAATGTATCTGCTGATGCATTATTCAAAGTTACTGCAAAAATCTTGTTGGTTAGAACAAAATCTGCCACAACTCTAATTATAGCTTGAGCGATGTTCTCACCAGTATGTGCTTCGTCTATTAATTCGAATCCTATGATTCTTTTGTAGTTCCCACTTACTGTTAACATATGCTCGACCACTCTAGATATCACTTGTTAAAGAGACTGAAAAGGTCCATCTTGTAAATTCTTCTTTTATTTTGTTAGACCAGTTTTGCATAATGTTTTCATATCCCTAGTTGTAGTTTGTTAGAAATTGGTTTGAAATTAGGAGTATAGGCAGTTTGAATATATCCGGTAAAACCCTCAGGCGCACCAAAACTTAATGGTAAAACACTAGAAGCAATTAAATGGCAAAGAGCTTCCCCCTGAACGTTAGCACCATAGCTAAAATTACGTGCCAAACCGTCGGGATTGCACTTGAGTATGGTTTGTGTAACACCCCCGGTGATTAGCAACAGTAATCACTTTCGATAATGACATGTCAGCAAGCTTAACAGTGCATAATCATCATTAGCATCATATTGCATTTCAACTCCTAAGTCAAATTCAAATTTAAATGAAAGTGAAATATAAAAGTTGTCCAACATAAAAACTGAAATGTTCGATAAATAACAAATATTGTAGAGACTAGTCTAAAATTGTAACCAACAAATAATAAAGTAATTAGGTGGCACTAACATAATTAAAACAGTGAGGATTAATGCATATTAATTATTATAAAAATTGGTGGGAGTTCCTATTGACTCCAAACTAATTTTTGGTAGTGTTAGGTAATGCCTAGTATTTGTTGGAGCAGTTCCTATGTTTTACAAAATTCAATATGAGGCCTAACTATTTACTAAACTGAGAAAAGTAAATAAATAAAAAGAAAAAGGCAATAGAAAAAGAAAAAAGAAAAGAGAAGAGAAACCCCCCCCCCCTTCCCCACGCCCAACTGGGCCATCGGCCCACCCCCCTCCCCTATTTGGTCCCCCGGAGCCCCAAACCCTAATCCCCACCCCCCCCCCCCACCCCCACGACAGAATCCCCCCCCCCCCGGCTCCCCCCCCTTCGGTGGATCGGGCCGAGCCCTCGCTCCCCGCGCGCTCGTCCCCGACCGCGCCCCGACGCCCGACGACTCAACCGCTGCCGCCGACGCCGCCGCCCTCGCGGACTGCCCGTCCACGCCTCCCCTCGACGGCTCCCTCGAGCCTCACCGCCCCGTTCCCTGCCAGCGCCATGTGAGCACCGCCGCCTCCTCTCCCCTCCCCTCTGTCGTCGCCGTCTGCCGCACCGGGCTCGCCCCTGCACATGTCCGTCGTGGCCTCGTCGCCCCTCACCGCTCGCTGTGCCACTCGCCGTAGCCCGCGGCCGCGACCGCGCCCGCTCACCCGCCTCGCATGCTCGCCTCGCCCGTCCATGCTCGCGCTCACCGCGGCCATCCCGCGTCCCGCCTCGCTTGCCCGCTGCTGCTCCGCTCGCCCGTGTCGTGCGCTCCGCGACGCTGCTCGCCTCTCTTCCCCCTCAGCTCACCCCGCGCGCAGCCCGCCCCCTGGCCACGCGCCTCGCCCACCGCCCGCTTCGCCGTGCTGCCCCGCAGCACTGCTGCTGTTCTGCTCCGCTCGCGCGCGTGCCCGCGCCATCGCCTTCCGCGCCCTGGCGCTGCTCGCCTCGCCCGCCAGCGCCCTCGGGCGCATACGGGTGCCCAGCGCCCGCTCCGGGCGCCCGAACCCGCTAAGGCCCCCAGGGCCTATGACAATGGGGGCCCACCCCCAGAACGTTTTTATAAAAAAAAATAAAAAAAAAATAAATAAATAAATTAATTAATTAGTTAGTTAATCCTGATTAGGTTAATCTAATTAACTAATTAGTGTTAATTAAACAGTAATTTAATTAGTTAATCCTAATTAGCCTAACAGTCTATGACAGGTGGGACCCATCCTGTCAGGACGCCTGCTGACATCAGCATGATGTCATCGCAACACTGTTTCGGATAATGTTGATTTAAATAATTAATTAAATTCCAGAAATTAATAAAAACTTTAGAAAATCATATTAAATAATCCTTAACTCCGATGAAAATACTTTATACATGAAACTTGCTCAGAATTCCGATACGAACCCGAATACGTCCTCCGTATTCCCGTCAGACGCCCGCAGCTATAAGAACATTGAATTGTTAGACCGATTTCAGTAAATGAATAGTGCCCAACTTTAATTAAATAAATCTAAATAAATTCCTAAATTAACTAAATCATTTAGTTAGGCAGTAGAACACCCCCGCAAATCATTTAGGCATGTCATACATGTTGTTTGCATTATTGCCGTGAATTTATTGTTTCTCTCCCCCTCCTTCTCTCTCTCAATAGACGCCGAGACCGACGACGCTGCACCTGGATACGACTACTCTACCGACGAGCAGCCCGTTGACGACCTTCCCCTCTTGCCAGAGCAACCAAGCAAGCCCCCCCCCCCCTTGAGCATTCCAGATTCGCCCACTCTATTCTCCTGCTTGCATTAGATTTTGCTACTGTTATGTATGCTCCTATTCGATGCATAGGCCTCTGCTGTTGTAACAGGTCATTGCTACCTTACCTGCCTATGATAAACTGTTTAGTATAGGTTGGAATGAACCATCAGTGACCCCGCCACCTTACCTTTGTTGCCCCTGCTTGATCATCGACGACTCGATCAACGTGATCGTCAACCAGAGACCGACACCTCACTTCACACCCCCTTAGTTGTACGACTCTGCGTAGTAACTATCGAGTGCCGAGGGTGATACCTCGTAACGCACTTCCGATGAATACTCTGCAGTGTAGCTGTTCGGTCGTGGTCATCGAGGGTGATTCCTCCTTCTCCACTTCCGATACGACTCTGTCGTGCAACCCTCAGTGTGAACCTCGAGGGTGATACCTCATACGTTCGCCCTGATGATTTCGTCGAGTGGAATCCGCCGTGGGTGATTCCTCGGGTTTCCCCCTTGATGTTATGACCACACGATTACTTGACCTTGTTACAGGCGGGTCCACCCTGGTGGGTACCCGCTGGGGATCTATGATTTCGGGTGTGCCGGAAGGGCACTCGAGTGTGACATTGTGGCGGAGCATCAGAGACTCTGATTGTCTCCGCTTGATACTAATTGAGCCTATTGGATTTGGGTGTGTGATCTGAGTGGGTCGACGTGCCCTATACGCACTACCACCACGCGGGATAATGGTTATGGGACCCTCTGCGAAGTACGTTTCTCCGAAAGCTCGTCTGACGTCACGATTCACCGTGCGGGCTGATTGTCGGGATTGGGCTGGATACTTCACTGACGAGTTCGGTGTCGCGCCTGCACCCCGGCCAGTCTCGCAACGCGCAGGGTGCCCAGGGCGATGGCCCGAGACCTCTGGGTGCATAGGTTAGTCCGGCGTGCTGACCTCTCTGCCGAGCCTAGGTAGAGCGCTGCTTTGTGTTGATCTTCCGAGGACGGGCATTACCCAGCAAGTGTGTCCGGCCAGAGTTGATCGAGCGTGTTGGGTAACAGTAGTGCACCCCTGCAGGGATGAATCTTCTATCGATAGCCGGTCCTACGGTAAAGGACGCTCAGTTTGTGTGTCCCGATCTACTACTTAAACTGGATACTTGTTACTTAATTGAAGCTTCAGGATCGCTTTCTCGCTTGGGAGTCGAGGAAGGATCTTTAAGCTGTACTTCAACATGTTTGCTAAATAAAATGCTATTCTACTCTCTTCTACTGCTGCAAGATGATGGCCTTGTGAAGATGTTTGAAGATGCTAGTCTTCGATAGGACTAGGCCTTCTCTCTATTCTGGCATTTCTGCAGCCCAGTCCACATATACAGCCTTTCTCCATTGATAATGTTGCATATGTAGTATAGATCCTTGCTTGCTGAGTACTTCGGATGAGTACTCACGGTTGCTTTACTTCTCTTTTCCCCATATACCCCACCTTGGTGATACATCAGCCGATGGAGTCCAGGAGCCAGATGCCACCACCGGAGCTTACTACCAGGAGGGTCCAGAGGGTACTTACTACTGGATCGAGCCAGCTGACCAGGAGTAGGATCGGAGCCTCCCAGGCAGGAGGCCAACGCCTTTCGATCTAGTGTCGCTGTTTGTGCTAGCCTTCTTAAGGCAAAACTTGTCTAACTATGTCTGTACTCAGATAATATTTGTATGACTGACTTATGTATTCGGATCTTCGGATCCCTGGTCTGTAATATTGTGGACCTCCGTTTATTTGTGTTAGAGTTGTGTTGTGATATCTTCCCGTGAGTCCCTGTGCTTGATCGTACACGTTTGCGTGTATGATTAGTGTACGATTGAGTCGTGGGCGCCACAAGTTGGTATCAGAGCCGACTGCCTGTAGGAAGCCCCCTTCCAATTCCTTGGCCGAAGTTGAGTCTAGAAACCGAAAAACTAATTTACTAACTTGGTTGTGTGGCTTACGGGCCCACGTCGCCAACTGGGTGGTATTAGGATCTTTTATTCCTCGTCTATACTCTGGGACTCTGATCTCTCTTCTACTCGGGTTAAATAAAATTTTTACTAACGCCGACACTTAGGATCTCGTAAATCCCATCTACCCGAAGAGTTGGATATCTGTGTGATTTCCCTGTCATTGATCTGATTAGTCTGATAATCATTTTTCTTTCCATTGTTTTGTTTAACCTTTCTCTCTGAGTTGTGTTAAACTTCCCATTGTCATTTGACAAATCTGAATTTCCTCTGTTTCAGATGGACCGTTTGTTTCCACCACGTCCTATGACACAGCTTGTGCTTCGCACTTGGGCTCGTGATGCCCCTGGGTTTCTAGCTGTCCTGATCGCTCTCATGACCAGACTTGGCTACCGTTGGTATCCTGAGTACTTGGTTTACGAGGATTACCGCGAGTTCAATCAGGAGCAGCACCATGCTGACGTTCGTATCTATGATCAGCAAAATGACTCAGGCACCGAGCTACACCTTTTCCATGGTATCGGCGTGACGATTGAGATGGCAGTCCATGATGCCGCCTACTCTGCTGTCGCACGTCTCCGAGGACAGTTCAGCGATATCTTGGATGACTCTGAGTTCCGATACATTTCGTATGCCCCTGCTGGGGATGCTACTGGATACTACACAGCTATCTGTGCCCCGTACGAGCCTCGTCGCTATGACCCGCGCGTTCTGATTCAGTGCACTCAGGCTCTGGATCGCACTGTTCGGGCTCTTGCCGTCGAGTTGGTTGCCACTCGAGCACGTCTCTACGATGCTATGACGCAGTTGCTACCCGCTGTTCGCGCAGGGATACATCCTGAGCACATCCTTTACCCGCGCAGGACTCAGATGTATGCTGGTATTGATTGGCCTCCTGTTGGAGGTCATACACCGGCACGTGGACCTCTTCTTACAGCTCGAGACCGGATTCTGCATCAGAGTGCACACGGAGAGTAGGATCCAGCAAGTTGATCGATCATCGGTGTTCTCTAAACTCGACCTGAGGTTGGGTTATCACCAGATCCGTGTCCGTGAAGAGGATATTCCCAAGACTGCATTCGTCACTCGTTATGGCTCCTATGAATACACCGTCATGTCATTTGGCCTAACGAATGCTCCAACAACTTTCTCCCGTCTGATGAATTATATATTCATGGATTACCTTGACAAATTTGTCGTGGTATATTTGGATGATATCCTGATTTATTCTAAGAATAAAAAAGAACATGTTGAACACCTCCGTTTGGTACTAGAAAGGCTCCGAGAACACCAGTTGTACGCCAAGTATTCCAAATGTGAATTTTGGCTTTCTGAAGTAACTTACCTTGGACATGTGATTTCCAAGGATGGAATTGCTGTTAACCCCGAACGAGTTCAGGCTATTCTTGACTGGACTCCCCCGAAGAATGTCAAGCAAGTTAGAAGTTTTCTCGGACTTGCAAGTTATTGCCGTCGATTCGTTGAGAACTTTTCCAAGATTGCAAAACCATTGACGAATCTGCTTCACAAAGGTGTTAAATTTGAGTGGACAGAAAAATGTCAAGAAAGCTTTCAGACACTAAAAGATAAATTGACATCTGCCCCAGTATTAGCACCCCCGGATTCCCAAAAGGATTTCGTGATATACTGTGATGCCTCCCGTCAAGGATTAGGCTGTGTCCTAATGCAAGAACGCAAAGTGATTGCTTATGCCTCCCGACAATTGCGTCCTCACGAAGAAAATTACCCAGTGCACGATCTCGAACTTTCTGCGGTTATTTATGCCCTGAAGCTATGGCGACATTACCTTCTCGGTAACCGTTGCGAGATATATACGGATCATCAAAGTTTGAAGTATTTATATACTCAACCAGATCTGAACCTTCGTCAACAAAGATGGCTCGAGACAATTGCCGATTATGATATGAATATCTCATACACCCCTGGCAAGGCAAATGTAATGGCCGATGCGTTGAGCCGTAAGGCTTATTGCAGCAACCATATGGTTCAGGAATCACAACCTCTTCTTTATGAAGAGTTTCGCAAATTGAACCTCCATATTGTTCCACAGGGTTATCTCAATACCCTGGTTGTCGAACCAGATTTAGAACACAACATCAAAACTATGCAACGGTATGACTCTGAAGTTGAAAGGATCAAGCGGTACCTTGAAAAAGGAAAACCGTCGGAGTTCCATCTTGATAATGATGGGATCCTATTTTTCCAACACCGTCTCTTCGTACCTAAGTTCAAAGATGAGAGGGAACACGTTATGATGGAAGCTCATGACACTCCTCTGTCAATTCATCCTGGTAGCACAAAGATGTACCGTGACATTTGTCAGAGATACTGGTGGCCTAATATGAAGCGAGATATTGCTCGTTATGTTTCTGAGTGTGACGTTTGCCACCGCGTTAAAGCTCAACATCAAAGGCCCGCAGGAACTCTGCAACCCCTTGCAATTCCTGAATGGAAATGGGACAAGGTCCAAATGGATTTCATTACTGGTTTTCCCAAATCCCAGAAGGGTAATGATGCTATATTTGTCGTCATTGACCGATTCTCCAAGGTTGCTCACTTTCTGCCAATTAAGGAGACAATCACTGCTATCCAGTTAGCAGACTTGTATGTTTCCCGAATTGTGTCACTCCACGGTGTTCCGTTGGAGATCAGTTCTGATCGTGACAGCCTCTTCACCTCCAGATTCTGGAATAGTTTCCAAGAAGCTATGGGAACACATCTGTCGTTCAGTACCGCTTTTCACCCTCAGTCACAGGGTCAAGTTGAATGAGTTAATCAAGTGCTCGAAGATATGCTTCGAGCTTGCGTCATCTCCTTCGGTAAGAAATGGGAGGAATCTCTCCCGTATGCCGAATTCTCTTACAACAATAGCTATCAAGCTAGTCTGAAGATGGCACCGTTTGAAGTTCTATACGGTCGTAAGTGTCGAACCCCTCTGAATTGGTCAGAAACTGGGGAACGCTCACTCGTCGGACTGGACATTATTCAGCAAGCAGAAGACCAAGTCCGCATTGTCCGTGAACATTTGAAAACTGCTCAGTCTCGTCAGAAAAGCAACTATGACCGAAAGCACCAGGAAATGGTCTATCAACCTGGCGAGCAAGCTTACCTCCGCGTCACTCCGTTGAAAGGCACTCATAGGTTCGGAATCAAAGGCAAGTTAGCTCCTCGCTACATTGGCCCGTTCCGTATTCTTGCCCGTCGAGGAGAAGTGGCATATCAATTGCAGTTGCCGCCAAATCTTTCTCAAGTACATGACGTCTTTCATGTATCCCAACTCCGTCGCTGCTTCAAGGATCCTATTCGAGCTATGGATCACGAAGTGCTTGAATTACGGGAAGATCTGTCTTATCCAGAATATCCCATCCGTATTCTTGATGAAGCTGAACGTCGGACTCGTCAAAAGTTAATCAAATTCCTCAAGGTTCAGTGGTCGAATCATTCTGAAGATGAAGCCACTTGGGAACGCGAGGATCGTCTTTGCGAAGAATACCCCTCTTTCTTTTAGTCTTCCTCTTAATTCTCGGGACGAGAATTCTTAATAGATGAGGAGAATTGTAACACCCTCGGTGATTAGCAACAGTAATCACTTTCGATAATGACATGTCAGCAAGCTTAACAGTGCATAATCATCATTAGCATCATATTGCATTTCAACTCCTAAGTCAAATTCAAATTTAAATGAAAGTGAAATATAAAAGTTGTCCAACATAAAAACTGAAATGTTCGATAAATAACAAATATTGTAGAGACTAGTCTAAAATTGTAACCAACAAATAATAAAGTAATTAGGTGGCACTAACATAATTAAAACAGTGAGGATTAATGCATATTAATTATTATAAAAATTGGTGGGAGTTCCTATTGACTCCAAACTAATTTTTGGTAGTGTTAGGTAATGCCTAGTATTTGTTGGCACAGTTCCTATGTTTTACAAAATTCAATATGAGGCCTAACTATTTACTAAACTGAGAAAAGGAAATAAATAAAAAGAAAAGGCAATAGAAAAAGAAAACAGAAAAAGAGAAGAGAACCCCCCCCCCTTTCCCCACGGCCCAACTGGGCCATCGGCCCACCCCCCCTCCCCTATTTGGCCTCCCCCCGGAGCCCCAAACCCTAATCCCCACCCCCCCAACGACAGAATCCCCCCCCGGTTCCCCCCCCCCCTCTCGGTCCGGAACGGGCCGAGCCCTCGCTCCCCCGCGTGCTCGTCCCCGACCGCGCCCCGACGCGCTCAACCGCCGCCGCCAACGTCGCCGCCTCGCCGGACTGCCCGTCCACGCCTCCCCCTCGACGGCTCCCTCGAGCCTCGCCGCCCCCGTTCCCCTGCAGCGCCTGTGAGCACCGCCGCCTCCTCTCCCCTCCCCTCTGTCGTCGCCGTCTGCCGCACCAGGCTCGCCCCTGCACATGTCCGCCGTGGCCTCGTCGCCCCTCACCGCTCGCTGTGCCACTCGCCGTAGCCCGCGGCCGCGACCGCGCCCGCTCACCCGCCTGGCATGCTCGCCTCGCACGTCCACGCTCGCGCTCACCGCGGCCATCCAGCGTCCCGCCTCGCTTGCCCGCTGCTGCTCCGCTCGCCCGCGTCGTGCGCTCCGCGATGCTGCTCGCCTCTCTTCCCCCTCAGCTCACCCCGCGCGCAGCCCGCCCCCTGGCCACGTGCCTCGCCCACCGCCCGCTTCGCCGTGCTGCCCCCCAGCACTGCTGCTGTTCTGCTCCGCTCGCGCGCGTGCCCGCGCCATCGCCTCGCCGCGCCCTGGCGCTGCTCGCCTCGCCCGCCAACGCCCTCGGGCGCATACGGGTGCCCAGCGCCCGCTCCGGGCGCCCGAACCCGCTAAGGCCCCCAGGGCCTATGACAGTGGGGGCCCACCCCCAGAACATTTTTATAAAAAAAAATTAAAAAATTAATTAATTAATTAGTTAGTTAATTAATCCTGATTAGGTTAATCTAATTAAATAGTTAGTGTTAATTAAACAGTAATTTAATTAGTTAATCCTAATTAGCCTAACAGTCTATGACAGGTGGGACCCACCCTGTCAGGACGCCTGCTGACATCAGCATGATGTCATCGCAACACTGTTTTGGATAATGTTGATTTAAATAATTAATTAAATTCCAGAAATTAATAAAAACTTTAGAAAATCATATTAAATAATCCGTAACTCCGATGAAAATACTTTATACATGAAACTTGCTCAGAATTCCGATACGAACCCGAATACGTCCTCCGTATTCCCGTCAGACGCCCGCAGCTATAAGAACATTGAACTGTTAGACCGATTTCAGTAAATGAATAGTGCCCAACTTTAATTAAATAAATCCAAATAAATTCCTAAATTAACTAAATCATTTAGTTAGGCAGTAGAACACCCCGGCAAATCATTTAGGCATGTCATACATGTTGTTTGCATTATTGCCGTGAATTTATTGTTTCTCTCCCCCTCCTTCTCTCTCTCGATAGACGCCGAGACCGACGACACTGCACCTGGATACGACTACTCTACCGACGAGCAGCCTGTTGACGACCTTCCCCTCTTGCCAGAGCAACCAGGCAAGCCCCCCCCCTTGAGCATTCCAGATATCGCCCACTCTATTCTCCTGCTTGCATTAGATTTTGCTACTGTTAATGTATGCTCCTATTCTGATGCATAGCCTGCTGTTGTAACCTGTTCATTGCTACCTTACCTGCCTATGATAAACTGTTTAGTATAGGTTGGAATGAACCATCAGTGACCCCACCACCTTACCTTTGTTTCCCCTGCTTGATCATCGACGACTCGATCAACGTGATCATCAACCAGAGACCGACACCCCACTTCACACCCCCTTAGTTGTACGACTCTGCGTAGTAACTATCGAGTGCCGAGGGTGATACCTCGTGACGCACTCCCGATGAATACTCTGCAGTGTAGCTGTTCGGTCGTGGTCATCGAGGGTGATTCCTCCTTCTCCACTTCTGATACGACTCTGTCGTGCAACCCTCAGTGTGAACCTCGAGGGTGATACCTCATACGTTCGCCCTGATGATTTCGTCAAGTGGAATCCGCCGAGGGTGATTCCTCGGGTTTCCCCCTTGATGTTATGACCAAACGATTACTTGACCTTGTTACAGGCGGGTCCACCCTGGTGGGTACCCGTTGGGGATCTATGATTTTGGGTGTGCCGGAAGGGCACTCGAGTGTGACATTGTGGCGGAGTATCAGAGACTCTGATTGTCTCCGCTTGATACTAATTGAGCCTATTGGATTTGGGTGTGTGATCTGAGTGGGTCGACGTGCCCTATACGCACTACCACCACGCAGGATAATGGTTATGGGACCCTCTGCGAAGTACGTTTCTCCGAAAGCTCGTCTGACGTCACGATTCACCGTGCGGGCTGATTGTCGGGATTGGGCTGGATACTTCACTGACGAGTTCAGTGTCGCGCCTGCACCCCGGCCAGTCTCGCAACGTGCAGGGTGCCCAGGGCGATGGCCCGAGACCTCTGGGTGCATAGGTTAGTCCGGCGTGCTGACCTCTCTGCCAAGCCTAGGTAGAGCGCTGCTTTGTGTTGATCTTCCGAGGACGGGCATTACCCAGCAAGTGTGTCCGGCCAGAGTTGATCAAGCGTGTTGGGTAACAGTAGTGCACCCCTGCAGGGATGAATCTTCTATCGATAGCCGGTCCTACGGTAAAGGACGCTCAGTTTGTGTATCCCGATCTACTACTTAAACTGGATACTTGTTACTTAATTGAAGCTTCGGGATCGCTTTCTCGCTTGGGAGTCGAGGAAGGATCTTTAAGCTGTACTTCAACATGTTTGCTAAATAAAATGCTATTCTACTCTCTTCTACTGCTGCAAGATGATGGCCTTGTGAAGATGTTTGAAGATGCTAGTCTTCGATAGGACTAGGCCTTCTCTCTATTCTGGCATTTCTGCAGCCCAGTCCACATATACAGCCTTTCTCCATTGATAATGTTGCATATGTAGTATAGATCCTTGCTTGCTGAGTACTTCGGATGAGTACTCACGGTTGCTTTACTTCTCTTTTCCCCATATACCCCACCTTGGTGATACATCAGCCGATGGAGTCCAGGAGCCAGATGCCACCACCGGAGCTTACTACCAGGAGGGTCCAGAGGGTACTTACTACTGGATCGAGCCAGCTGACCAGGAGTAGGATCGGAGCCTCCCAGGCAGGAGGCCAACACCTTTCGATCTAGTGTCGCTGTTTGTGCTAGCCTTCTTAAGGCAAAACTTGTCTAACTATGTCTGTACTCAGATAATATTTGTATGACTGACTTATGTATTCGGATCTTCGGATCCCTGGTCTGTAATATTGTGGACCTCCGTTTATTTGTGTTAGAGTTGTGTTGTGATATCTTCCCGTGAGTCCCTGTGCTTGATCGTACACGTTTGCGTGTATGATAGTGTACGATTGAGTCGGGGGCGCCACAGTTTGTCTCACTGCAGACTCTCCATCCTTCTTGATGTGGGATTCCTTGTGCCTCCTCAGGTGGCCGGTTCCTCCTTTACTCCCCCCCCCCAATGGTATACAAATCCCTGTTGTTTTTGCACTTAGCTTTAATCTCGCGGACACCATCCGCCTTAAATATTTCTTCATTGAAGTAATCGCACACATCAGAGATTTTGCGACGAGCCCTTTTTGCACCGGTGGTGGTGGAGGAAGTGTTGGAACTAGTGGAATGGGCGCCAGATTGTGAAGGTGGCGTGTTATCGTCAAAAGGAGGATAGGTGGTGGTATTGTGGCCATTGGGATCGGCATAGTCAGGTATTTCAATATCGAAATAACTTGCTTGGAAGCTAATGAACTGGTTGGGATAATCCATCTTTGAGTGTGGGAAATGAGAGGGTGGACAGTCCATTTTAGAGCAAAAAATGGACATTTTTTCAGACAAATTTAGCCTTCCAACAGACAAATTTTTGAAATTTTGATTAAGTTAACCTAAACAACCCTTAAACCACCCTAAATCCCTAACCGGTCACCACATCATGCCACTCCCCCATACCCCCTATCAACGGTTGACATGCCCCCGCTCCCCTTCCTTCAACAGGCGGCATGCGAACCTGGCGGGCCAGACATACTAGCTGCGCCGTGCCAGCCGGCGAGTTTGCTAAACGTGTCGTGCATGGCCTTGAAGTCCAGACATGGCCCGTTTAGGCACGTGTCCTGCTAAGCCCGTGATGGGCCGAGCACGTATGCTCACGGGCCGACATGCGGCCCATAACTCACTTAGCCAGGTTTACGTGCGAGTAGGGCGGCACGTAGCCAGCAAACAAGCACCCCCTGCGCGGTTTGGGCCAACCCAAAGAGGGCAAGGGCGCCTCTTTCCTTTCCTTTTTCTACTATCATTTCTTTTTTTCTCCCTTTTTATATACTTTTTGTTTTATTTGTATTTTTAACAAAAAATCACAAAATGTTCAACGAACTAAAAAAAAGTTTCACAAAGTTAAAAGAAATGTTCTGGTTTTGAAAATGTTTGTGAATTCAAAATACGTTCGTAATTTTGAAAAATATTCATGAATTCATCAAATTCTTGCCATTTCAAAATTCGTTTGCGATTTTAGAAGCTGTTATGATTTAGAAAACGTCCATGAATTTAAAAAATGTTTGCAAAATTATAAAATGTTCACGAGTTCAAAAAATATTCATGAAATAATAAAAATGCTCCGAAAATTATAAAAAGTTTATGATTCCAAAAATTGTTGTGAATTTGAAAAATGTTGGTGATTTCAAGAATTGTTTGCAATAAAAATGTACGCAAAAAATTATGAATTAAAAAATGTTTGTCAAATTGAAAATATGTTCATGAATTAAAAAATGTTTGCAAAATTGAAAAAAAAGCTCATATTCAAAAAATATTGTTGAAATTGATAAATGTTCATGGATTCACAAAAGACGAATTTTTAAAAATGTTTGCAGTTTTTTTTCTGAATTTTTAAAAATGTTCACAAATTTTTGAAATGTGCTAAAGTTTTGTCAAATGGAATTTTTTCCAGAAATTAAAATTTCGGGGATTCAAAAATGTTTGTGAAATCGAAAATATATTTATGGATTTGAAAATGAAAAAGAAAATGGAAATAAAAAATGCAAGAAAAAAATAAAGAGATTTTTTTTAAAGGAAAGTAGAAAGAGAAATAAAAAAGACCCGAAAGAATCCTGAGAGAATGGTCCAAAACCTTCCGAGAACGGGAAATTGGAGTCTTGCTAGTTGGGCCGGCCCAAATGTACCTAGCTTCACTACAGGGTACGCGGTAGGTTGCTATGCATCAACCTACACGTGAATTAGGATTCGTGTACGTATAACTTGCTGGCGAGCAAACACACGAGGTGTTTTTGGGCCAATCAGTTCTGACCACTATGAACGCCCCACCTGAGGTTTCTAGCCATTTTTTTGTTTGTTCGCTTTTCCACTGAGGTTTTTACATAGAAATACAAATATTTTTTCCTAAGATGCAAGTAGAGTACCTTAAAACGTCTCTTATATATGTACATTCAAAAAATATGATTAAAGGGTAAAGTTCCTCTAAAGATGGCAATTGGTAGGGAATGGTGCGGGTACAATAATCTCTTTCCCATGCCCATGTTTTAATGGGCATAAAATCAAACCCACACCCTACCCATCTGGCATAAATCCATGTCCATGCCCATAACCTACGAGTATCCATGCCCGATGGGTACCCATCCGGCATATAACGTAGTTGCTAGGTCCATTGGCGTCTCTGAGAGGTTTACAGGGTTGGTGAAATGGTGATTGTGAGGAGGATGGGGTATTGCATGGGGAGCTGTGAGCAGATGATGCAGGTGGACTATGGTATGGATGTCTAGTTCTTCAAACTTATATAGAGAGACTCGGTAGCTTAGGTTTATATATGATTCATGTAACCTGCCTATAAGATCGTCTGGTCAGGTTCGGGTGTACCATGGCACATAATTGTGTCCATGCCCTACCCATGACTAGTCATTAAGGTTTCAGACGTTTGGGTACTACCCATGGGCATGAAAAATGTGCCCATACCCTACCCGTGCGGGTCAGGTACCATGGGTACCAATGCCCATGGGTAAAATTGCCATCCTTAACTGTACATTGTTAGGTACAAGTGAGGCACCTGCGAAGGCCGTGCGTTTAACTTGGCTGGGTGAGCTCACCGGCGTGTGCGCTAAGCCGCTAACCAACCGGCCACTGGTCTGTTCTCTTGTAAATGTACATTCTAAATGAATCGAAACCATCATCCGATCCTACTGTAAGGTGTATGTTGGAGGCCTAAAAGTAAAAACAGATTAGTTTGGTCCTAGGAGCATGAAAAGTGAGGTGAAGGGAAAATGGGTATCTGGAGATCAATAATCATGCAAAATTCCCAAAGGAAGGAAGGAGTGAAGAAAGATCAAAACTTGAACTTGAGTAACATTATTATAATCAATCATGTAATTGTAAATCAGGATCAAGAAGCTCTGACTTGTACGGAGTATCTGCAAAACAGAAATAAATGGATGGCAAATTGGAATGATATGAGGCCAATAAGTCATAGGCTATACTGTTCCAAGTTTAAACCATCAACTCATCCTAAGGCAAAAGTATAATTACTCATTTTTTGCTAATATTACTCAGTGAGGGCACCTAGCACAATTAGTTGGGTGAGTGAAAGGATCGATATGGTTGGCTAGAGGGGGGGTGAATAGGCAACTAACAATTTTTAGCTTTTCTTTACCAAATTAAACTTAGCATCAAAATAGGTTGTCTAGATATGCAACTAGGTGAGCAACCTATATGATGCAACAACAACAAGCACACAAGCAAGCAAAGGATACAACACAATATAAGCTTGCACAAGTATAGGTAAGAGATAACCAAGAGTGGAGCCGATGGAGACTGTAGGAGATATGCCCTAGAGGCAGTAACAACAGTTATTTTGTATCTCCTGGTTTGTAATGAAAGTTTATGTTCCATGCTATAACTGCTGTGGCTCCTGAGCCCGTATATCCATAAAGGCTCTGAGGAAAACCCATGTGCACGTGTGGGATAATAAACAGTGATATGTATTCCTAGTCATGCCTCTAAGACTAGCTCAAGTATTGCATGATGATTATGTTTTCCTGATCATGGGCATGTCTATGCCAGCAATTTTGAGAGCACAATTGATGGTAGAACACTTGTGTTGAATCAACCCGAATTGTTGTTATGCTATGAGATTCTTTCGTCACAAGTTTATGGTTTATAACACAGAGAAGTTAATGTTTGCATAATTCCTTAGACCATGAGAGTATCGAGTTCCTTCATACTTGCTTCATGAACTTTGGGGTTTGTTAAACGTCATCCGTAACTGGGTGGCTATTACGGCGGCTTACGGGTTCACGGAAAAGTATGGCAAGTAACGAGATAGCTCAAGATTGGGATTTGCTCCTCCGACGATGGAGAGATATACTCGGGCCCTCTCGGTGTTACGGTATCCATCATCGTCTGGCCAGACAACTTGTGATTTGATCATTGGGATGCCGGAACACGGAAACGAGAAAAGAGAACAAAACCGGTAACGAGGTAACTTGCATGATGGACAAATTGTTGATCCACAGGAATGCAATAAATCTCACCTCGGGTGTTTGTGACATATTGCGAAGCAACAGGAATAGCTCATGGCAACTGGAGGTTCACTCGAATATTCATTCGTGTGGGTATAGGGGTCAATATGGGTGTCCACGGCTCCGATGTTGATCATTGATCGGAAGGGGTTCCGTGTCATGTCTATGCTTCACCGAACCTATAGGGTCACACGCTTAAGGGTCATCTATCTGCTGAATACTAGACAGGGAGTCTGAGAGAAAATCACCGAAAAAGTTTCGGACACCGAAAAAGTTTCGGACAGCGGAAAAGTTCCGCAGAGAGAGATCACCGAATGAGTTCCGGTGAAACTGAAAAGTTGTTTCAGAGGATACCATAAAGTCAAATTGGTTTCGGCACATGCCCGATAATTCTGGGAGGGTGCCAGAATCATTCTGGAAACTTTTGGGAATTTTCTGGAAGAAAAAACGGAAATGTTCCGGAGCTGCCGGAACCACTTCAGATGCTTTTCGCAGATGAAAATCACTAATCTGGAATTGTTCCAGAATGCGTTGAAAATTATTTTAGTGGGTACTGGAAATGTTCTAAGCCCACATAAATATTTTCAGTTCGAACGGACGCTGAAAAATGTCGTCGTGAATAGTGAAAGTGCTTTTTGGGTGGCTTCTTGGAGAAGCCACCTTGAGGGTCCTTTGGTATTTTTCCCCTTGGCTTCTTGGAGAAGCCACCCTTGGGCTTGGCCTATAAATAGGGGTGGAGGGGGCTGCCTAAAGAATCATCCCTTGCTCTCATACACATGCCATGTATTATCTGGCTTCTTCTCTCCCTCCCACGAAAAGAGTTTCGTAGAGCCGAAAGGCTGTCTGGGTTCCGGCAGGAACTAGTTCTGGACGGCGAAGCCCTGCCGGATAGCTGGCACCGTATGTGTGCAACCCCGTAGAGAGGTCGTAGTTTCGGTCTTTTGCCTGAGGGGCTGTTCGAGTGTCCTCCCGAAGGGCTGTCCGAGTCTCCATTCGAGTTTCGAGGGTCCTCCCGAAGGGCTGTCCGCGACATCGTCCGGGGGACTGTCCGACCGCCTCCCGAAGGGCTGTCTGACGAGGGAGTACATCCTCGCGGTTGGGAGGTTGTAAATCCTAGCTGCGGGGATCTGCACCAACGATCTCCACCGACTCTTCTTCCGTTGCGCTTCGAGTCGGTACGGATCAGATCAAACCTTGTATGCAGTCTCCATAGTGGTCCTGGGCGTGCTCGCTATACCGAAAATTTTTGTTTTCTGTCGCGTCCCCTTACAGTGGCATCAAGAGCCGTGCTATGCGTAGATGCAGGTTACGATCTAGAATACATGGAGATGTATGGGTATTGCATAATATAATTTTGGAGTAGATGAGATCTATTGCTGAAAATTATTTATGCGGGTGACAGATGAAATCTGTTACCCGACGTTCTTCTTGCTTCCCTAGAATTTGCGTTTGCTCAATCTCGAGACAGCATGGTGGAATTTGACAAAGTTCTGGCAATCCGTGATCCTGATTGATCATGGAAGTGCTATCAGTTCTTTGGGTTCTGCCATAGTCAAAAGAAAGATGAAATTCGCAGATGAAAGGGCATTGCAGATATGATCTGCACGGGGGTCATGCGTATGACGAAGTTTAGTATGGGGCTCGAGATTTAATTATCTCGTGTTTCATACACCCCGAGATGTTAATCTAGCAACATGAATAATCATACTTGATGATAAAACGTTGGTAGCTGCGGTTTGAGTAAAAACCTTAGAAGCCACGTAAAATAAAATTTTGCATAAACCGATTAGAGGCGTCTAACTTGGTTTTGCAGGATGTTTTGCATGTGATGTGGTATAGCAATGCTCATATTCAATTTGATTATGTATGAGATGACTATATGATGTAATTAACATGACCTGCATGTCATGATTCGGCATGATGGCTGGAGCCATATGATTGCACTTTAATGACCTGCGTGTCAACCTTAAGTAATGCATTTATTTTATCTTGCTATGGAGATAGCAATATTATCTGGTGCATCAACAAGGTGGTGGCAATCTTCGCGAAGGTGAACACCGAAGCGAATGCCGAAGACGAAGAAATGAAAGACTTCTCCGTCAGAAGAGGCTATACCATATCATGCTATTATGAATTGCTTGAGATGTTTATCCCTCTTGATGCACCCTTCTTGATTGCGCGGTAGTCGCTTTTTTTTAGGGTGATCTCTCACTTAAAATATCAAGTAGTTAGTGTTCTCCCAAGTGTAGCACCGTCACGGCACCTAACTTTTCGGGGTACCACATGGACACATGGGTACGAACGATTAGGGAAATGTGAGGCGGGTGAGTTGAGACCTCGCAGCAAGATCACTTGGTTGTCTTGACGTTCTGGAGGAGCGTCCTGAGCTCGGAACACGCCCATCGAAAGATGAACATGTAGGAGATATGCCCTAGAGGAAATAATAAATGTTATTAATTATCTCCCTGTTCATAATTAAGTTTATATTCCATGCTATAACTGCTATGGTTCCCGAGCCCGTATATCCATAAAGGCTCTGGGGAAAACCCATGTGCACGTGTGGTATAATAAACGGTAAAATGTATTCCTAGTCGTGCCTCTAAGACTAGCTCAAGTGTTGCATGATGATTATGTTTTTCCAATCATGGGCATGTCTATGCCAGCAACTTTGAGGGCACAATGTCAGGAAGGACATTTGTGTTGAATCGACCCGAATTGATGTTATGCTATGAGATACATTCGTCATGAGTTAATGGTTAATAACACAGAGATGGTTAATGTTTGCATGATTCCTCAGACCATGAGAGTATCGAGTTTCTTCATGCTTGATTCATGAACTTTGGGGTTTGTTAAACGTCATCCGTAAATGGATGGCTATTACGGCGGCTTACGGGTTCATGGGAAAGTATGTCAAGTAACTTGATAGCTCAAGATTAGGATTTGCTCCTCCGACGATGGAGAGATATCTCTGGGCCCTCTCGGTGTTACGGTATCCATCATCGTCTGGCCAGACACTTTGTGATTTGATCACGGGGATGCCGGAACACGGTAACGAGAAAAGAGAACAATACCGATAACGGGGTAACTGGCATAGTGGACAAGTTGTTGATCCACGGGGATGCCAACATGTCTAACCTCGGGTATTTGTAACATATCGTGAAGCAACAGGAATAGCACACGGCAACTGGAGGTTCACTCGAATATTCATTCGTGTGGGTATAGGGGTCAATATGGGTGTCCACGGCTCCGATGTTGATCATTGATCGGAAGGGGTTCCAGGTCATGTCTATACTTCACCGAACCTATAGGGTCACACGCTTAAGGGTCATCTATCTGCTGAATACTAGACAGGGAGTCTGAGAGAAAATCACCGAAAAAGTTTCGGACAGCGGAAAAGTTCCGCAGAGAGAGGTCACCGGATGAGTTCTGGTGAAACTGAAAAGTTGTTTCAGAGGATACCATAAAGTCAAATTGGTTTCGGCACATGCCCGATAATTCTTGGAGGGTGCCAGAATCATTCTGGAAACTTTTGGGAATTTTCTGGAAGAAAAACCGGAAATGTTCCGGAGCTGCCGGAACCACTTCAGATGCTTTTCGCAGATGAAAATCACTAATCTGGAATTGTTCCAGAACGCATTGAAAATTATTTTAGTGGGTACTGGAAATGTTCTAAGCCCACATAAATATTTTCAGTTCGAACGGACGCTGAAAAATGTCGTCGTGAATAGTGAAAGTGCTTTTTGGGTGGCTTCTTGGAGAAGCCACCTTGAGGGTCCTTTGGTATTTTTCCCCTTGGCTTCTTGGAGAAGCCACCCTTGGGCTTGGCCTATAAATAGGGGTGGAGGGGGCTGCCTAAAGAATCATCCCTTGCTCTCATACACATGCCATGTATTATCTGGCTTCTTCTCTCCCTCCCACGAAAAGAGTTTCGTAGAGCCGAAAGGCTGTCTGGGTTCCGGCAGGAACTAGTTCTGGACGGCGAAGCCCTGCCGGATAGCTGGCACCGTATGTGTGCAACCCCGTAGAGAGGTCGTAGTTTCGGTCTTTTGCCTGAGGGGCTGTTCGAGTGTCCTCCCGAAGGGCTGTCCGAGTCTCCATTCGAGTTTCGAGGGTCCTCCCGAAGGGCTGTCCGCGACATCGTCCGGGGGACTGTCCGACCGCCTCCCGAAGGGCTGTCTGACGAGGGAGTACATCCTCGCGGTTGGGAGGTTGTAAATCCTAGCTGCGGGGATCTGCACCAACGATCTCCACCGACTCTTCTTCCGCTGCGCTTCGAGTCGGTACGGATCAGATCAAACCTTGTATGCAGTCTCCATAGTGGTCCTGGGCGTGCTCGCTATACCGAAATTTTTTGTTTTCTGTCGCGTCCCCTTACAGAGACGAGGATGTGTTACCGAAGTTCCTTCCCTTTGAGAGGAAGTACATCTCCGTTGGAGTGGTGTGGAGGCACAATGCTCCCCAAGAAGCCACTAGGGCCACCGTATTCTCCTCACGCCCTCACACAATGCGAGATGCCGTGATTCCACTATTGGTGCCCTTGGAGGCGGCGACCGAACCTTTACAAACAAGGTTGGGGCAATCTCCACAACTTAATCGGAGGCTCCCAACGACACCACAAAGCTTCACCACAATGGAATATGGCTCCGCGGTGACCTCAACCGTCTAGGGTGCTCAAACACCCAAGAGTAACAAGATCCGCAAGGGATTAGTGTGGGGAATCAAATTTCTCTTGGTGGAAGAGTAGATCGGGGCCTTCTCAACCAATCCCTAGAAAAACAACAAGTTTGATTGGCTAAGGAGAGAGATCGGGCGAAAATGGAGCTTGAGCAACAATGGAGCTTGGGGAGGGAAGAGGTAGTCTTCTTGAGGAAGAAGACCCCCTTTATATAGTGGGGGAAAAGATCCAACCGTTACCCACTCACTCAGCCCGCGAGACGCGGTACTACCGCACACGCTCGCGGTACTACCGCAAGGCGCTATGGTACTACTGCATCTTGTTGCGGTACTACCGCTCGTGCAGTAGAAGCCAGGTGAGGTCCTGTTGCACTAGGCAACGAGCGGTAGAACCGCCGGAGCGGTACTACCGCGCGCCCCTGTGGTACTACCGCAGGGCAGGGCTCAACCGGACTGGAAAAAGCACGGACGAAATAAATTACGTCCGTGACTACTTCCGCAGAGTTTGGGACGTGCGAAAATCCGACACGGTACTACCGCTCGCAGGAAGCGGTACTACCGCGTAGGGGCGGAAGTAAAAAATTACTTCCGCGCCTACTTCCGTGCGCGCCAGCGTTCTGGGCTAGAGGCAGCGGTACTACCGCTCGCGAGGAGCGGTACTACCGCACATTGCGGTACTACCGCTTCCCTGAGCGGTACTACCGCGGACCCCTGCGGTACTACTGCTCCCTTGAGCAGTACTACCGCACGCCACAGAAGCTATAGCACTTGGAAGCCTTCATCTCGCAGAGACAAGGATAAACGGATGGTGCTCCAATGAAGTGAAGGAAAGGGGGTGCAAAGGAACAGATGTGTACGTGTTGATTCCACCCTAACCTTTCCGAAGCGGACCCCCTCTTAATAGTACGGCTTTCCTACGACTCAAATCCACTGAACAGAAACGTAGAGACCCGTCGTCTTCGATAGGCTCCGAGGGGCACCGAATCGTCTTGTGCCTAGACATGAGATATCTGAAATGCTCAATGCACACGATTAGTTCGCAAATGCACTGTCATCAATACCACATAGGGAGAAATATGCCCTTACAATCTCCCCCTTTTTGGTGGATTGATGACAATACGGGATTTTCACATAAGGATATAAAATGAACATAAGCAAACCCAACATCTATAAAATATAGACAGGCTCCCCCTGGATATGTGCACTCTATAGATATGCTTTGGACTACACGGCACACATACTAGGATCAACACTCCCCCTATATTTTATAGACAAGGCAAAACTTGCAACAATATAAGTGACAATAAGCATTGAGGCAAGGTAAAGAAAGTGAGCATGAAGTAAAGGGCACAATATAACATACTAGACAATAAGATAAGCTTGAGGGCATATGTCTCACACCATATGATAGCATAGGTCTCCTGGTCACACACGCACACCAACACAAACCAACAAAGCAAAGCAACGAAGGTTCAACGAAACGAAAGCAACAAGACTCGCAAATCCTACACTCTCTCCCCCTTTGGCATCGAGACACCAAAAAGGCAGAGAGGACACCTAAGACACAGGTGGTAGCTCCCACTGACGTGATCACCCATCAAGCTCCTCATCTGTCTCAGCAGCAGGAATGGACTCCCCATATGACTCAGTCCACTGATAGCCCTGCTTCGCCATCCAAGCAGCCTCAGGAGTGATGTTCTTCTCTGACCCGCTCGACACTTGCTCGCCAAGCTTCCTCAAGATCCTCTTGTCGCGCTGGCGACTCTCCTTCTGAGCAACGTGGGTCTTGTACTGCCCCTTGGCCTACATGCAGAACAGAGCCTTCATCTTGGCCTTGAGCTTCTTAGCCCAAGATGGCTCAGCAGAGGGTGGAGCCTACCCCTCAGAACTGTCCTCCGCCTCCTCCTCCTCAATCTCATCCTCCTCAACATCCATGCGGGCAGCCTCAGCTGGGGTAGTGGTGTTGGCCCACTTGTTCTTCTGGCACAGCCTGATGGGCTCATGGCGAATCCAGTTGGGAGCATGAAACTCTTCACCTGGAAAGAGCTTCTCCCAAGTCTTCGAAATCTGGTAGTGCAAATAAGGTCCATAGATGGGAACCTTACGATGAAACACAGCAAACCGAAGCTCACACCACATGATATGAGAGACATCAAGTGGTTTAGGTTGTTTGTGACGAGCTTCCTCACAAATGAGCATCATATCCACAAGATAGGCATGCACCTTGTCCTTGTCGCCAATGCGAGGAAAGAGAGAGTTGCAGAAGATCCGGTGCATGATATCAAGGAACGGGTTCAGCACAAAAGACTTCTTGCCACTGGGTAATGACTTCTCAACAAGGAAGGGTTGAAGCTTGTTCTTGGAGGTAGACTCTGGGTTGGCATGTGGGCGGACACCAACGGGCACATCTAGCCCCTCATCACGAACATGCAACAGATCCATGAACTCCTTCCACTCAGCAGACATCCTCTTTCCACTAGTCATCCAAGTCAAGGTCCGCTTCTCGTCCGTATGGAAGTGGACAGAGGCAAAGAACTGAGCCACAATCTTCGGGTCACAGTCCATGTGAAACGTGAGTAACTCCTCAATACCAAACTGCTCCACCAAATCCAGAGGCTCACCAAAGTATGCCCGGTTCTTCCTCAGATGGTCCATATCAAGCCACTGAATGGGTACGTAGATGTTCTGCTTGGCCTTGATCACATCTAGGAAGATGAGATTCTGTTGCTTGGTCCAAAACAAGTCATTTCCCCTTGAGAGCTCCCTAGGCATGACGTAGGGGTTGAGCCTCCTTCGAATCAGAAACTCTGCTTGAGGCATTTCATCCATGCTGACAGTGGGCTTCTTGATCTTGGAAGCGGTGGTCTTGATGTTGCGTTGGGGGGCATTGGACCCCTCTGGAGCTTCTTGGTTGCGAAGGCGCTTTGAGCTTGTATCACGACTAGGATTCGAGCACCGAGCACCGGTACTGGAGCCACCACCTATGACACAAAACGCAAACACATGAAAAGAGCAAGACGGATTATTGCAAAGACCAAGGCCAAAACAAACGAAACATGTAGAAATGAGATTGGGTGGTCAAAACAAAGTAATTTTTAACTCAACGGTAGTACCGGGACAGGATGCGGGCGTAAAAATTTACATCCGCTCTAGCCGTGGTAGTACTGCGCCGGGTTGGCACGGTAGTACCGCGCTTAGAGCGGAAGTAAATTTTTACTTCCGCGCGCCGGGCGGTAGTACCGCTCGAGAGGAGTGGTAGTACCGCACGGGACGGATCTCGCATGAGCGGGCGGTAGTACCGCTCCAGAGGAGCGGTAGTACCGCACGGAATGGATCTTCGCAAGAACAGATCTAGGAACATCCGTAAACTTAGATCGGTACTACCGTTGATCAAAACTACATTGTTGCAACACACCAAATAGCATATCTACTGCACTAGCACTCTCCTACAATCTCCTCTTGCAAAGATTTAGCCAAAAATCACAAGAACTACACATGCATCTCCCCAAAACCTAGAAGCACAACAACGGGGCAAAGAGAGAGGGACTAAGGGAGATACCGGGTTCCATGGCAAGAGGGCGAGGTGGGGATCGATCCCACCGGTTGGAATGCGAGGAGAGAGGCCGGAGACGGAGATCCGGCGAGGTCCTCCGGCACTGTTCTTGGGCAGGAGAGAGAGAGAGAGAGACACTGTGAGGGGAAGAGATGAATGGGTATGGGGGAGTTGGAACTCCCCCTGCCCGCTCTTAACCCCCACGCGCTCGCGACAGCGCGGTAGTACCGCCCGGGCGGAAGTACCGCACACAGGGCGGTAGTACCGCTCTTCCAGCGGCAGTAAAAAATTACTGCCGCGATGGAAGCGGTAGTACCGTGCCGTGGGCGCAGCTGTGCAAGCACAGGAGCCACCCATCTCCAGCGGTAGTACCGTGGCTTGCCACGATAGTACCGCAAACCCAAGAAAGTGCTCGTTTCGACAACAACAGAAAAACACGGCCTTTGCAATGCAACTTCAAGCAGCCGGACACGCAAACGAGCACACACATGAAGCAAAACAAACACAACCACGACTCACAAGAAAGCAAAAAGGCAACGAGGACCAAACACGAACCAAAACCTCTCAAAGAGAAAGGGCGATGGCCGGAGCCACCTATGTTTGAGTCAATTGGTATGGCACCGCGAAGAATTATCCTTGGGCCCATGACCAAAACTCGTCTTTGAAGCACAAGTACCATAAAAATGGCTAATGTGAAAGAGTTGATCAATTTATGCATAATGGGGGAGGGAGAGTTCATTGAGAGAACAACACTCCCCCTATGTCCATGCCTGCACCTAAACAAGACATCAAGATGAGTATGGTGGGGTGTGCAAAGGTTCAAGCCACATTGCTCAAATCAATGATATTTAGCTCATGCCTTAACTCGCGAAATCTTGATTCATCCAAGGGCTTCGTGAAAATATCTGCAAGGTTATCATGAGTGTTGACATAGTTGAGCTCGATCTCCCCTCGCTTAATGTGATCCCGGATGAAGTGATACCGAATCTCAATATGCTTCGTCTTGAAGTGTTGCACTGGTTTGAGGGAAATCTTGATGGCACTTTCATTGTCACACCAAAGAGGCACTTTGTCACAAATGACACCGTAATCCTTTAAAGTTTGCCTCATGCATAGAAGTTGAGCACAACAACTACCGGCGGCCACATACTCCGCTTCGGTGGACGAGAGAGACACACAACTTTGCTTCTTAGAAGACCAACTCACCAAAGAGCAACCAAGAAATTGGCACCCTCCGGAAGTTGACTTCCTATCCACTTTGTCTCCCGCCCAATCCGAGTCCGAAAGGCCCACAAGGTTGAAGTTAGCTCCTCTTGGGTACCATAAGACAAAGTTTGGGGTATGAGCCAAATATCGAAAGATTCGCTTGACCGCCACATAGTGGCTTTCCTTAGGTGCGGCTTGAAACCATGCACAAATTCCCACACTCAACATGATATCCGGTCTAGATGCACAAAGATAAAGCAAGGAGCCAATCATGGAATGATATACCTTTTGATCCACCGCTTTACCATTGGGATCTATGTCAAGTTGGCATTTGACGGGCATTGGAGTGGAAGCCGGCTTGACATCACTTAGCTTGAATCTCTTGAGCATGTATTGAGTGTATTTGGCTTGGTTGATGAAGGTTCCTTCTCTTCTTTATTTTATTTCGAACCCGAGAAAGAACTTCAACTCTCCCATCATGGACATCTTGAACTTTGAGGTCATGAGAGCGGCAAACTCCTCATTGAAAGCTTTGTTAGGAGAACCAAAGATAATATCATCAACATATAGTTGGCATACAAACAACTCCCCTTTGACCTTCTTAGTAAAAAGAGTGGGGTCGATTTTCCCAATTTCAAACCCACGATCTTGCAACAACTCGGTAAGGTGCTCATACCACGCACGTGGGGCTTGTTTAAGGCCATAGAGTGCCTTATCGAGTTGGTACACATGATTGGGGAACTCGGGATCCTCAAACCCCGGGGGTTGTTTGACATACACCAACTCATTAATAGGACCATTAAGAAAAGCACTCTTCACATTCATTTGTTGCAACTTAAAGTTATGATGAGAAGCATAGGCAATCAACAAACAAATAGATTCAAGGCGGGCAACGGGAGCAAAGGTTTCACCGTAGTCGATACCCTCGACTTGGGAGTAGCATTGTGCCACCAAACGAGCCTTGTTGCGAACAATAATCCCATGAGCATCTTGCTTGTTCTTGAATATCCACTTGGTTCCAATGACATTATGGTTCTCCGTTGGCCTTGGCACCAATCTCCACACCTTGTTGTGCTCGAAGTTGTTGAGTTCTTCATGCATGGCATTAAACCAATCCGGATCCTCGAGCGCCTCATAGACCTTTTGGGGTTCAACACAAGAAACAAACGCGTGATGTTCACAATAGTTTGCTAATTGTCTACAAGTGCTTACCCCCTTTCTTAAGCTTCCAAGCACATTCGTCATGAGATGATCTTTGGTAGTGAGCTTGGACGCAATCTTGGCGGCACGACGCTCCAATTCTTCCTCATGAGTGAGTTGAGGAGCGGTAACTTGATCATCTTGAGCGTCGTCTTGAGCTTGTTCTTGATCTTGAGCTTGCTCTTGATCTTGAACTTGCTCGGTGGTAGGAACTTGATCTTGGGCATCACTTTGTGGATTATTACCATCTTGAGGTTGATCTTGCCCTTGATCTTGTTCATTTGGTTGAGGGCCTTCACTTTGTTCTTCGGAAGCGTGTGGGTCTTGGGTTGGTGATGGTTCCACTTGAGTGGAACATTGTCCTTCTCCTTCGGCCACAAGGGGTTCCTCAATGGGTAGGATATGACCAACACCCATTCTTATTATGGCTTGGGGAGGAATTTCATCACCTACATCACAAGTACCACTTTGCTCCACTTGGGAGCCATTATTCTCATCAAACTCCACGTTACACGTCTTCTCAATGAGTCCCGTGGACTTATTGAGAACACGGTAAGCATGAGAGTTTGTAGCATAACCAACAAATATACCGTCATGAGCTCTAGCTTCAAATTTAGACAAACGAACACCTTTCTTGAGAATGAAACACTTACAACCGAACACCCGGAAGTACTTGAGGTTGGGCTTGTTGCCGGTGAGTATCTCATATGGAGTCTTGTTCAAGCCTTTGCGGAGATAGAGCCGATTGGATGCATGACAAGCGGTGTTGATGGCTTCGGCCCAAAAGTTGTACGGAGTCTTGAACTCCGCCATCATGGTCCTTGCCGCGTCCATCAAAGTCCGGTTCTTCCTCTCCGCTACACCATTTTGTTGAGGGGTGTAAGGTGCGGAATATTGATGCTTGATCCCCTCATCACTAAGAAACTCATCCAAGGTGTAGTTCTTGAACTCGGTGCCATTGTCACTTCTTATCGTCAAGATCTTTGCATTGTGTTGACGTTGAGCTTCATTTGCAAAGTCGATGACGGTTTGTTGGGTCTCACTCTTCCTCTTGAAGAAATATACCCAAGTGTATCTTGAATAATCATCCACAAGCACCAAGCAATACTTTCTACCCCCAAGACTACCAAAGGATGGAGGCCCAAAGAGATCCATGTGAAGGAGCTCCAAGGGCCTCTTCGAGTAGATGATAGTCGTGGGTAGGTGAGCCTTCTCATGTAGCTTTCCTTTGATACAAGCACTGCAAGCACTATCTTTGGCAAAACTAACATTTGTTAGTCCACGGACATGGTCCCCCTTGAGAAGACTTTGCAAAGATCTCATATTGACGTGGGCTAAACGGCGATGCCAAAGCCATCCCACGTCAACTTTAGCCATTAGGCATGTCGCGGTCTTAGTGGGTCGCTCCAAAAAGTTAATCACATAAAGACCGTTCTCGACATGCCCAACAAAAGCTACTTTAAGAGTCTTGCTCCACAAGAGGGCCATGGTATCAATATCAAAGAAAGTGGCAAAGCCCATGAGTGCAAGTTGATGAACGGAAAGTAAGTTGTATGCAAGGGACTCAACAAGCATGACTTTCTTGATCGTGAGATCATGAGAAATGACAACCTTGCCAAGACCCAATACCTTAGGAGATGAGGCGTCACCCCACTCGACATTGGTGGGCATAGATGAAATCTTGTGCACGTCCACCATCAAGTCCTTGCTTCCGGTCATATGATTTGTGGCTCCACTATCGAGCAACCATGATCCCCCACTGGAAGCAAACACCTACAAGAGATCAATGCTTGGTTTTAGGTACCCATTTTGTAATGGGTCCTTTGATGTTAGTAACAAGGGTCTTAGGAACCCAAATAGACCATTCAATGTACTCATAAGAAGAACCAATAAATTTGGCATAAACATGCCCATCACTAGCACGGCATAACACATAAGAAGGGTTAAAGTCGCCGGCTTTGTCGGAAGAGATGGCATTGCTCTTCTTGACACCACCACCCTTCACATTGTTCTTCTTGTCCTTAGAAGCACCTTCTCCCTCCTTCACAAAAGTTTGCTTGAGAGGAGGAGGTTGTTTGGCCTTGTCATTCTTCTTCTTATTCTTGGACTTGGGTGCAAACCCAATCCCCTCCTTGCTTACAACTTCCTTTTGATTACTCAAAAGGTCGTTGAGGTTCTTCTCACCTTGTATACACGACACAAGGCCTTTCTCAAGCTGCTCCTTCAACTTGGCATTCTCCCCCACAAGATGCACATGCTCACAACACGGGTTAGTAGCATTTGCATTATCAATTAGAACCATATGAGGAAATGTGGTTTTCTCCTTGGTTAGCTTCACTTGGAGTTGACCATGAGACTCTTTGAGGCTAGCATGAGCACTCTTCAAGGCCTTGTGAGCCTTGTCAAGTATATCAAACTCCTCCTTGAGTCTAGCATGGTCAACCCCAAGTTTGGCCTTCTCGGAATTTAGCACACGAGATACAACAAGAGCATGATCAAGATCTTTCTTTAATTTAGCATGATCATCGTTGTGTGACTCCTCAAGAGCCAAACGATGACCACGCTCTTCATCAAGTGCATTAGAGAGATCCGATATCTCATCAGCATAGTCACGACTATGCCCTTCCATCTTAGAGATGGTTTCTTCGTGAGCCTCGATCATGTCATTGGCTTCACCAAGTTGTTCCAAGAGAGTAACAAAGTGCTTCTTGGATTTACCCTTGAGCTTACTCATAAAAGAATCAAATTCATTTTCCTCCTCCTTCGTCCCCTCACTTTCATCAATGCAATCCATCAAGGAAGGATTAGTAATGATGGTGGTTTTGATGTTGGGGGTTACCTTGTTAGTGGCTTTAGCCATGAGGCACTTGGCGGTGATGTTCTCGTTGGGTGAATCGAAGAGGGACACCCGTGGAGTTGTTGCAATGGCAACGGAGGCCATGGCAACCGTCTCACCGTCCTCCTCCTCATCATCATCCTCATTGTACTCTTCTTGTGCCACCAACCCCTTGGGAGGAGTCTTCTTGGTGTAGTTGTTCTTGTTGGGGAAGGACTAGGCCTTGTCTTTTCGGATAAGCTTGCCACCATTGTCTTCCCTCTTCTCGTACGGGCACTCCGCAACAAAGTGGCTTCCATTGCCACAATTATAGCATGTCCTCACGCGTTGCTTGCCCTTGGCGCCACTTGAGTTGTTCTTGTTGAAGTTGGGCCTTGAGTTCTTCTTGCTCCAAAATTGCCGAGAAGCGAGAGCCATGTGCTCATGATAAGCATATTTTGTATCTTCGGGGCAACACTCTTCTTCTTCCTCTTCACCCTCTTCTTCCACACTAGCCTTGGCCTTCAAAGCAAGGTTGGGCTTCTTTGCTCATTGAGAACGCAACACCGCATTGTCGGCGGTCTTGTCCAAAATCCTCATTGCAACAAACTCATCCAACACTTCACTTGAGGACAAGGCGTGAAAGTCCAGCCTTTGACGGATGACGGAGGACATGGCCTTATGGTAAGGCATCATGGCCTTGAGAAACTTGCGCTTGATCCAATTGTCATCCGTATCCTTGCTCCCATGATCTCGGAGTGAGACCGCGAGAGTGGTTAGTCTTCGGTAAAGCTCTCGAGGTTCTTCATCTTTGATCATTGCAAACTCATCAGCTTCATCTTGCACCACTTCAAAGTTTGGGCATTGAATACTTGCGCTTCCCTTGTACAAGGAAACAACATGCTCCCATGCTTCCTTGGCCATGGTGAAAGGTCGGAGGTGCGCAATGTCTTCGGGAGGGATGGCTTCTTGTAGGATGAAGAGAGCGGACTCGTTGAATTGATGATCCTCGGCTTCTCTAGGAGTGAAGTTGCTTGGGTCGTGCGGGTAGAAACCTTGCTCAATAATTCTCCAAAGATTAGTAGAACTATGATTTAAATGACGTTTAAAGCGATATACTCAAGAGGCAAAATCCTCATTTTTCACAAGCTTAGGAGGAGGACCAACATGATTCATATGCGTGGAGGGAACCGGTCCTCCATAAATAAGTGGAGGTTCAACTTGGGCAAAGATGCCACTCCCACTTCTACCACTAGGCAAAGGAACTTGATCACTAGTAGCTTCCCCCTTGTTGGAGTTAGCATCCGTCACCTTGTTAGTGCGATCGACCACTTCCAACGGTGCGGTGGATAATTTAAGACCATCAAGAAAATTCTTAAGCACGCCTTTGACCTCGGCCGTCATGGAGGTTTTCAATGTGTCCAAGGCCACATTGAACTCCTCACGAGAGACCGAGGATCCCCCATCGGCCGTAGACAAGGACAGACTCACACCGGGGTGCTCCTCCCCCTCGTCTACGGTGTCACCCATACTCTTTGGACGGTAAAGTCCTTAATAAAGAGACGAGGCTCTGATACCAATTGAAAGGATCGATATGGTTGACTAGAGGGGGGGGTGAATAGGCAACTAACAATTTTTAGCTTTTCTTTACCAAATTAAACTTATCATCAAAATAGGTTGTCTAGATATGCAACTAGTTGAGCAACCTATATGATGCAACAACAACAAGCACACAAGCAAGCAAAGGATACAACACAATATAAGCTTGCACAAGTATAGGTAAGAGATAACCAAGAGTGGAGCCGGTGGAGACGAGGATGTGTTACCGAAGTTCCTTCCCTTTGAGAGGAAGTACGTCTCCGTTGGAGCGGCGTGGAGGCACAATGCTCCCCAAGAAGCCACTAGGGCCACCGTATTCTCCTCACGCCCTCACACAATGCGAGATGCCATGATTCCACTATTGGTGCCCTTGGAGGCGGCGACCGAACCTTTACAAACAAGGTTGGGGCAATCTCCACAACTTAATCGGAGGCTCCCAACGACACCACGAAGCTTCACCACAATGGAATATGGCTCCGCGGTGACCTCAACCGTCTAGGGTGCTCAAACACCCAAGAGTAACAAGATCCGCAAGGGATTAGTGGGGGGAATCAAATTTCTCTTGGTGGAAGAGTAGATCGGGGCCTTCTCAACCAATCCCTAGAAAAACAACAAGTTTGATTGGCTAGGGAGAGAGATCGGGCGAAAATGGAGCTTGAGCAACAATGGAGCTTGGGGAGGGAAGAGGTAGTCTTCTTGAGGAAGAAGACCCCCTTTATATAGTGGGGGGAAAGATCCAACCGTTACCCACTCACTCAGCCCGCGAGACGCGGTACTACCACACACGCTCACGGTACTACCGCAAGGCGCTACGGTACTACTGCATCTTGTTGCGGTACTACCGCTCGTGCAGTAGAAGCCAGGTGAGGTCCTGTTGCACTAGGCAACGAGCGGTACTACCGCGCGCCCCTGTGGTACTACCGCAGGGCAGGGCTCAACCGGACTGGAAAAAGCACGGATGAAATAAATTACGTCTGTGACTACTTCCGCAGAGTTTGGGACGTGCGAAAATCCGACACGGTACTACCGCTCGAAGGAAGCGGTACTACCGCGTAGGGGCGGAAGTAAAAAATTACTTCCGCGTTCTGGGCTAGAGGCAGTGGTACTACCGCTCGCGAGGAGCAGTACTACCGCACATTGCGGTACTACCGCTTCCCTGAGCGGTACTACCGCGGACCCCTGCAGTACTACTACTCCCTTGAGCAGTACTACCGCACGCCACAGAAGCTATAGCACTTGGAAGCCTTCATCTCGCAGAGACAAGGATAAACGGATGGTGCTCCAATGAAGTGAAGGAAAGGGGGTGCAAAGGAACAGATGTGTACGTGCTGATTCCACCCTAACCTTTCCGAAGCGGACCCCCTTTTAATAGTACGGCTTTCCTACGACTCAAATCCACCGAACAGAAACGTAGAGACCCGCCGTCTTCGATAGTCTCCGAGGGGCACCAAATCGTCTTGTGCCTAGACATGAGATATCTGAAATGCTCAATGCACACGATTAGTCCGCAAATGCACTGTCATCAATCACCAAAACCACATAGGGAGAAATATGCCCTTACAGTGAGTAAATCGAGTTTTAAAACATTGTTGCCTGTTATACTCAAGCAAAAGAGAAAGCTTACCGCAACTCAGGATCCTCACTTAGTAAATTCAGATAAGTTTGCCTCAATTAGTTGGGTCATGGCCAATCTTGACTGTCGTCCTCATTTTGCAGCATCCTCACTGAATCAACTAGAACAGAAATAGCTTTCTGGCAAGCTGCAGAGAAACAGCCACAGATAAAACATTAGCATAATGCGCCTAATGGCATCACACAACACAGAAATACCTTTCTGGCAATAATAAAGCTCGACTCTTTGTAATCCTGCATTCTCATGGTCGAAGGACATGTACCAGTCAGATGATCCATGAAAGGATAATAAATTTTCGACTTCTGAATTTGGAATTGCATTTAGCTAGGAAATTTTGTTCCCCTTACAAACTTTCTTATATATACAACCATTGATATCATTGCAGAATATGTTCAGCCATTTTATGAAATTCAGATGCTTGCTAAAAGTAAAAGGCTAATTAAAACAAGATGTTCAGCCATTTTCCAATGATGTTTCCAGCTAATTAAAACAAGTAAAAACTGGAAGATAACCATATAGGACGAGTCTAGGCAGCGGCCGGCCGCTCGCTGGCCGGCCTAAAATAAAACTTTTTGTCCCTAATCTATAAAGGGTAATAATTTGTCACCTCTAATTAATATAAAATAATAAATTTTAATTCATATATTCGAAAAAGTACATGTAACAAAAAAGTATTACAAAAGCACCCATGTAAACAAGTGTGAACACATTTAATTTGAGTTTTTAAATTTTTAAAAAGTCATAACTTTTAAACCGCGCGTCGGAATTAAGATCCATTTTCACCGATGGAACCCTCGCGGCGTGCTCTTCGAAATTAGATCCCGCATGGGTATGTTTCGACAATTTTTTTGGTGTGCAATTTAGTCTCCGTTTGGTGCAACTGTTTAGCCGTCGATGTGCAACTAGCTGACAGTCGATGTGCAACTTTTTCCTGTAACTGTGGACATGCAGTTTTCACTAATAACACCACCCCATACTACTCTCTAAACGTGAAATGTGCAATTTCGTCTGCTGCCCCGATGCCCTGGCCAACTGCCAGGTAGTTGCCGCGTGTGTGCAGCCCCGCGGCCGGGCGTGAGTATTACAAAAGCACATGTGCGACTATGCCGACGAGAGTGTGCAACTCCGCGGCCTGGCGGGAGCACCTCCCACAACAATTCTTGTGCGACCATGCGGACGAGATTGTGCGACTCTGTGGCCATGCATGTGCGACTATGCCGACGAGGGTGTGGAACTCCGCGGCCGAGCGTGAGCACCTCCCACAATCAATTCGTATTCGACTATCCGGACAAGATTGTGCGACTCCGTGGCCATGCATGTGCGACTATGCCGACGAGAGTGTGCAACTCCGCGGCCTGGCGGGAGCACCTCCCACAACAATTCGTGTGCGACCATACGGACGAGATTGTGCGACTCCGTGGCCATGCATGTGCGACTATGCCGACGAGGGTGTGCAACTCCACAGCCGGGCGTGAGCACCTCCCACAATCAATTCGTGTTCGACTATCCGCACGAGATTGTGCGACTCTGTGGCCATGCATGTGCGACTATGCCGACGAGAGTGTGCAACTCCGCGGCCGGGCGTGAGCACCTCCCACAACAATTCATGTGCGACTATCCAGACGAGATTGTGCGACTTTGTGGCCATGCATGTGCGACTATGCCGATGAGAGTGTGCAACTCCGCGGCAGGGCGTGAGTACCTCCCACAGCAATTCATGTGCGACTATCCAGACGAGATTGTGCGACTCTGTGGCCATGCATGTGCGACTATGCCGACGAGAGTATGCAACTCCACGGCCAGGCGTAAGCACCTCCCACAGCAATTCGTGTGCGACTATCGGACGAGATTGTGCGACTCTGTGGCCATGCATGTGCGACTATGCCGACGAGAGTGTGCAACTCCGCGGCCGGGCGTGAGCATCTCCCACAGCAATTCGTGTGCGACTATCCGGACGAGATTGTGCGACTCTGGGGCCATGCATGTGCGACTATGCCGACAAGTGTGTGCAACTCCGTGGCCAGACGTGAGCACCTCCGACAGCAATTCGTGTGCGACCATGCGGACAAGATTGTGCGACTCTGGGGCCATGCATGTGCGACAATGCCGACGAGAGTGTGCAACTCCGCGGCCAGCGGTGAGCACCTCCCACAGCAATTTGTGTGCGACTATCGGGACGAGATTGTGCGACTCTGTGGCCATGCATGTGCGACAATGCCGACGAGAGTGTGCAACTCCGCGGCCGGGCGTGAGCACCTCCCACAGCAATTCTTGTGCGACTATCCGGACGAGATTGTGCGACTCTGGGGCCATGCATGTGCGACTATGCCGACGAGAGTGTGCAACTCCGCGACCAGGCGTGAGCACCTTCGACAGCAATTCGTGTACGACAATCCGGACGAGACTGTGCGACTCTGTGGCCATGTATGTGCGACTATGCCGACGAGAGTGTGCAACTCCGCGGCCGGGCGTGAGCACCTCCCACAGCAATTCGTGTGTGTCTATCCCGATGAGATTGTGCGACTCTGGGGGCCATGCATGTGCGACTATGCCGACGAGAGTGTGCAACTCCGCGGCCAGGCGTGAGCACCTTCGACATCAATTCGTGTGCGACTATCCGGACGAGATTGTGTGACTCTGTGGCCATGCATGTGCGACTATGCCGACGAGAGTGTGCAACTCCGCGGCCGGGCGTGAGCACCTCCCATAATAATTCGTGTGCGACTATCTGGACGAGATTGTGCGACTCTGGGGCCATGCATGTGTGACTATGCCAACAAGAGTATGCAATTCCATGGCCAGGCGTGAGCACCTCCCATAATAATTCGTGTGCGGCTATCCGGACGAGATTGTGCGACTCTGGGGCCATGCATGTGCGACTATGCCGACAAGAGTGTGCAACTCCACGGCCGAGCGTGAGCACCTCCCATAGGAATTCGTGTGCGACTATATGGAAGTGATTTTTGTGTTTAGCAATGGGCCAATAGTATTCAGACTTAACCAACCAAACTGATAATTCTGAGTAAAATTAGCTACAGCTTATTTCAAGAATAGTTCTTGTTGCTTTTGATCCACCGCTAAGACATTGGATTGATCTATCTATGGAGCACATATTCAAGAGCACTAAGAATAGCAAAGTTAGCTATACAACAATTCCCATGCAGTGAATCCACCGCTTCGTTTGCTCTTGAATACTCTCAGAGATCGATCCATTGTTCTGCTTGCTCACGGACACAAAATTACAGCAGTAAAACACAGTAGCACACTCCTCTGCTGCACAACGTAGCCGTCAGCGGAGTAAAGAGGGGAAATCACCCTATGATTCGTTCCAAAGAGGGCATCAATTCAATCTGTGCTTCCACATCTTCTTTTTGATTTGGCTTATCCAGCGAAGCAACGCCCATGGCGGCTGCTGTATCACTGACTCTGCTCACGACCCGCTCATTTTTCAGCTCACGGGCTGCATCTCTTCTCTGGAACTACCTCCCGCTCGACCCCATCTTCGTTCCTCCCTCTTCCCCGCCCCTTCCCCGCACGCCTTCCTCCTCCGCGTCGCGCCGCCACGCCATTTCGATCTGGTGGTCTGCGATGCCGGGTAGGAGGGACCGTAGCTGGCACCAGCAGCAGGGGCTAGAGGCGGACGGCGAGGAGCACCACCACCAGGAGCAGCACGGCGACCTCCGGTGCAGCCACCTCCTCCCCCTCCTCGACCTCCTGCCGCAGATCTCCACCAAGCAGCCGGATCCGAGCAGATGCGGCAACGGCCACCCACTGAGTGGACGGATCCGAGGCAGACAGGTGGCCGGCGGCATCGTCGATGGAAAGGAAGGTGGTGCTGACGGTGTGGGACTGTGGGTTGACGGTGGAGGACGCCGGATGTCTAGGAGGAGCAGCGCCTGTGGGTGGGATCGACAAGGAGAGGCCGGATATCGAGCTCGGGACGCCGACAGTGCGCCCCGACCAGGTGGCACCTGGCCACGCGCGCGACGATACGAGCGAGATCGTGCGGCTTGGAGCCGGCCGCTCGGTCTTGCTAAATAGTGCGCGTGCACTTTTAAGGTTTTAGAACCATATAAGCCAAAACTTAACTGCATCATTAAAGATAAGTTCCAAGTAAAGTCATAGAAAACCAAGATTCATTTTCTAAAGGGAAGTGCACACCAACATCTCACCAAAATTATGACTTCACGAGAAATGAACTAGTTTCAGAACAGAAGCCAAACAACTCAGGATCAGGCAATAGATATTTAAGCATGGACCTTAGTTAACAAATAGGATCTGAAATCACTTGGGTGAAGCTTTCATGAATTATTAGCCCAGCTCACCCAAAACCAAAAATAAATAAACAAAATAAAATAAAGAGGCTTCATGTAGTGCCCAACTATTAAGCCAAAATCATTCAATGGAAAGAAGTCATCCTTGTGAAATATCAGAAGCGTCTCACCTCCCATGGGAGGCCGCGTAGTGCTTTATTGATTGATCGGGGCTTATCCCGTGTAACGCATACATTGTTCTGTTACAGCCGTGGTTGGCAAGGAGAGAATAAAGAGGTAAGAAAAGCAACAGTGAAAAGTAAATAAGCTAGAGGTAGACGATGAGCGAATGCAAGCCGTCCGATCTTCTTCTCCGTCGTCGATCCCCAGCCGTTCATTATCTGAACCGGGTACAGTTAACTGAAGACTAAAACACCTTGCAAGTTCAGTCACAATGCCCCCTTGTGAGCGCGATCTTGTCTTCAAGAAGCTGAAGGTTGACGACACCATGCTTTGATTGTCTTCTTGAAAAAGGCTGGGAATGTATGCTTCATGAAATCCACGTCTTCCCAAGTTGCATCACCCAGTGGAAAATTCAGCTGGCTAATGTGGAACACTGGGTGGATACCCACGTTTGCAGCTGCAGGTGATATGCCACATTGCCCACATGATACAGTACTCGAAATGGTCCGTAGACTTTGCAGCTTGATGTGAGAGCGAAGGCCAAAAGCATTCAGATGATATGGCTGAAGCTTCAAGTATGCCATGGCACCTACTGCAAGAGTCCTTCCGACTCGCTTGCGATCTGCATATTTCTTCATGCGCTGCTGGGCAATTAGGAGATGTGCTTCAGTGTTGACAGCAGTTGTTGTCTGTGCCTCACTGTCAGTAGTGCCTACCATTGAGAACTCACTGAATTGTCGCTGTGGATATCGATATAAGCCATAAGGCCTCGAAAGGAGTCTCTTGGAGAGACGAATGAAAAGAACTGTTGTACCATTATTCAGCCATGGGTAAATACTGAACCCATTTCTTCGGATCAGTAGAAACCAGGCAGCAAAGGTAATTTTCAATACACTGGTTCACACGTTCAACTTGCAAGGTCAGTCTGACAATGTCGCATTCTCCATTGGAGATGCATTTTGATGTATGAGTTCCATATCAAGAAAGACTTTTTCTAAAGATGTTTCCAGCTAATTAAAACAAGTCAAAACTGGAACTAAAACCATATAAGCCAAAGCTTAACTGCATCATAATTCATAAACCAAGATTCGTTTTTTAAAGAGAAGCCAACAAAGTGTAGACCAGCATCTCAATCAAATAGTTTCAGAATAGAAGCCAAACAACCATAAGGATCAGCCAATAGATACTTAAGAAATGGACCTCAATCAACAAACAAGATTTGAAATCATTTGTGTGAAGCTTTCACTGATTAGTAATCCAGCCCACACAGACCCAAAAATAAAATATAATAAAGAGGCTTCATGTCGTGCTCCAGCTAAGCATTACAAATTCAACTGATCTAAGCCCAACTGTTAAGCCAAAATCATTCAAGGAAAAGAAGTCATCCAATTTTAGCAAAAGAAGCAATATTAAAGCACCGTGTCACATGCTGAGCATCAAGGCAAAATGGACATAAATCTGTTCTTAACAGTTCAACATGGAAAAAGAAGTACAGCAAGAGCTTGAATAGCGAAAACAAACTGCTAACTATCGATAGGGAAAATGCTCTCAGGTTATTATTATACTCCCTCTTCTAGTTCTGGAAAAGTTGTTGGTTTAGGCATGGGTTTAATTAACTTTTTCCAAACTTTGACTCACTATATTTCATAATATTTTTGGATTGGATATGTGAAAACAATGTGTAGGTTTATCTCATAAAGTATTTTCAAAACGGTATTGTCTTGAAGAGCTTTACAGTAATAATGAATAATAAAAATAAAGGTTATCTCTCATAAAATATTTTAAAGAAGTACTCCCTCCGTCCCATAATATAAGAGCATTTTTACATTGGTGTAGTGTCAAAAACGCTCTTATATTATGGGATGGAGGGAGTATAATTTTGAAGAGTTTTATAGTTAACGAAAATAAGAAGTAAAAGTTGCATTTTGGGGGCTTCTTCAGAACTAGACTAGAGGGAGTATGTTCATCATTCAGCAACACACACGTATTGTGGTGCTTCCCCATCAACCTAAAGCCTATTTAAAAGGTGTATACCATCCAATTTAAGAGATAATTTTTTATTCTGGAAAACTTAGTGGTTTTGATTTACGTTTTGTTACTGTCAATAAACAGAAATTACTATGTAAAAGAGGGGGAGGGGTGGTAGATCTTACCAGTGTGTGTTACCTGATCTGACTGGAGCTAATGAGGGTTCCCAAATCCGACACCGAACCATCTTGCAGTTAACAGCTGAAGGATATTGTCTTTAACCTCGCAGTATCTTTGGGCCCAGCCTTCTGGTTCGGCGTCATCAACTCCTAAGCCAGGAGCCCGGTCCTTTGAGTCGAGGTTGATCGGATCTTTCCAATCAGCCACGTAAGTGGACACGCGCCTCTTGAACTTGACTTTGAACTCCGGCCAAGCTTGGTATTTGTAGTGGTTAACACGTGCGAACGCGGTCCAGATGCTTTTGAAAGCAGGCTTGAGCTTAAAATGATGGACCGCATTCATGAGGGATGGTTCCACGGCGTCGAGACGGACCAAGGATTTGTGCCACTGCGGGTTCTTCAACCGGCAAGTGTAGCCCTGGCAGACCCCCTCTGGTGGATGTGCTGTTTGGCCCGAGGGGGCAAAATCATAACACGCAAGGTATATTTGGCCAACGCTGTCATCAACTGAAACGACGGGCTCTAGCAAAGATTTTGATGGCTTCTCTAATCCTTCCCAGCTTGTTGAGAAGATAAACTCATCAACATCTATGACAGCCATCCATTGGCATGAAGCTTGCTGTGTGGCCGCGCAATGAGACAGACCAGCTTCTTGGACCTTGGTCCAAGGCCATGGCACGGTTGTGATGTTGAGCCCGGCGGATATGAGCTGCGCCACTAGGCCTGCCAAGTTGTCCTCGCTGCCATTATCGTAGATAAAGAACTGATCCACCCCAATCGCACTATGGTACAGTGCCCACTCCCTGAGAAACTTGGAGATGTTGCGTCCCATTGTGCAGGCGCAAATTGAACTCTTTTGAGGAGTCACCGAAGAAGATTCAGCTTGCTGTCGACGAAAGGTTGCAAGGGAGGGCATGGGATCCTCGCCGGTGACCCCTAGTGTGACAAGAACCTTGGTGCTTCCTCCTGACTTGATAGGTGTCGGCGGCGAAGGGCAGTGAGTAACTTGTTGTACTGAGGTGATTGCTGGTGATGATGCCAGCATAGTATCAGTGCCGTCGCTGTAGCGATACAGGCACTGAAGACCTTGGCGGCGGCTGACTCCCTTTGCAAAGACGAGCACATCGCCTCCGTCGAGAAGAGCCGAGTCAAACACTATCGGGTCGCTGCTCCAGTTAAGCAATGCGCGGCCCGGAGAAGGAGAAGGGGAATCTGGAGCAGCTGCGGCGGCCGAGGAGGTGGAGGAGTGGAGTAAGAGCGGCGCTTGGAGCTGCTGGAAGCTCTGCGCTGGGTCGGGAAGGCGGCAGACGTATGCGTGAAGCCCGGACGCCGGCAGCCTCCCGAGCGGTCTCGCCGGGGAGGACGCTCCACCCTGGAAGGCGCAGATGGCGTCGCCGGTAGGCTCAGCGTCGTCCAGGATCAGGACCTCCTGGTCGGGAAGGAGGACCGCATCCGCGTCCTGCTGCGGCGGCGATTGGCTGGCGCGGAGGCGGAGGGGCAGAAGGCGCCGCGCGAGGCTGTCATCGCTGAGGCGGAAGGGCGAGTATTGGGATTGCGGGGACGGGGACGGCGACGGCGAAAAGTCGGCAGCGAACGGGAAGGGCGGGGGCGCCGAACTGTAGGCGACGAGCGGGAAGGGGGCGCCGAGGCCGAGGGGCAACGAGAAGACCGGGCGGCCCGAGTAGGCGTTGTGGCCTCCGCTTCCGGCTAACAGCAGGAGAGCTCCGACTGAGACGCCGCCGACGATGCGGCGCAGCCGGCTGCAGCGGCGGTGTCGCGGCATATTGGATTCGGCGGGAGCAGGAGCTCGATTTCGCGGGAGCAGGAGCGTGATTTGGCGGGAGCAGAGCAGGAGCAGCGGGAGCTGGAAGGCGAAAGATTGAGATTTCGCGGGAGCAGGGAGCAGAGCTTCGATTGCTGGGTTGCGACAAGACGGTCTCGATCGATATGGGTTTAGGGTTTTCGACCCGACCCGCACACGGATTGGGTTAGGCTGACGCTGAGCTGGCGAACCGCTGGGTCGGTTCCACTTCGCGCGTCGGTCGGATTGGGTTCCACCACGTCATTACGATCAGGCAGGCTGGTTTTTGCGAAACGTGCTGTCTTTTCTTTTTGGCGCTTACTACGGACCATCCGGATGATCTACAGGAAACTTAAACCGCCTCCCCGACCGCTCGATTAGGCTGCGTTGCATCGTTGGATTAAAACAGCCGATTTTTTCCTCGCACATGCACGTTTGTACTCGCTCGCTGCCCAAACTTGTTGGCGCTGCACGTTAGTACTCGCTCGCTGCCAAACTTGTTGGCACTGCTCTCTTAGATTAAAACCGCCTCATCAACTCATCGACATAGCAGCGCCCGTCTGTTGCAGAAGCGCTACTGTCGCGACAACACCATTGTCACTACAGAAGCACCCTCGAGGGCCTACCCGCCCACAACACCCATCAACGTCATCATGGTCATGGAAGCATCGCCATGATCATTGAAGCATGCCTGTCGACGCCACCACGGGCACATGGCACGCCTCGTCATCATGGTCACCGAAGCATTGCCGCGGCCGTCGTCATCGAAGCATGGACACAACTATTGAAGCATGCCTCATCGCATGGCCATGGTCGTCGACACTGTCACAGCATACCTCGTCACATGGTCATCAAAGCATTGCCACGACCGTCGTTGTCGAAGCATCGCCACACCATTGAAGCACGCCTCGTTGCATGGCCGCCGTCGTCGATGCACGGCACGCCTTGTCGCCGTGGTCGTCAAAGCATTGTCGCGAACGTCGTCATCGAAGCATCGCCACGCCATTGAAGCACTCCTTGTTGCATGGACGCGGTCGTCGATGCACGGCGCGCCTCGTCGCCGTGGTCGTCGAAGCATTGCCGCGACCGTCGTTGTCGAAGCATCGCCGTTGAAGCACACCTCATTGCATGGCCGCGACCGTCGTCGTCGAAGCATCGCCATTGAAGCATGCCTCATTGCATGGCCGCGGTCGTCGATGCACGACACGCCTCGTCGTCGTGGTCGTCAAAGCATTGCCGCGACCGTCGTTGTCGAAGCATCGCCATTGAAGCATGCCTCGTTGCATGGCCGTGATCGTCAATGCACAACACGCCTCGTCATCGTGGTCGTCAAAGCATTGCCGCGACCGTCATCGTCGAAGCATCGCCATTGAAGCACGCCTCGTTGCATGGCCATGGTCGTTGATGCACGACACGCCTCGTCGTCGTGGTCGTCAAAGCATTGTCGCGACCATCGTCGCCGAAGCATCGCCATTGAAGCACACCTCGTTGCATGGCCGTGGTCATTGACGCCTCGCCATGGGCATCAAAGCAATTGCCGCAACCGTCGTCGTTGAAGCATTCCCACGACCATTGAAGCATGACTCGCAACATGGCCGCTGTCGATGCCGTCACGACATGCCTGGTCGCAGTGGTCGTCGAAGCAAAACCCGGCCGTCGTCGTTGAAGCATTCCCATGATGGCTGAAGCACGCCTCGCAACATGGCCACGGTCGCGGTTGCAGCACGATGTCATCGCAGGGCCTGCAATGCTCCATCGTAGCACGGACGGCCGCATGCAATGTTCCATCGCGGCGCTTGCAACCACACATATAAGCTCCATTGCAGCATAAACCACTCGTGCTTACAGCTCCCGGCATTGGTAGCATGCGATGCTCAGGGCTGGCGGCCACGAGCACAAGCTACCCATGCAGCGCCTGGCCGGCCGTGGCTGCCGCATGCGATGCTCAGCGCTAGCAGCCACGAGCGGAGGCTCCATCGCCGCGCAAGCCACCCGGCGGCCGCAGACAGCATGGCGCTGCGTCCCATCGCAGTATCACGTGTCACGCACGACGCTCGTGTCTCCGGCAAGCTCAGAGTAGCAAAAATGAAGCCGGTACGGTGTCAACCTTGCAGGACGGTTGCTGGCCGCGCAACACTGGTGCATCCGGCTTGCAGCAGCACATGCAGAGCGCCGCCGGTCCTTTGTAGCGTCGGAGTGAGGAGAATCAGGTTTAGGGAGCGGCGCCTTGCAAGCTTGCAGCAAAAAAGGAAGCGAAGAAAAGACATGAGACCAGGAGGTGGGAGACGACGGAGAGAAAAAAGGAGACCGATTGTGGCTGAGGAAGAGATAAGGTCAGGGAAAGAAAGCGGTGGGTGGTCCACAGAGCCACGTGGCGAGCAAGCGAAGCGGTTTATTTCGAAACGGGATCAGCCGGTTGATAGAAAGACTTTTCCTTTCTTTTTTTACAATATAAAATGTGTTGCCTTCTAGCTCCAAATCCATGCCAAGCCTCCGGAGAGAGCTGTTAGGGTTAGAGCATGTCTAGCAGATCCCGCGAACCGGTCCCGTCCGCTATAATAACCGCCGGTTTGCGGGATCCATACCGTATCCCTGGTCCGAACAGATACTTCAAATCGGGCCGTTCCGGAAAAAAAAATGTGGGATCCCGAATCCACGAGCCCAATTCCTTCATATGTGCGGGATTTCACCTGATTTTGTTGGATCCCCTTTCGGTTGTTGCGAACCAACTTCCGCCGGCTTCACCTCTCGCCTCCCGCCCCGCCGCCGCCGCCAATCCATCCTCTGACCTCGCCGTCCTTCCTCGAGGCACCGGAATTCAGCCGGATGGCCGTCCCCTGGTGCGTCATACCATGCTTCGCCGCAGCTCTGCCCGCCCTGGCCTCCCACGGCCACAACTCCTTCCGCCGCCGCTCCATGTGTTGCCTTCTAACTCCAAATCAACATCGAGCCTCCGGAGAGAGCGGTTAGGGTTAGCAAGGCAAAAAGGAGGCGACAGGGTCCTTTTGCGTTTCGTCGGCCGTTGCTGGTTTCCTCTCCCTTCGTCGGCCGCTCCAGCAACGGTAGGGAGGGGGAACCACGGATCTATGTGTCGGGTGTGTTCTTAGCAGGGTTAGGGTTGATTAAGACGTTGCTGAGGCCGTGTCGCGTCAACAAGACCATAGATAGAGCTGTGTATCGTCGGATCAATCCGGTTCAACACCGCTAAGCATCACCCACCTTGCCGCGTCCCCTTCTGGCTTGTAGCATCGTCGGAGGAGGTTCGACATGACTTGGGTTGTTCTACGCCCACCGCCATCTCATCTGGGACGCCCCCCTTTCTAATTGGCCTCCACAATGGGATTTGGCCGTCAAAGGCTCTCTCCATTCCATGTAAGATTTTTGAAATCATCCGGGGCGTCCCGTCTCTAGTTGATCCCCAGTGGCACTTTTCGTTCTACGGAAGATTTGGGACTTGAAGAACACCCGCGTCTTCCAAAATGATGTCTAGTCCGCTGGCCTCACTGTTAAGAAAATAATAAGCGACTTCACCCTTTGGTTCTCTATTAGATTCAAATATCCAAGGTCTCCACCACCTTGTCTCCGCGTCAATGCCTCACCCCGCGCTCAAATGCTTGGGTGTCTGCTCCTCAAAGATTGCCTCAACTCCAAAAGCAATCTCTTCCACATGAACACCACCTCCGGTAGCTCCTGCCCCAGCTGCGAGGATGTGCTCCACATGTTCATCCAATGCCCGCATGCTACTCGGATTAGGCAAGAGTTGGGCCTTTTGAAGCTCACCACAATGGACCTCATCTAGGACGCTCGCTCTCCACTTGGCCTCGTCAACGACATTTTGTGGCTCAGAAGGTCACCGCCTTGTCTTGGCGTCAATAACTCTCCTCGCGCTCAAATTCCCGGGTGTCTACTCTTCAAAGATTGATGTAGCTCAAAAGCAATCTCCTCCACAAGAACATCACCCCCAACTGCTCATGCCATAGTTGCGACCATGCTTCTCAGGTTTGTAAGACTTGGGCCATTCCACACACCCCGCCATCGACCCCATCTGAGACGTCCCCTCTCCGGTTGGCCTTAACAATGAGATTTGGCCATCTGTGGCTCTCTCTCCATCCTATGAAAGATTTGGGATTCAAGGAACATTTGTGTTTTCCTCAACAAAGACCAACCCATGGGCCTCCCTTCACTCTTTGGTCCTTGAGATTCAAAGATCCCGCTCAGAATGTCGACGCCTTGTCTTGGGGTCAATACCTCTCCCTCACGCTCAAATTCCTGGGTGTCTGCTCTTCAGAGATTGCCTCAACTCAAAAGCAATCTCTTCCACAAGAACATCACCTCTAGTAGCTCCTTGCCCCAGTTGCGAGCATGGTACTCAAGTCTGGCAAGACTTGGGCCATTCCATGCCCACCGCCATTGACCTCATCTGGGACGTCCCCTCTCCGGTTGGCCTCGACAACAAGATTTGGCCATCCATGGCTTGATGACCCACAAGTAAAGGAGATCAATCGTAGTCCTTTCGATAAGTAAGAGTGTCGAACCCAACGAGGAGCAGAAGAAAATGACAAGCGGTTTTCAGCAAGGTATTCTCTGCAAGCATTGAAGTTATCAGTAATAGATAGTTTGATAGCAACGTAATTTGTAACGAGCAACAAGTAGTAACGGTAACAAAGGTGCAGCAAGGTAGCCCAATCCTTTTTGTAGCAAACAACAGGCGGGAACGGTCTCTTATAATAAGTAAAGCATTCTTGAGGACACACATGAATTCCATATAGTCACTTTCATCATGTTTGTTTGAATCGCGTTCGCTACTTTGATAATTTGATATGTGGGTGGACCGGTGCTTGGGTGTTGTTCTTACTTGAACAAGCCTCCCACTTATGATTATGAAGAAAATATGCCCTAGAGGCAATAATAAAGTTGTTATTTTATATTTCCTTATTCATGATAAAGGTTTATTATTCATGCTAGAATTGTATTGATCGGAAACTTAAATACATGTGTGAATACATAAACAAATACCGGGTCCCTAGTAAGCCTCTACTAGACTAGCTCGTTAATCAAAGATGGTTAAGGTTTCCTTGTTGGGGAACGTAGTAGTAAATCAAAAAAAATTCCTACGCATCACCAAGATCAATCTATGGAGAGACTAGCAACGAGAGAGAGAGGAGTGCATCTTCATACCCTTGAAGATCGCGATGCGGAAGTGTTGCAAGAACGCGGTTGGAGGAGTCGTACACGCAGCAATTCAGATCGCGGTCTATTCCGATCTAAGCGCCGAACAACGGCGCCTCCGCGTTCAACACACGTGCAGCCCGGTGACGTCTCCCGCGCCTTGATCCAGCAAGGAGGAGGGAGAGGTTGGGGAAGACAACTCCAGCAGCAGCACGACGGCGTGGTGGTGTTGGAGCAGCGTGGTTCTCCAGCAGGGCTTCGCCAAGCACTGCGAAAGACGAGGAGGTGGAGAGGTAGGGCTGCGCCAAGAGGGAGAGAGATTCGTGTGCCTGGCAGCCCCAAAACCCCCACTATATATAGGAGGAGGGGAGGGGGGTGCGCCCCCTCTAGGGTTCCCACCCTAGGGAAGGCGGCAGCCCTAGATGGGATGGAGGGGGGCGGCCAAGAGGGGGAGAGAGGGGGGCGCGCCCTAGGGTGGGCCTTAGGCCCATCTGCGCCTAGGGTTTCCCCCTTCTCCCCTTTGCTGCGCCTTGGGCCTTGGTGGGAGGCGCACCAGCCCACTTAGGGGCTGGTCCCTTCCCACTCTTGGCCCATGCACGCCTTCGGGGCTGGTGGCCCCACCCGGTGGACCCCCGAAACCCTTCCGGTGGTCCCGGTACATTACCAGTGACGCCCGAAACACTTCCGGTGACCAAAACCTCACTTCCTATATATTATTCTTTACCTCCGGACCATTCCGGAACTCCTCGTGACGTCCGGGATCTCATCCGGGACTCCGAACAACATTCGGTAACCACGTACAAACTTTCCCTATAACCCTAGCGTCATCGAACCTTAAGTGTGTAGACCCTACGGGTTCAGGAGGCATGTACACATGACCGAGACATCTCTCCGGTCAATAACCAACAACGGGATCTGGATACCCATGTTGGCTCCCACATGTTCCACGATGATCTCATCGGATGAACCACGATGTCGGGGATTCAATCAATCCCGTGCACAATTCCCTTTGTCTACCGGTATGATACTTGCCCGAGATTCGATCGTCGGTATCCCTATACCTTGTTCAATCTCGTTACCGGCAAGTCTCTTTACTCGTTCGTAACACATCATCCCGTGATCAACTCCTTGGTCACATTGAGCTCATTATGATGATGTCCTACCGAGTGGGCCCAGAGATACCTCTCCATCACACGGAGTGACAAATCCCAGTCTCGATTCGTGCCAACCCAACAGACACTTTCGGAGATACCTGTAGTGCACCTTTATGGTCACCCAGTTATGTTGTGACGTTTGATACACCCAAAGCATTCCTACGGTATCCGGGAGTTGCACAATCTCATGGTCTAAGGAAATGATACTTGACATTAGAAAAGCTTTAGCAGACGAACTACACGATCTTGTGCTACGCTTAGGATTGGGTCTTGTCCATCACATCATTCTCCTAATGATGTGATCCCGTTATCAACGACATCCAATGTCCATGGCCAGGAAACCGTAACCATCTATTGATCAACGAGCTAGTCAACTAGAGGCTCACTAGGGACATGTTGTGGTCTATGTATTCACACATGTATTACGATTTCCGGATAACACAATTATAGCATGAACAATAGACAATTATCATGAACAAGGAAATATAATAATAACCACTTTATTATTGCCTCTAGGGCATATTTCCAACATTCCTAACCATAGACATGTGTTGTCATTTGATAGCGGGGTCACATCATTAGGAGAATGATGTGATGGAGAAGACCCATCCATTAGCTTAGCATATTGATCGTTCAGTTTATTGCTATTGCTTTCTTCATGTCAAATACATATTCCTTCGACTATGAGATTATGCAACTCCCGGATACCGGAGGAATACCTTGTGTGCTATCAAACGTCACAACGTAACTGGGTGATCATAAAGATGCTCTACAGGTATCTTTGAAGGTGTTTGTTGAGTTGGCATAGATCGAGATTAGGATTTGTCACTCCGAGTATCGGAGAGGTATCTCTGGGCCCTCTCGGTAATACACATCATAAGCTTGCAAGCAAATGACTAAGGAGTTAGTTACGAGGTGATGTATTACGGAACGAGTAAAGAGACTTGCCGGTAACGAGATTGAACTAGGTATGAAGATACCGACGATCGAATCTCGGGCAAGTAACATACCGATGGACAAAGGGAATTACGTATGTTGTCATAACGGTTCGACCGATAAAGATCTTCGTATATGTAGGAGCCAATATGGGCATCCAGGTTCCGCTATTGGTTATTGACCAGAGAGGTGTCTCGGTCATGTCTACATAGTTCTCGAACCCAGGGTCCGCACGCTTAATGTTCGTTGACGATATAGTATTATATGAGTTATATGATTTGGTGACCGAAGGTTGTTCGGAGTCCCGGATGAGATCACGGACATGACGAGGAGTCTTGAAATGGTCGAGAGGTAAATATTGATATATAGGACGATGGTATTCTGACACCGGAAGAGTTTCGGGATGCACCGGGTAGCCATCGGGTCATCGGAAGGGGTTCCGGACACCCCCCGGTAGGTATATGGGCTTAATGGGCCAACGGAGGGACAAACCAGCCCACAGGGGCTGGTGCGCCCCTCTCCCTGGCCGGCCAGCCCTAGGGAAGGAAATGGGGGAGGGCTAGCCCCTCCTGCCTTCCCCTCTCATGGGAGAAAGGAAAGGGGGGCGCCTCCCTCCCCTGCCTTTTCCCCGCACCTATATACGGAAGGGGGGCACGCGGCCAAGGGAGGACCCCAAGTAGGATTTGGCCTACTTGGGGCGCCTCCTTGGCTGCTCCTCCCTCCCTCCCACCTATATATATGGGGGAGGCACCTAGCACAACACAACATTGTCTTAGCCGTGTGCGGCGCCCCCTCCTCCACCTTTTACACCCCCGGTCATATTTTCGTAGTGCTTAGGCGAAGCCCTGCAGAGATCACATCACCATCACCGTCACCACGCCGTCGTGCTGCCGAAACTCATCCACTACCTCACCATCTTGCTGGATCAAGAAGACGGAGGACGTCATCGAGCTGAACGTGTGCTGAACGCGGAGGTGTCGTACGTTAGGTGCTCGATCGGTTGGAATGCGAAGAACTTCGACTACATCAACCGCGTTGTCAAACGCTTCCGCTTACGGTCTACGAGGGTACGCAGACACACTCTCCCCTCTCGTTGATATGCATCTCCATGGATAGATCTTGCGTGTGTGTAGAATTTTTTTTTTGTTTTCCATGCAACGTTTCCCAACAGTGGCATCCGAGCCAGGTCTATGCGTAGATGATATGCACGAGTAGAACACGAAGAGCTGTGGGCGGTGATAGTCATACTGCTTACCACCAACGTCTTATTTTGATTCGGCGGTATTGTGGGATGAAGCGGCCCGAACCAACCTTACATGTCCAAGCACATGAGACCGGTTCCACCGACAGACATGCAACTAGTTTTGCATAAAGGTGGCTGGCGGGTGTCTGTTTCTCCTAATTTAGTAGAATCGAATTTGATTACGGCCGGTCCTTGAAGAAGGTTAAAACAGCAAACTTGATGAAACACCGTTGTGGTTTTTGCGTAGGTAAGAACGGTTCTTGCTAGAAGCCCGTAGCAGCCACGTAAAACTTGCAACAACAAAGTAGAGAACGTCTAACTTGTTTTTGCAGGGCATGTTGTGATGTGATATGGTCAAGATATGATGTGATATATGTTGATGTATGAGATGATCATGTTTTGTAATATCGACTACCGGCAGGAGCCTTAGGGTTGTCTCTTTATTGTATGAAGTACAAACGCCATGTAATTGCTTTACTTTATCGCTGTCGGCACGCTACCTCTACATCTACCTTCGGGATTAGTTTTAGACCTGAATAATTGTTATTTGGTGCCCGCGTTGAGCATGAACATTATATCTGGATCTTGTGAAAGGACATGCGTTGCCCCCATGTGTGGTTTTGGTAATTGATGACATTCTCTATGGACTAATGGTTGCATTGAGTTATATTTGAAGGATTTGTCCATAGGCATTTATTGAAGTCCATGTGTTGGTTTCAAGGAGTTTATGAGTTGACCAAGGTGCTATTAAGGAATTATCCAAAGATTGGTCATGTGAGTGTTGAGCTTATTGCAAGCATGTCTTGAAGAATAAGATTGTGTGATCATTCATGTTTACCTTCAAGACATCATCCAAATGAAGAGAGTTGGAAAGATTTAAGGTTGATCAAGACTAAGTCAAGAGTGAATCAAGTTGATCAACACACAAAGCGTACAAGATGTACCGAGAGGGATCAAGTGATCCCATGGTATGGTAAGCATTGTCCATTACGCTTTGTGTACTAACCTGTGGTCTACGTGAGAGTTCTATGTGGGGTTAGGTATGTTTCCATGGGATTGCGTCAAGAGGAAGATCTCATACAACCCATGGAGGATGACATCAAGTGGTGATCGTCATCAAGATTGCGGTGTGCAAGTTCAAGTGGAGCATCACGAAGAGATCAAGTGCTTGAAGCTTGCCGTCCATTGTGGTGACAATGGACTTGTGAAGATGTGCTGAAGAGTGGCTCACCCATAGTGGAGTATGGGGGAGCAATCAACTAGTCTTCACCGAGCCAATGCAATCAAGAAAGGTGTTCCAACTTGAGGGAGTCAAGATCGTCATCATCTAGCTCAAGTGGACGATGTGCAAGGCAAAGGTTTGCCCTTGATATGTTTTCTATTTTACCGGTCTCATGGTGGTAGTTGGGAGACCGGGTTATAGGATCGATTGCCGTACTATCAAGGGGGGCTCTCGAATGAGTAGCTTGATCGTATCTTTCGTAGAGAGCTCAAACCATTGCATGCTTGCATCATCTTTCTTGGTTCTTGTTTGGTTCTTCTCCTTGTGAGATTTGGAGCTTATGGTCATCTTCATGACAAGCTCGAGTTCATCGAAAACGGAGTTCACATGCATCTTCTATGATGTTTTCGATGTTGGAGGTTATGCCGGCTCTTCTCGGTTGGAGGTTTCACTCCTCTATATCTTAGGCATACCTCCCCTGCCTCTTCTTACTATAACCAGTCACTGTTGTATGCTACTCGTCGTCATCTATCCAACAAGCTTGAGTTTGCTCAATTCGGAGCTCATTTGCAGAAGTTATGGCAGTTCAGGTTTTACTATTTCCATCTGTTTGCTTGGGCTTCTTTGTAGCACCCCTCGCGGTAGTACCGCTTAGCCGAGCAGTAGTACCACTTAGCTGAGCTGGGCGGCAGTGCCACGCGTGGTACCGCTGCTTTCGGAGTTGTGATTTTTCGTTTCGGGTTCAGCGGCAGTAGGAGCGGTAGTACCGCTTATAAGCGGTAGTACCGCGCCTACCACCGCTCCTAGTACCGCTCGTGGTGTTTCTCTCTATCTCTCCCTTGTGTGCTCTGTCCCCAGCGGTAGTACCTCTCGCCCGAGCAGTAGTACCGCCCGTTGCAGCCAAGCGGTAATACCGCTTAGTACCGCGCGGTGCGGGCTGAGCACATAACGGTTGGAATTTTCCCCACCTATAAAAGGGGGTCTTCTTCCCCATTGAACCTTATCCCTTTAGCTCGTGTTCTTCCCCCATTGTTGACCTTCTTCGAGCTTGCTATCTCTCAATCCCTCCATGGATTCTTGCTAGTTTTGGGGGGAAAAGAGAGAGGAGATCTAGATCTACGTTTCTACCAATCACTTTCTCCTCTATGTGAGGGGAACCCTTTGGATCTAGATCTTGGAGTTCTTCATGTTCTCTTCTTCGTTCTTCCTCTCATTTTCCTCCCTAGCATTAGTTGCTTTGGTGGGATTTGGGAGAGAAGGACTTGGGCACTCCGTGTGCCCTTGCCATTGCATTTGGTGCATCGGTTTGAGTTCTCCACGGTGATACATGGAAGTTACAAGTTGAGAAGCTTATTACTTTTGGGTGCTTGGTACCCTTGAGCTTGTTCCTCTTGGTGCCTTGGTGCCCTAGACGGTTGGTGGTGGTCAGAGCTCAATCATTGTGGTGTAAAGCTCCAGGCAAGCGTCAGGGTCTCCAATTAGGTTGTGGAAATCGCCCCGAGCAATTTGACGGGTACCGGTGACCGCCCCCAAGGGTTGCCAAAGTGTACGGGTTCGGTGACCGCCCCCAAGGGTTGCCATTTGTACGGGTTCGGTGACCGCCCTCAAGGGTCCCTTAGTGGAATCACGGCATCTTGCATTGTGCGAGGGCGTGAGGAGATTACAGTGGCCCTAGTGGCTTCTTGGGGAGCATTGTGCCTCCACACTGCTCCAAACGGAGATTAGCATCCGCAAGGGTGTGAACTTCGGGATACATCGTCGTCTCCGCGTGCCTCGGTTATCTCTTACCCGAGCCCTTTACTTATGCACTTTACTTTGTGAAAGCCATAGTGTTTCATGTTATATATCTTGCTATCACATAGTTGTTTATCTTGCTTAGCATAAGTTGTTGGTGCACATAGGTGAGCCTAGTTGTTGTAGGTTTTGTGCTTGACAAATTAACCACTAGGTTTATTCCGCATTTGTTCAAGCCTAAACCATAATTATTTTAAAGCGCCTATTCACCCCCCCCTCTAGGCGACATCCACGATCTTTCATCTTGTTTATTGCGAGACGGTTATTCATTTAAATTGGAGAATAATTGTTGTTCTATTTATATGAGTAGTATCTTTTATGGTCATGCACCCTTGATGAGTGGTCTATTCTTGTTGAATCTCGATCGTAGTGATACACATATTCATAGATGCCAAACAATGCAAAGTTAATAATGATAGTGCAACATACTTGTGGCACTGCCGTTTAGGTCATATTGGTGTAAAGCGCATGAAGAAACTATGCAGATGGACTTTTGGAATCACTTGATTATGAATCATTTGATACTTGCAAACCATGCCTCATGGGCAAGATGACTAAAACTCTGTTCTCCGGAACAATGGAGCGAGCTAATGAGTTATTGGAAATAATACATACCGATGTATGCGGTCCGATGAGTGTTGAGGCACGCGGCGGGTATCGTTATTTTCTGACCTTCACAGATGATTTGAGTAGGTATGGGTATATCTACTTGATGAAACACAAGTCTGAAACATTTGAAAAGTTCAAAGAATTTCAGAGTGAAGTGGAGAATCATCATAACAAGAAAATAAAGTTTCTACGATCTGATCGCGGAGGCGAACATTTGAGTTACGACTTTGGCCTTCATTTAAAACAATGCATGTGGAATTGTTTCACAACTCACGCCACCTAGAACACCACATCGTAATGGTGTGTCTAAACATCGTAACCGTACTTTATTAGATATGGTGCGATCTATGATGTCTCTTACCGATTTACCACTATCGTTTTGGGGTTATGCATTAGAGACAGCCGCATTCACATTAAATAGGGCACCATCTAAATCTGTTGAGACGACACCGTATGAACTGTGGTTTGGCAAGAAACCCAAGCTGTCGTTTCTTAAAGTTTGGGGTTGCGACACTTATGTCAAAAGGCTTCAGCCTGATAAGCTCGAGCCCAAATCGGAGAAGTGCGTCTTCATAGGATACCCTAAGGAAACAATTGGGTACACCTTCTACCACAGATCCGAAGGCAAGATCTTTGTTGCCAAGAATGGAACCTTTCTAGAGAAGGAGTTTCTTTCGAAAGAAGTGAGTGGGAGGAAAGTAGAACTTGATGAGGTAATAGTACCTTCTCTCGAATTGGAAAGTAGCACATCACAGAAACTGTTCCAGTGATGCCTACACCAACTAGAGAGGAAGCAAATGATGATGATCATGAAACTTCAGATCAAGTTACTATTGAACCTCATAGGTCGACCAGAGCACGATCCGCACCAGAGTGGTACGGTAATCCTGTCCTGGAAGTCATGTTACTATACCAAGGCAAACCTATGAACTATGAAGAAGCTATGATGAGCCCAGATTCCGATAAATGGCTTGAGGCCATGAAATCTGAGATAGGATCCATGTATGAGAACAAAGTGTGGACTTTGGTGGACTTGCCCGATGATCGGCAAGCCATTGAGAATAAATGGATCTTCAAGAAGAAGACTGACGCTGATGGTAATGTTACTGTCTACAAAGCTCGACTTGTCGCAAAAGGTTTTTGACAAGTTCAAGGAGTTGACTACGATGAGACTTTCTCACCCGTAGTGATGCTTCAGTTTGTCCGAATCATGTTAGCAATTGCCGCATTTTATGATTATGAAATCTGGCAAATGGAACTCAAAACTGCATTCCTTAATGGATTTCTTAAAGAAGAGTTGTATATGATGCAACTAGAAGGTTTTGTCAATCCTAAAGGTGCTAACAAGATGTGCAAGCTCCAGCGATACATCTATGGACTGGTGCAAGCATCTCGGAGTTGGAATATATGCTTTGATGAGGTGATCAAAGCATATGGTTTTATACAGACTTACGGTGAAGCCTGTATTTACAAGAAAGTGAGTGGGAGCTCTGTAGCATTTCTGATATTATATGTGGATGACATATTGTTGATTGGAAATGATATAGAATTTCTGGATAGCATAAAAGGATACTTGAATAAGAATTTTTCAATGAAAGACCTCGGTGAAGCTGCTTATATATTCGGCATCAAGATCTATAGAGATAGATCGAGACGCTTAATAGGACTTTCACAAAGCACATAGCTTGATAAAGTTTTGAAGAAGTTCAAAATGGATCAGTCAAAGAAAGGGTTCTTGCCTGTGTTACAAGGTGTGAAGTTGAGTCAGACTCAAAGCCCGACCACTGCAGAAGATAGAGAGAAAATGAAAGTCATTCCCTATGCCTCAGCCATAGGTTCTATCATGTATGCTATGTTGTATACTAGACCTGATGTGTGCCTTGCCATAAGTTTGGCAGGGAGGTACCAAAGTAATCCAGGAGTGGATCACTGGACATCAGTCAAGAACATCCTGAAGTACCTGGCAGGGAGGTACCAAAGTAATCCAGGAGTGGATCACTGGACAGTGGTGACGGTGATGGTGATATATAGGACGATGGTATTCTAACACCGGAAGAGTTTCAGGATACACCGGGTAGCCATCGGGTCACCGAAAGGGGTTCCGGACACCCCCCGGTAGGTATATGGGCTTAATGGGCCAAGGGAGGGACAGACCAGCCCACAGGGGGCTGATGCGCCCCTCTCCCTGGCAGGCCAGCCCTAGGGAAGGAAAGGGGGAGGGCTAGCCCCTCCTACCTTCTCCTCTCATGGGAGAAAGGAAAGGGGGAGGGGGCGCCTCCCTCCCCTGCCTTTTCCCCGCACCTATATATGGAAGGGGGCGCGGCTAGGGGAGGAACCCAAGTAGGATTCAGCCTACTTGGGGCGCCTCCTTGGCTGCTCCTTCCTCCCTCCCACCTATATATATGTGGGGAGGGGGTGCCTAGCACAACACAACATTGTCTTAGCCGTGTGCGGCGCCCCCCCTCCACCGTTTACACCCCCGGTCATATTTTCGTAGTGCTTAGGCGAAGCCCTGCGGAGATCACATCACCATCACTGTCACCACACCGTCGTGCTGTCGGAACTCATCCACTACCTCACAGTCTTGCTGGATCAAGAAGGCGGAGGATGTCATTGAGCTGAACGTGTGCTGAACATGGAGGTGGCGTACATTCGGTGCTCGATCGGTTGGAACGCGAAGAAGTTCGACTACATCAACCGCATTGTCAAACGCTTCCGCTTACGGTCTACGAGGGTACATAGACAGACTCTCCCCTCTCGTTGATACGCATCTCCATGGATAAATCTTGCGTGTGCATAGAATTTTTTTTGTTTTCCATGCAACGTTTCCCAACAGATTACCCCCTCTCTCAAGCATCCGCAACTACAAAAGAAGAATTAGGATAAATCTAACCATAGCATGAAACATATGGATACAAATCAGCCCCTTACGGAATATCGCATAACTAGGCTTTAAGCTTCTGTCACTCTAGCAACCCATCATCTAATTACCACTCCACAATGCCTTCCCTTAGGCCCAAGTATGGTGAACTGTCATGTAGTCGATGTTCACATAACACCACTAAGGGAAACAACAACATACATATCATCAAAATATCGAACGAATACCCAATTCACATGATTACTTGTGACAAGACTTCTCCCATGTCCTCAAGAACAAAAGTAACTACTCACAAACCATATTCATGTCCAAGATCAGAGAGGTATTGAATAGCATCAAGGATCTGAACATATAATCTTCCACCAAATAAACCAACTAGCATCAATTACAAGATGTAATCAACACTACTAGCAACTCACAGGTACCAATTTGAGGTTTTGAGACAAAGATTGAATACAAGAGATGAACTAGGATTTGAGATGAGATGGTGCTGGTGAAGATGTTGATGAAGATTGGTCCTCCCACGATGAGAGGGTTGTTGGTGATGTCGATGGTTTCGATTTCCCCCTCCCGAAGGGAAGTATCACCAGCGGAATCACTCCACCAGAGAGCAAAAGTGATCGTGCCCAGGTTTCGCCTTGAGACGGCGACACTTTATCATGAAAGTCCTCTCCTTATTTTTTTAGGGCAAATGGCTTCATATAGCAGAAGATGGGCCTCGGAGGCTGGCCAGGGGCCCCACGAGCCACCAGGGCGCACCTAGGGGGTGGGCGCTGAGGGAGTCTTGGATTAAGGGGGTCCTCGGGTGGCCGGGCTATGTGACATGGGCCGGACTGATGAGCCGTGAAGATACAAGGCAGAAGACCTTTCCTCGTGTTCGGGTGGGACTCTCCTTTGCGTGGATGGCAAGTTTGGCATCCGGATGTATAGTTTCCTTCCTCTGTAAATCGACTCTGTATAACCCTAGCCCCCTCCGGTGCCTATATAAACCGGAGGGTTTAGTCCGTAGAGGCTATCATAACTCCCATAGGCTAGACATCTAGGGTTAGCCATTAGGATCTCGAGGTAGATCAACTCTTGTAACCCCCATACTCATCAAATACAATCAAGCAGGACATAGGGTTTTACCTCCATTAAGAGGGCCCGAACCTGGGTAAACATCGTGTTCCCTTTGTCCCTTGTTACCTTCGATCCTCAGACACATAGTTCGGGACCCCCTACCCGAGATAGGCCGGTTTTGACACCGACATTGGTGCTTTCATTGAGAGTTCCACTGTGTCGTCGGCAGAAGGATCGATGGCTCGTTTGATCATCAACAATGATGCTGCTTCTTGGGAGACCTTCCTCCCCGGTCAACTTTTTGTATTTGGCGGCTTCGCTCTGCGCGCCAATTTAGCTGGTCACCTTGAGAAGATCGACAGCTATGCCCCTGGTCATCAGATCAGATTCGGGAGCCTGAATTACGTCGCTGATATCCGAGGAGACTTGATCTTCGAAGGGTTCATGGCCTCAACCACTATTCCTCATCTTCAAGAAGGCAACCCATCGGATCCGTCATCAGGTGCCGCTCAAGGACCAACTACTATCCCTGCCCTGGCCATAGACCCAGGGCAGGCCACCTCATCCGAAGATGGGATCTTAAAACCCACCGGACCCTCTCCTCCCATGGAGCCCTTTGTCGAAGACCCAGAAGCAACTGTATGTTCGGCGAGCCTGGAATCAAGCAGGACCCTCCTAGTCATCGGAGAGCCGAACTCGCCTCTGAAGGCCAACTCCGAACTCTCAAGGTCTGCGGCTGGTGAGCACAACCCGGCAGACCCGACCATGCCCAGCTCCGCAGGTCCTCGGTTCCCCGTCCGGCCTTCGCTCTTAAGCGAGGCCTTGGACTTAATGCGGTCTCTCGTCATCCCGGAGGTATCAGCTCCGAATTACGCCTAGCCCGAACTAGGGGCTGAGTGCGGGGAATTTTGCGTCCCACCCACCACCCACTTGGTAGCCAATGTCGAAGACTTAACCAACATGCTCGACTACGCCTCCGAAGACATCGACGATATGGACGATGATGCCAGAGCCGAACCAGGCCAAAACCTGCCCATCACCGTACGGTGGACTGCCACTTCTACGTACGACGTGTACATGGTGGATGCGCCCAAAGAGGATGACGATGACAAGCAAGATCCGATCGAGGACAAGCCCATCGAGGTACCACCGAAGCGTCGACGTCAGCGGCGCCGTTCATGATCGCGGCGGGAAAAAGAAAGTAATACCGGCACCGGAGACATTGACACTCCGGAGAATGCCGAAGACTCTGACCAACCCATTGAGCCTGCTGTAGAGCAGGATAATTGGGAAGAGGGACAAGTTAAACCCGACGAGCCAGTCGGGAATGAGGATTTGAAGGATAGTAACTATCTACCGATCTCCGAGGAGGATGTCAGCCTCGGTGACGAAGACTTGATCGTGCCAGAGGAACCCCTCGAGCAAGAGCGCTTTAAGCGACAGCTCATCGCAACTGCGAGGAGCCTAAAAAAGAAACAACAACAGCTTTTTGCCGAACAGGATACGCTCAACGATAGATGGACCCAGGTCCTAGCCGCCAAGGAGTACGGCCTCGCACGCCCAAAAAGGAGCTATCCGAAGCGTCGGCTACTGCCACAATTCGATGACGAGGCCCTAGAGCCAATGCCGTCAAGATATAATCATGCTGATGAACCAGACCGACCACCACATGGGCGAGACAAAGCGGCTACCCATGCCGAACACCAGCCCGCGCCACCTCGCCGTCAAGGCAAAGAGGTAGCAGCTCAGGGCCACACCTATGACTTATGTCAGGACCTGGATAATAGAGCTGACAAGACCAGATCAATATACGGATCAAGGGGGTGTGCTCCGATGAGAGACGACGGCCTTCAAGCTTGGCGTGAGCAGCATAACCAAACTCACGCCAAAAACCGAACACGGATGTCATCCGAACTCCGTCATGACGTCGCCCGATACAGAGGCGCCGCACACCCCTTGTGCTTTACCGATGAGGTAATGCAGCACCAATTTCCAGAAGGGTTTAAACCCGTAAACATCGAATCATACGATGGAACGACAGATCCCGCGGTATGGATTGAGGATTTTCTTCTCCATATTCACATGGCCCGCGGCGACGATCTCCACGCCATCAAATACCTCCCCCTAAAGCTGAAAGGACCAGCGCGGCACTGGTTAAACAGCCTACCAGAGAACTCTATTGGTAGCTGGGAAGACTTGGAGGATGCCTTTAGAGACAACTTCCAAGGTACCTATGTCCGGCCTCCGGATGCCGATGACCTTAGTCATATAGTCCAGCAACCCGGTGAGTCAGCCCGCAAACTCTGGACTAGGTTCTTAATTAAAAAGAACCAAATCGTCGACTGTCCGGACACCGAAGCCCTCGCGGCCTTTAAACATAGCGTCCGCGAAGAATGGCTCGCCCGACACCTCGGTCAGGAAAAGCCGAAGTCTATGGCAGGTCTTACTGCACTCATGACCAGCTTCTGCGCGGGAGAGGACAATTGGTTGGCTCGTAGAAGCAATAGTACCAGCGACCCTGGCACCTCCGAAGTCAGGGACGGCAATGGCAGGCCACGACGCAACAAACATAAGCGTCGAAACAACAACGAAGAAACTGAAGACACAACGGTTAACGCCGGATTCAGTGGCTCTAAATCTGGTCAGCGGAAGAAGCCATTCAAAGGAAACAAGGATGGTCCATCTAATTTGGACAAAATACTCGATCGCCTTGCCAGATTCATGGCACCCCCGACAAGCCGGCCAACCACTCCAACAGAAATTGTTGGGTCTTCAAACAGGCCGGTAAGTTAAATACCGAACATAAGGGGAAAGGGTTGCCAAGCGAGGACGATGACGAGCCCCGCCCACCGAACACAGGGGGACAAAAGAAATTCCCCCCTGAGGTGAAAACAGTGAACATGATATATGTCACGCATATCCCCAAAAGGGAGCGCAAGCGCGCACTAAGGGACGTCTACGCCGTAGAGCCCGTCGCCCCCAAATTCAACCCATGGTCGGCTTGTCCGATCACCTTCGATCGCAGAGACCACCCGACCAGTATCCGTCATGGATGTTCGGCGGCCCTGGTCCTCGATCCAATTATTGATGGATACCATCTGACTCGAGTCCTTATGGACGGCGGCAGCAGTCTCAACTTGATCTATCAAGACACTGTCCGCAAAATGGGTATTGACCCGTCAAGAATCAAGCCTAGTAGCACCACCTTTAAAGGAGTGATCCCCGGCGTCGAGGCCCGCTGTATGGGCTCGTTAACATTGGAAGTAGTCTTCGGTTCGCTGGACAATTTCCGAAGCGAAGACTTGATTTTCGACATCGTCCCCTTCCGCAGTGGTTATCACGCACTGCTCGGACGTACTGCCTTCGCCCGCTTCAATGCAGTCCCGCATTATGCTTACTTAAAGCTCAAGATGCCTGGACCCCGCGGCGTTATCACAGTCAATGGAAACATGAAACGCTCCCTCCATATCGAGGAGCACACCGCGGCCCTTGCAGCCAAGGTACATAATGGCCTTATCAAGCCGAACACTTCATCGACCATCAAGCCTCCGGACACTATTAAACGAGTCCGGCCTACTCTGCAGAACGACAGCTCGGTTAATCCGGCGCTGGACTAGTAGTTTTGCCTCCGTCCACCGCCCCATCTAATCGCGGCATATGTACCGCGTGTGCATAACTACGCACTCAAAATACCTTGGGCGCCGACGGAGGCACTCCGCGGACGAGGTCCATAATACGGCTTGACCCTATTCTGACCTTAATCTCCTTTTTATTTTTTCTCTTTTCTCTTATATTACAGGTTCCTTAAAACCTAAAGTCACTTTACGATGGCGCAAGGCCCTTTCCCAGGCCCCTTCTACATACACGATCGTCGATCCTTTCAAAGGATCCTCCACCAAAGCGAAAAGCGGCGCAGACATGCGGCAGGGTGTCCAAAGGATCTTCACGATACCTTTTCCTTTTTAGGACCTGTATACAGCTTTCCCTTGTTCTCAAATCCTCGGCATGTAAAATAGCCCTGATGCTTTTAGCATTATTTGTAAAAGCACGTTTTGACGTATCAATCAGACTATAATGGAAACAGTTTTTACCAACCCTATTCGGTATTGGTTTATTTCATAATCTGTATTCCCTCTTCATGTCAGATTGGCATATACACTTCGGCATAGCTTAAAATGCCAGGGGCTCTATTCGGCCACCTATATTTTCAAAAAAAAGTCCGAACACTTTTATAGTGCACTTCGGCGTCCCGAATATTGCATTATATGCATCAGCTCCGAATCATGTCTTTGGTCAATAGTTGGGTTGCTCGGCTCCTGTGGTTACTACCTAACGTTCCGCTCGTTCGGCTAGGGTAGTAAAGGGAGAACTACTGTGATTGTGTTTCTGGTTCGTCCGGTCAAGCACCTCAGTAGAGAAAGCCAAAAACTGACCGTCATGGTGTGGCGAGAGCTGGTCAGCTATTCGGCGACTTGCTATAAATCTTTTTGTGATTTCTTCCGTATTATGCGAAGGACTGGCCTATGTCCGGTCATGTGCTCAAGGCATCCCAGTTCGGATAGCCGCATACGCACCAGGGGCTAGTACTTAGCCCCACCGTCAAACTCCTATGGCTAAGTGAAAGTGATAAAGCCGCATAGTCTGATTGCCTGGTTCGCCTACGCAGACACCTCCCTCACGGACCAAGACGTTGGGTCAAGAGTGATCATGCGTTATTCCGAACACCCCCGTAGTATCTACGTGGGGGCTGAAGCCGACGACTGGCAAACTTTCAAGATAACAAAATACGGCCGCACAGGAGGCAAGCAATTCCAGATAAATATATTACAAAGCCTTGGTTTATAAAACAATGTCTGGGTAGCTCGGATACATTCACTCAAATATGATATCCTTTGAGCATTGGCCCTCTATTAAGCGGGCACCCTCAAGGACATCTTCAAAATACCGCTCTGGCTTGCGGTGGTCCTTGCCTTCGGGTGGGCCCTCGACCGCCATGATGGCGGCCTTCATCTTTGCCCAGTGCATCTTGACACGAGCAAAGGCCATCCGCGCACCTTCTATGCACGCCGAGCACTTGACAGCTTCAATCCGGGGCAGCGCGTCGGCAAGTCGCTGCACCAGGCCGAAGTAGCTGCTAGGAATGGGTTCGGTTGGCCACAGCCAGACTATGATGTCCTTCATGGCCAATCCAGACATCCTGTGCAGCTCTGCCAGTTGCATCATGTGGTTGTTCAACAGCGTGGGACGCTCCGACGCCGCGAACTGTGACCAGAACAGCTTCTCCGTCGTGTGCCCCTCCTGGGCTCAGAAGAACTGCGCGGCGTCGACGGCACTCTTCAAAAGATCCGCAAATGCATCTGGAGAACTCCACAGTCGAGTGAGCAAGGCATATCTTTGACCGCCAAATATAGTCTGCAAAAGAAAGGGCTTAACAGCCGCTATCTGTTCGGACTGCCGGATTTCCTCGCGAGCTGCCCGGGACTCGGTCCTCGCCTCCTTGGCCTCTTGGAGGGCCTTGTCGAGTTCGGCCGCCTGGGCCTTATTCTTCTCCTCCAAGGACTCGCACTTGCCGCCGGCGTCCTGGAGCGCTTGCTCCACTTCGGTCACCCTCTCCTCGTACTGGCGGCGAGTGACCTGTTCGGCCTTTAAATCTTGCAGCCGCTTTGTTCGCCTTCGCCTCCTCCTTGGCTTGCGCAAGGGCACTCTTGAGGGTCTCGACCTCGGCTGCGCTGCCTGCAATCATACACATAGCAGCGCATGAGTTTAAACTCAGAATTTGCATATAAATTCAGGCATATGCAAGATATTTCAAACATACCTTGCGCCTCATCGAACCGTTTGTTCATGCGGTCAATATCATCATCAGCCAGCTGTAGCCTCTACTTGAGATCGGAAACTTCAGCGGCCTGGGCGGTTGCCGCCAACATGGAAGCCTGTTATACAATATAAAAGTGCGTCACCTCTTTCGAATACTATATGATCCTCTGTCCGGCTTTTTCAAAACCAGACAGAGTCTCAGGGGCTACTATCTATGCACAGGTCTGTCCCTTTATAAAAAGCGTCTAGAGCATTACGTCGCATACCTCGAAGCCTGTTAGCAGGCTGGTGAAGGCTTCGTTCAGCCCGCTCTTGGCAGACTGAATCTTCTCAACCACCACACCCATCAGGGTGCGTTGTTCCTCCATGATGGCAGCACGTCGTAGTGCTTCCACCATGGTATTCAGCGCCTCCGGATTAGTGGAGGTCACCGTCGGAGCTAATGCTCCCCTCTCCTTCGAAGGGTGCTGCTCGCCTGACTCCGGGGCCATATTGGTCTCCAGAATAATGTCTGGCTGGGGGCCAGATTGCTCAGGACCCCCGCCGTCGGTCGCTATTGGGGTCGTCCCCTCCATGTCTTCGGCAGCCGAGGTATTGTCCTCGGGCGCCTTCTCGGCAGCCTCGCTTGCCCCTCCGTGGCCTGGAGAGGTCCTTCGGGACAACACCTCGGTGTCATCCACGGTGATTGGCGAAGGGGCTCGCGGTGGCGTCTCGCTCTCTGCCATCTCGGGCGGCAGAGAACTCCCTTCAGACAGCGACGGTTGGGGGAGGTCGCGGGCTGGGCTGAAATACACAATATGATATGTTATATTACAACCATAACAGACCGAATATTTGCTAAGTATCCTTTTCGACACTTACGATTTGGCCAGGGGTTTTTCCCTGCGGCGCCTCTTAGGGGTGTGTTCGGCCTCCGAATCCGAACCGTCCGAGAGGGTTATCTTCTCCCTCTTGGACGCCCCCTCCTCCGGGTCAGCGGAGGCGGCCCTTTTCTTCTTTCCCCCCTTTAGGGGAGAACCACTTTCCACCTCCTCCTCCTCTTCATCTTCATCCCCCTCGTGGGAGGAGTGGACTTCGGTTTCTCCGGACACTGCGTCCGAATTACCCTTACGGCGGAGGCCGCCCTTGGCCTCCTTGCCCTTCCTCTCCGACGCCTGATATGGCGCCGGAACCAACATCCTCGTTAGCAGAGGATTGGCTGAGTCTTCAGGTAGTGGAGCTGGACACTTGATCCGCTCCGCCTTCGCTGTCCAGCCCTGAATGAAAGAATGGAAATCTCAGTATAACCTTTGATTTATTTATCGAAAATTGTGTTTGGAACCAAAATACTCACAGGAGTGGCCGGATTCTCGCTGTCGAGGCCGATATCTTTGGTCTTCTTCGGCCACGTCTTCTGGGCCTTGAAGAGCAACTTCCAGATCTCTTCGTGCGTTGTACCGAAGAAGCGCTATAGGGTCCGGGGACCTTCCGGATTGAACTCCCACATATGGAGAGGCCGGAGTTGGCAGGGGAGGATCCGGCGGAAGAGCATCACCTGAATCACGTCAGTAAGATTGGTATTTTTACTTATTATATTTTTGATGCGCTTCTGCAGCATCATCACTTCCGTAGTCGACCCCCAGTCCAGACCCTTGTTGGTCCATGACGCTAGCCGCATTGGGGGTCCAGATCTAAACTCAAGAGCGGCCGCCCATTTGGCGCCACGGGGTTCGGTGATGTAGAACCACTCCTGCTGCCAGACCTTGACGGTCTCCACAAAGGCCCCTTTAGGCCAAATGGTGTTGGGGAGTTTGCTCACCATGGCACCGCCGCACTCCGCATGCTGCCCATCGACCACCTTCGGCTTCACATTGAAGACTTTTAGCCATAGGCCGAAGTGTGGGGGGATGCGGAGTAGCGCCTCGCACATGACGATAAACGCCGAGATGTGAAGGAAAGAATTTGGGGCTAGATCATGGAAATCTAGCCCGTAGTAGAACATGAGGCCGCGGACAAAGGGGTGGAGTGGAAACCCTAGTCCGCGGAGGAAATGGGGGATGAATACAACCCTTTCGCCGGGCTCCGGAGTGGGTATGACTTGATCCTTGGCTGGGAGCCTGTGCGCGATCTCCGCGGACAGATATCCCGCCCCCCGAAGCTCCTTGATGTCCTTCTCCGTGACGGAGGAGGCCTCCCACTTGCCCTTCGAGCCAAATCCGGACATGACTGGAGAGGTTGGCAGCGGTGGGAAAGATTGAAGCTTAGGCGCTGGAGCTTGAGGATGGGAAAACAGGAGAAGGAAGAAGGCGTGGGGAAAAAAGAGGGATCTTTATCCACTTATATAGGCAATGAATATCAAGCGCCCGCCCCTCAAGCCTTAAAACTCGCATGTTCCCAATGGGTCGTGCGAATGGTGCGGTTGGATTACCCAAGCCCGTATTGATGAGGATCCCGCAATAAGTGGACACGATCTTCGCTTTGACGAGACGTGTCAATAGAGGCCGTGTTTCGAAACACGAAGCGGGAGGCCAAAAAATGGTTCAAAATGATAAAGAGGCTAGATGTGATGTTTCGCCGAAAAAGTTGTCAGTTGATAGGCATTACTTTGGCTAAGTGTTTTACCTTCATGGTTGAGGGTTGTGACTATCATACAGAGCTGGATATAGTTCTTTCATTCAGAAGATCGCTTTGGAGTATTTGGAGGAGGAACCCGCCTTGCAATGCCGAAGACAATCTGCGCGCCGAACATATCGTCATTGAAGACTGGTTCAGGGGCTACTGAGGGAGTCCTGGATTAAGGGGTCCTCGGGTGGCCGGGCTATGTGACATGGGCCGGACTGATGGGCCGTGAAGATACAAGGCAGAAGACCTTTCCTCGTGTCCGGGTGAGACTCTCCTTTGCGTGGATGGCAAGTTTGGTGTCCGGATGTATAGTTTCCTTCCTCTGTAAACCGACTCTGAATAACCCTAGCCCCCTCTGGTGCATATATAAACTAGAGGGTTTAGTCCGTAGAGGCTATCATAACTCCCATAGGCTAGACATCTAGGGTTAGCCATTACGATCTCGAGGTAGACCAACTCTTGTAACCCCCATACTCATCAAATACAATCAAGCAGGACGTAGGGTTTTACCTCCATTAAGAGGGCCCGAACCTGGGTAAACATCGTGTTCCCTTTGTCCCTTGTTACCTTCGATCCTCAGACGCATAGTTCGGGACCCCCTACCCGAGATCGGCCGGTTTTGACACCGACAGGCGCGCCCTGGTGCCTCATGGGCACCTGGTGGGCCCTCTCTGGTATTTCTTTTCTCCAGTATTTTTTATACATTCCAAAATAATTCTCCGTGAAATTTCAGCTCATTTGGAGTTGTGCAGAATAGGTATCTCTGATGTGGCTTTTTCAGGTCCAGAATTCCAGCTGCCGGCAATCTCCCTCTTCATGTAAATCTTGCAAATTAAGAGAGAACAAGCATTAGAATTGCACCACAAAGTATTATATTGATCAAAAACATTATAAATAACAGTAGGAAAACATGATGCAAAATGGACGTATCAACTCCCCCAAGCTTAGACCTCGTTTGTCCTCAAGCGAAAGCCAATATTGATAATCATGTCCACATGTTTAGAGAGAGAGAGGTGTCGATAAAAACAAAATATGGACATAGTAGCATCATGATCATTATCATAGCAGTAATAAATATTATCATAGAACTTCTCATGAGTAATGGACAATTCATCACAACAACGAAGTATAAGGCATAAATTTTCTTGAAAACTAACAAACTATGTTCTCTGTCAACAAGGCAATTACAATTCATCATATTTTCAGGAAGGGTCTCATGTAAGAGCTTTTGTTTAGCAAGTCCACATACTCAACTATCATTTAGTCTTCTATGATTGCTGACACTCACAACATATATATGGAGCAAAAGTTTCATTCAGACACATAGAAATATAGGGGCTTATAGTTTTGCCTCCCAACTCATTTACCTCAAGGGTAATGTCAACAATAACAACTCATGATCACCCATATCCAACTGGATATATATGCCTAAATCTTTCCCCACCACATGATGCTTGCAAAAGAAAAAAAGGAACGGAGGAGAACACTATTGACTCTTGCATGAAAAGTAAATACATAAAGGTAAAAGATAGGCTCTTCGTAGAGGGAAGCAGAGGTGGTCATGCGCTTTTTGTTTTTGGATGTGCGATCTCTTAATGCAAAGGAACGTCACTTTATATTGCCCCCTGTGATAGTAACATTTATTATGCAGTCCATCGCTTTTATTTGTTTACCATCACAAGATCGTACAAAGCTTATTTTCCCTTACAATAAAAGATCATACTTTTTTAGAAGTAGTTTTTATTGCTTTATGCACTGATTACAACTTACTTGAAGGATTGTGACGCCCCTGATTCAATCGTACACTAATCATACACGCAAATGTGTACGATCAAGATCAGGGACTCACGGGAAGATATCACAACACAGCTCTAGACACAATTAAAGTAATACAAGCTTTATATTACATGCCAGGGGCCTCGAGGGCTCAAATACACAAGAGTCAGCGGAAGCAATAATATCTGAGTACAGACATAAGTTAAACAAGACAGCCTTAAGAAGGCAAGCACAAACAAGATACATATCGAAAAGGCGCAGGCCTCCTTTCTGGGAGCCTCCTAACTACTCTTGGTCGTCGACGGTCTCCATGTAGTACTAGGCACCCTCGGGCTAGTAGTAGCCGTCGGCGGTAGCATCTAGCTCCTGGGATCCACCATCTGATCGCAGCAACCGTGTATAGGGGAAAAAGAGGTAGCAAAGCAACCATTGATGGAAATATGCCCTAGAGGCAATAATAAAATGGTTATTATTATATTTCCTTAATCATGATAAAGGTTTATTATTCATGCTAGAATTGTATTGACCGAAAACTTAAATACATGTGTGGATACATAAACAAATACCGTGTCCCTAGTGAGCCTCTACTAGACTAGCTCGTTGATCAAAGATGGTTAAGGTTTCCTAACCATAGACATGAGTTGTCATTTGATAACGGGATCACATCATTAGGAGAATGATGTGATGGACAAGACCCATCCGTTAGCTTAGCATATTGATCGTTCAGTTTACTGCTATTGCTTTCTTCATGTCAAATACATATTCCTTCAACTATGAGATTATGCAACTCCCGGATACCGGAGGAATACCTTGTGTGCTATCAAACGTCACAATGTAACTGGGTAATCATAAAGATGCTCTATAGGTATCTCCGAAGGTGTTTGTTGAGTTGGCATAGATCGAGATTAGGATTTGTCACTACGAGTATCGGAGAGGTATCTCTGGGCCCTCTCGGTAATACACATCATACGAAGCCTTGCAAGCAAAGTGACTAATGAGTTAGTTGCAGGATGATGTATTACGGAACGAGTAAATAGACTTGCCGGTAATGAGATTGAACTAGGTATGAAGATACCGACGATCGAATCTCGGGCAAGTAACATACCGATGGACAAAGGGAATTACGTATGTTGTCATAAGGTTCGACCGATAAAGATCTTCGTAGAATATGTAGGAGCCAATATGGGCATCCAGGTTCCACTATTGGTTATTGACCGGAGAGGTGTCTCAGTCATGTCTACATAGTTCTCGAACCCTTAGGGTCCGCACGCTTAATGTTCGTTGACGATATAGTGTTATATGAGTTATATAATTTGGTGACCGAATGTTGTTCGGAGTCCCGGATGAGATCACGGACATGACGAGGAGTCTCGAAATGGTTGAGAGGTAAAGATTGATATATAGGACGATGGTATTTGGACACCGGAAGAATTTCGGAGTGCACCGGGTAGTCATTGGGTCACCGGAAGGGGTTCCGGACACCCCCGGAAAGTGTATGGGCCTAATGGGCCAAAGGGGGGAACAGACCAGCCACTGGTGTGCCCCTTCTTTGGACAGTAGGCCCTAGGGGAAGGAAAGGGGAGGGGTGGTCCCTCCTTCCTATCCCTCCTCAAGGGAGAAAGGAAAGGCGCGCCACCCTCCCCTGCCTTTCCCCCGCACCTATATAAGGCAGGGGGCGCGGCTTGGGAGGGACCCCAAGTAGGATTCCTCCTACTTGGGCGCCCCCTTTGGCTGCTCCTCCCTCCCTCCCACCTATATATATGTGGGAGGGGGGCGCCTAGCACACAAGAGACAATTTCCTAGCCGTGTGCGGTGCCCCCCTCCACCGTTTACACCCCTGGTCATATTTTCGTAGTGCTTAAGCGAAGCCCTGCGGAGATCACTTCACCATCACTGTCACCACGCCGTCATGCTACCGGAACTGATCTACTACCTCACCATCTTAATGGATTAAGAAGACGGAGTACGTCACCGAGCTGAACATGTGCAGAACGCGGAGGTGCCATACGTTCGGTACTTGATCGGTTGAAACGCGAAGAAGTTCGACTACACCAACCGTGTTGTTAAACGCTTCCGCTTATGGTCTATGAGGGTACATAGACACACTCTTCCCCTCGTTGCTATGCATCTCCATGGATAGATCATTTGCGTGTGCGTAGAATTTTTTTTGTTTTCCATGCAACGTTTCCCAACAGTGGTATCAGAGCCAGGTCTATGCGTAGATGATATGCACGAGTAGAACACAAAGAGTTGTGGGCGGTGATAGTCATACTGCTTACCACCAACACCTTATTTTGATTCGGCGGTATTGTGGGATGAAGCAGCCCAGACCAACCTTACATGTCCACGCACATGAGACCAGTTCCACCGACAGACATGCAACTACTTTTGCATAAAGGTGGCTGGCGGGTGTCTGTTTCTCCTACTTTAGTTTAATCGAATTTGACTGCGGCCGGTCCTTGAAGAAGATTAAAACAGCAAACTTGATGAATCACTGTTGTGCTTTTTGCCGTAGGTAAGAACGGTTCTTGCTAGAAGCCCGTAACAACCACGTAAAACTTACAACAACAAAGTAGAGGACGTCTAACTTGTTTTTGCAAGGCATGTTGTGATGTGATATGGTCAAGATATGATGTGATATATGTTGATGTATGAGATGATCATGTTTTGTAATATCAACAACCGGCAGGAGCCTTAGGGTTGTCTCTTTATTGTATGAAGTGCAAGCGCCATGTAATTGCTTTACTTTATCACTATGCGTTAGCGATAGTTGTAGAAGCAATAGTTGGCGTGACGACCTCGACGCAACGACGCTACGATGGAGATCAAGGTGTCGAGCCGGTGACGATGGAGATCATGATGATGCTTTGAAGATGGAGATCAAAAGCACAAGATGATGATGGCCATATCATGTCACATATTTTGATTGCATGTGATGTTTATCCTTTATGCATCTTATTTTGCTTAGAACGGCGGTAGCATTATAAGATGATCCCTTCACTAAATTTCAAGATAAAAGTGTTCTCCCCAAGTATGCACCATTGCTAAAGTTCATCGTTTCGAAGCACCTCGTGATGATCGGGTGCGATAGACTCTACATTCACATACAACGGGTGTAAGACAGTTTTGCACATGCAGAATACTTGGGTTAAACTTGACGAGCCTAGCATGTACAGACATGGTCTCGGAACACTGGAGACCGAAAGGTCGAACATGAGTCATATAGTAGATATGATCAACATGAAGATGTTCACCATTGAAGACTACTCCATCTCACGTGATGATCGGACTTGGTTTAGGTTATATGGATCATGTATCACTTAGACAACTTGAGGGATGTTGATTTAAGTGGGAATTCATTAGTAATTTGATTTATTGAACTTAATTTATCATGAACTTAGTCTTGATAGTTTTTGCATATCTATGTTGTAGATCAATAGCTCGCGTATAGCTCCCCTGTTTTATTTTTTGATATGTTCCTAGAGAAAACTAAGTTGAAAGATGATAGTAGCAATGATGCGGACTGGGTCCGTGATCTGAGGATTATCCTCATTGCTGCACAGAAGAATTATGTCCTTGATGCACCGCTAGGTGACAGACCTGTTGCAGGAGCAGATGCAGACGTTATGAACGTTTGCAAGCTCGATATGATGACTATTTGATAGTTTAGTGCGCCATGCTTTACGGCTTACAACCGGGACTTCAAAAATGTTTTGAACGCCATGGAGCATATGAGATGTTCCAATAGCTGAAATTGGTATTTCAGACTCATGCCCGTGTTGAGAGGTATAAGACCTCTGACAAGTACTTTGCTTACAAGATGGAGGAGAATAGCTCAGCCAGTGAGCATGTGCTCAGAATGTCTGGGTACTACAATCGCTTGAATCAAGTGGGACTTAATCTTCCAGACAAGATAGTGATTGACAAGAGTTCTCTAGTCACTATCACCAAGCTACTAGAACTTCATGATGAACTATAATGTGCAAGGAATGACGAAAACGATTCCCAAGCTCTTCGCGAGGCTGAAATCCGACGAAGGTAGAAATCAAGAAAGAGCATCAAATGTTGATGGTTAACAAAACCACTAGTTTCAAGAAAAAGGGCAAGGGAAAGGAAGGGAACTTCAAGAAGAATGGCAAGCAAGTTGTCGCTCCCAAGAAGAAGCCCAAAGCTAGACCCAAGCCTGAAACTGAGTGCTTCTACTGCAAAGGAATTGGTCACTGGAAGCGGAACTACCTCAACTACTTGGCGGATAAGAAGGATGGCAAAGTGAACAAAGGTATATTTGATATACATGTTATTGATGTGTACTTTACTAGTGTTCATAGTAGCCCCTAGGTATTTGATACCGGTTCAGTTGCTAAGATTAGTAACTCAAAACAGAAGTTACAAAATGAACAGAGACTAGTTAATGGCGAGGTGACGATGTGTGTTGGAAGTGATTCCAAGGTTGATAAGATCACCATCGCACACTCCCTCTACCTTCGGGATTAGTGTTGAACCTAAATAAATGTTATTTGGTGTTTGCGTTGAGCATGAATATGATTAGATCATGTTTATTGCAATGCGTTTATTCATTTAAGTCAGAGAATAATTGTTGTTCTGTTTACAAGAATAAAACCTTCTATGGTCATACACCCAATGCAAATGGTTTATTGAATCTCGATCATAGTGATACACATATTCATAATATTGATGCCAAAAGATGCAAAGTTGATAATGATAGTGCAACATATTTGTGGCACTGCCGTTTAGGTCATATTGGTGTAAAACGCATGAAGAAACTCCATACAGATGGACTTTTGGAATCACTTGATTATGAATCATTTGATACTTGCGAACCATGCCTCATGGGCAAGACGACTAAAACTCCGTTCTCCGGAACAATGGAGCGAGCTAATGACTTATTGGAAATAATACATACCGATGTATGCGGTCTGATGAATGTTGAAGCACACGGCGGGTATCGTTATTTTCTGACCTTCACAGATGATTTGAGTAGGTATGGGTATATCTACTTAATGAAACACAAGTCTGAAACATTTCAAAAGTTCAAAGAATTTCAGAGTGAAGTGGAGAATAATCCTAACAAGAAATAAAGTTTCTATGATCTGATCGCGGAGGCGAATATTTGAGTTATGAGTTTGGCCTTCATTTAAAACAATGTTGAATTGTTTCACAACTCACGCCACCTGGAACACCATAGCGTAATGGTGTGTCCGAATGTCGTAACCGCACTTTATTAGATATGGTGTGATCTATGATGTCTCTTACCGATTTACCACTATTGTTTTGGGGTTATGCATTAGAGACAGCCGCATTCACGTTAAATAGGGCACCGTCTAAATCCGTTGAGACGACACCATGTGAACTGTGGTTTGGCAAGAAACCTAAGCTATCATTTCTTAAAGTTTGGGGTTGCGACACTTATGTCAAAAGGCTTCAGCCTGATAAGCTCGAGCCCAAATCGGAGAAGTGCGTCTTCATAGGATACCCTAAGGAAACAATTGGGTACACCTTCTACCACAGATCCGAAGGCAAGATCTTTGTTGCCAAGAATGGAACCTTTCTAGAGAAGGAGTTTCTTTCAAAAGAAGTGAGTGGGAGGAAAGTAGAACTTGATGAGGTAATAGTACCTTCTCTCGAATTGGAAAGTAGCACATCACAGAAACTGTTCCAGTGATGCCTACACCAACTAGAGAGGAAGCAAATGATGATGATCATGAAACTTCAGATCAAGTTACTACTGAACCTCATAGGTCGACCAGAGCACGATCCGCACCAGAGTGGTACGGTAATCCTGTCCTGGAAGTCATGTTACTATACCAAGGCGAACCTATGAACTATGAAGAAGCTATGATGAGCCCAGATTCCGATAAATGGCTTGAGGCCATGAAATCTGAGATAGGATCCATGTATGAGAACAAAGTGTGGACTTTGGTGGACTTGCCCGATGATCGGCAAGCCATTGAGAATAAATGGATCTTCAAGAAGAAGACTGGCGCTGATGGTAATGTTATTGTCTACAAAGCTCGACTTGTCGCGAAAGGTTTTCGACAAGTTCAAGGAGTTGACTACGATGAGACTTTCTCACCCGTAGCGATGCTTAAGTCTGTCCGAATCATGTTAGCAATTGCCGCATTTTATGATTATGAAATCTGGCAAATGGACTTCAAAACTGCATTCCTTAATGGATTTCTTAAAGAAGAGTTGTATATGATGCAACCAGAAGGTTTTGTCGATCCTAAAGGTGCTAACAAAGTGTGCAAGCTCCAGCGATCCATCTATGGACTGGTGCAAGCATCTCGGAGTTGGAATATAAGCTTTGATGAGGTGATCAAAGCATATGGTTTTATACAGACTTATGGTGAAGCCTGTATTTACAAGAAAGTGAGTGGGAGCTCTGTAGCATTTCTGATATTATATGTGGATGACATATTGTTGATCGGAAATGATATAGAATTTCTGGATAGCATAAAAGGATACTTGAATAAGAATTTTTTCAATAAAAGACCTCGGTGAAGCTGCTTATATATTGGGCATCAAGATCTATAGGGATAGATTGAGACGCTTAATAGGACTTTCACAAAGTACATACCTTGGCAAAGTTTTTTGAAGAAGTTCAAAATAGATCAGTCCAAGAAAGAGTTCTTGCCTGTGTTACAAGGTGTGAAGTTGAGTAAGACTCAAAGCCCGAACACGGCAGAAGATAGAGAGAGAATGAAAGTCATTCCCTATGCCTTGGCCACAAGTTCTATAAAGTATGCCATGCTGTGTACCAGACCTATTGTGAACCTTGCCATGAGTTTGGCAAGGGGGTACAATAGTGATCCAGGAGTAGATCACTGGACAGCGGTCAAAATTATCCTTAGAGAACTAAGGAAATATTTTCTTGGTTATGGAGGTGATAAAGAGTTTGTCATAAAGAGTTACGTCGATGTAAGCTTTGACACTGATTTGGATGACTATGAGTATCAATCTGGATACATATTGAAAGTGGGAGCAATTAGCTAGAGTAGCTCCATGCAGAGCATTGTAGACATAGAAATTTGCAAAATACACACGGATCTGAATGTGACAGACCCGTTAACTAAACTTCTCTCACAAGCAAAACCTGATCACACCTTAGTATTCTTTGGGTATCAATCACATGGTGATGTGAACTAGATTATTGACTCTAGTAAACTCTTTGGGTGTTGGTCACATGGCGATGTGAACTATGGGTGTTAATCACATGGTGATGTGAACTAGATTATTGACTCTAGTGCAAGTGGGAGACTGATGGAAATATGCCCTAGAGGCAATAATAAAATGGTTATTATTATATTTCCTTAATCATGATAAAGGTTTATTATTCATGCTAGAATTGTATTGACCGAAAACTTAAATACATGTGTGGATACATAAACAAATACCGTGTCCCTAGTGAGCCTCTACTAGACTAGCTCGTTGATCAAAGATGGTTAAGGTTTCCTAACCATAGACATGAGTTGTCATTTGATAACGGGATCACATCATTAGGAGAATGATGTGATGGAAAAGACCCATCCGTTAGCTTAGCATATTGATCGTTCAGTTTATTGCTATTGCTTTCTTCATGTCAAATACATATTCCTTCGACTATGAGATTATGCAACTCCCGGATACCGGAGGAATACCTTGTGTGCTATAAAATGTCACAACGTAACTGGGTGATCATAAAGATGCTCTACAGGTATCTCCGAAGTTGTTTGTTGAGTTGGCACAAATCAAGATTAGGATTTGTCACTCCGAGTATCGGAGAGGTATCTCTGGGCCCTCTCGGTAATACACATCATAAGAAGCCTTGCAAGCAAAGTGACTAATGACTTAGTTGCAGGATGATGTATTACGGAACAAGTAAAGAGACTTGCCAGTAACGAGATTGAACTGGGTATGAAGATACTGACGATCGAATCTCGGGCAAGTAACATACCAATGGACAAAGGGAATTATGTATGTTGTCATAAGGTTTGACCGATAAAGATCTTCATAGAATATGTAGGAGCCAATATGGGCATCCATGTTCCGCTATTGGTTATTGACCGGAGAGGTGTCTCGGTCATGTCTACATAGTTCTCGAACCCGTAGGGTCCGCACGCTTAACGTTCATTGACGATATAGTGTTATATGAGTTATATGATTTGGTGACCGAATGTTGTTCGGAGTCCCAGATGAGATCACGGACATGACGAGGAGTCTCAAAATGGTTGATAGGTAAATATTGATATATAGTACGATGGTATTCGGACACCAGAAGAGTTTCGGAGTGCACCGGGTAGTCATCGGGTCACCGGAAGGGGTTTCGGACACCCCCGGTAAGTGTATGGGCCTAATGGGCCAAAGGGGGGAACAGACCAGCCCCTGGTGCGCCCCTTCTTTGGACAGTAGGCCCTAGGGGAAGGAAAGGGGAGGGGTGGCCCCTCCTTCCTTTCTCTCCTCAAGGGAGAAAGGAAAGGGGGGCGCGACCCTCCCCTGCCTTTCCCCCGCACCTATATAAGGCAAGGGGGGACGCGGCTTGGGAGGGACCCCAAGTAGGATTCCTCCTACTTGCGCGCCCCCTTTGGCTGCTCCTCCCTCCCTCCCACCTATATATATGTGGGAGGGGGGCGCCTAGCACATGAGAGACAATTGCCTAGCCGTGTGCGGTGCCCCCTCCACCGTTTACACCCCCCCGGTCATATTTTCGTAGTGCTTAGGCGAAGCCCTGCGGAGATCACTTCACCATCACCGTCACCATGCCGTCGTGCTGCCGAAACTCATCTACTATCTCGCCGTCTTGCTGGATCAAGAAGGCGGAGGACGTCACCGAGCTGAACATGTGCAGAACGCGGAGGTGCCATACGTTCGGTACTTGATCGGTTGGAATGTGAAGGAGTTCGACTACATCAACCACGTTGTTAAACGCTTCCGCTTACGGTCTACGAGGGGACGTAGACACACTTTTTTCCTCGTTGCTATGCATCTCCATGGATAGATCATTGCGTGTGCATAGATTTTTTTTTTCTTTTCCAACGTTTCCCATAAAACCATGAGTACTCATCCAAAGTACTCGCAAGACTGACATCATATCTATACTAAGTATGCATCAGTATCAAAGGAATGAACTATATTTGTGGACTGAACTGCAGAATGCCAGAGGAGAAGGGAAAGCCTAGCCTATCGAAGACTAGCATCTTCAAGCATCTTGCAGCATTCAGAAGAGTACATAATAGCGTTTTATAATTAACAAGCATGTTGTAGTATTAAGGCCCAGAGATCCTTCCTCGACTCCCTGCGAGAAAGCAATCCTGGAGCCATCATATCCATCTCATATCTCAAGTATCCATTTCTAGTTGTAATAGATTGGGATACAACTCCGAGCGTCCGTTACCGTGGACACGACTATTTGAATAGATAACTTCCCTGCAGGGGTGCACCACATTACCCAACATGCTTGATTACTCTGGCCGGACACACTTTCCTGGGTCATGCCCAGCCTCGAAAGATCAACACGTCATAATCCTACCTAGGCTCCGCAGAGAGGTCCATGTCGGTCTACATCCTAAGCGCTCCGGGGTCTTGGGCCCATCGCCCTTTGCACTCTGGGTTGTTGCACGCAGGGCAGACCCTGGCACCACCTCTGTCATGGATGGCACCGGCCCAGCCGTGCCGCAATGCTGAACTAGATGTCTGACAGAGCTTTCAGAAGAAACATACGACGCCCAGTACCCATAACTGATCCCGCATGGCGGTTAGTGCGTATAGGCCAGTGGCCAACTCAGATCAAATACCCAAACCCTTAGTGTATTGGGAGCTCGCGGAGACGAGCAGAGACTCACGATCATGTGACCCTGTCGCCCCGTCTCGAGGAAATATGGCAAGGGCCAGGCCCAACCCTCTCTCTCTAGTAGGCCTGGGCATTCGGTAGAAACCGAAAGTTCGGTTTCAACTGTTTGATTTTTTGTCAAAATTGGTTAGTCAGATTGCTAACCGAAAAGAGCACCAAAATTTTAAAAACCGAAATTTCGGTTAACCGACCATTCAGTTCGGTTTTCATTTTCCACCAAAAAATAGCTTGAGTTTTTCTCACCCCGCTGCTGCGTGCAATTTAGCACTTGCACCCTGCCTTCTTAAGTAGCTGAGCTCCCCGCCTCATCTCTGTAGCTAGGCGAGGTGGGAGAAATCCAAATGAAGTGATGTACTAGTGCAGACTGTGAGAAGCTATTATGCACAAGAGTGGGCTTTGGACAGTTGCCCGTACGTGGCCGGCCCAGGAGACAAGGCCGTCTCTGACTCACATGCGGCCACGCTAGGATTTGACTCGCATGTTGTTTTCAGTACGTGGCAAGGTCCATAGCAAACTGAGAGCTGGGATTTGCGTGTTCGGCCAACTTACTTCGGTTTCTATTTCGGTTATTGGTATAAAACCAAACCAACCAAATTAAATTCGGTTAGTACAAGTAAAAACAAATTTTACTGTAGCAGCGAGAAAAAACGAAAATTCAGTTTTTTCGGTTTCGGCATCGATTCGGTCTTCGGTTCATCGGTTTTTATGCCCACCCCTACTCTCTAGGGCGGTCTACCTGCCCGGCCGTGCCTTGTAATTATCTCGCGGGTACCCTCCAAGTCAACCCGACTATCCAGAGACTGTCGGGAACTCAGGTTCACCTCTACTGGGCTGGTACCGCCTGTCCCTTCAGTCCCACAGTAACAGTAACTCTCGCCGGTACCCCCACGGTCAACCCGGCTTCACATATCTCATGGGTACCCCTCAGGGCCGACCTGACTTTAACATGGGCCTGGGGTAAAGCCAAGGTAACTATGTGTCCAAACATCAAGGGGGAAATCCGAGGAATCACCCTTGATGGATTCCTTCTCGATATAACCGTCAAGGTGAACTAGGAGGAATCACCCCTGATGTTCATACTTGAGGTGTTGCACGACAGGGTCATATCAGGAGTGGTGAAGGAGGAATCACCCTCCGTAGACCACGACCAACTAGCTACACTACAGAGATCTCATCAGAAGTGTTGTACGAGGTATCACCCTCAACACTCGATAGTAACTCTGTAGAGTCGTACAACTAAAGGGGGGGGGGGTGAGGTGATGTGTCGGGCTCTGGACGTCGATCACATTGATCGAGCCATTGATGATGAAGCAGGGGCAATAGGGACAAGGTGAGGGGTCACTGATGGATCACTATCCAACCTATACTAAGCATATAGGATAAGCAGGTAGGTAACAATAGCAGGTTACAAAAGCAGGCTATGCATCAGAATAGGAGAATCAAGTACAGTAGCAAAATCTAATGCAAGCATCAGAGAGAATGGAATGGGCGATATCGGAAGAATCAAGGGGGGTTTGCTTGCCTGGAAGCACTGCTGAAAACGAAGAAGGGTCATCGGTGACGTAGTCGATCACAGGGGCAGCGTTGGTCTCGGGGTCTATCTGATACGTCCATTTTGCATCATGTTTTCCTACTGTTATTTATAGTGTTTTTATCAAATATAACACTTTGTGGAGTAATTCTAATGCCTTTTCCCTCATAATATGCAAGGTTTACACAAAGAGGGAGAATACCGGCAGCTGGAATTCTGGACCTGAAAAAGCTATGTCAGATATACCTATTCTGCACATCTCCAAATGAGCTAAAATTTTACGAAGAATTATTTTGGAATATATAAAAAATATTGGAGAAAAGAAATACCAGAGGGGGCCACCCAGGTGAGGGAGTCCTGGATTAAGGGGTCCTCGGGCCGCCGGCCTATTGCTTATGGGCCAGATTGGAGGGCCACTATGGAGCCGGATTAGGGCGTGGACCTGTGACCGGACAGGAGATCTTCAGAGTCGTGGTGTGCCCTCCAAGTCAAGATTTAGCGTGATCTTTCCTTTGTTGTAACCGATCGCATGTAACCATAACCTTATTGGTGTCTATATAAACCAAAGGGTTTTAGTCTTTAGGGCTAGAGCAACTTCCAACACCCCCTCAACCTAGGGTTTAGCTCGCCTGATCTCGAGGTAGATTGACTCTGTAACCATACTACACACATCAAATACAATCAAGCAGGACATAGGGTTTTACCTCCTAGAGAGGGCCCGAACCTGGGTAAACATCGTGTTCGTCGTCCCTTGTTCCCCATCGATCCAAGATCCACAGCTCGGGACCCCTACCCGAGATCTGCCGGTTTTGACACCGACATTGGTGCTTTCATTGAGAGTTCCGCTGTTGGGTCACGGAAGGATCGATCGCTCGCCTGATCATCGAAGATGGCGTCAGCTCCGCGGACCTCTTTGTCCCTGGCCAACTCTTCGCATTCGGCAGCATCATGCTGCACGCCAACCCAACTGGTCATCTGGACCAAATCAACAATTTTGACCCGGAGCACCAGATTAGATTCGGCAACTTGGAGTACGTCACAGATGCCCGAGGTGATCTGGTCTTTGCCGGATTCGCAACCTCTCCCTGTACCCCTACGGAGCCTTCTCCCGATCCGATCTATGGATCAGCCTCAACCCCTTAGTTGGCCTTGAGCTCGGATGGCTCCGCCCTATCCGGACACCAGGAATCCCCTTCAACCGCGCTAACGGTGTTCGCCGAAGACCCTGCTCCATACCTAGACGCAGAAGCGGTGTTCGGATGCCAAGAGTCACTCTCGGCCGAACCCTCTCCTCATTACATGCCTCTGGCCTTGAGCCCCAATGATGGGTCGATGTTTCGAAGTTAGGAATCATCCCCGGCCGAACTCCCCCCCACCAACTTGGCTTTGAGCCCCAATACAGAAACAACGTCCGAAGACCAGGCCTTGTCCTCGGTCTCTAATGACTGTCCGGCCACATGCCCAATCCTGGGCCTCAAGGTCAACTTGGCCCTGGAAAACCAGGATCCAGTTCGGGCCTGGACCACCCCTCACCCCGCCACAACGGAGACCGGCCCAAAGTAGCCACCACATGCCAGCTCGGCAAGCCTCACCTTGTTGAACAAGGTGCTCGACCAAATCCGGATTATGGCCATCCAAGATGACTCACCCTCGGCCTGCGTTCAGCAGCCCCTCGAGGTGAATTACAGGGAATTTTACGACCCACCCACCACCCACTTAGTAGCCACAGTCGAAGACTTAACCGACATACTGGACTACACCTCGAAAAATGCTGAATACATGGATGAGGATAGTGGAGCCATGGTTAACACCGATGTTGCTCCCCCCGTCACCGGCCGCTAGACGGCCACTGATACGTCTCCATCGTATCTGCTTTCCCTAACGCTTTTGCTCTTGTTTTGGACTCTAATTTGCATGATTTGAATGAAACTAACCCGGACTGATGCTATTTTCAGCAGAACTACCATGGTGTTGTTTTTGTGCAGAAATAAAAGTTCTCGGAATGGAACAAAACTTTTTGGAGAATTATTTCAGAATATATAAAAAATACTGGAGCCAAGAACCACCAGAGGGGGGCCCCTGGTTGAGCACAACCCACCAGGGCACACCACCCCCTCCAGGCGTGCCCAGGTGGGTTGTGCCCACCTGGTGGCCCCGCAGACCCTAATTCCAACTCCTTAAATACCTATTTTCGAAGAAAAAATTGAGGAGGAAGTTTCATCGCGTTTCATGATAGGGAGCCGCCGCCGCCTCCTGTTCTTCATCGGGAGGCCAGATCTGGAGTCCGTTCGGGGCTCCGGAGAGGGGAATCTTCGGTCTTCGTCATCACCAACCCTCCTTCATCACCAATTCCATGATGCTCCCCACCGGGAGTGAGTAATTCCTTTGTAGGCTCGCTGGTCGGTGAGGAGTTGGATGAGATTCATCATATAATCGAGTTAGTTTTGTTAGGGCTTGATCCCTAGTATCCACTATGTTCTGAGATTGATGTTGTTATGACTTTGCCATGCTTAATGCTTGTCACTAGGGCCCGAGTGCCATGATTTCAGATCTGAACCGTTTATGTTTTCAGCATTATATTTATGTTCTAGATCCGATCTTGCAAGTCGATCATATTCACCTATTGCGTGTTATGATCCGTAAACCCCGGGGTGACAATAATCGGGATACTTTCCGATGATGAGCGTAGTTTGAGGAGTTCTTGTGTTCACTATGTGTTAATGCTTTGTTCCGGTTCTCTATTAAAAGGAGACCTTAATATCCCTTAGTTTCCTTATGGAACCCGCTGCCACGGGAGGGTAGGACAAAAGATGTCATGCAAGTTCTTTCCATAAGCACGTATGACTATTTACGGAATACATGCGTACATTATATTTATGAACTGGAGCTAGTTTTGCATCGCCCTAGGTTATGACTGTTATATGATGAATATCATCCAATGAATTCACCGATCCAATGCCTACGAATTTTCCACATATTGTTCTTGCTAAGTTACTACTGCTGTTGCTACTGTTACACTTGCTACAAAATCATTGCTATCACTGTTACCGTTACTGCTAGTATCATCACTGCTATCAAAACTATCATATTACTGTGCTACTGATCATATTGCTGCAAATATTTAATCTCCAGGTGTAGTTGAATTGACAACTCAACTGCTAATACTTGCAAATATTCTTTGGCTCCCCTTGTGTCGAATCTATAAATTTGGGTTGAATACTCTACCCTTGAAAACTGTTGCGATCCCTATACTTGTGGGTTATCAAGACCTTTTTCTGGCGCCGTTGCCGGGGAGCATAGCTATATTTGTTGAGTCACTTGGGATTATTATCTATTTATCACTATGAAGAATTTGAAGGATACCAAGACTAAGATTTTTCCCTCTAAGATGAGGGGAGGTAAGGAACTGCCATCTAGCTTTGCACTTGATTCACCTTCTATTTTGAGTAGACTTGCAACACCACCACATGCTATTAATCCTGATATGTCACAAGTTATTGATGATGCTACTTCTGCTATGAATGCTACTCATGATTATGCTAGTACCTTGCTTGATGATAATATGCCACTAGGTGAATATCTTGATGAACAACTTGCTAGAGCTAAAGATATTGAGAATGCTGAAACTGATGAAATTATTGAGACTGATGAAGTGCTTGAAACTGAAAATCTTGAAACACCTATTAGGCCTAGCTCTCCTAGATATGAATTTCCTAAGATACCTAAAGGTTATGTTATGGATGAGGAGACAACTAGAGATTTTCTTGCTTGCAATGATAGAGATGATCTTAGTAAATTATTATGCAAACTGAAACAAAAATCTTTGAATGCTAGAATGAAATGTGATCCTAAGTTTGCTACTTCACCTATCTTTGTTAATGATAAGGATTATGAATTCTCTGTCGACCCAGAGTTAATTACTTTGGTTGAATCTGATCCTTTCCATGGCTATGAAACTGAAACTGTTGTGGCACACCTTACTAAATTAAATGATATAGCCACCCTTTTTGCTCATGATGAGAAGATTCGCTATTATTATATTCTCAAATTATTTCTGTTCTCATTAAAGTTTGATGCTAAGATATGGTACAACACTCTTGCTACTAGTTGTGTGCATAGTCCCCAGGATATGATTTATTACTTCTCTGAAAAATATTTTCCTGCTCATAAGAAACAAGCTGCCTTACAGGAAATATTTAATTTTGTGTAAATTGAAGAAGAGAGTCTCCCACAAGCTTGGGGGAGGCTTCTCCAATTGCTTAATGCTTTGCTTGATCATCCTCTTGAGAAAAATGAAATACTTGATATCTTCTATAATGGACTAACCGATGCTTCTAGGGACTTCCTAGATAGTTGTGCTGGTTGTGTTTTCAGGGAACGAACTGTTGAACAAGCTGAGGAATTATTGAATAACATATTGAAAAATTATGATGATTGGACTCTTCCCGAACCACTGCCTAAACCCACTCCAAAGAAGAGGGGTATCTTATATCTAAGTCCCGAAGATATGCAGGAGGCAAAGAAAAGTATGAAGGAAAAAGGTATTAAAGTAGAGGATGTTAAAATTTTACCTCCTATTGAAGAAATACATGGACTTGACACACCACCACCAAAGGTGGTAGAGGTAAATCTTTAATGAAATTTGATGAAAGTGACATCCCTTACAATAAACAACCTAGTCAATGCCTTTATGAGTTTGATAATTATATTAGAAAACAAGATCACTTCAATCAAAATATTATAAAACAATTGAAATATAATTCTAATATGATTGCTCGCTTGAGTGACTTGTTATTTAGAATTACTAATGATGTAAGAGGAGTAGGAAAACATGCCTCTATGGTTCAAACCCAACTAGAACAAGTTGCTAAATCTCAAAGATAATTGCTTGATGAAATGGATAATAATATGAATGATCATGCAGTTAGAGTAATGACTAGAGGAGGTAGAATGACTCAGGGACCACTTTATCCTGAGGGACACCCTAAAATAATTGAACAAGACTCTCAAAGAATCATCACTGATGCACCTAGTCCTTCTAAAAAGAAGAAGAAAAGGAAAAATGATAGGACCTTGCATACCTCTAGTGAACGTGAAATAGAAAAACCTCCTGAAGATAATAATGATGTTTCTATTTCTGATGCTATAACTCAATCTGGTAATGAACATTCATCTAGTGATAATGAAAATATAATGATGATGTTCATGAAGACACTCAACCAGACAATGATAAACAACCAGATAATGATGTTGAAATAGAACCAGTGGTTGATCTTGATAACCCACAACCTAAAAATAAAAGATATGATAAAAGAGACTTTGTTGCTAGAAAACATGGAAGAGAAAGAGAACCATGGGTTCAAAAACCCATGCCCTTTCCACCTAAATCAACTAAGAAAAAGGATGATGAAGAATTTGAACGATTTGCTGAAATGCTTAGGCCAGTCTTTTTGCGCACTCGCTTGACTGATATTTTAAAGATGGCCCCTTATGCAAAATATATGAAATACATCATCACTAATAAGAGAAAGATACCGGAAGCTGAAATCTCCACCATGCTTGCTAATTATTCTTTTAAGGATGGAGTACCTAAAAACCTGGGAGATCCAGGAATACCAACTATACCTTGCTCCATCAAAAGAAATTATGTTAAAACTGCCTTGTGTGATCTAGGAGCTGGTGTTAGTGTTATGCCTTTCTTCTTATATAAAAGACTTGACTTGAATAAACTCACACCTACTGAAATATCTTTGCAAATGTGTCGGTGCAACAAACCCTGGGTCTGTTGCCCAGACCGTGCACAGGCCTAAGATCAAGATTGCAACATCCAAGACAAGACCAAGATGAAGAGATAGGCTCTTTGAGGAATCAAAGGGCAAGTTAAGAAGACCAAGTCAAGCCAAGAAGCAAGACACCACTAAGGGAAAGCCTCCCTTGCCGGGTAGGAGAGCCTGGAAAGGTCAAGGTTGCCCCGGGAGCAAGCCTCAGGACCGCCCCGGCAGGCCTGCCGGGGCATACGAAGGCAAAACACCCCGCCAAGGCTTCACCGCCCCACCTCACAGCGACGCAAGTCATCAATCGGCATGGTGTCAAGCCCCAAGATGACTAAGTGGCTACCTTTTGCCACATGGCAGCCATTTCCTACAGGAATCACCTCCAGATGACACCCGTCCTGCGACGTGTTATGCAGACAAGAGAGAAGGTGGCCAAACAGCTCGGCAAGGCGTGCCGGGCAGGCCATGATGTGACACTGAGCAACACATTTAATGCGTACTGCTCTGTCTGCAGAGTAGATATGATAGCACTGTTCACTATCTAATCAGTACACAATGACTGATTTGCCACTGTGGTGACCCCTTAATCTATAAAAGGAGGCCCATGGCAACCATAGAAAGGATTCGGACCCCCGTACACTCATACGCGCGTAGCTGCTCTCGCCCTGAGGCAACCCTGCCGGGTAAGAGCGCTGTGTTTCCACCACCATCCACCATCAATCCACCAAAGCAGGAGTAGGGTTTTACGCCTCGCGGCGGCCCGAACCTGGGTAAAACTGCCCGTGTGATCTCTGCCGCGCTACGCTGCGCTCCTTTGCTCTTTGTGTAACGTGCTCAGTCCCCCTGCCGAACCAAAAGGGGCCCTTGGCCCCATAGGTGGCCAGGTAGGGGGCTGTGCTTGCGCGAACCCAAGAAGTGTACGAAGTGCATCATCTTCACCGCCATCTTCTTCATCAACGGCTCCATCGTCCATGGCGCCCAAGAAGAAGCCCGGCGCCGCAGCTCATCCATCCACCTCGAAGGCCCCGCCGCATGCGCCCGCCAGCGCCGCGGGGGCTACGGGGACGCCTAGAACTGCGGACGCTGTGGGGGACGTGGTCGGCGCGGGCGGCGTTGTTACCACCTCCCCTGCGGCCAAACCAGGAGCAGGAGGCACCGGAGAAGGACATCACCAACTACATTCCAGCGGCCACGCCCCACGAGGTACGGGAGGAGAGATCATTCCATCTGTACCTCCCCGCCCGGCCGAGGGGCACATCCGCAGCGGGGGTACTCGATCTGGGGGGAATCGCAACTCCTCGACTGCTCCCGTCGCGGGAGCGACCGTGGAACATGCGCCACCGCCGGAATGAGCCGACCCAGCCGCTACGCCAAACGGAGCCGCTGGCCCTCAAGCGCCTCCACCTCGTCCACACGCCATCCAGGCGGCTGGCTCACAACGACGAGAGCACAACGCGACCGCTACCGGCACCGTCAGGAGCCGGGCGACGTTACGGTCTTCATCGACATCCATGCCAAGCACCGCTTCGGAGGCCATGGCGCGGGCTCAGCTACTGTTGAAATTTCCGCCGGCAGCCGATTAGATGGATGAGTGGAGAGCCACCATTCAGAGTCTGATTGGCTTCACCGAGGCGGGAGCATCACAGCAGGCTGGCCCACCATGGCCTCCCCAGGCAACGGCAATGGCCCACGCTGCTGGCCATGCGGATGGGGCCACTCCTACGGTGCAGTCCCCTCCGCGGGAGCCGGCGCGGGAGCCGCGCAACCAAGAACCTGACGACGTCTTGATGGCTTCGTCCGACCCTCGAGCATGACAAGGCCCACGACGAGTCCTGGAGGACAGGCGAAGGGAAGGCGCGCGTGTCAACACCGAGCGACACCGCGACGCCCACCGCCAGTCCGACAGGCATGATGGCCCCGACGTCGAGGAGCCCGCACTCGCTGACGGCGGGTACCTGCCTTTCGAGGCTGGGTGCCCTGCCTTCACCCGCGAGCTGCGGCAAGTCTGTTGGCCGTCCACTCGCACATTCAAGCCAGAGATACCAGAGGAGTATGACGGAAGACTAAACCCGGCAGAGTTCTTGAGCATCTACACCATCGCTGTTCAAGCTGCCGGGGGAAGAGATGAGTATTCGCCAACTACTTCCCTTTGGCACTCCAGCCAAATGTGAGGTCGTGGCTGAATCACCTGCCGGAGAACTCCATTTTGACTTGGGCTGACCTGTGCCATGAGTTCGTTGGCGCCTTCACGGGAGGCTATCAAGAACCAGGGCGGCCCAGCGACTTGCAGCTCCTCCCGTAGAAGGAAGGCGAGAGCCTTCGAAAATACATGCAGAGATTCAGCAGAGTCCACAGGAATATTCCAGACATCCACCCGGTAGCTGTGATAGCTGCGTTCCAGTCCAACGTGCGCAATCATCGGATACGTTCCAAGATGAACATTCGATTGCCCAAGACTGTGAAGGAGCTTTACACTCTGGTGGATAAGTGTGCTCGAATAGAGGAGGGGAGGAAGCTCCCCGGAGAAGAGGATGGCATCGACATCGATTCAGAGGATGATGACGAGGTTGCCAGTCAAAAGAAGAAGAACAAGAACTGCAACAAAAGGCGCAAGGATAAGGCAGTGATGACCGTTGAGGGATCGGGCATGCCTAGTACCGGCAAGAAAGCCAAGGCTGAGATACCCGGCAAGGAGGTTGCCGCGTGCACTGACTGCCGGGAAGCCGCGGCTACCAAGAAGGCTGGGAAAGGCGATGGCCCGTATTGCAAGATCCATCAGACCAAGGGCCACGATCTCCAGGAGTCTCATCAAGTGTAGCAGCTTGTCAAGAAGCAGAGGGCTGAATATGAGAAGCGAGATAAAGAGAAAGGTCAGAATGGCGCTGGCAGAAAGGGCCGGGGTGGCGGAGCAATCCGCCCTGGCAAGGCTCCTCAGAATCAAGGGAAACCCGCCAGAGGCCGTGCGAAGGAGGATTGCAATGACGAGAGTGATGGAGGAGATGAAGAGGAGACCAGCAAGCAGGAATTCCAGAAAGCCACTGATGCCCTATGCATTGACGGGGGTGCATCTTTGCACTCCTCTCACCGCCAACTTAAATGGTGGGCGCGTGAAGTCAATGTCGTGGAGCCAGCGGCAGACTCTCGAAGGCCGCTCAAGTGGTCCCGCACGCCCATCATCTTCGACGAAGAGGACCACCCTGACCTCACCACCGCGGTAGGGTGCTTGCCGTTGTTGGTATCACCAACAATCCGCAACCTCAAAGTCACAAAGATGCTGGTTGATGGCGGGGTTGGGTTGAATCTGATTTCTTCAAAGGTCATCAGCAAACTCCAGATAGCAGAAGAAGAGCTTAAAGTTACTAGTACGTTTCAAGGGATCAACCCCGGCAGGAGTCGTCCTAAGGGGAAAATCACGTTACCGGTGACATTTGGGGGGAAATTGAATTACCGGACTGAGAAGATTGTGTTTGATGTGGTTGACCTCCCCCTGCCATACAATGGAATCCTTGGTCGCCCAGCTTTGGCCAAGTTCATGGCGGCATCCCACTATGCCTACAACACCTTGAAGATGCCAGGGCCGGTGGGCGTCATTTCTATTCCATCAGACGAGAAGGACGCAATTATTTGCGTGGACAAGATGTACCGGGATGCAGTCGCGGCAGAGGTCACTGAAACTGCAATCCCCGCCAAGGAAAGTAATGGAAAGAAGAAGGCTAACAGGGACGCCGGCAAGGAATCCGGGAAGCGTACCTCTTCGGGGTATGCTGCGCCTGTTGATGACTCAGCGGAGAGTTCCAATAGCAAGAGATCCAAGGCCTCTACACCCGCTGTGAAACAGGTCCCGACAGGGCTAGCTGGCGCTGGTGGTACTTTCACCATCAGCGCCACCCTCGATGACAAATAGGAAAGCGCGCTCGTTGCCTTCCTACGGGCGATGTCGATGTGTTTGCCTGGCAACCATCTGACATCCCCGGTGTTCCCAGGAAGGTAATCGAGCACCACCTTGTTGTCTGCCCACATGCCCAACCCGTCAAGCAGAAGGTCCAGAAGCAAGCTTTGGAGCGACAGCAGTTTATTGCCAAGGAGATCAAGAAACTTGAGGCAGCTGGTCTAGTTAGAGGAGTGTTGCATCCAATGTGGTTAGCAAATCCGGTGGTGGTATGCAAGGCCAATGGGAAGTGGAGGCTGTGCATAGATTTTGCGGATCTGAACAAATCATGCCCGAAGGACCCATTTCCTTTGCCGCGCATCAACCAGATTGTAGATTCCACCTCCGGGTGTGACCTGCTTTCCTTCCTGGATGCCTACTCTGGATATCATCAGATCTTCATGTCCAAGGAAGATGAAGAGAAGACTACGTTCATCACCCCATGTGGCACATACTGCTTCGCTCGGATGCCTTTCGGGTTGAAGAGCGCTGGGTCTACTTTTGCAAGAGCAGTCTAGATTGGTCTTGGGTCACAGTTGCACAGGAATGTTGAGACTTACATGGATGATATTGTGGTCAAGACCAAGGACAGATCAACCCTCATTCAGGATTTGGAAGGGACATTTGCTAATCTGCGCAAGATCAACTTGAAGCTAAATCCAGAGAAGTGTGTGTTTGGCGTTCCTTCCGGCAAGCTACTTGGCTTCTTTGTGTCCCACCAGGGGATAGAGGCCAACCCCGACAAGATCAAGGCCGTCGAGCAGATTCAAGCACCCAAGACAGTCAAGTACGTGAGGCGTTTGACTGGATGTGTTGCCGCGCTTAGCGGGTTCATTTCCAAGTCTGCCGAGCGTGCCTTGCCATTCTTCAAGGTTTTGAAAAAGGTAGGGCCCATGGAATGGACCCCAGAGGCAGACGCCGCACTACAAGATTTGAAGGCCTACCTTTCCTCTGTGCCCACTTTGGTTGCTCCAAAACCTCAAGAGCGGTTGCTGCTATACTTGGCGGCAACTAATCAGGTGGTTAGCGCAGCACTGGTGGCACAGAGGGAAGTGGATGGAGCAGTAGACACGGCTGGTGTCCCTCCCGGGGAGGAAAGCGAACACACCCCAGCAAGGTCAGATGCAGATCAAGGAAGAGAAGAGCAAAGCAGCGGAAGCAGTTCTCTGGTCACGGCTAAGAAGAAAGTGGTGCAGCGCCTAGTATACTTCGTCAACTCCCTGTTGCAGGGGGCTAGATCCAGGTACTCTGGCATGCAAAAATTGATCTTTGGCCTTGTCATGGCCTCAAGGAAACTGCGCCACTACTTCCAAGCCCATGAGATCACAGTTGTCACCCACTTCCCTTTGCAACGAATACTCCAAAACCTTGAGGCTACCAGCAGGATAGTGGAGTGGGCTTTGGAGTTATCCAGCTTTGGTTTGAACTTTGAGAGCACATCTACCATTTAGAGCAGAGCATTGGCAGAATTTATTGCAGAATGGATGCCAACTCTTGATGAAGAGGTATTGGAGACAGTTATCCCTGGCAAGGAAGCGCCCCAAGAATGGATCATGTATTTCGATGGTGCCTTCTCCCTACAAGGTGCAGGGGCTGGCGTCCTTCTCGTTGCTCCCACTGGAGAGCACCTAAAGTACGTCGTCTAGATGCATTTTCCCCGGGAGGAAGCTACCAACGATACAGCAGAGTATGAAGGGCTCCTTGCCGGGCTCAGAATTGCAATAGAACTAGGGATCAAGAAGTTGGTCATCCGTGGAGATTCACAACTTGTGGTGAGACAAGTCAACAAGGATTACCAAAGTCCATTGATGGAGGCATACGTTGAGGAAGTGAGAAAGTTGGAGAAGCGCTTTGACGGATTGCAAACAGAGCATGTACCCCGTGCGGAAAACAACATCGCTGATCATCTGTCAAAGTGCGCTGCGCAGAAGCTCCCTGTGGAACCAGGAACTTTTGTTCTCCATCTGAATCAGCCCTCCGTATCCCCGGCAACAATGGCCAGAAAGAGGAGGAAATTGGACTCCGGCAGGCCTCTCCCGGTAGAACCTCTCGAGGATCCCGACAGAAAGCTTGTCGAGCACAACTCCCCTTCGGTCACTGAGCTGCATCCTCCCACCAGGCCACCAGTCCCCGCGGTCGAGGATTGCACTCTCACGGATGGGGAGGTGCCATTAGTCCTTGTTGCCGAGCCACAGACTCTGCCTTGGGCACGGCACATAGTCCATTTCCTCCAAACTGGAGAACTTACCGAAGAGCAAGAAGAAGCTGAAAGAGTAGCCCAGAGGGCCAGTATGTATCAGTTCGTTGATGACACGCTGTACAGAAGGAGGCCCAACAGTGTGAAATTGAAGTGCATTTGCCGGGAAGGAGGAAAGGAACTGCTGGCGGAGATACACAATGGTATGTGCGGCTCCCACATTGGATCAAGGGCGTTGGTTGGGAAAGCTTTCCGGCAAGGATTCTACTGGCCCACAGCCCTCCAAGATGCGGTCGAGCTTGTCACCAAGTGTGAAGCCTGCCAGTTCCATTCCAAGAACATCCACCTACCTGCCCAAGCTCTTCAGACAATCCCTTTATCATGGCCGTTTTTGGTCTGGGGGCTCGATATCCTCGGCCCTTTCCCCCGTGCTGCCGGGGGCTTTGAATTCTTGTTCGTTGCAATCGACAAGTTTTCAAAGTGGCCGGAAGTAGAGCCCGTGAGAAAGGTGACTGCTCAGTCAGCTATCAAGTTCTTGAAAGGATTGGTGTGCCGCTTCGGAGTTCCTGCCCGGATCATCACTGACAACGGCACCCAGTTCATGAGTCGCGCCTTCATGCAATATGTTCATGCCCTCGGAAGCAAAATCTCATTCGCCTCTGTGTCTCATCCAAGGAGCAACGGGCAAGCTAAGAGGGCGAACGCTGAAGTGTTGCGAGGACTCAAGATGAGAACTTTCGATTGGCTGCAAAAGTGCGGCAGGCGGTGGATCGATGAGCTGCCGGTGGTTCTTTGGTCCCTCAGAACGACACCAAATTGAGCTACTGGGCAGACTCCCTTCTCCCTAGTCTATGGGGCAGAAGCAGTTATCCCCACGGAACTCATTTACGGGTCACCTCAAGTGCTTGCCTATGATGAAGTAGCGCAAGATCAGCACCGGTGTGACGACACTATGCTACTCAAGGAGAACCGTCTCTGGGCTGCTACGCGTGCCGCACGCTATCAGCAAGCCCTACGTCGCTATCACAGCCGCAGGGTTCATGCCCAGTGTTTTGAGGAAGGCGACCTTGTCCTTAGGCGCGTTCAGTCCGCCAAGGGTGCAAACAAGTTGACGCCGAAGTGGGAAGGCCCTTACGGGGTAGTACGAGTCACCAGACCTGGTGCAGTCCGTCTGGAGACCGGAGATGGCATTCAGTTGCAAAACTCATGGAACATTGAGCATCTCCGCAAGTTCTACCTGTAAGGCGCGGCTGTCGGGCCCTGCCCGGCAGCCACCCTTTTCTACAGGCCTTGCCTCTGGTGCATGTAACCCCTTGTACAAAGCCAGGCGCAGACCCTGAGCAACAGAGAAATAAATGAAGCGCTGGGGAGCCCCCGATAAATCGCATGCATGCATAAGCATATCATGAGCATTGCATGTTCATGTAGATAAGATCGCATGAGGCATCATTTTCATCTGCATCATACTGCAGGCTCCTACTGTGGATTCGGTCCCGAAAAAGGAGAAGAGAAGACAAGCCTACATCGCGATCCCCGGCAAGCCCAAACAGATAAGTTTTCTCTCTTATCTATACGCTTTCTGTAAGTAAAACTTGTGCATAGGAAAACCATGCCGCTTTCAAGACTTAGGTGCTCCCGTCCCTTGACTCGAACTTTGCTTTGGTCAGGGAGGTTGTAGTGGCCTTTGGCGAGAAGGTTGGCGGGGGGCTGGTCCCTCTTCACGATTTGTGCCCGGCAGGCCCAGCCCTGCGGCAGCAACTTGAGGGTACCGGCAGGATAGCCTACAGGGAAAAACTTGTTTACTTGAGCGTAAAGAGGCATTCTCCCTCTGCATGGACATGTTACATGCACAAGTGCCCGGCAAGGTTTATCTTTTTCATTAATATGCTGATCAACAAGTACAGACCTTACAGAATGCAAACATGGATAAAAGAGATTACATAATTTGAACTAAAGTTTGGCAAGTGCCTACATATTTTAGATTGAAAAAGAGAGATAAATGCTCATGATCCCCTTTTCTACTCCGTCCTTCTTTTCTTCGAAACTACAGGGGGAAACGAAGAAGACGGAGGGAAGGCCTGGCTGGGATTCAACGCCTCCCTAGGATCAGGATGGCGTCGTTCTCGGGCTAGGAGGAAGAAACCGGAGGGCAGGTGTGGATGGTGACACTGCCGGAAGCTCAACCAGTGGTGATGGTGCTGCCAGCAAGCACGCCTCATCGGAGCGGTCGCCCCCGCTCTTGACGGGTCGTGGGTCGCCGCCACCTCCTTTACCACTATCGCTCGAAGCTCCCGCCACGCCAACCAGTGCGAACACCAAGCGCTCCGGGTAGCTCCACAGAGAGCATGGTCGTCTCCAATGACCCGAAGACAAGGGGCCGCCGCACTTTAAAGAAGCACACATGGGGACGAGGATCTCGCCCATACGCCGGGTAGGCGGTGCCCTGAGAGGAGGAATCCGCCATTACCGATACTGAACCACCTTTGCGGCCTCCCTCCGGCGTCACAGGAAAAGAAGAACTAGGCCACGATCGACTACCACGCCTCGTGTCCATTATGGGCCTTGGTGTGGTGTCGCTTGCGTCGCCCCTCACTAAGATTGGAGCTACGAGCGGCCCGGTGACGAGCACACCAGAGTCGCTACCTCCAGTGCTACCACCGCGCCGCCCGCACACCCCCCTGAGGCCTGCGCGAAGACAGGAAGAGGATTCTGCCCTAGCACTCGATGCCGTCGACCCCAAGCTAGGGTCCGGGGCTTGGCCCCAAGCTCTCCTCTTCGGCATACCCCAGGAGGAAGCAGAGAATGAAGGAGGTGAGTGGACGAATACTCCCACTCCTTCCCCATCCCTCCTTTTATAGATGGGCCGGGGTCGGGAGCTGCTCCCTCAGCGGGGGACCGCCGTCCTCCTCCACCAATCCATGAAAACCAGGCCCCTGCCTTAACGCTCCCCTGCACCACGCGCCTCCGTTACCTACCCCGCTCGATGCATGCAGCATACGTGGCCGGGGATAAGGGTGTGGTGGGAAGAGTGAATTGGCAGTTACTTGCCCGTGCGTTAAAGTCATTCGCGGGCCATTACAAGAGTGGCCCCACTGCAGTTGGCATTACGCGATGGGCGGAAGAACCGGGAACTGACCTGGGCTCAGGTTAATGAAGAAGCAAAGAAGATCTCAAAGGGCAAGCAGCTATTTCCCCCTCGCCTATGCACAAGTTAGGGCCTACCCCGACGACGCCCGGCAACTCGTTCGGGCCAGGCCTGGGGGCTCCTGTTGGTGCAACAAACCCTGGGTCTGTTGCCCAGACCATGCACAGGCCCAAGATCAAGATTGCAACATCCAAGACAAGACCAAGATGAAGAGATAGGCTCTTTGAGGAATCAAAGGGCAAGTTAAGAAGACCAAGTCAAGCCAAGAAGCAAGACACCACTAAGGGAAAGCCTCCCTTGCCGGGCAGGAGAGCCTGGCAAGGTCAAGGTTGCCCCGGGAGCAAGCCTCAGGACCGCCCCGGCAGGCCTGCCGGGGCATACGAAGGCAAAACACCTCGCCAAGGCTTCACCGCCCCACCTCACAGCGACGCAAGTCATCAATCGATGCGGTGTCAAGCCCCAAGATGACTAAGTGGCTGCCTTTTGCCACATGGCAGCCATTTCCTACAGGAATCACCTCCAGATGACACCCGTCATGCGACGTGTCACGCAGACAGGAGAGAAGGTGGCCAAACAGCCCGGCAAGGCGTGCCGGGCAGGCCATGATGTGACACTAAGCAGCGCATTTAATGCGTACTGCTCTGCCTGCAGAGTAGATATGATAGCACTGTTCGCTATCTAATTAGTACACAATGAATGATTTGCCACTGTGGTGACCCCTTAATCTATAAAAGGAGGCCCATGGCAACCATAGAAAGGATTCGGACCCCTGTACACTCATACGCGCGTAGCTGCTCTCGCCCCGAGGCAACCCTGCCGGGCAAGAGCGCTGTGTTTCCACCACCATCCACCATCAATCCACCAAAGCAGGAGTAGGGTTTTATGCCTCGCGGCGGCCTGAACCTGGGTAAAACTGCCCGTGTGATCTCTGTCATGCTACGCTGCGCTCCTCCGCTCTTTGTGCAACGTGCTCAGTCCCCCTGCCAAACCAAAAGGGGCCCGTGGCCCCATAGGTGGCCGTGGTTTCCCACGACAAAATGACTGACAAAACAACTACCATACCTATCGGTATTTGTGAGGATGTGCCCGTTGTTGTTACAAATGTTACTATCTTAACTGACTTTGTTATACTTGAGATGCCCGAGGACGACAACATGTCGATTATCCTTGGTAGACCCTTCTTGAATACTGCAGGGGCTGTTATTGATTGCAATAAAAGCAAGGTCACTTTTCATATCAATGGTAATGAGCATACGGTGCACTTTCCGAAGAAACAATTCCAAGTGAATGGTATTAATGTTATTGAAAAATCTCCGACACTCACTATTGGAAGTGTTCAACCACCTCTACCTACTGCCAAAAAGTATGAAATGCTTATTGTTGGGGGCATGCATATCCACGTTGAGGTAACTTAGTGTTTTACGAAAGTTCTTTGATTTCATGCTAATCTAAGGTGGTTGTTAATAAGACTTGATCAACCTTATTAATGGATCATTTTTGAGAGGTATGAAGTTGATGAATTTAGTAAGCACGACCTTTTGCTCCCAATTTTTGTTTTCTGTTTTGTTAAATAAAATAAAATGCCATGTTTTGTCTGTTTTTTGAATTTCCTGTGCAATAAAAAAATGACCCAAAAATAAAAGTTCTCAGAATGCCTTGAAAATTTAATATGATTTTTTCTGAATATTTCTGAATTTTTGGTGCAAATAACATCAGAGTGGGGTGCACCTGGTGACCACAAGACACCAGGGCATGCCAGCAACCCCAGGCGCGCCCTGGTGGGTTGTGGTCCCCACGTGGGCCCCCTCACTTATCTCTTTAGCCCATGTCATCTCCTACCTCCAGAAAAAAATCACCATAGCTCTCTCTCTCTCTCTCTCTCTCTTACGTGTTCTTGCTCTCAAACCCGTGGATTTCGATCTCTTTGCTCGAAGATCCGTTTCTGAAACTGTTTTGGGGGATTGCTACTTGGTATGTGACTCCTCCATTGCTCCAATTAGTTTTTGCTTTAGTGGATTATATCTTGAATAATTAGCTACTCTTGGTGCTACTGTAGATGAGCTTGCATGTTGAATTCTTAGAGTTCTAAGTAGTTTGAATGCTTAATGTGGCCTCTATGCACCCCCATGAGTAGTTGCTATCAATCTTGTTATGTTTTGTTGACAAAAATTTTGTGGACTAAAATTTTCAGAATTTTATCTATAGGAATAAGATGAGTTTCTTTAGGAAGTTTGCCTCCAAGAAAAATGCTAAAGGAGTCATTGGGGAATCATCAGACAATGACCTCCATACTCGGAGAAGGGCGGAGGTGCGACCGTGCGAATGGCCGCATAATCCCTTTTATGGAGGGGGCCGGGATTCATCAAGAGTTCGCCCAATTCGCTGCAAATGCCAGGCTAACCGACTTCATAGCAGCTGAGTGTGAACAATATCATCTCCTTACAAATTCCTTTGTGCAAAATTTTCATTTTCTGAGTAGGAATAACCCCCCTGAGGTGCAGTTTAATTTATATGCTGAAACCCCTTAGATGCCACTCACTGATTTTTTGCGATATATGCTTGATCCCTTCTAGCGGGGAAATTAGAGAGCCTAGACCTGCAGAGTTTGAGGACTTTTATCATACTCTGACAGTGGGAGATGAGAGGGGTGTATCGAGTGTTACCGCCACTAGCTTGCAGTTTCCTTCTGTGCATTATTTTGCTCTATTCATCGCTAAGTGTTTAATTGCTAGAGAAAAGGTTGGTGCACTCAGTGCTCCCGACTTTGCCATCTTACGTCGTGCACTTTACGGTGATAACACCTTTAGCCTCGGGGCTATTATTGCATGTTGTCTGCACCTTAACAGAACCAATGGCAAAATTCATGGCTGTATGTATGCTACTCGCTTAGCGAGTCTCTTTAACGTTCAGATACGCCAACATGATTATCCTCTGTCCAAGGTTTATCTAGATCACTAGGCGAAGGTGGCTCACCAGTTTACTGATGAGGCTGACTCTCTTCATAATATTCGTTATAACCTGGTTTACAGTGTGGAAACCCGTGATATTATCCCATTGCCTGCACCTGCTTTGTTTGATTCTATTGCCAGGGGAGGATACAGGGTCATGCCAGCGGACATTATTGCCTACCGGAACGCCCAGACAGTGGCAGAGGAGGAGCCTCAGGAGTGGGACGCTCAGGTGCCGCCGCCGCAGCACTTCGAGATGGGACCGGATGGCTACTACGAGTGGTGATTACCAAGCTAGGCCAAAAGCCTAAGCTTGGGGGAGTACGTATTCCCACCGACATTACATTCATGTTCACACATTTCATTTCGGTTGTCGGTGTTCACACTTTTTCATTGTGTTATCCATGCTAGATTTATTTTCTCGCTTTCTTCTTGTGAGTTTAAAAAACTTTGAGAAAATCCAAAAAATAATGTTTCCTGCTTCTTTTCGGTTTTTTTTTCTAGGTTGAATTAGCTGTAGCATTAAAAAGAAAACCCAAAAAGATTTCCATGTTCTTCTTTTGCTTGTTGGGAGCTCTCCCGTGTAAATAGTTTTTCTCGTTTTTTTTCTTTCTCTTTAATTTGCTTTCTTCAAGAAAAACTAAAAACTCCAAAAATATTTCAGTGTGTTTCTCCGAAATTCTTTTCTTTTTATTGAGTCATACCAAGGAGAAGACCGTGATGAAAATATTGAGTGGCTCTCATATGCATTGCTATTGATCTAACGAAGAGCCCATATTACCTTGTCTTCTCCTTTTGAATAAAATGTTTGCAGATTCCAGCTTAGTCCACGACACTCTTGCACTATTATTATTTTCATATCATTCGGTCGTGCAAGTGAAAGGCAATAATGACGATATTTGATGAACCGGCTGTGGCAAAGAGAAACGGGTATGAACTCAACTTGTTCTGTTTTTCTAAATATGTTTAACCTAGTATCCATGATTCAACATATTATGATCAAACATGTTTGCAATGACAATTAGAGATTATAGTTTCTCATGCCATGCGAAAGTAGCTAGGAGTGGATAATGATTTATCCTGGATGTCAACATGCATTAAAATGATTGTGATGTAGTATGATGATATGGTATCCTCCTCTGAATGTTTCAAGTGGCTTGACTTGGCACATGTTCATGCATGTAGTTGAATCAAAACCAACATAGCCTCTATGATATTTATGTTCATGGTGTTCATATCCTACTCATGCTAGTATCCAATGTTAATTATGCATAATGCATGTTCATGACCGTTTTCGCTCTCTAGCTGGCCGCTTCTCAACCTATTTGCTAGCCTTCGCCTGCACTAAGTGGGAATACTGCTTGTGCATCAAAACCCTAAAACCCAAGTTATTCCAGATGAGTCCACCATATCTATCTATATGAGGTATTACTTTGTCGTTCTAAGTAAATTTGCATGTGCCACCTCTAAAAACTTTAATTAAACTTCTGTTTTTGTGTGCCTGGATTATTCATAGAGCAACAGGGGGTAGTCGGTATCTTCCATGCTAAGCGGGTTATTCTCATGATGAGTGTTTATTCACTTGTCCTTGCACGAGAGGGGCGGTAATAGGGATTCCCAGTCCCAAAATAAAAAATTGCAAATAATTAAACAAAACTCCCCCAGGACTGATGTTGGTATGGACGGTACCCGTGGATTCGGCTAGCCATGGAGTGTGTTTGTTGGTGGAGGGGGAGTAAATCTTTACTTTTATCGCTTGGGAACCACCACTAATGTGTTTAGCATGGAAAATATTGATAACTTTTGGTCGTGACGTAAACAGGAAGGGTGCATTTCCCAAAATTTCATTTATCTCTGTTTTAAAAAACTTTGAGCTCTAGCACCGCTGCAAATCCCTGCTTCCCTCTGCGAAGGGACTATCTATTTAATTTTATGTTGAGTCATCACCTTCTCAAATAAGCGCCAGATCTGAGAGCACTATTGTCATCCTCATGCATTGTGTATAGTTAATGTTGGATGCATCATGACTGGATCTTTTCTACCATGGATTACAATGTTTAGTTGCTGCTTGAACTTTGGAGGTGCTCTGCATTTATGTTTTACGATCTCAAAAAGGGTTAGCGAGATACCACTGTTGTCATATTATATCACGATTGTTTTGACAAAGTGTTGTCATTTGAGATATTTTATTATCGCTCGCTAGTTGCTTATGCCATTGATATGAGTTAATATAATTTCTAAGAGTTATTGTTGACATTGTTAGTCATAATCTTTGCTGAAAACATGGGTGCTACTTAAGCTTATTTATGTAAACAAGAACAAAAGAGTTCGTAAAAGTTTTTCTTTTTCACTTTTAGTTTATCAACTGAATTGCTTGAGGACAAGCAAAGGTTTAAGCTTGGGGGAGTTGATACGTCTCCGCCGTATCTACTTTTCCTATTGCTTTTGCTCTTGTTTTGGACTCTAATTTGCATGATTTGAATGAAACTAACCCGGACTGATGTTGTTTTCAGTAGAACTACCATGGTGTTGTTTTTGTGCAGAAATAAAAGTTATCGGAATGGAACGAAACTTTTTCGAGAATTATTTTAGAATATATAGAAAATACTGGAGCCAAGAACCACCGGAGGGGGGGGGGGGCCTGGTTAAGCACAACCCACCAGGGCGCGCCACCCCTTCCAGGCGTGCCCAGGTGGGTTGTGCCCACCTGGTGGCCCCGCAAACCCTAATTCCAACTCCTTAAATACCTATTTTTGGATAAAAAACCGAGGAGGAAGTTTCATCACGTTTCACAATACGGAGCCACCGCCGCCTCCTGTTCTTCATCAGGAGGCCAGATCTGGAGTCTGTTCGGGGCTCCGGAGAGGGGAATCTTTGGTCTTCGTCATCACCAATCCTCCTTCATCACCAATTCCATGATGCTCCCCACCGGGAGTGAGTAATTCCTTCATAGGCTCGCTGGTCGGTGAGGAGTTGGATGAGATTCATCATGTAATCGAGTTAGTTTTGTTAGGGCTTGATCCCTAGTATCCACTATGTTCTGAGATTGATGTTGTTATGACTTTGCCATGCTTAATGCTTGTCACTAGGGCCCAAGTGCCATGATTTAAGATCTGAACCGTTTATGTTTTCACCATTATATTTATGTTCTAAATCTGATCTTGCAAGTCATATTCACCTATTGCGTGTTATGATTCGTAAACCCCGGGGTGACAATAATCGGGATACTTTTCGGTGATGACCGTAATTTGAGGAGTTCATGTATTCACTATGTGTTAATGCTTTGTTCCGATTCTCTATTAAAAGGAGGCCTTAATATCCCTTAGTTTCCTTATGGACCCACTGCCACGGGAGGGTAGGACAAAAGATGTCATGCAAGTTCTTTCCATAAGCACGTATGACTATTTCTGGAATACATGCCTACGTTATATTTATGAACTGGAGCTAGTTTTGCATCGCCCTAGGTTATGACTGTTATATGATGAATATCATCCAACAAATTCACCGATCCAATGCCTACGAATTTTCCACATATTGTTCTTGTTAAGTTACTACTGCTGTTGCTACTGTTACACTTGCTACAAAATCATTGCTATCATTGTTACCGTTACTGCTACTATCATCACTGCTATCAAAACTATCATATTACTATTGCTGCAGATATTTAATCTCCAGGTGTGGTTGAATTGACAACTCAACTGCTAATACTTGCAAATATTCTTTGGCTCCCCTTGTGTCAAATTTATAAATTTGGGTTGAATACTCTACCCTCGAAAATGGTTGCGATTCCCTATACTTGTGGGTTATCAGCCACGTCCACCTACGACGTCTACATGGTGGATACTCCGAAAGACGATGACGGCACCCCCGGGAAAGATAACGGCAGGCCCAGCGATGAACCGCCGAAGCACCACAGACAATGTTGCCGCTCCAGGGCACATCGAAGCCAAGCGAGCAACACGGACACCGGAGTAAACGGCACCCCAGATAATGCAGACAACCTTGACGACCCCGGCACCGACGAACAACCACAAAATGATCACAAGGAGCAAGAGGACTCACTCAATCTCGAAGACCTCAATGACTTCGAAGACAACAATTACCTCCCCCTTTCTGAAGAGGAGGTTGGCTTGGGCGACGAAGATTTCACCATCCCCGAAGACCCGATGGATCAAGAGTGGTTCAAACGGCAGATCATTCCCACTACACGTAGCCTAAAGAAACAGCGACAAAAAATAAAAGCCAAATAGGATACCCTCAATGACATATGGACCAAGGTCCTAGCTGCCGAGGAGGAGTATGGCCACACGCGACAGACCAAAAGTTACCAAATGCAAAGACTATTGCCATAGTTCGACAACGAAGCCATAGAGCAAGCACCTCCAAGGCACACTCAGGTGGAACAGACGGACCGCCCTCCTCGAGGACGGGATAGGACAGCTGATAAAGCCGAACAACCTCCCGCTCCGCCTCACCGTCAAGGCAAGGAGCCATTACGTCCAGTTTATGAGTATGACCTACGACGCGACTTGGACACTCAGGCAGGTCTGACGAGGTCCATTTATGGACCCAAAGATGACCCCCCATTAGACGGGATGGTTACCAAGCCTGGTTAGACAGAAATGGCATAGCTCGGGAACAGCAACAAACCCGGATGACACACGATCTCCGGCGTGACGTAGCCCGAGTCACGGGCACCGCTCACCCTCTATGCTTCATAGATGAGGTTATGCAGCACCAATTTCCGGAAGGATTCAAACTTGTAAATATTGAGCCCTATGACGAGACAACGGATCCGACAGTATGGATCGAAGATTTTCTGCTACACATTCATATGGCACGAGGAGACGACCTCCACGCCATCAAGTACCTACCGTTAAAGCTCAAGGGTCCGGCCAGACACTGGTTAAATAGCCTTCCCGAAGACTCCATAGGATGTTGGGAGGAGCTCGAGGAGGCCTTCCGAGCTAACTTTCAGGGCACTTATGTCTAGCCCACGGACGCCGATGACCTGAGCCACATAATCAAGCAGCCCGGCAAATCAGCCCGGTAATTTTGGAACCGGTTTTTGACCAAGAAGAACCAGATCGTTGACTGTCCGGACGCTGAAGCTATAGCCGCCTTTAAGCATAGTATTTGGGATGAATGGCTAGCATGTCAGCTCGGCCAAGACAAGCCGAGAATGATGTCAGCACTTACGTCCCTGATGACCTGCTTTTGCGCCAGAGAGGATAGTTGGCTGGCTGGTAGAAGCACCAACCCCGAAACCCCTGGCACCTCGGAAGTCCGGGACCGAAACGGGAAGCCACGACAGAACAAGAACAAATGCCGCCATAACGACGACGAAGCCGACGAGAGGGTAGTAAATGCCGGATTCCATAACCCGAAGTCCGGGCCACGAAAAAAGCCCTCTAAAGGAAACCAGGATGGCCCAACCAAGTTGGATGCAATCCTAGACAGGCCTTGCCAGATCCATGGCACCCCTGAGAAGCCCGCTAACCACAACAACCGTAACTGTTGGGTGATAAAACAAGCCAGCAAACTCACAGCCAAAGACCCTGGGAAAAGCCCTCGAAGCGAGGACGATGAAGAGCCCCGCAGGCCGAACAGTGGAGGCCAAAAGCCCTTCCCTCCGGAGGTCAAGACGATGAACATGATCTACGCCACCCATATACCAAGAAAGGAGAGGAAGCGCAAGCTACGAGATGTTTACGCCGTCGAGCCAGTAGCGCCAAAGTTCAACCCATGGTCAGCTTGCCCGATCACCTTTGACCGTAGGGATCATCCAACCAGTATCCGTCATGGAGGATCGGCGGCCCTGGTACTCGACCCCATTGTCGATGTGTACCACATCACAAGAGTTCTCATGGATGGAGGCAGCAACCTCAATTTGATCTATGCGGAGACTATGAGGAAAATGGGGATCGATCCGTCAAGGATCAAACCCAGTAACACCACTTTTAAGGGGGTTATTCCGGGCGTAGAAGCCTACTGCTCAGGCACGGTGACTCTGGAAGTAGTATTCGGCTCACCAGACAACTTCCACAGCGAAGACTTGATCTTCGATATCGCCCCATTCCGCAGTGGCTACCATGCCCTCCTCGGCCGAATGGCGTTCGCCAAATTCAACGTCGTCCCGCATTACGCATACCTCAAGCTGAAGATGCCTGGTCCCGCGGGCGTCATAACTATCAATGGCAACACGGAGCGCTCACTCCGGACCGAAGAACATACCGCGGCTCTGGCAGCCGAAGACCAAGCCGTTGCCAACGGGCCTAGGTATCAGCCCGCCATAAAGGACAGAGATAGATCCAAATGGGCTCAAGCCCGGTCCCCGTCATGGGAGCCTGCCTGTGTTTGCCGCAAATAGGGCCGCGCGCCCCATGGCACGCCCAACTTAGCCGCGCTCTACGTGCCTCGTCAGCACAACTTCGTGCTCAAGATACCATGGGTCGTCGTGAGGCCTATATCAAACAAACAGCACCGTGTGTTTGGCTTAACCGAACTACGCAACCACCACATCTTCGGATGACAAGGGGGATGACTCCGGACTCACCCAGCATCAAGCAGTGTCGACACGGCCACCCATATGGGTTCCTATTCAAGGCCCTCCTTACCGGCATGCATTTTTCTACATGGACGAGTCCCTTACCCAGCAGAAGCAAAGGCGCAGACATGCAACATGGCACAATTGAGGCTTCAACCCATGCATCAATGCCCTGTGTAAACCTTTCTCTGTAAAATTTTCTTTTCCTAATTATTATAAATGCCTCGGCAGTTCGAATTGTACGGATAGACGTCCAAAGCTTATGGAAAATAAAAACATCTTTTACGATGTTTGGGCATCCGTATTATCCAGCCCTCTTTTTTCTCTTTCTCTTTTTTCCAGCTCTTCGAACAGCTGGGCATGCATACATTGTGCAACAAATACAAATCGGTTAATTGACCAAGAGCTTGATCTCTTCATTAGCTCCACGTACCAAGTCCGGCACTGCCTTCCGTTATGTGTTCGGCGTCTCGGATATTGCACTATATGCATCAGTTCTAAACTATGTCTTGGGTCAATAGTTGGGTTGCCCGGCTCCTGTTCTTACCTTCTTACGTTCCACACGTTCGGCTAAGAAGGTAAAGGGAGAACCCCTGCGATTGTGCTTCTGGCTAGCCCAGTTAAGCACCTCAGGGGAGAAAGCCGAAAACTGACTGTCATACTAAGCGTGAACTGGTCAGCGATCCGATGACAAGTGTTAAACTTAAAAAATCATTGGCGATTTATCCGTGTCATACGCAGGGTTCGTCCTAGCACGAACCATGTGATTACAAAGGCGTGCCTCGGCTACCCCGTACATCACAAAGCATTGGGGGCTAGTCACTAGCTCCCGCTGTCAAGCTCCTATGGCTAAGTGAAAGCAATAAAGCCACATAGTCTGATTGCCTAGTCTCTCTCCCGCACTACCGCCTCCGGGCACCGAGACATCGGCTAACGGTAACAATGCGGATACGAAACACCCCTTGTATTGTTTACTTGGGGGCTAAAGCTGACGACTGGTCACTTTCAGAATAAACAAACGGCCGCATTGGTGTCAAAATAAAATCATCGTAGTTTAAAACATGCAAACGGGCCGCATTATAAAGCACAAGGTCCAATTGACAACTTAATACAACCAGTCAATGATTACATCTTTTGAGCACTGGCCTTCTACCTCCCGAGCACCATCCATAACTTGGGCCAAATAAAGTTCGAGGCGGCGATGCTCCTTCCCAACTGGCGGGGGACCAGTGGCCATGTCCATTGGCTTGATCTTAGGCCAATGAACCATGGTCTTCGCAAAGGCCAGCCTAGCTCCTTCAAGGCACGCAGAACGCTCCACGGTATCAATCCGGGGCGACACATCATGCAGCTTCTGCACAGGCCGAAATAGCTGTCCGAAATAGGCTCTGTGGGCCAAAGCCGGACGCAAAGATCCTTTAGGGCCAGCTCGGCCATCCGATGGAACTCCATCAACTACTTCATTTGGTTGCTGAGGAGGGGAGGGTGCTTGGGCGCTTGGAACTGCGACCAGAAAAGCCGCTGTTCAGAGTCCTCCTCCCGCGTGGCGTAGTGCTCCGCCGCAGCCGCCGCACTCTTCGGAAGCTCGGCAAAAATGCCTGTGGAGCACCATACCCGCGTCAGCAAGGCGAACCTGTTGCCGCCAAGAACACTCTGCAGCAAGTATTTCTTACCATCTGCAATTTGCTTCACTTGGCGGAGCTCCTCCCGAGCTCAACGCACTTCCGTTCTGGTCTCCCGGAGCTCTTTTCCTGCCTTGGATAGCTCGGAGGACTGCTCTTTCTGCTTCTGCTCAAGGGGCTCACATTTCGTGACGGCATCCTTGACCTCCACCTCCACTTCGGCCACTCGAGCCTCGTGCTTCTCATCGGCGGTCTTCACCGTCTCAAGTTCGGCCACCACCTTTTCGGCAGCCGCTTTCTTCTCGCCCGCCTCGGCCTCGGCCTTCTTCAGCACAGCCTTGAGGCCCTCAACCTCCGCGACAGCAGTTGTAGTTGCCAAACACCATGTGCTTAACATACAATCCCGAACGTAGGTGTTCGGCGGTGTTCACTATGCATTTCGATAGGGGCTTACCTTGCGCCTCATCAAGCCGTTTGTTGACGAGGTCAAGCTCTTCATCGGAGTGTTTAAGCTTCCGGTCCATCTCCTCCAGGGCAGCGGCATTAGCAGCCGCAGCCAAGGACAATGCCTGCAATATCAAATCAATCATGACACTTTAAATACTGGCCTACGGATATTCGACCCCCTGTAAGGTTTTTTGCAAATCCTCACAGAGTCTCACGGGCAGTTATGCACAAGGCCAAATCAAACTCTAGCCAAAGGATAAACCCGTTTCACGGAGAAGGAGCATTACTTGACTCACCTCGAAGCCTGTTAATAGGCCTTGGACAATGTCATTCAGTCCGGTGTGGACGGACCGAACACCCTGTAGAACCACACCCATAAGGGTGCGGAGCTCGTCGATGATAACAGAGTTGTTCACCAACTCCTCCATCGCGTCCGGCCAGCCCGCCGCCGCCTGGTTGTTGGTGTTCAGCGCAGGCAGTGGGACCGCAGCCCCCCCTTCATCGGAAGGCGGGACCGACACCTGTGAGGGCCTTGGGGGCTCAGGTGTGGCTGGCGGGGAGGGCTCGGATGGTCCGGACTCTCCTCCCGTATTCGCTAGGAGGGACACACCCTCCTGGTCCTTGGCGATCAAGGCATCAACCTCAGCCATGGTTGCGTCGCCCCCCTCCCCCGTGTTCGGACAGGGAGGGGTCCTTCGGGACAGCACCTCCCCGGCCTCTTCGTGGACCAGGGAAGGTGCGGAGCATGACGCTGATCTGCTATCCTCCAAGTTGGCTGGTGGAGAGGTCCCCTCCGAGGTTGGCTCGATAGGGAGGCCGTGCAGTGGGCTGCGATATCACACAATCAGTTTCCGTCAGTAAGGGACTAGTAAAAATGAAACAAGAAATGTTGAAGTTCATACCTTGTGGCAGGGGGCTTGACCCTACGGTCCTTCTTCGGGACCTCTTCAGATGCCACAGACTCCTCATCGAGTCCGAGTTGTCGGGCAGGACCACCTTGGGCCTACACTGCCTCTTCGGGGCCCGAGGAGGTTGTTCCTCCTCGACGTCTTCGGACGCCGCCCTCTTCTTGGAATGGGAGGAGGCACTTTCCTCCTTGTCTTCATCCTCCTCCCCGTCTTGGGCAGACGGGGCCACCGCATCTCCGAACTTGGTGTCCAGACGGTCTCTCAAGCGGAGGCCTCTCCGGGCCTTCGGCAGATCCTTCTTCTTCTTACCCTTCTTCTCTGGCGCCTTGTAAGGCGCCACGACCAGCATCTCCCCCAGTTGAGCTGACTGAGGCTCTTCGGGCAGCGGGGCCGGACTGCTGATCTTTTCGGCCTTCTCGAGCCAGCCCTGTTGAAAGATCGTGGATGTCGCCTAGAGGGGGGGTGAATAGGCGCTTTAAAATAATTACGGTTTAGGCTTGAACAAAAGCGGAATAAACCTAGCGGTTAATTTGCCAAGCACAAAACCTAAAACAACTAGGCTCGCCTATGTGCACCAACAACTTATGCTAAGCAAGATAAACAACTAAGTGATAGCAAGATATATGACAAGAAACAATATGGCTATCATAAAGTAAAGTGCAGAAGTAAAGAGCTCGGGTAAGAGATAACCGAGGCACGCGGAGACGACGATGTATCCCGAAGTTCACACCCTTGCGGATGCTAATCTCCGTTTGGAGCAGTGTGGAGGCACAATGCTCCCCAAGAAGCCACTAGGGCCACCGTAATCTCCTCACGCCCTCGCACAATGCAAGATGCTGTGATTCCACTAAGGGACCCTTGAGGGCGGTCACCGAACCCGTACAAATGGCAACCCTTGGGGGCGGTCACCGAACCCGTACACTTTGGCAACCCTTGGGGGCGGTCACCGGTACCCGTCAAATTGCTCGGGGCGATCTCCATAACCTAATTGGAGACCCCGACGCTTGCCCGGAGCTTTACACCACAATGATTGAGCTCCGAACACCACCAACCGTCTAGGGCGCCCAAGCACCCAAGAGGAACAAGCTCAAGGGTACCAAGCACCCAAGAGTAATAAGCTTCTCAACTTGTAACTTCCACTTATCATCATGGAGAACTCAAACCTATGCACCAAATGCAATGGCAAGGGCACACGGAGTGCCCACGTCCCTCACTCTCAAATCCCACCAAAGCAACAAAAGCTATGGAAGAAAAAGAGAGGAAGAAAAAGAAGGAGAACACCAAGAACTCCAAGATCTAGATCCAAGGGGTTCCCCTCACATAGAGGAGAAAGTGATTGGTGGAAGTGTGGATCTAGATCTCCTCTCTCTTTTCCCCCAAAAACTAGCAAGAATCCATGGAGGGATTGAGAGATAGCAAGCTCGAAGAAGGTCAACAATGGGGGGAAACACGAGCTAAATGTATAAGGTTCAATGGGGAAGAAGATCCCCTTTTATAGGTGGGGAAAAATCCAACCGTTATGTGCTCAGCCCGCACACGAGCGGTACTACCGCTCGGGCGGTAGTTGCAGGAAAATAGAGCAACGGTTATGAACCTGGGTTGGTAGTACCGCCTGGAGCGGTACTACTGCTCACCTGAGCGGTACTACTGCGGGAGAAGCATAACACATGAGTAGAGGAGGCAGGGCAGAGAAGAGTGCGATGACAGTACTGCAGTAGCAGAACTACCGCCCGACCAGGGCGGTACTACCGCTTATAAGCAGTACTGCCACACACACTGCCGCCCTACTACTGCTGAACCCAACATGAAAACAGAACCCCCAGAATAAGAAGCGGTAGAAGTCGCGAAACTGGACAACTGAAGTACCGCTTACAAGCAGTACTACCGCCCGACAGGGACGGTACTACCGCTGCCCAGAGCGATACTACCGCAGGGGTGCAAAAAAGCAAGCCCCAAGAAAAGCAGATGCAACAAGAAAACCAGAACTTTCACAACTTCTGCATATGAGCTCTGAAATGAGCAAACTCAAGCTTGTTGGTTATATTAAGAAGTGGCAGGGGAGGTATGCCTAAGATATAGAAGAGTGAAATCTCCAACAGAGAAGAACCGGCATAACCTCCAACATAAAAAACATCATAGAAGATGCATGTGAACTCCGTTTTCGATTAACTCGAGCTTGTCATGAAGATGACCATAAGCTCTAAAACTCACAAAGAGAAACACCAAACAAGAACCAAGAAAGATGATGCAAGGATGCAATGGTTTGAGCTCTCTACGAAAGATACGATCAAGCTACCAACTTGAGAGCCCCCCTTGATAGTACGACAATCGATCCTATAACCCGGTCTCCCAACTACCACCATGAGACCGGTAAAATAGAAAACCTATCATGGGCAAACCTTTGCCTTGCGCATGATCCACTTGAGCTAGATGATGATGATCTTGTCCTCCTCAAGATGGACCACCTTTCTTGATTGCGTTGGGTCGATGAAGACTAGTTGATTGCTCCCCCATACTCCACTATGGGTGAGCCACTCTTCGGCACATCTTCACAAGTCCATTGTCACCACAATGGACGGCAAGCTTCAAGCACTTGATCTCTTAGTGATGCTCCACTTGAACTTGCACACCGCAATCTTGATGACGATCACCACTTGATGTCATCCTCTCCATGGGTTGTATGATATCTTCCTCTTGACGCAAGCCCATGGACACATACCTAACCCCACATAGAACTCTCACGTAGACCATGGGTTAGTACACAAAGTGTAATGGACAATGCTTACCATACCATGGGATCACTTGATCCTTCTCGGTATATCTTCTATGCTTTGTGTGTTGATCAACTCGAATCACTCTCTGTACTTAGTCTTGATCAACCTTGAATCTTTCCAACTCTCTTCATTTGGATGATGTCTTGAAGGTAAACATGAATGATCACACAATCTTCTTCTTCTTCAAGACATGCTTGCAATAAGCTCAACACTCACATGACCAATCTTTGGATAATTCCTTGAATAGCACCTTGGCCAACACATAAACTCCTTGAAACCAACACATGGACTTCAAGAAAAGCCTATGGACAAATCCTATGAATAACTCAAGGCAACCATTAGTCCATAGAGAATGTCATCAATTACCAAAACCAAACATGGGGCACTGCATGTTCTTTCACCTGTTAAGGCAACAAAAAGGGACTTAGACCAAACTCTAGACAGCATGAGCACCCGAATACACGTCGGGCAAAGGATTAATTACCTTCCTCGGAGGATTTGCGGCATCAAGACCGACGTCTTCTTTCTCGGCCAGCCACTCCTTCTGGGGCTTGAACAGCAGACTCCACACCTTGTCGTAGGTGGTGTCGAAGAGGTGATGCATAGTGGTCGGGTCTTCAGGCTTGTGAGTCCACATCGGACTCGCCCTCTGCTGGCAAGGAAGGAGGCGACGATGGAGCATTATCTGAACTACGTTGGTCAGTTTGGCTCCGGTCTCCATCACATTGGAAACACGTTTCTGCAGTTTCTTCACCTCATCGACGGATCCCCAATTAAGACCTTTCTTGGTACACGAGGTCAATCTTGCTGGGGGTCCAGATCTAAACTTGGGGGATGCCGTCCAGGCCGCATCCCGTGGCTCTGTTATATAGAACCATTCCTTTTGCCACACTTTGACAATGTCGATGAACGTGCCCTCCGGCCATTGGACTCGGGTGAGCTTGCTGATCATCGCTCTGCTGCAGTCCGCCTGGGCTCCTCAGACCACCTTTGGCTTGACATTGAACACCTTCAGCCATAGGCCGAAGTGCGGCTGGACCCGCAGAAGGGCCTCACAAACGATGATGAAGGTAGAGATGTGGAGCAGGGAATTGGGGGCTAGATCATGAAAATCTAGCCCGTAGAAGAACATCAATACCCGCACGAAGGTGTGCAACGGGAATCCCAACCCCCGGATGAAGTGGGGGAGGAAACCCACCCTCTCATCTAGCTTGGGCGTGGGAACCACCTAGCCCTTCTCGGCGGCCTGGTGAGCGACATCGTCGATAGGTAGCCGGCTCGCTTTAGCTCCTCGATGTCATTGTTGGTGACGATGGAGGCCTCCCACTTTCCATTAGCTCCAGATCCGGCCATGGCCATAGCTAGGAGGAGGCGGGGAAGGGAGTCGCTGCAAAAGAGTAAGGCAGGGCGCTGGAGCTCTGGAGATTGGAAAGGCAACAACGGGAGGTGGAAGAAGGTGTAAGATGATAACTGTAGCTGTTCCCCTTTTTTATAGGCCGTGGAGGAGCCAAGGGTTCCCCTTTTCACACTGCGGGCCTCTCCACTTCCCGATACGCTCGCGACGTTACGCGCGGATGGGGGAATCGAAATCATTGATCATATCCCCTAAAAAACAGGGCACGATCTCTGCCTTGATGAGACGTGCCAATGGAGGGGCGGCCTCGAGCCATGTATCGAGAACTTCCAGTCGTTCGGTGTTATGACCGGACGCGACCCTTCGCTAAAAGTTGTCAGATGTGGGCACTGCTAACACTTGAGCACTACGGCCTTCAAGGCTAAGTAAAACAAATGCTTTGGATCATGGACACCACTCAAACTCCGAGCATACACAGGACAAGAAGAGAACTCGCCTTGCAAGCTGAATACCGTTGGATATGCGGATGCCGGACACAAGCCCAGGCGTTGGAGGCTAGTTCGGGGGCTACTAAGGGAGTCATGGATTAAGGGGTCCTCGGGCTGCCGGCCTATTGCTTATGGGCCGGATTGGTGCGCCACTATGGAGCTGGATTAGGGCGTGGACCTGTGACCGGACAGGAGATCTTCGGAGTCGTGGTGTGCCCTCCAAATCAAGATTTAGCGTGATCTTTCCTTTGTCATAACCGATCGCATGTAACCCTAACCTTATCGGTGTCTATATAAACCGAAGGATTTTAGTCTTTAGGGCTAGAGCAACTTCCAACACCCCATCAACCTAGGGTTTAGCTCGCCTGATCTCGAGGTAGATCGACTCTATAACCATACTACACATATCAAATACAATCAAGTAGGACGTAGGGTTTTACCTCCTAGAGAGGGCCCGAACCTGGGTAAACACCGTGTTCATCGTCCCTTGTTCCCCATCGATCCAAGATCCACAACTCGGGACCCCCTACCCGAGATCCACCGGTTTTGACACCGACACCAGGTGCCCACTAGGCACGAGGGCACGCCACCCCCTCCAGGCATGCCCTGGTGGGTAGTGGGCTCCCTGGCCCACCTCCGGTGCCCATCTTCTGGTACGTAAGGTCTTTTGACCTAGAAAAAATAAGGAGAGGACTTTCGAGACGGAGCGCCGCCGCCTCGAGTCGTAACTTGGGCAGGAGCACTTTTGCTCTTCGGCGGAGCGATTCCGTCGGGGACACTTCCCTCTGGGAGGGGGAAATCGAAGCCATCATAATCACCAACAACCCTCTCACCTTGGGAGGATCAATCTTCATCAACATCTTCACCAGCACCATCTCATCTCAAAACCCTAGTTCATCTCTTGTGTTCAGTCTTGTATTAAAACCTCAGATTGGTACCTGTGGGTGACTAGTAGTGTTGATTACATCTTGTAGTTGATGCTAGTTGGTTTATTTGGTGGAATATTATATGTTCAGATCCATTATGATATTTATTACTCCCTTGATCTTGAGCATGAATATTGTTTGTGAGTAGTTGCTTTTGTTCTTGAGGACACGGGAGAAGTCATGTTGCAAGTAATCATGTGAATTTGATATTCATTCGATATTTTGATGGTATGTATGTTGTGATTCCCTTAGTGGTGTTATGTGAACGTCGACTGCATGACACTTCAGCATCTTTGGGCCTAAGGGAATGCATTGTGGAGTAGTTATTAGATGATGGGTTGCTAGAGTGACAGAAGCTTAAACCCTAGTTTATGCGCTATTTCGTAAGGGGCTGATTTGGATCCACATGTTTAATGATATGGTTAGATTTTATCTTAATTATTCATTCGTAGTTGCGAATTCTTGCAAGAGGGGTTAATCATAAGTGGGAGCCTTGTTCAAGTAAGAACAACACCCAAGCACCGGTCCACCCACATATCAAATTACCAAAGTAGCGAACGCGAATCAAAAAAACATGATGAAAGTGATTAGATGAAATTCCCGTGTGTCCTCAAGAACATTTTACTTATTATCAGAGACTATTCCGGCCTGTCCTTTGCTATGACAAAAGGGATTGGGCTACCTTTCTGCACTTATTGTTACTATTGTTACTTGTTACTTGTCACAAATTATCTTGCTATCAAACTACCTGTTACTGACAATTTCAGTGCTTGCAGAAATTACCTTACTGAAAACCGCTTGTCATTTCCTTCTGCTCCTCGTTGGGTTCGACACTCTTACTTATCAAAAGGACTATGATTGATCCCCTATACTTGTGGGTCATCACTACCAGAGAGAAGAGGGGGAAGAAACAATAAATACTAAGCAAACAAAAGCATCACAATGTATGACATAGCAATACGCGGTGTTAGGGGTGACCTAACGCAGTGCTACATGATATAGGTGAAGGGGGAAAACATCCGGGAATGTTTTCCTGAAGTTTGGCATTTTCTGGATAGATGAAACAGAGGGGACGGTTCCATGTTCAGCATGCTAGGGCATGTGACACACGAACGAGAGGCATATTCGGAATCGTCAGATTTTTCTGAGCAACTTTCATTTATAAATTATTTTCATCCGATTTATAGATTACTTTCTATTAATTTTCAAAGTTTTAAACATGTTCTATAATTATTTTTAATTCAAAAATGAACTTATTGCGCCAGCATGACATCACCCTTATGTCAGCAGTCAACCAGCCAGTTGACTGGTCAAACTAACGCCTGGGACCCACCTGTCATTGACAGTGGGGGGTTTAATAGAGTTTAAGATTAAACTAAGTAACTAATTAAGCACTGGGCCCACCTGTGTTTGTGTAATTAGGTTAAACTAATTGAATTAATTATTTTAATTAAGTTTAATTAGTTTTAGGGGGAGCGGGTCCCACTGGTAGTGACTGGGTGAGCCCAGTCAGCCATTGACCATGGTCAAGGGGGCCCCTGGGACCCACTAGTCAGTGGCCCAGGGTGGGCCCTAGGGTGGCCACATCGGCGGGGGCGCCGGAGCGGCTCCGGCGAGCCATTTCGTGGCTGTGCCTTGCCGGAGTTGGCCGGAAACGCCGCACAGGCCACGACTGGGCGTGCCGCGGGCACCGTTGGAAAGTAGAGGGCCGCTCGCATCGATCAGTGGCGGTGTGAGGTCCTGTGGCGGCCGGAGTTGACGAGGAGGAGCTCACACGCGGCGGACGGAGCTTGGGCCAATGTGGGACAGTGGCGACAGGGCGTTTGCGGGCAAACTAAACGGCCAGGGGGGTCTATGTATGCGCGCGAGGCTGATGGACTACTGCGCGTGTCCATTTGGTCACCAAAAGGTGGCCGGCGATGAGCGCACGCGGCCGAGGGCTCGGCCACAGTGGGGATGACGGCTACGGGTATGAACGTCGATGAGAGGGGCGGGGGAAAGAAGGCAGGGGCTCACCAAGACCTGCAGGTGAGCAAAGCGGGGTCGGGGGAGGCCTGACGGCGCCGAATTCGATGGAGCTCGCTGACGGGTGCAGAGGTTGAAGACGATGCGGATCCGTCGAGGCAGGGGCTCTTGGCGCGAGCTGGTGGCCGTGGTCGTCGTAGTAGTCGACGGCGGAGCGGCTGGACTTGTCGAAGGAGCGCGGGGGAGGTGGTCGCCGCGGTGGTACACGCCGGCGACCACGGGAGCGGTCGGGCGCGTGGATCTGGTGAGGGAGGGAGAGAGGCCAGAGGGAGAGGGGAGTGAGTGGGAGTGGGCGAGCGCGGGGGAGAAGACCGATGGGGCGGGGAGGTCCTTATCCCCTCGACGCTGATGGTAAGCCGACTTGGTGGCGACCCCGGGCGCGGTCAGGCGCGCTCGATGAACAGAAGGAGAAGGTGACCGGGGGGAAGTGGGCTGGCTGAGGTGGGCCAAGGCCTAGTGGGGCAGGGGGTTGTGGCCTTTTTATTTTTTTGTTTTGTTTTTCCCTTTAAAACTATTATGTTTTCTTTTCTTTTTAAAACAAAACTAGTTTTATAAAATATAAGTGTTGCACCTAAAATATTATTATAATTTAGGCTACTGCCACAATAAGTTCAGTATTTAAATGAATTAGTTTAGCATTTTTATAATTCAAAAAGGCATTTAATAACTGCTTTAGCCATTGTTTTAATTATTATAGGGCATTAAAACACTTTACAAAAATGTTGGTTCACCACCAATATTAACAAATGATTATTTTCCACAATTTGAACATTTTAGTTTTGACATTTGAAAACTTTAATTGTTTGACTTTAACTTAAATTGAATTTGAACCGGATTGAATCAAAGGGGGATTTAGCAACAGTGAAAATGATGACATGGCACCATTAACATGGGATTATTGTAGCTTAATTATCCGGGCATTACAATGACATGAAATTGGGTTTAAGGGTTTTGGATGCACAAGTAGTATCTCTACTTGGTGCGGATTTTTGGCTAGCAAAGGTATTGAGCAAGCACCACATGTTGGAGGATCCATGACAATATAAATTCTATGTGAATATAAGCAAATGTAACTCATTATGTTGTCTTCCTTGTCCAACGTCAACAATTTGACATAGAATACTTAATGGGGGCTCACAATCGTAAAAGATGTCCAAGATAGTATATTTATATGTGAATATTTGATACGTCTCCAATGTATCTATAATTTTTTATTGTTCCATGCTATTAGATTATCTGTTTTGGATGTTTTATATGCATTAATATGCTATTTTATATCATTTTTTGGGACTAACCTATTAACCTAGTGCCCAGTGCCAGTTGTGTCGGATTCAGGGCTCCGCACACCTAACAAGGTTCGAACTCTGGGGCGTGTGCGAAGATCCTAACCAACTCTAGTCTCAAGATCACCACCCCACGGCCTAGCCTCATCGAGTCCGTGCGAGCGGGGAAGAAGATGAACACAGAGATTTACCCAGGTTCGGGCCACCTTGCGGTGTAAAACCCTACTCCTGCTTTTGGTGGATTGGCCTCACGAGGAGGTGGAGGATGAACTAGTACAGTGGTTGAGCGACCTCGCGAGGGCTCAGGTAGTGAGGATGGATCCGTCGGGTCGGTCCGGGGATGCCTTCTACAGTGATGGCTAGCCCATCTTTATAGTGGCCTTGGTCCTCTTCCCTCATAGCTTAGGCGGGAAGGGATCCCACAACGGCCAATTTGAAAGGGAACAAGGAGTACATCTTATCCTGACGAAAGGTGGTCATCGCCTGCAAAGGTTCTGGCCATGACGCAGCGGTGGGCTCGGCGATGACATCCATCCTGCCGAGCTCGTGGTCTTGGTCTCGTTGCACCGGAATGGAAAGCTTTGCGGCCTTCCTTGGGTACCTACGCATGCCCTTGCTCCCTTAGCACTGAAGGGGAAACTGTCCCCTCTGCGCCCGCTGGCGCCTGCATGGCCTTGGTCCTCATGGCTCACGTCATCATGGCCTCACGAGGCGGGAGGCTTGCATAGAGATCTCCGCTCCTCTGGAGGCGGCTTGGGGAGGCCGCTCCTCTAGAGGTCTTGGTGTCGTTCTCCTCGCGAGGCCGGGGGACCTCACGAGGGTCTTGTCTTGGAGTCGCTACAGTTGGGCCGTACCGGGTCATCGATGAGCCGACGCGCTGGGCCGCAAGCAGGAAGATCTGGGTAGCCCCGATCCCAGAATGCCAACAGTAGCCCCCGGTCCCAAGGCGCGCTCGAGCTGGCTTCGAGGCAAAGCCAAGGGGCAAGGGCGAAGCGACGCGGGCCCCAATCGCTTGCGGGCCAGGCTTGATGTGTTGGGAAACGTTGCATGGAAAACAAAAAAAATTCTACGCACACGCAAGATCTATCCATGAAGATGCATAGCAACGAGAGGGAAGAGTGTGTCTACATACCCTCATAGACTGTAAGCGGAAGCGTTTGACAACGCGGTTGATGTAGTCGAACTTCTTCACGTTCCAACTGATCGAGCACCAAACGTACGGCACCTCCGTGTTCAGCACATGTTCAACTCGATGACGTCCTCCGCCTTCTTGATCCAACAAGATGGCGAGGTAGTGGATGAGTTCTGGTAGCACGACGGCGTGGTGATGGTGATGGTGAAGTGATCTCCGCAGGGCTTCGCCTAAGCACTACGAAAATATGACCGGGGGTGTAAACGGTGGAGGGGGGCGCCGCACATGGCTAAGATAATGTTCTAGTGTGCTAGGCGCCTCCCTCCCACATATATATAGGTGGGGGGAGGAGGGAGCAGCCAGGAGGGCGCCGCAAGTAGGCCGAATCCTACTTGGGGTCCTCCCCCAAGTGGCGCCCCCTTCCTTATTTGGAGTGCGGGAGGAAGGAAGGAGGAGGTGCCCCCCCCCCCTTTCCTTTCTCTCTTGAGGAGGGAAAGGCAGGAGGGTCACCCCTCCCCTTTCCTTCCCCATAGGGCTGGCCAGCCAAGGGACGGGCGTGCCAGCCCCCTTGTGGGCTGATCTGTCCCCTTCTTTGGCCCATAAGGCCCCTACTCCTCCCCGGGGGGGGGGGGGGGGGTGCCCGGAACCCCTTCCAGTGACCCGATTTCTTCCCGGTACGTCCCGAAACACTTCCGGTGTCCACATATCATCGTCCTATATATCAATCTTTACCTCTCGACCATTTCGAAACTCCTCATCATTTCCATGATCTCATCCGGGACTCTGAACAACCTTCGGTCACCAAATCATATAACTCATATAACACCATATCGTCAACGAACGTTAAGCGTGCGGGCCCTACGAGTTCGAGAACTATGTAGACATGACCGAGACACCTCTCCGGTCTATAACCAATAGCGGAACCTGGATGCCCATATTGGCTCCTACATAGTGTACGAAGATCTTTATCGGTTGAACCGTTATGACAACATATGTAATTCCCTTTGTCCATCGGTATGTTACTTGCCCGAGATTCGATCATCGGTATCTTCATACCTAGTTCAATCTCGTTACCGGCAAGTCTCTTTACTCGTTCCGTAATACATCATCCTATAACTAACTCATTAGTCACTTTGCTTGCAAGGCTTCTTATGATGTGTATTACCGAGAGGGCCCAGAGATACCTCTCCGATACTCGGAGTGACAAATCCTAATCTCGATCTATGCCAACTCAACAAACACCTTCGGAAATACCTGTAGAGCATCTTTATGATCACCCAGTTATGTTGCACACAAGGCATTCCTCCAGTATCCGAGAGTTGCATAATCTCATAGTCGAAGGAATATGTATTTGACATGAAGAAAACAATAACAATAACTTGAACGATCATTATGCTAAGCTAACGGATGGGTCTTGTCCATCACATCATTCTCCTAATGATGTGATCCCGTTATAAAATGACAACACATGTCTATGGTTACGAAACCTTAACCATCTTTGATCAACGAGCTAGTCTAGTAGAGGCTTACTAGGGACACGGTACTTGTTTATGTATTCACACATGTATTTAAGTTTTCGATCAATACAATTCTATCATGAATAATAAACCTTTATCATGAATAAGGAAATATAAAATAACAACTTTATTATTGCCTCTAGGGCATATTTCCTTTAGTATCCCACTTGCACTAGAGTCAATAATCTAGATTACATTGTAATGAATCTAACACCCATGGAGTCTTGGTGTTGATCATGTTTTGCTCGCGGAAGAGGCTTAGTCAACGGGTCTGCCACATTCAGATCCGTATGTACTTTGCAAATTTCTATGTCTCCATCCTTGACCTTTTCACGAATGGAGTTGAAGCGTCTCTTGATGTGTTTGGTTCTCTTGTGAAACCTGGATTCCTTCGCCAAGGCAATTGCTCCAGTGTTGTCACAAAAGATTTTCATTGGACCCGATGCACTGGGTATTACACCCAGATCAGATATGAACTCCTTCATCCAGACTCCTTCATGTGCTACTTCTGAAGCAGCTATGTACTCCGCTTCACACGTAGATCCCGCCACGACGCTCTGCTTGGAACTGCACCAACTGACAGTTCCACCATTCAATATAAATACGTATCTGGTTTGTGACTTAGAGTCATCCGGATCAGTGTCGAAGCTAGCATCGACGTAACCATTTACGACGAGCTCTTCATCACCTCCATAAACGAGAAACATATCCTTGGTCCTTTTCAGGTACTTCAGGATGTTCTTGACCGCTGTCCAGTGATCCACTCCTGGATTACTTTGGTACCTCCCTGCCAGACTTATGGCAAGGCACACATTAGGTCTGGTACATAGCATAGCATACATGATAGAACCTATGGCTGAGGCATAGGGAATGACTTTCATTTTCTCTCTATCTTCTGCAGTGGTCGGGCTTTGAGTCTGACTCAACTTCACACCTTGTAACACAGGCAAGAACCCTTTCTTTGACTGATCCATTTTGAACTTTTTCAAAACTTTATCAAGCTATGTGCTTTGTGAAAGTCCTATTAAGCGTCTCGATCTATCTCTATAGATCTTGATGCCCAATATATAAGAAGCTTCACCGAGGTCTTTCATTGAAAAATTCTTATTCAAGTATCCTTTTATGCTATCCAGAAATTCTATATCATTTCCAATCAACAATATGTCATCCACATATAAAATCAGAAATGCTACAGAGCTCCCACTCACTTTCTTGTAAATATAGGCTTCACCGTAAGTCTGTATAAAACCATATGCTTTGATCACCTCATCAAAGAGTATATTCCAACTCTAAGATGCTTGCACCAGTCCATAGATGGATCGCTGGAGCTTGCACACTTTGTTAGCACCTTTAGGATCGACAAAACCTTCTGGTTGCATCATATACAACTCTTCTTTAAGATATCCATTAAGGAATGCAGTTTTGACGTCCATTTGCCAGATTTCATAATTATAAAATGTGGCAATTGATAACATGATTCGAATAGACTTAAGCATCGCTACGGGTGAGAAAGTCTCATCGTAGTCAACTCCTTGAACTTGTCAAAAACCTTTCATGACAAGTCGAGCTTTATAGACAGTAACATTACCATCAGCGTCAGTCTTCTTCTTGAAGATCCATTTATTCTCAATGGCTTGCCGATCATCGGGCAAGTCCACCAAAGTCCACACTTTGTTCTCATACATGGATCCTATCTTAGATTTCATGGCCTCAAGCCATTTTTCGGAATCTGGGCTCATCATAGCTTCTTCATAGTTTGTAGGTTCGCCTTGGTCTAGTAACATGACTTCCAGGGCAGGATTACCGTACCACTCTGGTGCGGATCGTGCTCTGGTCGACCTACGAGGTTCAGTAGCAACTTGATCTGAAGTTTCATGATCATTATCATTTGCTTCCTCTCTAGTTGGTGTAGGCATCAGGGGAACTGTTTTCTGTGATGTGCTATTTTCCAATTCGAGAGAAGGTACAATTACCTCATCAAGATCTACTTTCCTCCCACTCACTTCTTTCGAGAGAAACTCCTTCTCTAGAAAGGTTCCATTCTTGGCAACAAAGATCTTGCCTTCGGATCTGTGGTAGGTGTACCCAATTGTTTCCTTAGGGTATCCTATGAAGATGCACTTCTTCGATTTGGGTTCGAGTTTATCAGGCTGAAGCCTTTTGACATAAGTGTCGCAACCCCAAACTTTAAGCAACGACAACTTAGGTTTCTTGCCAAACCACAGTTCATATGGTGTCGTCTCAATGGATTTAGATGGTGCCCTATTTAACGTGAATGCGGCTGTCTCTAATGCATAATCCCAAAATGATAGTGGTAAATCGGTAAGAGACATCATAGATCGCACCATATCTAATAAAGTACGGTTACGATGTTCGGACACACCATTACGTTGTGGTGTTCCAAGTGGCGTGAGTTGTGAAACAATTCCACATTGTTTTAAATGAAGGCCAAACTCGTAACTCAAATATTCGCCTCCACAATCAGATCGTAGAAACTTTATTTTCTTTTTATGATGATTCTCCACTTCACTCTGAAATTCTTTGAACTTTTCAAATGTTTCAGACTTGTGTTTCATTAAGTAGATATACCCATATCTACTCAAATCATCTGTGAAGGTCAGAAAATAACGATACCCGCCGCGTGCCTCAACACTCATCGGACCGCATATATCGGTATGTATTATTTCTAATAAGCCATTAGCTCGCTCCATTGTTCCGGAGAATGGAGTTTTAGTGATCTTGCCCATGAATCATGGTTCGCAAGTATCAAATGATTCATAATCAAGTGATTCCAAAAGTCCATCTGCATGGAGTTTCTTCATGCGCTTTACACCAATATGACCTAAACGGCAGTGCCACAAGTATGTTGCACTATCATTATCAACTTTGCATCTTTTAGCATCAATATTATGAATATGTGTATCACTACTATCGAGATTCAACAAGAATAGACCACTCTTCAAGGGTGCATGACCATAAAAGATATTATTCATATAAATAGAACAACCATTATTATCTGACTTAAATGAATAACCGTATCGCAACAAACAAGATCCAAATATAATATTCATGCTCAACGCGGGCACCAAATAACAATTATTCAGGTCTAAAACTAATCCCCACGCGCATCGTCACCTCGTCCTTAGCTAATCTTCGTTTATTCCGCAGCTCCTGTTTCGAGTTACAAATATGAGCAACCAAACCAGTATCAAATACCCAGGCGCTGCTATGAGCATTAGTAAGGTTCACATCAATAACATGTATATCAAATATACTTCTGTTCATTTTGCCATCCTTCTTATCCGCCAAGTATTTGGGGCAGTTCCGCTTCCAGTGACCATTCCCTTTGCGGTAGAAGCACTCAGTTTCACGCTTGGGTCCAGCTTTGGGCTTCTTCCCGGGAGTGGCAACTTGCTTGCCATTCTTCTTGAAGTTCCCTTTCTTTCCCTTGCCCTTTTTCTTGAAACTAGTGGTCTTGTTAACCATCAACACTTGATGCTCCTTCTTGATTTCTATCTCCGCGGCCTTAAGCATTGTGAAGAGCTCAGGAATCGTTTTATTCAGCCCTTGCATATTATAGTTCATCACGAAGCCTATGTAGCTTGGTGGCAGTGATTGAAGAACTCTGTCAATAACACTATCAACTGGAAGATCAACTCCCAGCTGAGTCAAGTGGTTATGATAACCAGACATTTTGAGTATGTGTTCACTGACAGAACTGTTCTCCTCCATCTTGTAGCTATAGAACTTGTTGGAGACTTCATATCTCTGAACCCGGGCATTTGCTTGAAATATTAACTTCAACTCTTGGAACATCTCATATGCTCCATGACGTTCAAAACGTCTTTGAATTCCCGGTTCTAAGCCGTAAAGCATGGCACACATAACTATTGAGTAGTCATCAGATCGAGCTTGCCAGACGTTCATAACATCAGCTTCAGCTCTTGCAGCAGGCCTTTCACCTAGCGGTGCATCAAGGACATAATTCTTCTGTGCAGCAATGAGGATAATCCTCAAGTTACGGACCCAGTCCGTGTAGTTGCTACCATCATCTTTCAACTTAGCTCGGGCCATTGATCTGCAACATAGATATGCAAAACTATAAGACTAAGTTCATGATAAATTAAGTTCAATTAATCAAATTACTAATGAACTCCCACTTAAATAAACATCCCTCAAGTTACCTAAGTGATACGTGATCCAAATCAACTAACCCATGTCCGATCATCATGTGAGATGGGGTAGTCATCAATGGCGAACATCTCTATGTTGATCATATCTACTATATGATTCACATTCGACCTTTCGGTCTCCAGTGTTCCGAGACCATGTCTGTACATGCTAGGCTCGTCAAGTTTAACCCAAGTATTCTGCATGTGCAAAACTGTCTTACACCCGTTGTATGTGAACGTAGAGTCTATCACACCCGATCATCACGTGGTGCTTCGAAAAGACGAACTTTGGCAACGGTGCATACTCGGGGAGAACACTTTTATCTTTAAATTTAGTGAAGGGATCATCTTATAATGCTACCGCCGTTCTAAGCAAAATAAGATGCATAAAGGATAAACATCACATGCAATCAAAATATGTGACATGATATGGCCATCATCATCTTGTGCTTTTGATCTCCATCTCCAAAGCAACATCATGATCGCCATCATCACCGGATTGACACCTTGATCTCCATCGTTGCGTCGGGGTCGTCTCGCCAACTATTGCTTCTACAACTGTCGCTAACGCATAGTGATAAAGTAAAGCAATTACATGGCACTTGCACTTCATACAATAAATAGACAACCCTAAGGCTCCTGCCGGTTGTCGATATTACAAAACATGATCATATCATACATCAACATATATCACATCATATCTTGACCATATCACATCACAACATGCCCTGCAAAAACAAGTTAGATGTCCTCTACTTTGTTGTTGCAAGTTTTACGTGGCTGCTACGGGCTTCTAAAAAGAACCATTCTTACCTACGCAAAAACCACAACGGTGTTTCATCAAGTTTGGTGTTTTAACCTTCTTTAAGGACCGGCTGTAGTCAAATTCGATTCAACTAAAGTAGGAGAAACAGACACCCGCCAGCCACCTTTATGCAAAACTAGTTGCATGTCTGTCGGTGGAACCGGTCTCATGTGCGTGGACATGTAAGGTTGGTCCGGGCCGCTTCATCCCACAATACCGACGAATCAAAATAAGACGTTGGTGGTAAGCAGTATGACTATCACCGCCCACAACTCTTTGTGTTCTACTCATGCATATCATCTACGCATAGACCTGGCTCGGATGCCACTGTTGGGTAACGTTGCATGGAAAACAAATATTTTTCTACGCACACACAAGATCTATCCATGGCGATGCATAGCAACGAGAGAGAAGAGTGTGTTTACGTACCCTCATAGACTGTAAGCGGAAGCGTTTGACAACGCGGTTGATGTAGTCGAACTTCTTCGCGTTCCAACCGATCGAGCACCGAACGTACGGCACCTCCGCGTTCAACACACGTTCAGCTCGATGATGTCCTCTGCCTTCTTGATCTAGCAAGATGGCGAGGTAGTTGATGAGTTCCGGTAGCACGACGGCATGGTGACGGTGATGGTGAAGTGATCTTCGCAGGGCTTCGCCTAAACACTATGAAAATATGACCGGGGGTGTAAACGGTGGAGGGGGGCGCCGCACATGGCTAAGATAATGTTCTGGTATGCTAGGTGCCCCCCTCCCACACATATATATATATATATATATATATATATATATATATATATATATATATATATATATATATATATATATATATATATATATATAGGTGGGGGGAGGAGGGAGCAGCCAGGAGGGCGCCCCAAGTAGGCCGAATCCTACTTGGGGTCCTCCCCCAAGTGGCGCCCCCTTCCTTATTTGGAGTGCGGGAGGAAGGAAGGAGGAGGTGGCGCCCCCCCTTTCCTTTCTCTCTTGAGGAGGGAAAGGCAAGAGGGGCCACCCCTCCCCTTTCCTTCCCCATAGGGCTAGCTAGCCAAGGGAGGGGCGCGCCAGCCCCCTTGTGGGCCGGTATGTCCCCTCCTTTGGCCCATAAGGCCCATAACTTTCCGGGGGGGTGCCCGGAACCCCTTCCAGTGACCCGATTTCTTCCCGGTATATCCCGAAACACTTCTGGTGTCCAAATATCATCGTTCTATATATCAATCTTTACCTCTCGACCATTTCGGGGCTCCTTGTCATGTCAGTGATCTCATCCGGGACTCCGAACAACCTTCGGTCACCAAATCATATAACTCATATAACACTATATCATCAACGAACATTAAGCGTGCGGAACCTACGTGATCGAGAACTATGTAGACATGACCGAGACACCTCTTCGGTCAATAACCAATAGCGGAACCTAGATGCCCATATTGGCTCCTACATATTGTACGAAGATCTTTATCGGTCGAACCGTTATGACAACATACATAATTCCCTTTGTCCATCGGTATGTTACTTGCCTGAGATTCGATCGTTGGTATCTTCATACCTAGTTCAATCTCGTTACCGGCAAGTCTCTTTACTCGTTCCGTAATACATCATCCTATAACTAAATCATTAGTCACTTTGCTTGCAAGGCTTCTTATGATGTGTATTACCGAGAGGGCCCAGAGATACCTCTCCGATACTCGGAGTGACAAATCCTAATCTCGATCTATGCCAACTCAAAAAACACCTTCGGAGATACCTGTAGAGCATCTTTATGATCACCTAATTACGTTGTGATGTTTGATAGCACACAAGGCATTCCTCCGGTATCCGGGAGTTGCATAATCTCATAGTCGAAGGAATATGTATTTGACATGAAGAAAGCAATAGCAATAAACTGAACGATCATTATGCTAAGCTAACGGATGGGTCTTATCCATCACATCATTCTCCTAATGATGTGATCCCATTATCAAATGACAACACATGTCTATGGTTAGGAAACCTTAACCATCTTTGATCAACGAGCTAGTCTAGTAGAGGCTTACTAGGGACACGGTATTTGTTTATGTATTCACACATGTATTTAAGTTTCCGATCAATACAATTCTAGCATGAATAATAAACCTTTATCATGAATAAGGAAATATAAAATAACAACTTTATTATTGCCTCTAGGGCATATTTCCTTCATGATGCGTGGTGCATGACGGGACGTGGACGCCTCCACTTCCCCATCCCGATTTGACAATAGCCTCATGCATGCAGCAGGGCCATCATCGCTCGGAACGTGGAGGGGCGCCGGTTAGCCTTCACTTGCCTATAAGAGGGCGAGGAGGCTATACTCCATCCCATCTTTGTCTTCTCGCCTCCCCATACCGCACTCTCGTTGCAGCATCCATGGCACCGGTGAGAAGGTTCTCAGCCGCTGAGAAGGGGAAAACCCCCCATGAAGGGCCGGAGTCGCTCCCACCAAGGAGAGGGCGCGACCGACCTCGCAAGATCACCACCACGCCCGCGGCGGCCTCTCTCCGATGCGAGCACGCTTCATCGGGGGTTCGCGCCAGCTCCAGCAGCCGCGGGAAGGGCCCTTCCCGTGGGGGCGCCATGGAAGCTGCGGAGGACGAGGCCGAGGAGGGAGGCGGGCGACGACCGTCCGTCCACCTCACCCGCGGGCCCACTCTAACAACACAGCCCACGAGTTTGTGGTGCGGGTGCTGATGCCGCCGCGCACCTGGATCCGTCTCCCGCGTTCCTTGGCGAAGGAGCTGCCAGCGAGGGGGCCCGTCGAGCTATGGCTGCAGCACAATGGCTGCTGCAATCAGTCCTCACAGGTGGAGGTCGAGGCCATCCTCTCCGGCAATGTCTTCATGACCCGGGGATGGGGAGCGATCGCCCATGCCTGCGGCTCGAAGGGGAGGTGCGCCCTCCACCTCAAGTACGACGGGGTGACGGTGCTCTTCTTCAAGGTCTTTGGGGAAGACGGCGGGCGCCTAGAGTACTGCCCGGAGGGCGACAGCGGCGGCGGTGACCACCCCTCCGACAACGGCGATCAACAGGGTAGTGGCACCCTCGGCGGTGAACTTGCCCTTGGCGACGTCCGCGACACCTCCAGCGGCGGCGACGCCTCCCCCGGGGAAAGCTCAAGCGACGACGACTACGATGAGTCGCAGCGTCGTCGCGCCCGTGTCAAGGAGGAGGAGGACATCAACCAGGTGCCGCGATAACGGGGCCGGTGCCCTTGGACTGCAGCCCTCGAGAGGCCACCTCTTCTGTTTTTTTTCTGCATTGAAGTCATGAAAGGCCCCGTGGGGGCGTGTAAGAACCGTGGCCCTTGCGCCTTTATATTAGTGTTTCCTGCTCATACTCTCGTCTATGCTTGCATCTCTCACTTGGGCATGGGTCCCTCTTTGGTCTTACGGTAGCGTGTTGCTCTGCGTCAACAGGACCTAGTCCCCAGGTGAGCTTCAGCCATCGCTGGTATGCCAGGTCGTGATGCCGTGTGCAAGGCCAGGAGGTGAGCGACCCGAGGTCTGATAAGAGCTCCTAAGGCTTGATGCTCATGACATCCCCCTTGGCGCGCAAGCGACTCCCAAAAGATTAAAGAGGGGGGTTCCTTGCCCGAGTGGGGTCGCTAGAAAATAAGGCGTTAGTGGTAAGGCTCGTGTCCGGCGTGAGCAAAGTGACTTAGCTTAGTGCATTCACAGCCCGCGGTGATTCTTGGTTCATGAGGGCGTGCTTCTGTGAAGCTTTCTGATCCTGCGTCACCTCTTGTTCTGAAATGGACTAGCATAAGTCCCGTTAGGGGCATGTGAGAGATTTGACACCCATCATATTTTGAAAGAACTGCCCGCGCCACCAGACTGCACCCCTTTCACCGTACCCCCCACGAGGCACACCACCCCCTTTCTTTGCCCACCATGATGCTCTACGTCCTTGGGACCCGGCCCTTGAGCGGAGCTCAGCCGCCGCTGGTATGCCAGGTCGCGATGCCGTGGGCAAGGCTAGGAAGTGAGGGCTCGAGAGCCAGTAGGAGCTCCTGAGGCGCGATGCTCATGAGTCCCCCTTTTAACGTACAAGCGGTTTGAGTGGAAAGGAGTGGCTTTGCCCTGCAGGGATTGCTAGGGAAGAGGGCCTCGTTGGCGGCTAGGGCAAGCGGATCAATATACATAGCCTTTGCAAATCGGACAGCTGCTCGGTCGAAGCCGACCCTCATGAGGGGGTAGAGTGTTGCTCGGACGCTTAGCTCCTGAGGTTCCTGCGAGTTAGACAACTACACAACACGAGGGGCGACGCGCGCTTGCCGATCCACTCATGATCGTTCCGTGAGAAGACGAAGGCACTAAGGACCTAGTGAGGTGACGCGTACGGGGCCGGCCTGAGGGTCAGAGCTCAGTCTCTTAGGTTTATCAGCGCTGTAGGGACGGACCCGAGCACAGGCGCCGTGCTGGTAGCCCCCTCTCATGGGGCGCTCAGGAGGAGAGCTGACAATGCACGGATCCCGCGGAGGAGACACCAAAAGTGACACATTAGCATACGTAGGGTTAACAATCTCAATAGCTTGCGGAAGCATAAAAGGTTCAAGGTACACAAATCAAGATGACACGACTGCAGGGGTGGGCCCTGACAGCCCGAGGATAATGTAGCTCGAGGGGTGCCCTCAATTGAACAAGCCAAAAAGTCACCTGGCACCAGCGTTGTAGAAGCGTCGGGGTAGCTGAAGATGCATGCCGTGGAGATTGCTCCTCATGAGCTAGGCGGCTCCGGAGGCCTGGGGGGCCCGCGAGGCCTAGGGAGCTCGCGAGGGTCCGGGACCTCCTGAGACGCGACCGCCAAGTTCCCGGCCTCGTGAGATGCCATAGCACGCTGCACGAGGAGCTGGTACGAGGCGCCCATGTTCAATAGGCCAAACGGCATGCGGACGTAGTTGTAGGGGTAGCCCCCACTCCGGCCGATGCGCGACGGCCAGAAGAGGTCCTGCGAAGCGGCCCTGTTAAGGCCCGGGATGTTGACGCAGATGTGCAGCTCGCCACCCGCGTCGAGGGCTGCAGCTGCACTTGGTGGTGCGGGGCGACGCTCGCCACGCATGGCCTGCGCCTCCTGGAGCTCCTCTATCACCTTGGTGATGAATTCTCGTGTCCCTGGTGCCTCGCACCTCGCTCCTTGCTTGTGGGGGCGCGCATCAAAGCACGCCTCCAAGTGGTGCCCGATCACCTCCCTCGTTGCACCGGTCAGGTCTGAGGCTCTCCAGATGGAAGCCCCTGAGCCCGCCCTAAGGGAAGCACCAGGCGCGCCTTCCTATGCGGGAGGAAGGGGTGCCTTGACAGCAGGCGCGGGGCCTGAGGCACCGCCAGAGGGCTTCTTGGTCTCCGGATGACCCTTGGGGAGGAGCTGCTTCTTCTTCACGGGGGTGGCCTCAGGAGGCAGGACACCGCCCTCGTCGTCGGAGTTCTCGGCCGCAGCGGCACGGTAGGCATGCTCAAGAGAACATACCGCGTCTTTCTCATCGCAAGCAACCGTGATGACACCGCTGCTGCCTAGCATCTTGAGGACGTTGTAGCCATGGTGCGTCGCCGCCATGAACTTGGCGAGGGCAGGGTACCCGAGGATGGCGTTGTACGGGAGGCCAATGTGGGCAACGTCGAAGTCGATGAGTTTGGTGTGGTAGTTGTCGCGCTTGCCGAAGGTGACGGGAAGGCGCACCTGCCCCAGGGGTGTGGTGGAGCCATCGGTCACCCCTGAGAAAGGCTTGGTGGGTAGGAGCTGGTCATAGGGCACTTGGAGCGTGTCGAACGTTTCCATAGAGAGGACATTGAGCCCAGCTCCATCGTCGGTGAGGGTCTTGGTGACAAGGACATTGCTGATGGTGGGAGTGTAGAGCATGGGAAGCGCGCCTACGGCAGCTGAGCACTTGAGGTGGTCCTTGGAATCGAAGGTAATGGCGTACTGTGACCACCTGAGGGGACGAGCGGCCTCGAGCTTCGGGAGGGCCGCGTTCACCTCACGAGAGAACGGCTTGAAGATGCGGTTCGAGGCAGGGGCCTGGGCACCACCTAGGATGCAGGCAATCGCTCGGGGCTTTTGGAAGCCCCCAGCCCCATCATCCTGTCGGTTGTCATCATTTCTCCTTGGCGGCGGCGGCAACGGAGGGAGGCCGGCATTGCCCTGGGGACGGTCCTCACGAAGCTAGTCACGCCACGGGCCCTCGCGAGGCTGATCTCGCCAGCAATCCTTGCGAGGCTGGTCACGCCAGTCCTGACGAGGGTCGCGGTTGTCCCAGCGGCCTCCTCCATGCTTGTAGCCATGGTCGCTGCGCTCAGGGTGGCGGCCGAGGCGTCCGTCGTGGAGTGCTCTGAGCTCCTGACAGTCGTTGGTGTTGTGGCTATGTACATTGTGGAAGACGCAGAATGGACAGTTGCCCCTGGGCGGCTCATCATGGTCACGGCCACGCTTCATCTCGGGCTCCGCCGCCAGCACGATGGGGCCCTTGCGCTTCGCCTGCTTGGCCTTGGCCTTCTTGTCTTCAAGGTCAGCCTCTGGAAGCTCGAGGAAGGAGAGGCGGCCCACTTCGGCCCTTGCGCACTTATTCGCCAGGTTGAACATCTCTAGGGCCGAGCACATATCGTCGTGGATGGCAAGCTCCTCTTTCATCTTGATGTCCCTGACGCCATCAGTGAACGCCAAGATGATGGCCTCGTCCGACGCCTTCGGGATCTTGAGGCGAACATTCCTGAAGCGTTGTATGTACTTGTGCAGAGTCTCGCCTTGCTGCTGCTTCACGCGCCGTAGGTCCTTCACCGCAGGGGTGCAGTCACGGGTGCCCTAGAAGTTGGCGATGAAGCGCTCATGAAGTTTGTCCCAGGAGGAGATTGATCCCTCCGGGAGGTGAAGGAGCCAGGAGCGCGCCCCATCCTTGAGGGCCATGGGGAACCAGTTCGCCATGACTTTGTCGTTGCCGTTCGCCGCCTCGATGCTCAGCGAGTAGAGCTGGAGGAACTCCATGGGGTAGGGGTGCCATTTTAGGGTGCAGGCAGGCCTGGCTTGAACTTGCCGGGCCAAACGATGCGGCACAGCTCTGGGGTGAAGGCGCGGCAGCCCGCTGCACTCACGAGCACAGCACGCGCGGGGGGGGGGGGGCTTGGTCTTGATGTTCGCGCGCCACTGCCTCCACCGGCGCGTGGTCCTGATGCTGGCGCGGTGGTGTGGGGAGCGCACGTGCGTCACCTTATGGCCGCTGCACCACCTGGCAGCTTGCCTCATCCCGTGCCGGCGCCGGCGCCCCACGCGGAGGGTCGCGCGGGGGCGCGTCGCACCTAGGCTCAGGGTCAGCACCACCCAGAGGAGGAGGAGGTGCGCCATGGGCCACGTCGCCTGCCTGGGACGGTGGGGGACGAAGCGAGTGGGAGGGCGCCGGAGCCTTGCCGGCGGCGTTGACGAGCTCGGTGATGCGGCCGAGCCAGGCGTCATAGCCCTTGTTGGCGGGACGATAGCGCAGCCTACGCGTTCGCCGGCCCGCAGCGAGCGTGGGAGGAAGACGCTGTGGCGTGAGTGAGAGAAGGAGTGGCGGTGCAGCCATCGCGCCGCACGGAGGGTGGCAGTGACGAGTCCTGCTGCTCGTGAGCAGCAGAGTCAGTGGCAGCGTTAGCCACGGGAGAAGCAGAGCGGCGCGGGACACCGTGGCCCACGGGTGCCGTCTGAGCGACGCGAGCGGCCCGGCGCTTGGCGGGGACTTGGCGAGCTTCAGCCATAAGCACAGTGGAGCGGGAACGGAGCGCGGTTGAAGAAGAGGCGGAGCTTCGACACACCCCTACCTGGCGCGCCAAATGTTTGATTCAGGGCTTCGCAGACCCAAGAAGGCTCAAACTCTGGGGTGTGTGCGAAGATCTTAACCATCTCTAGTCTCAAGCTCACCACCCCACGGCCTAGCCTCGTCGAGTCCGTGCGAGCGTGGAAGAAGATGAACACAGAGATTTACCCAGGTTCGGGCCACCTTGCGGTGTAAAAACCCTACTCCTGCTTTTGGTGGATTGGCCTCACGAGGAGGTGGAGGATGAACTAGTACAGTGGTTGAGCGACCTCACGAGGGCTCGGGTAGTGAGGATGGATCCGTCGGGTTGTTCCGGGGATGCCTTCTACGGTGATGGCTAGCCCATCTTTATAGTGGCCTCGGTCCTCTTCCCTCATAGCTTAGGCGGGAAGGAATCCCGCAACGGCCAATTTAAAAGGGGACAAGGAGTACATCTTATCCTGACGAAAGAAGGTCTTCGCCTGCAATGGTTCTGGCCATGACGCAGCGGTGGGCTCGGTGATGACATCCATCCTGCCGAGCTCGTGGTCTTGGTCTTGTTGCACCGGAATGGAAAGCTTTGGGGCCTTCCTTGGGAACCTGCGCCTGCCCTTGCTCCCTTAGCACCGAAGGGGAAATTGTCCCCTCTGCGCCCGCTGGCGCCCGCCTGGCCTTGGTCGTCATGGCTCACGTCATCATGGCCTCACGAGGCGGGAGGCTTGCATAGAGATCTCCGCTCCTCTGGAGGCGGCTTGGGGAGGCCGCTCCTCTAGAGGTCTTGGTGTCGTTCTGCTCGTGAGGCCGGGGGACCTCGCGAGGGTCTTGTCTTAGAGTCGCTACAGTTGGGCCGTACCGGGCTGTTAATGAGCCCACGGGCTGGGCCGCAGGCAGGCAGATCTGGGTACCCCCGATCCCAGAACGCCGACAAGTTGTTGTTTTTTCCTTGTTTTTGACTTTTACAGAAAATCAATACCAAACAGAGTCCAAACGAAATAAAACTTTATGATGATTTTTCTTGGACCAAAAGAAACCCACGAGACTTGGAGAGGAGGCCAGAGGAGCCACGAGGAGGCCACAAGCCTCCTGGCCGCGCCCCAGGGGGGCGCATCCTCAGGGCTTGTGGGCCCCTCGGGACTCCCCTAACCCTAATCTCTGCACTATAAATACTCGAATATTCCCCCTATACCAGAGGGCACACCAAAAATACTTTTCGGCCGCCGCAAGGTTCTGTTCTCGTGAGATCCCATCTTGGGGCCTTTTCTGGCACTCCGCCGGAGGGGGATTCGATCACAGAGGGCCTCTACACCAACCTTGCTGCCCTTACGATGATGTGTGAGTAGTTTACCACAGACCTATGGGTCCATAGCTAGTAGCTAGATGGCTTCTTCTCTCTCTTTGATCTTCAATACAATTTTCTCCTTGATGTTCTTGGAGATCTATTCGATGTAATCTTCTTTTACGGTGCATTTGTTGAGATCCGATGAATTGTGGATTCATGATCAGATTATCTATGAATATTATTTGAGTCTTCTCTGAACTCTTTTATGCATGATTGAGATAGCTTTGTATTTCTCTCTGATCTGTCGATTTGGTTTGGCCAACTAGATTGGTTTTTTCTTGCAATGGGAGAGGTGCTTTGTGATGGGTTCAATCTTGCGGTGTCCTCACCTAGTGACATAAGGGGTAGCAAGGCACGTATTGTATTGTTGCCATTAAGGATAAAAAAGATGGGGTTTATATCATATTGCTTGAGTTTATCCCTCTACATCATGTCATCTTGCTTAAGGCGTTGCTCTGTTCTTATGAACTTAATACTCTAGATGCAGGCTGGAGTCGGTCGATGTGTGGAGTAATAGTAGTAGATGCAGAATCGTTTCGGTCTACTTGTCATGGACGTGATGCCTATATTCATGATCATTGCCTTAGATGTCTTCATAATTATGCGCTTTTCTATCAGTTGCTCAACAGTAATTTGTTTACCCACCGTATGCTTTCTTCGGGAGAGAAGCCTTTAGTGAAACCTATGGCCTCCGGGTCTATTTTCCATCATATATTTTCAGATCTATAAAACCAAAAACCCCAAAATACCTTGCTGCAATTTATTATTATTTACTTTATTTTGCCTTTTATTTATCTTTTACATCTATCTCTATTAGATCTCACTCTTGCAAGTGACGTGAAGGGATTGACAACCCCTTTTTCGCGTTGTGTGCAAGTGTTTGTTAGTTTGTGCAGGTGCATATATTGGAGACTTGCTTGTGCCTCCTACTAGATTGATACCTTGGTTCTTAACTGAGGGAAATACTTATCTCTACTTTGCTGCATCACCCTTTCCTCTTCAAGGGAAAAATCAACGCAAGCTCAAGAAGTAGCAGGAAGAATTTCTGGCGCCGTTGCCGGGGAGGTTCTACATCAAGCCTACCAAGTACCTATCATAAACTCTCATCTCTTGCACTTACATTATTTGCCATTTGCCTCTCATTTTCCTCTCCCCCACTTCTAAAACATTTTCAGAAAAACACAAAAATATTTGCCTTTTTATTCGCCTTCTTTCCGTTCGTCTTTTCGTTTGCCTTTTTGTCTTACTTGGTTTGTTTGCTCGTTCGCTTGGTATAATTGTGTTGAAAATCATGAAGAAAAAAGTTTATGGATACTCATCCACTTGCTAATCTTTTTAAAGGATCCAATTCTGATGAACCTATTGCTAGTGAGTTGAGTGCACTAGATTATCTTTATGAAGTTTTGCTTGAAATTCGTGAATCTGAAAATTATGATGAAATTTATAAAGTGATTCACGATAGCTCCTTGAATGAAAAGCATGATTGCAATGATGTTATTATAAATTCTATTAATATCAATTGTGCTAATAATATGCAAAACCCTAAGCTTGGGGATGCTAATTTTGCTATGTCCACTACTTATTGTAATGATCATGATTGGGGTGATTCTTCTTATGATCTTCAAAATTTATTTAAGCCTCATGATGAATATGATATTCATAATAGTGTTTGCAATAATATTGAAGGTGTGTTTGAAAGAGTGTCAACTCTAGGTAATAATGATCCCACTACTTTGGATAATGATCAATCTTATGAAATTTTTGATAAAAGTGGGCTTGGAGAGGTCATGACTTTATTTGACGATAATCCCACTATTTTGGAAGAGTGTCAACTTTGCATGCATGTGGATCATGAAGATAATAATTTATGTGATAGCTATATTGTTAAATTTTAATATGATCCTACATGTAATTATTATGAGAGAGGGAAATATGGTTGTAGAAATTTTCATGTTACTAAATTACCTCTCGTTATGTCTAGATTGCTATTGTTTCTTTCTTCTTCCTTGCATATGCTAGTTTTTGCTTGTCTTGATAATTTTTTTGCTTACAAAATGCCTATGCATAGGAAGTATGTTAGACTTAAACTTGTTTTTAACATGCCACATTATGCACTTTTCGTTTTTCAATTGCTATCTTTCATGTGAGCATCATTAAAATTATCAACGCCTAGCTAAAAGGCTTTAAAGAAAAGCGCTTGTTGGGAGACAACCCAATATTTTTATTTTCTATTTTTATGATAAAACACAATATTACCTATGTATTAATTGTGTTTTAGTGTTTTAATTAGTGTTTGAGCCAAGACCTTTGGGATGGTCTATGGTGATAGTTGATTTGATCTTGCTGAAAAACAGAAACTTTTGCACTCATTGCCAGAAATTTACAAAATCACAGAAAAATGATTTTGCTCTGAATTTTTTACAAAATATTTACATACAAATTTCCTAGGCTTTCCTAATTTTTCATAATTTTTGGATTTACAGAAGTATACGAAATTTCCACATTACTACAGACTGTTCTGTTTTTGACAGATTCTGTTTTCTATGTGTTGTTTGCTTATTTTGATGAATCTATGTGTAGTATCGGGGGGTATGAACCATGGAGAAGTTGGAATACAGTATATATAACACCAATATAAATTTAGAATGAGTTCAAAACAGTAACTAAAGTGGTGATTTATTTTATTATACTAACGGATCTTACGAGTTTTCTGTTGAGTTTTGTGTTGTGAAGTTTTCAAGTTTTGGGTAAAAAAATTATGGACCACGGAATAAGGAGTGGCAAGAGCCTAAGCTTGGGGATTCCTAAGGCACCCCAAGGTAATATTCAAGTACAACCAAGCATCTAAGCTTGGGTATGCCCCGGATGGCATCCCCTCTTTTGTCTTCAATCCATCGGTAAATTTACTTGAGGCTATATTTTTATTCACCACATGATATGTGTTTTGCTTGGAGCGTCTTGTATGATATGAGTCTTTGCTTTTTAATTTACCACAATCATCCTTGTTGTACACACCTTTTGAGAGGGACACACATTAATCATGAATTTATTAGAATACTTTATGTGCTTCACTTATATCTTTTGAGCTAGGCATTTGCTCTAGTGCTTCACTTATATATTTTTAGAGCACGGCGGTGGTTTTATTTTACAGAAAATGATGAACTCTCATGATTCACTTATATTATTTTGAGATTCTTAAAATAGTATGTTAATTTTCTTAGGTTATGAATTTGGTCCTAATATGATGGGCATCCAAGAGGGATATAATAAAACTTTCATAAAAGAGCATTAAATATATGAGAAGTTTGATTCCGTGCATTTGTTTTGAGATATAAAGATGGTGATATTAGGGTAATGCTAGTGAGTAATTGTGGATTGGTAGAAATACTTGTGTTAATGTTTGTGATTCCCGAAGCATGCACGTATGGTGAACCGTTATACGATGAAGTCGGAGCATGGTTTATTTTTTGATTGTCTTCCTTATGAGTGGCGGTCAGGGACGAGCGATGGTCTTTTCCTACCAATCTATCCCCCTAGGAGCATGCGTATTAGTACTTTGCTTTAATGGCTAATAAATTTTTGCAATAAGTATGTGAGTTCTTTATGACTAATGTTGAGTCCATGGATTATACGCACTCTCACCCTTCCACCATTGCTAGCCTCTCTAGTACCGCGCAACTTTCGCCGGTGCATTAAACCCACCATATACCCTTCCTCAAAACAGCCACCATACCTACCTAATATGGCATTTCCATAGCCATTCCGAGATATATTGCCATGCAACTTCCATCGTTCCATTTATTATGACACATACCATCATTGTCATATTGCTTTGCATGATCATGTAGTTGGCATAGTATTTGTGGCTTGGCCACCGTTCATATTTTCTATGCATGTCACTCTAGATCATTGGACATCCCGGTACACCACCGGAGGCATTCATATAGAGTCATATTTTGTTCTAGTATCGAGTTGTAATTCTTGAGTTGTAAGTAAATAAAAGTGTGATGATCATCATTATTAGAGCATTGTCCCATGTGAGGAAAGGATGATGGAGGCTATGATTCCCTCACAAGTCGGGATGAGACTCCAGAGTTAAAAATTAAAAAAAAGGCCAAAGAGCCCAAAATAATAAAAAGAGGCCAAAGAGCCCAAACAAAAAAAATGAGAGAAAAAGAGAGAAGGTACAATGTTACTATCCTTTTTCCACACTTGTGCTTCAAAGTAGCACCATGTTCTTCATGATAGAGAGTCTCCTATTTTATCACTTTCATATACTAGTGGGAATTTTTCATTATAGAACTTGGCTTGTATATTCCAATGATGGGCTTCCTCAAATTGCCCTAGGTATTCGTAAGCAAGCAAGTTGGATGCACACCCACTTAGTTTTCCTTTTGAGCTTTCATACACTTATAGCTCTAGTGCATCTGTTGCATGGCAATCCCTACTCACTTGCATCGATATCAATTGATGGGCATCTCCATAGCCCATTAATTTGCCTAGTTGATGTGAGACTTTCTCCCTTTTTGTCTTCTCCTCACAACCACCACCATACTTTATTCCACCTATAGTGCTATATCCATGGCTCACGCTCATGTATTGCGTGAAAGTTGAAAAAGCTTGAGAATATTAAAAGTATTAAGCAATTGCTTGGCTTGTCATCGGGGTTGTGCATGATAAATTACTTTGTGTGATGAAGATAGAGCATAGCCAGACTATATGATTTTGTAGGGATAACTTTCTTTAGCCATGATATTTTGACAAGACATGATTGCTTTATTAGTATGCTTGAAGTATTATTGTTTTTATGTCAATATTAAACTTTTGTTTTGAATCTTATGGATCTGAACATTCATGCCACAATAAAGAAAATTGCATTGATAAATATGTTAGGTAGCATTTCACATCAAAATTTCTGTTTTTATCATTTACCTACTCGAGGACGAGCAGGAATTAAGCTTGGGGATGCTTGATACGTCTCCAACGTATCTATAATTTTTTATTGTTCCATGCTATTATATTATCTATTTTGGATGTTTTATATACATTAATATGCTATTTTATATCATTTTTTGGGTCTAACCTATTAACCTAGTGCCCAGTGCCAGTTGCTGTTTTTTCCATGTTTTTTACTTCTACAGAAAATCAATACCAAACGGAGTCCAAATGGAATAAAACGTTGCGATGATTTTTCTTAGAGGAGGCCAGAGGAGCCACAAGGAGGCCACAAGCCTCCTGGCCGCGCCCCAGGGGGGCGCGCCCTCAGGGCTTGTGGGTCCCTCGGCACTCCCCTAACCCTAATCTATGCACTATAAATATTCAAATATTCCCCCTATACCATAGGGCATACCAAAAATACTTCTCCACCGTCGCAAACTTCTGTTCGCGCCCCAGAGAAGCCTCTAGTGAAACCTATGGCCCTCGGGTCTATTTTCCATCATATATTTTCAGATCTATAAAACCAAAAACCCAAAAATACCTTGCTGCAATTTATTATTATTTACTTTATTTTGCCTTTTATTTATCTTTTACATCTATCTCTATTAGATCTCACCCTTGCAAGTGACCGTGAAGGGATCTACAACCCCTTTTTCGCGTTGTGTGCAAGTGTTTGTTAGTTTGTGTAGGTGCATATATTGGAGACTTGCTTGTGCCTCCTACTGGATTGATACCTTGGTTCTTAACTGAGGGAAATACTTATCTCTACTTTGCTGCATCAACCTTTCCTCTTCAAGGGAAAATCAATGCAAGCTCAAGAAGTAGCGATATTCTCTTCCCCTATTAATCTTTCATGAATTGAATCAATGACCAATATTATGTTTGTCAACTTCCAATAAATTTTACCACTTATACTTTTCGTAGGTAAAGTCATTACTTTCCATGAGATTAGCATATGATCTTTTCCATTATTTTCATTGCTAAGATTGAAACATGAAAGTAAAGAAGCAAAACTCAAACTACTCTTTATTATATAACTTTTGACTTGATTACATAGATAGATAGATCACGAAACTAGCACTCGAAAATAGATCATGCTAAACTTTTATTCTACTAAATCACGAAATAGCTAAGGATCAAACTAAGATAGGTAAAGATAATAGAAGTGATGGTGATACGATACCGGGGCACCTCCCCCAAGAATGGCACAAGCCTAGGGTGGTGCCCATACCCTTGTACTCAAGTTTCTTTCTTTGGTGATGATGGTGATGGCGAGGTAGTGGTCTTGTCCTTCAACTTTCGCTTGAGAATATAGTTTTCTTCCTTCAGCTTGCTGACCTCTTGCTCAAGTTCCAATACTCTCTCACATAATTCATTCTTGTTTTCCTGTAGAAGACGGAAGGGGATAAATTGAAACTTAGATTCGTTTATTATGTTTGCGAGGCTCGATTTCTTGAAGTCCACATGCATATCCCCTGGCTGAGGTAGAGGGGCTTCATCTTCTTCTGAACTCTTGTCCCCCGTCCTCTTCAAATCAACATCTTGCTCTTCCTCTGTGGACCAACCATAAAGATCTATGTCTCCATAGATCCTAGGGTTTGCAACATAATGGGAAACATAGCTCTCTCCGTCTGAGTCTTGGGACGACATACTTTCAGATCTGTCAGAAAAATAGGACGAAACAAGAACAGAGGATATTTCTGCAATACGGTGGTCAAAACTTCTCGGAGTATATATAAAGATTTTTTATCTTGCAAAACAATTATTCCAGAAGAAAACGGAGTCGGGAAGGCACACGAGGCGCCCACGAGCCACCAGGGCGCACCCAGGTGCCTCGTGGGCGCCTGGTGTGTCCCCTCGGCTGTTTCTTATTTTGGTATTTTTTTTCTAATATTTCAAAACAGATAGAAAATATTTGTATGGAATTTTTGGAGTCGGTTTACTTACTGTAACACATACCTATTCCTTTCAGGGTTCTGGAGTGTTCCAGAAGGTCTCTCTTATGTGTTCCGCCAGTTTCATAGTTTGAACAATGTTAGTTTCAACATTAATAATAGGTGTACCTGAGATATAATGCTTAATTCTTTGTCCATTCACTGGTACAGCGAGCTGCTATACAAACGGTTTTTAACCCCTTTCCGCAACGGCATTTTGAACCGTCGCCTAGTGAGTGTGGGCGATAGGGGGGTCCTTCCCACACGACCCAGAAACCGTCGGGGATAGGCCCTCCGGTCACACACGCTTGGCAAAATGAGATCGTGTGCGACGGGCGAGCGATCAAATACTATTATACAGGCCCAATCGGTTTTGCTCGTAAGTACATCCCACACAGTCAGTCCCAGACAAACGTTTCTGTTCATATGTACATCCCACACAGTCAATCCAAGAAGCACGTTTCCATTCGTATGTACATCCCACATAGTCAATCCAGGAAAAACGTTTCCATTCGCACGTACATCACACACAATTTTCCCCATTAAATCGTTCGTGATAGCGTTGCCATTGCAGACGATATCAACAATTTTATCATTTGCGTTATTGAATGCATCACACATGATGTGTAGAAGAAACTGTGTGGCATAGGCTGTCCATCACACACACTTTTTATGTGGTAAACGTTTGCCCAAGGTGGCCTAATGCAAACAGTTTTCAAGAGGAAGTCGTGTGTGATTGTTCATTGATCCAACACGTTTTATTCCTAGAAACTATGTGCGTTGTCTGAGGTCATCGCCCACGGTGTTTTCGCAATAACCGTTTGTAATAGAAAAACCCAATTAGCAGGCTAATTGGCATATTATTAATAATCCATTTATTAATCTAATTGGCATTTCATATTAAGCACACAATATATTTCATTTTCGTATTAAGGAAGCAGGATTTCATAATTGAAATACATCAGAGTACAACATCATATAGCTTCAGCACTCAGCTACCCCATTACACAACCGCACCAGCACCAACTTTCACATGCAACATTTATATCCTTTCGAAATTAGCATCATAGATGGTACACAGACAGATGAATCTCATCTGGAAAACTGTTGAAGCGGAAGGTGAATATTGAGCCTTCATTGATGTTGAAGGTCTTTGCAACTTTAGGCCAGTGCCTGTGGATGATTGACCGTCCATCCTTCGTCCTCTTCAGGAAGACTTCAATATTGAACCGTGGGTGTTGTATGAATACCTTCCTCGCCTTCTGACCATACAGGTGGTTTGAGAGGTAATCATCAGTGAACTACTTTGGAAAGGCCTGAAAACAAGGATATGCATAAATATCTTCTCTAGATTTGAAATGGCACAAAGGAATAAAAAAGACAAGATATAATAGTTAGTACCATCCTGTAGTGAACTGATATCTTCTTCATTGTGCAGACAAAGTTCTTGTTGTTTTTTGTCGCTAATTTCTTTATCCTAACAATCTTTCTGAGTTTCTTGACTTGACTGATATTCATGGACAACTCATTTCCCCATATGCAAAAAGGGTCGAACAGTGGGTCAAAACCTCTAACAGCAGGACCTACATGTGCAAGACCAAATTGTTAAAAACCTAAATATTAGAATGGTTCCTGCAATTGCACAATAATGTGCTGTCAGACAAAGGACCATGCATGTGCAAACCTCCATTGTAAACCTCAGTGCTTCCCATTGTTTCCCTGCAACACATATAAGGTAGTTAGTGATCAGGTTAAGTGAGGGTTGGCATGCTATCAGTAAAATATGTTGATGAAAAATAAACACATTGCAGATTCATCAGATTAATTCAAGCCACATGGAAAACCCATTTATCCAAACCACGCATAATTAAGAACTAGGAAATATAGAATTGTATATGTTTCTCGTGTATTAAGTGCAGCCAAATTCGATTTATTCCTCACATGCATAACAATACAAAATTCTACCCACAACAATTGGACACCGCATTGCAGAATTGAACCAAACAGTTAACTAAACACCACAACAAATGAACCAAACACTAACTGAGCACCACATTGCACAATATAACATACTCCTAATAGAAGATCAGACAATTAACCAAATCAAGCATGCCTAACAACCTAGAAATATAGTAATTGTATTTGTTTCTCATGTATTCAGTACAGCCAAATTCAATTTATTTCTCACATGGTAGACAATAACAAAATGCACCCACAACAATTGAACATCGCATTGCAGAATTGAACCAAACAGTTAACTAAATACCACAAGAAATGAACCAAACATTAAATGAGCACCACATTGCACAATATATAACATACTAGAAGATCAGACAGTTAACCAAACCAAGCATGCTTGACAATTTGGAAATATAACAATTGTATTTGTTTCTCATGTTTTGTACAGATAAATTCGATTTATTTCTCACATGGAAGACAATACAAAATTGCACCCTGAAGAATTGAACATCACATTGCAGAATTGAACCAAACAGTTAACTGAACACGACAACAAATTAACCAAACAGTTAATAAGTGAGCACCACATTGCACGACATATAGAACATATACACTAGAGCAACAGATTGCATGGTAAAAGTAGATAGGACAATTCACTAGAATTTGTTAAGGAAAGGCAGGAGCAGCACATGCAACGGGTAAACCGAGCATGCTTAACCGGCATAGCTAGCTAACTGAACATAGGTCCTTATAGTGAGCTAATAAGACAAGCTACTCCTCATCGTCGGGGATATCGATGATGATTGGCTCCTTGGACATGGAAGAGGACGAGGCCTTCACATCATGGGTGCCCTCCTCATAGTGGTGAGCTGCCCGAGCCGCTCCGGGCACCAACCTGCTGGCTCTCGAGTTGAGGTAAGCACAGGCACGCTGAAAAAACACCTCGTAGTCTTCGTCGAAGGCACCGACAGTGGCCTCGAGAAAATGCCATGAATAGTCGTTTAAAGCAGCCAACCACACCGCGGCATCGGCGCGCGAGGCGTCGATGGTGGCCTCGACAGCGAGGTGCTCCTCCAAGATCTGGGGGTCAGCATGAATGGAAGCCATCGCGACCTCATCCGCGCGTGTGGCCGCGATTTGCTTCTCCGCTGCCAAATGCTGGCTCCTTGAGCTCTTGGCTATACTGTGGGCACCATGGCTTAGGGCGGCGCTTATTTGGGGGAGGGGTCGGTGATTTGGACGGAAGGTGTCGCACCGGCGGTCGGGGCATGTGGGATATAGAAGGAGGAGGAGGATGGGGTCGGGTGTGGATTACCTGCCTGGATTAACGAGGCCGAGCAGCGTGAAGGAGGGTCGCCGGTGAGGAGGTTGCGCTGCAAGCAAGGAGTGAAGGTTTGAACTTGGAAAGGAAGGTGGAAACAGGGGAAATGTGGCTTTTGGTAAGGGCGAGGGGGCAGGGAGGTAGATATTTCCGTGGAAGCCAAAAATTTTGGATTTGTGGAGCGAAAAAACTGGCGCGCAAAGTGTCATCAGACACGGTCCCTTATTCAGCACTGTGTACGATATGTGAACATCACAAACGATTCATATAGCTTAATTACCCCGTGTGTGATGAGTTTGAACGTGCAAATTTTGGTCTGAATATCCCTGGTTATAGTGGCCGTCCATGTCATTGCATAATCTGGGTACACAAAAGGAGCCTACAGGACACCCACACTTCTTAATTGAGCAAGTTCAGCAACTAAATAGAGCTAGCTGACCTAAACATTACCCTAACAAATTAAAGACCGGCGCTCTAAATTAAACAAAGAGCACTACTCCGGCTGGCGCTCGTCGATCTCCGCCTCCCCCTCAATGTCTAGCTCGCGCCCGACGATCTCCTGGGGAAGGGGCTCCATGGCATCAATCGCACCATACTCGGCAAGCATCTCGCCATCCGCGTCCGCCATCTCTTTGGAAAAGGCTGCCACAAGCTGGGCGTGGGCGGCCAGGATCTGGGCTTGGACGGGCTCCGTCGTTGCAAGGTATGCCGCAAAGGAACGGACAGATGCTCGAACGCTCTCGGTGATTGCCAACTCTTCGGTCGTGGGTTGTCGACCGTTGTCGGAGAAGCTTCATTCGAATTATGTGGTGACCGCCACGAGCTGGGCATGGCAGGCCTCGACATGGTCATGGGCGGCCACCATCAGGGCTAAGGTCACCGCTGTGGAACGGACAGCTACTGTGCCGCTCTCGCCAATTGCTATCTGAAAGTACAAGTGCTCCCTGGGTGATTTTGGTAATTAATGTCAACATATCTCTTGTTGGACTAATGTTTTTATCTAGTGTATTTCAGACAAGTTCAACAATGGTGTGGAAAGGACAAGAGGATGTGGAACCCCTTCAAGGTGCTAAGGCCACATATTGGCAAAGGCTCAAGACTCTTCATTTTCTTTTAAGTGATCCAAGATCACATTGAGTCCATAGGAAAGCCAATACTATTAAAAGGGGATGAGGTGTTGCTTAATGGCTTGCTTGCTCAAATGCTTAGTGATATTGCTCCAAAGCCCTCAACCACTTTCTCCATCCAAATATGTCAAAACCCTAAATTCCAACTCGGCCCACCGATTCTTTCTATCCGGCGCCACCGAGTTCATATGACATAGCCACTGCCAGAAACCCTAACAGTTCGGTCGCACCGATACGGGTCTCGGTCTCACCAAGATGGCCTTGCCAATGCTCTGTGACTTGTTGCAATTATTTCGGTCTCACCGAGTTATGCGATAGGTCTCACCGAGTTGGCTTGACATTCTCTCTGTTGCCTTATTTCTTCACTTCGGTCTCACCGAGTTGATGCAATCGGTGCCACCGAGATAATGTTTGCCCTAAAGCCCTAGCACATCAGTCCCATCAAGTTATTCCAGTCGGTCCCACCGAGATTCCTAATGTTCACATTTTGAACTAATCGGTTCCACTGAATTTAGCTATTTGGTCTCACCGAGTTGGGTCAAATGTGTGTAACGGTTGGATTTTGTGTGGAGGCTATATATACCCCTCCTCCCCCTTCTCCATACGTGAGAGAGCCATCAGAATGTGCCTACACTTCTACCATACATTTTTTGAGAGAGAACCACCTACTCATGTGTTGAGATCAAGATATTCCAATCCTACCACAAGAATCTTGATTTCTAGCCTTCCCCAAGTTGCTTTCCACTCAATTCATCTTTCCACCATATCCAAATCTATGAGAGAGAGTTGAGTGTTGGGGAGACTATCATTTGAAGCACAAGAGCAAGGAGTTCATCATCAACATGCCATCTATTACCTTTTGGAGAGTGGTGTCTCCTAGATTGGTTAGGTGTCGCTTGGGAGCCTCCGTCAAGTTGTGGAGTTGAACCAAGAAGTTTGTAAGGGCAAGGAGATTGCCTACTTCGTGAAGATCTACCTGAGTGAGGCAAGTCCTTCGTGGGGGATGGCCACGGTGGGATAGACAAGGTTGCTTCTTCGTGGACCCTTCATGGGTGGAGCCCTCCGTGGACTCGCGCAACCGTTACCCTTCGTGGGTTGAAGTCTCCATCAATGTGGATGTACGATAGCACCACCTATCGGAACCACGCTAAAAATCTCCATGTCTTCATTGTGTTTGCACACTCCAATCCCATCCCTTTACTTTCTTGCAATTAGCATGCTTTACTCTTTCCGCTGCATATACTCTTCTCATGCTTGCTTGAAATGTATTGTGAAGGCTTAAACTTGTGCTAAAACTCCACCTTAACTTGAAGGACATAAAAACTGCCACTTTTACTTGTTGAGGGTCTAATCACCCCCTCTAGACTCCTCTTCTCGATCCTTTCAATTGGTATCAGTGCTTTGGTCTCCATTGCTTTGGTTTAATCACCATTGGAGGAAGATGGATGAGTCTACGATTGGGAGTATTAGATGTAGAGTGCCTATGCTTGACGGAGAATTCTATAATTCTTGGAAGAATGAGATGCTTGAGATTTTCAATGAATATGATTTGAACAAGTATATCACTAGCCCTTATGTGCCCCCCTATTGATCCTTTGCATCCTAGCCCTGATGAGTATCTTGACATGACTCGCAATCTTAGAAATATTGATCTTATCATTAGAGGATTGCCTAGAAATTTGCTTGTATGCTTGCCTACTTTTGAATGTGCTTATACCATATGGACATATCTTGAGGAGCGCTTTCCAAATTATTCCTTGAAAAATCTAGATGAGATTCTTCAAAAGTCTATTGCTTTTAAAAATATGAACCCTAGTGATCCTAAGTTTGATGATTGCCTATTTGAGCTCCGTGGCCTTATGCGTGCCAAAGGAGATGTTGGAGTCATTAGTAGCATCATTTCACAAACTATTAGAATTCATAAACATGCACATTGTCATGGTTATAAATCTAATGAATCACTTGCTCTAGGTGATGATCATTTACATGATGATGTTGAGCATGGATATTATGATGAAGATGAAGATAGTGACTTCGACCTTGAGGAGTCGATAAGACACTTTGGTCTTATGGCAAATCTTCATGGTTACATGGCCCGAGGGAAAGAATGGATTCTCGATAGTGGATGTACTGATCATATGACCGGAGATAAGGATATGTTCAGTGAGCTTGCTAAGAACAACGGCCCACGCAAGTATGTCACGTTTGGAGATAACTCCAAGGGTAAGGTACTTGGCCTTGGTAAGGTGGCCATTTCAATTGATAGCTCTATCCAAAACATTATGCTCGTTGAATCCCTTGGTTACAATCTCCTTTCCGTATCTAGACTAGCGGACTTCGGTTTCAATGTTCTATTTACTGAAGTAGATTGCCAAGTGTTTCGTAGAGATAATCATAATATGGTATTTAACCGTATTCATAGAGGTGATCTATTGATGACCCACAAGTATAGGGGATCAATCGTAGTCCTTTCGATAAGTAAGAGTGTCGAACCCAACGAGGAGCAGAAGGAAATGACAAGTGGTTCTACAAGCACTGAAATAGTCGGTAACAGTTAGTTTGATAGCAAGATAATTTGTAATGAGCAAGTAACGGTAATGGTAAATAAAGTGCAGCAAGGTAGCCCAATCCTTTTGTTGCAAAGGACAGGCCAAAACAGTCTCTTATGATAAGCAAAGCGTTCTTGAGGGTACACAGGAATTTCACCATATCACTTTCATCGTGTTGGTTTGATTTGTGTTCGCTACTTTGATAATTTGATATGTGGGTGGACTGGTGCTTAGGTGTTGTTCTTACTTGAACAAACCTCCTACTTATGATTAACCCCCTCGCAAGCATCCGCAACTACGAGAAAAGTATTAAGATAAAATCTAACCATTGCATTAAACTTTTGGATCCAAATCGGTCCCTTACGAAGTAGCGCATAAACTAGGGTTTAAGCTTCTGTCACTCTAGCAACCCATCATCTAATAACTACTCCACAATGCATTCCGTTAGGCCCAAATATGGTGAAGTGTCATGTAGTTGACGTTCACATGACACCACTAAGGGAATCACAACATACATATCATCAAAATATCGAACACATATCAAGTTCACATGATTACTTGAAACATGACTTCTCCCGTGACCTCAAGAACAAAAGTAACTACTCACAAATGATAATCATGCTCAAGATCAGAGGGGTATTAAATAGCATAATGGATATGAACATATAATCTTCCACCAAATAAACCATATAGTAATCAACTACAAGATGTAATCAACACTACTAGTCACCCACAAGTACCAATCTAAGGTTCCGGTACAAAGATTGAACACAAGAGATGAACTAGGGTTTGAGAGGAGATGGTGCTGTTGAAGATGTTGATGGAGATTGCCCTCCCAAATATGGGAGAGTTGTTGGTGACGACAATGGCGATGATTTCCCCCTCCGGGAGGGAAGTTCCCCCGGCGGAATTGCTCCGCCGGAGGGCAAAAGTGCTCCTGCCCAAGTTCCGCCTCGAGACGGCGGCGCTTTATCCCGAAAGTCCTCCCCTGATTTTTTCTATGTCAAAATGACCTATGTACCAGAAGATGGGCACCGGAGGTGGGCCGAGGAGGGCACAACCTACCAGGGCGTGCCTGGGCTCCCTGGCGCGCCCAAGTGGTTTGTGCCCACCTGGTGGGCCCCCTCTAGTAGTTATTTGCTCCAATATTTTTCATATATTGCAAAACAATTCTCCGTAAATTTTCAGCTCATATGGAGATGTGCAGAATAGGTAACTCTTAACGTAGCTTTTTCAGGTCCAGAATTCCAGCTGCCGGTATTCTCCCTCTTTGTGTAAACCTTGCATATTATCAGAGAAAAGGCATTAGAATTACTCCAAAAAGCATTATTATGCATAAAAACATTACAAATAACAGTAGGAAAACATGATGCAAAATGGACGTATCATCTATACACTATTGATTTCACTAAGAGAGCTCAACCTTGAACTTGGTTAATAGCTAAATCTTCTAAAGGTTGGTTATGGCATAGAAGGTTAGGTCATGTGGGCATGCGAAATCTTAATAAGCTCATTAAAGGTGATCATATCCTTGGTGTTAAAGATGTCATATTTGACAAGGATAGACATTGTAGTGCTTGTCAAGCAGGAAAACAGGTTGGAGGAAGTCATCCTGTGAAGAACATCTTGACCACGAGAAGACCGCTCGAGCTACTCCATATGGATCTTTTTGGTCCCAACGCCTACAAGAGTCTCAGTGGTAACTCGTTCGGTTTGGTGATTGTTGATGACTTTTCAAGATTTACGTGGGTGTTCTTTCTTGATGACAAATCGCAGGTCCAAAAGATCTTCAAGAACTTCGCTAAGAAGGCCCAAAACCAATTTGAAGTGAAGATCAAGAAGGTTCGAAGCAACAATGGAACAGAGTTCAAGAACGCCAATGTGGATACCTTTCTTGACGAAGAAGGGATTTCACATGAGTTCTCGGCTACGTACATGCCTCAACAAAATGGAGTTGTTGAGAGGAAGAACCGGACACTTATCGAGATGGCAAGAATGATGCTTGATGAATACAGGACGCCAAGACACTTTTGGGCAGAAGCGGCTGAGACAGCTTGTCATGCTACGAATCGACTATATCTTCACAAGCTTCTCGACAAGACGGCTTACGAGCTTCTCACCGGTAACAAACCCCAAGTTGGATACTTTCGAATATTTGGCTCAAAGTGTTACATTCTTGATAAGCATCATCGCTCAAAATTTGCTCCTAAATCTCATGAAGGTTTCCTACTCGGTTATGGCTCAAACTCTCACACATACCGTATATACAACAATTTCACCCGAAAGGTTGAAGAGACGGTAGATGTGAAGTTTGATGAATCTAACGGCTCGCAAGTAGAGCAATTGCCAATTGATGCAGGAGACAAAGATCCTTTGGAAGCAATCCAAGATTTATCCATTGGCAAGATTCACCCAACGGAGGTGAAGGAAAGTACTTCATCCGTTCAAGTGGAAGCCTTAATTTCACATCAGTATGAACCACAAGTTGACTTGGAGGCATCCACGAGTGGAACACGTCAAGACGGAGGAGATGAGGAAGTGCAACAAGATGAACCACCTCGACCTCCCTCTCCACCTCCACAAGAGAACGACAACGCCAACAACAATGAAGGAGGAGAATAAGAAGAATAGAATGAAGAGGATGTTCCACCCCAACCCAAACAAAAGCTCTCATGAGTTAGAGGAAGAGTCACAAGAGACCATCCCATCGAACAAATTTTCGATGATATTCAAACCGGGAGAATCACTCGCTCTAAAACTCGTTTGGCTAATTTTTGTAAACACTACTCATTCATTTCTAGTGTTGAACCTATGAAGGTAGAAGAAGCTCTTGAGGATCCGGGTTGGGTGAACGCTATGCACGAAGAGCTACACAGCTTCGAGAGGAATCAAGTGTGGACATTGGTTGAAAAGCCCGACGACAATCACAATGTCATTGGAACCAAATGGGCATTTCGGAATAAGCAAGATGAAGATGGACAAGTTGTACGCAACAAGGCCCGTCTCGTCGCTCAAGGCTACACTCAAGTCGAAGGTATGGACTATGGTGAGACATATGCCCCCGTTGCTAGACTTAAGTCCATACATATCTTACTTGATTATGCCAGTCATCATGATATCACCTTATACCAAATGGACATTAAAAGTGATTTTCTTAATGGAGAAATTAAGGAGGAAGTTTATGTTAAGCAACCTCCCGGCTTTGTCTATCCCAAGAAACCTAATCATGTCTACAAACTTCATAAAGCCCTTTATGGTCTTAAACAAGCTCCTAGAGCGTGGTATAAATGCTTAACCAAGTTTCTTATTGAAAAAGGCTTTGAAATTGGGAAGATTGATTCTAAACTTTTTACTAAAAGGGTTAATGGTGAATTATTTGTGTGCCAAATTTATGTGGATGATATCATATTTTGTTCTACTAACCCCCATTTTAGTGAAAAGTTTGGAAGGCTAATGTCGGAGAAGTTTGAGATGTCTATGATGAGTGAACTCAAATTTTTCCTTGGTTTGCAAATCAAGCAAACTAAGGAAGGTACCTTTGTCTCTCAAACAAAGTATACAAAGGATCTTTTCAAGAAGTTCAACATGCAAGAAAGCAAAGGTATGAAAACACCCATGCCTACTAGTGGACATCTTGATTTGACTAAGGATGGCAAACCGGTTGACCAAAAGGTTTACCGCTCTACGATTGGTTCATTGTTATATCTATGTGCCTCCCGTCCTGATATTATGCTAAGTGTGTGCATATGTGTGCATGATATCAAGCGGCCCCTAAAGGGTGTCATCTTAAGGCCGTGAAAAGGATAGTGAGATACTTAATTCATACACCCAACTTTGGCATTTGGTATCCTAAGAGGTCATCTTTTGATCTTGTTGGCTACTCCGATTCGGACTATGCCGGTGACAAGGTTGATAGGAAGTCCACTTTGGGTACTTGTCAATTTCTTGGTAGTTCCCTTGTGTCTTGGTCCTCCAAGAAACAAAACTTGGTATCCTTATCCACTGTCGAAGCGGAATACATTGCCGCCGAATCATGTTGTGCTCAATTACTTTGGATGACCCAAACCCTTAAGGATTATGGGATACATGTGAAACATGTTCCATTGCTTTGTGAAAATGAAAGTGCTATTAAGATTGCTCATAATTCCGTGCAACATTCTCGAACCAAGCACATTGAAGTTCGTCATCATTTCATTTGGGATCATGTTGCTAAACGAGACATCAATCTTAAGCATGTTCGAACCGATAAGCAATTGGCAGATATATTCACCAAACCGCTTGATGAGAAAGTATTTTGCCGTTTGAGAGGTGAGTTGAATATCATTGATACCTCAAACTTGGAGTAGAAGCTCCATTTGGATATATGCAAGGCGTGAGCCATTTATGACTAATCCTTGATATTTCTCTTATGATGATGATCATATGTCTTGGGTCTATATTTGTACCCTTGCATGTTATTTAACCTTTGTAGGTACTTGGATGAGCCCAAATCTATGAGATTGCAAGTCACTCACATTTTGAGCAATTTCTACATCACCAAGTTCCCATGATTTGGTTGTTGAATACAAGGAAGCATGAACTCACTATACATATCCTTTGACTACTTCCATATGTCAAATTTCATGATTGTCAATTTGGATACACAAGTGCTCTTCCTTGCAAAACTAACCCATGTAGGAAGATGAACTCAAACTACTAGTGGTGCTCCCAACTCTTGATGGACAACATCAACCTTGAGCATCCAACACAAGTTCGGCTACATGATCAAGCACAACACCACAACCCAAGGTATGTCATTCCATCTTAGAGAAGCTTTGCTCCAAGTCATGAGCTAAAGCAACTCAACCAGATGTGAATACATCAAAATGCTTAAACAAAAAATGGTAACCCCATTTTGAGCTTAAACGATGAGTATGACCTACGATCAAGTGCTATCACTTGACTCCTCAGTCAATATACTCTAACATAGGTGACTTTGTCGCCGACCTTTTCTAGATGAAGTTCTCTAGTGTTCTTTTGCTCAGTTGATTTTTCCCATTTGTATGTTTTTCCTGCCATTGTGTCTCTCTCAAAAACAAAGACAAAGACAAAAAAACTTCATCTAGATCTCTTTTAGAGTTTTCAGTTTCTTTTCTCTGTGATTTGTTTTAATTCATTGCAAATCTTTCTGGTAATTCCTTGCAAATCCTTGTGAGATTTCATTTGCCAAGTGAGCTGAGTTGACAAAATCTTTACTCTGCGTTGAACTCGGTCCCTCCGATCCAAACCTATTGGCTCGACCGAAATACAAGGTTTCCTTGTATATAGTTCATCGGTACAACCGACACGGACTACCTCGGTCTCACCGATAAGCATCCTCTGTGATTCTGTCATATCGGAGTCACCGACGAAAACCACATCGGTGTCACCGATTTCAACTCTGAGAAAACCTTTTGCCATTTCTTACTGCCTATTTTCTTCAGCTCCACTCAATGATTCTTTCCTCTACCAGCATCATAAGCTACCTACTGCTTTGTAGTGACTCTCAAGGACCACACCTACTTGGCTCATGCTCCAGAAGTACCCTTCTTGGAAATTGAAGTCAAAGAGGGAGAGAGAGCACATCAAAGCTTATCAAATGAGCACATCTAAGCTCTTCTATAGATGCTTGTTAACAAAGAGGAGAGAAGTCACATGTCTTTAAGAGGGGAAGACATACTAATATGTTTAATCCTAGCTATTGATGAAAATTATATTTGCTCTTACTCTATTTGCTCTGATTTTATCTCACCCTACCCTCTCCCATTATCCAATATCAGATTCAGGGGGAGAAAGAGTCTATGTCTAAGGGGAGAAAAATCTTTGGAACTTATTGCAAATCTTCAAATCTTTGGGGACATGTCTATATCTACTTGAAGTACTCATTTTGTAGTGCTCACCCATTACATGTCATCCCAGTCTTGGTATTCTTGTGGATCCTTAAAACTGCTTTACTTGGAGTGTTCTTCTGTTATCTAACTCTGTTTTCTCAAGTCCACTCTCTCAAAAGTCAGCTCAAGACTACAAGGTAAGTATACGCATCATAATCATGTGCATGATGATCTCTTGCTGTTGTACATATTGTTTGCAAGAGGGATTCATAAACATGGAGGTACATTTCTCAATCATATCTTTTGCTCTGATGCATATAGCCAAGATACATGTAACTCTCTACTTACTCTGTCATGTTATGCATTCAAATGTTAGTATATTATATCTTCACATGATTGCATACATGTAGGGGGAGCTTATGCATGTTACATGTTCCTCCAAAGCTTTATTTGCTACTCTTCATATCATTTACCTAAAGCTTTGATGTATGTTGACATCAATTATCAAAAAGGGGGAGATTGAAAGCACAAGTGCTCCCTGGGTGATTTTGGTAATTAATGTCAACATTTACATATCTCTTGTTGGACTAATGTTTTTATCTAGACAAGTTCAACAATGGCGTGGAAAGGACAAGAGGATGTGGAACCCCTTCAAGGTGCTAAGGCCACATATTGGCAAAAGCTCAAGACTCTTCATTTTGTTTTAAGTGATCCAAGATCACATTGAGTCCATGGGAAAGCCAATACTATTAAAAGGGGATGAGGTGTTGCTTAATGGCTTGCTTGCTCAAATGCTTAGTGATATTGCTCCAAAGCCCTCAACCACTTTCTCCATCCAAATATGTCAAAACCCTAAATTCCAACTCGGCCCCGCTGATTCTTTCTATCCGGCGCCACCGAGTTCATATGACATAGCCACTGCCAGAAACCCTAACAGCTCGGTCTCACCGATACGGGTCTCGGTCTCACCGAGATGGCCTTGCCAATGCTCTATGACTTGTTGCATTTATTTCGGTCTCACCGAGTTATGCGATCGGTCTCACCGAGTTGGCTTGACATTCTCTCTGCTGCCTTATTGCTTCACTTCGGTCTCACCGAGTTGATGCAATCGGTGCCACCGAGATAATGTTTGCCCTAAAGCCCTAGCACATCGGTCCCACCAAGTTGTTCCAGTCGGTCCCACCGAGATTCCTAACGTTCACATTTTGAACTAATCGGTCCCACTGAGTTTAGCTATTCAGTCTCACCGAATTGGGTCAAATGTGTGTAACGGTTGGATTTTGTGTGGAGGCTATATATACCCCTCCACCCTCTTCTCCATATGTGAGAGAGCCATCAGAACATGCCTACACTTCTACCATACATTTTCTGAGAGAGAACCACCTAATCATGTGTTGAGATCAAGATATTCCAATCCTACCACAAGAATCTTGATTTCTAGCCTTCCCCAAGTTGCTTTCCACTCAAATCATCTTTCCACCATATCCAAATCTGTGAATGAGAGTTGAGTGTCAAGGAGACTATCATTTGAAGCACAAGAGCAAGGAGTTCATCATCAACACACCATCTATTACCTTTTGGAGAGTGGTGTCTCCTAGATTGGTTAGGTGTCGCTTGGGAGCCTCCGTCAAGTTGTGGAGTTGAACCAAGAAGTTTGTAAGGGCAAGGAGATCGCCTAGTTTGTGAAGATCTACCCGAGTGAGGCAAGTCCTTCGTGGGCGATGGCCATGGTGGGATAGACAAGGTTGCTTCTTTGTGGACCCTTCATGGGTGGAGCCCTCCGTGGACTCGCGCAACCGTTACCCTTCATGGGTTGAAGTCTCCATCAACATGGATGTACGATGGCACCACCTATCGGAACCACGCCAAAAATCTCCGTGTCTTCATTGTGTTTGCACACTCCAATCCCATCCCTTTACTTTCTTGCAATTAGCATGCTTTACTCTTTCCGATGCATATACTCTTGTCGTGCTTGCTCGAAATGCATTGTGAAGGCTTAAACTTGTGCTAAAACTCCACCTTAACTTGAAGAACTTAAAAACTGCCACTTTTACTTGTTGAGGGTCTAATCACCCCCCCTCTAGACCCCTCTTCTCGATCATTTCACTATCCCCGACGTAGATGTTGCTGCCGCCACCTGAGCAGCAACAGCAGCCGTTTGGGCTGCTTGACCGTCCGGTCGTAGATTGCGGCCGCGCTAATGTAGCTTGTTACCATGTGCATGGCGGCTGCGGCCGCGCTATCACCGGAGTGGGCCGCCGAAGTGGCCCTCACGACGCGGGTCCATGTCCCCATCTTTCACCGGTGATGATTGAATAGTGAAATGATATTTGTGGAGCGAGCTAGTGTCCTTGACGCGCCGGCTGTGGACTGTAGCAGACGCACCTTCTCGCGTAAGCCATATACGTACTACTCCGACGGTGATCCAAGATATTTTGTACTGCATCTCGCACGGTTGGTGATAATAAACTGTGTGCGGTCTACTTGATTTTTCGTCTTGATTTGAAATGCATAATTGGGTCACAGCGGCAAAGGGGGGTGTTTGAATTGCTAGAACTTTTATCTGCAGTGAACATGCAACTATAGGTGTGTCGTCAAAAAAATTGGAATTATGCAGGGTTCGTTTGGACATTTTTATACATTAACTTGGTTTTCTAGGCATTTCAGTTGTACAATTCAAAATTAAAATACATGCACATGCTCCGGTGCACCAAAATGGGTTGTAAAATCATATATGTGTCCATGGGTTGATGCTTATGTCCCATGCAAGAAATGGTGATGAATTTCAAACACCTCGGCACTGTGGCTCACCGGCAAACGTTGAGATACTTTGTTTTGAAATTCTAGTAAATCCAAAACTCGTCTAAAATTCATGAACCTTGGCATGCTATCATGGAATCGCATCAGCATGCTGTGGTAAAAAAATTGTCCCATTTGGGGCAGGTTTTGGTATAAGCTTCTCACAAACCAGAGCTTCTCACAAGAAGCCTCATGGTTCCGGTAGGGAACGTGTCACCTTTGTGGACGAAATGATATTCGTTGCCTCTTCTTGCTTTCAAATTTTTTCTGGTGTCAACATAGAACAACAGGAGTGTCGTGTTAAATTTTGGAATTTTTCGGGGTTCGTTTGGACATTTTTATACATTAACTGAGTTTTCTAGGCATTTATGTGCATAATTGAATTTTGAACTACAGGCACCTGCTCCAGTGCATAAAAATGGGTTAAAAATCAAATGTGTGTCCTTGGTTGCATACTTACGTCCCATGCAAGAAATGGGAATGAATGTCAAACACCTCGGCACCGTCGCTTGGCCGCAAAAAATGAGATACATGGTTTAAAAATTCTAGTAAATCCAAAACTCGTCTGAAATTCATGAAACTTAGCATGCTATCATGGAATGGCATCAACATGCTGTGGTAAAAAAATTGTCCCATTTGGGACAGGTTTTGGTATAAGCTTCTCACAACAAGCCTCATGGTTCTGGTAGGGAACGTGTCACCTTTGTGGATGAAATGATATTTGTTGCCTCTTCTTCCTTCAAAATTTTTTCGGTGTCAACATAGAACAACAGGAGAGCCGTGTTAAATTTTGGAATTTTTCAGGGTTCATTTGGACATTTTTATACATTAACTGAGTTTTCTAGGCATTTATGTGCATAATTCAAACTTGAACTACAGGCACATGCTCCAGTGCATGAAAATGGGTTGAAAAATCAAATGTGTGTCCTTGGTTGCATTCTTCGGTCCCATGCAAGAAATGAGAATGAATGTCAAACACCTCGGCACCGTCGCTTGGCCGCAAACATTGAGATACATGGTTTTAAAATTCTAGTAAATCCAAAACTCGTATGAAATTCATAAAATTTGGCATGCTATCATGGAACGGCATCAACATGCTGTGGTGAAAAAATTGTCCCATTTGGGGCAGGTTTGGGTATAAGCTTCTCACAAACCAGAGCTTCTCACAACAAGCCTAATGGTTCCGGTAGGGAACGTGTCACCTTTGTGGACGAAACGATATTTGTTGCCTCTTCCTGCTTTCAATTTTTTTCAAGTGTCAACATAGAACAACATGAGTGTTGTGTTAAATTTTGGATTTTTTTGGAGGTTCGTTTGGACATTTTTATACATTAACTGAGTTTTCTATGCATTTATGTGCATAATTCAAATTTGAACTACAAGCACATGCTCTAGTGCATATAAATGGGTTGAAAAATCAAATGTGTGTCCTTGGTTGGATGCTTAGGTCCCATGCAAGAAATGGGAATGAATGTCAAGCACCTCGGCACCGTCGCTTGGCTGCAAACATTGAGATACATGGTTTTAAAATTCTAGTAAATCCAAAACTCGTCTGAAATTCATGAAACTTGGCATGCTATCATGGAACGGCATCAACATGCTGTGGTGAAAAAATTGCCCCATTTGGGGCAGGTTTGGGTATAAGCTTCTCACAAACCAGAGCCCACAACAAGCCTCATGGTTCCGGTAGGGAACGTGTCACCTTTGTGGACGAAATGATATTCGTTGCCTCTTCTTGCTTTCAATTTTTTTCTAGTGTCAACATAGAACAACAGGAGCGTTATGTTAAAATTTGGAATTTTTCGGGGTTTGTTCGGACATTTTTATACATTAACTGAGTTTTCTAGGCATTTTATGTGCATAATTCAAATTTGAACTACAGGCACATGCTTGAGTGCAGAAAAATGGGTTCAAAAATCAAATGTGTCTCCTTGGGTGCATGCTTAGGTCCCATGCAAGAAATGGGAATGAATTTCAAACACCAGGGCACCGTTGCTTGCCGGCAAAACGTTGCGATACTTTGTTTTTAAATTCTAGTAAATCCAAAACTCGTATGAATTTCATGAAACTTGGCATGCTATCATGGAATGGCACCTGACATGCTATGGTATTTTTTGTGTCCAATTTGAGAGAAGGCGCACTCGAATCAACAGCCAACAAAGGCATTTTGAAACAAATAGCTGCCACCTTATCATCTCAAACATTTGTATAATTTAAATTGTGGGCGTTCTGTTAACCATTCACATGACGCCACGCGTCACGCTTTTAATGGCTAGGAGGTGCCGTGTGGACAGCTGCTTGAGTAGACGGGAGGCGTGCGAGCGTAGTCTGCTATGCAGGCTGACTAGAAGGCATGCAAGCTGTCCTCCAATGCGCAGGCTCACTGGGAAGCGAGCCCTTTGACTTCCAGGGCTGCCCGCCTTGCTCGCATCCTCTCCATTAATGGCGCCCGAGCCACTGTTTAATGCAGGCAGCCTTACTGTTCACCTCCCATTCCCCTCCCGCGGACATCCAACAACACCATGGCGCAGAAGGATCATCTACCACTAGTCTTCCAGTTTGGTGAAGTCGAATCCGAGCCGGACGAGATAGAAAATAAAGAGGAATGGGGCCTCATGGACATGGCCCTAAACCAGCTGGCCACGGTGGTTGCTGCCCCCGCGCCCGTCCCAGCTCCCATCCCCGCGCTCGCGCCAACGACCATCCCCGTAGCATTGACGGGCTGGTCGCCGAGCACAATCGCAGAGCTGGAAGCCGCGGGCGTCAACGAGGTCCCCGCGGACCCGCACGAGCTCGTGTACATGCCAGCGCCAGCGCCCATGCCCATACCGCCCCTGCACCCACCGCGGCGCCGGTCCCCATGTGTTTGCCTGCACCCGCCACGCCCGTGCCCGTGCGCGCGCCCCCCTTAGCGTCATGGGACGCCACCGTCGACCGCTACCTCACAGCACCGCGAATTGCCGTCCTCCCGCGCCCCGCCCGTCGATCGCGCGATGACAGGATGTTTGATTTCCAAGTGAAGAACATTCTGTGCTGCATTGAAGACTTCAACAACGGCGTCCCAAAGGATGACAACGGCACGCCGCCTCCGCCTCCGCCGAAATTAGTTTTTTGGGGTTTAATATTGTATCTTGATTGTATGAATATAAATTCACAGTGTGACTGAATGAAACATATGGTTTGAGCAAACTTGCGTTTTTCTCTCTGAATGTACAGACTTATCAAATGATTTTTTTTAAATGTTAATGGTTTTTAAATTTAAAACACTCATCGCAAACGTTTAAATTAGGATACTCGTATGCAAACCGATAGCTTCCCTAGTAAGCCAAGGGAAAATGTGCCGAGCAGGATTTGCGGAGCTCTTCATCGCAAATGTTTTAGATAGAACACCCGTATGCAAAGCGAGAGCTACGGTCTTCCCCAGTAAGCCAAGGAAAAAAATTGTCGCGCAGGATTTGTGCATCCCTTCATCGCAAATAGTTCAGATTGTATATGGTATGCAAACCGAGAGCTATGGTTCCTTCACCGCTAAGCCAAGAGAAAATCTGGCACGCAGGATTTGTACATCTCTTCAATGCAAATGATTTTTTCGGATGACCCATGTGCAACCATGTACAGATAATTTGGTAAGATTTGCATTTGTCATATTGGGTATATTGCTATTTGTCAAACTGGAAAGATTGACATTTGTTGATCTAGTAACATTGCCCTTTGTCAACCTTGTAACACTGCCATTTGTCAAAATTTGCAGCTAAAAATCACTAGCACTATCTAATTTTTGCAACTAAAATTCAGTAAGCATAGATTTGATTAATAGATTAAGTAGTTGTTCTTTATACAAACAGTTCAACTCGACAGCTGAACCGACCAAACTTTTCCCCAATTGTTGCCAACCACATACTGAAATAGCTAGTTCAACTATATATACTAGCTAATTTTAAGTACATTGTATAGTTTAACCACATCTATAGTCAGATGAACTGGAAAAAATAGCCCCTAAATACTACTACTATGGAGGGGCTTTGTACTACTTCCAGCAGCCTCTCCCCTGCTGAGCGCGCTTAGTAAGAGGCAGAGGAGGAGGATCCTACCGACGAGCTGGACAACTGCAATCTGGTGCCTGCCGCTGCTGCACCTTCAGTGACGCTCACCTCGAACGCCCTCTACCTCTCCAGACGACCCCTCTCGAAGCAGCGGGACTCCTCGTAGATCTCTTCATTCCTCGCCTCTGCGGCGGCATGTGCTGCGGCCATGGTGGCGGTAAGACTCTTTGCGTGCTCGACGAGGTGCTCCTCCTCCTCCCGCAGGAACTCGATGTAGCGCGTAAGGTCGCTGACGCACATGCGGGCCTCCACCTCCACCTCCCGCCTTCGGGTGGCAGCGGCGGAGCGGGTGATGACCCCGGCGGTCGACGGTGGGATGGCGGTCACGGTGGCCGACGGTGGGGTGGCGGCCACGACTGCCACCTCCCGCCTTCGGGCCGTGGTGGCCGAGCGGGTGATGGCCACGGTGGCCGACAGTGGGGTGGCAGCCAGGATGGCCACCTCCTGCCTTCTGGCCGTGGCAACGGAGCGGGCGATGGCCCTGGCTTTCAACGGTGGTGTGGCGGCCACGACAGCAGACGGTGGGGTGGCGGCAACGGCGGCCGGCAACAGCTGCCGACGGGCAGCGGCGGCGGAGTGGGTGTTGCGCGAACACCCAACAGGGACTCCATGCGCACTACACTATGCCAGGGACTGCGCTGCCGCCACGGTGTAGCCTCCCAGCTGGAGCTGTCCTCTGATGATGGTGGAGTGGCTGAGCGACGACGACGGACTGGTGCCATTGGTGATTGTGGGAGAAGCAGACGAGATAAGCTCAAGGGAGGGAGGGGAAAATGTGACGCAGGGCTCACCGGCTGTGAGGGTTTATATAGCAGGCCGGTAAGCATTGGGATTTTGGGGGATTTCACCGAGTCGGGTGAGAAGTTTGCGCGGCTATGCTCAGGAACCTACACGGTTGCGCGGGAACGGGATCACCGACGATTCATTGGTGCCACTTCGAGCCACCGTTTGGCCAAAAGAATACCCCCGCGCACTGCTCAAGCTTGCGCTCGAAGCTGTCTGTAGTAGCGGGGTGACAAGACGTGCGAGAGGAGGACGAAAGGACACGTACACATACAGTTAATAAAAAACGTTTGCGATTTAATTACCTACTATGCATGTCGCCAAAGATTATATCGTTGGATTCATATTTGAACATAGTTTCCAATTATATAATTTTTATAACATGCATTAACATTTTGTTAGTTAAATTTAAGGTCAAAATATGGCATAGAATATAAAGGGGATTAATAGACCAAGACGGAGGTAGTAGCACACGGCCGCTCTCTACGCAGCGTCGCAACTGTCGGCCGGCTTGTAGACGACCATTCCCTGCGTGTTCAACTGCTCTATGCGTGTGGTTGCTCGCGGTTGAGGCGGCCGCGGCCCACGCTCTACTCTCGCATCCCTCCATGCGCTCTGCCCGCGTCCCTCCACGCACGCTGCCAGTGTTTGGGGCCGGTGCACGATCACGTAAGTTCGTGTTGCCATTATGCATGCGGTTGCGCTGGGCACGGCGCCACGATGCAGTCACCCGCTGCAAAAACTGCCATGCGGACGTGCCGAGAATCCAGGCCGCCCGACCCCCATTTATTCCCGCGACCATTTACCTTCATCACTCGTGCCACACGACACAATAAGCACACCCACGATGACACATACAGAGAGGACATCCAGCGGTTCCAATGGCGCTCCCCGTGGCTCCAATGGTGCTCCTAGCGGCCGACGATGACAGTGAGGGGCATTTCACCATGCATCACGTAGTGGACACCCACGTGAGGTGGAAGGACCTCTCGGTGGTGTACATGAACGAGCCGGTCTCGGTGGAGAGCTCCATCCAAAGCATGGAGCAGTTGATTGCTGAGGACAAGTACCAAGTGGTCGGCTTCGACCTCGAGTTCACCAGTGGTCGTGCCGGGCAAGATCAGAAGGTTGTCGTTGCCCTGTTGTGCATGCGACATGACGTCCTCGTCTACCACTACCACCTGGCCACAAGGCCTTGCGAGCATTTCTCCCGGTTTATCAACAACTCTGACTATAGTTTCACTATGGTGGACACCACCAACGATCTTAAAGCGCTCAAGGTTTTGGGCTTGACCTGCCAGAATCTAGTCAACATCCGTGACCACTACAAGCTCTGGGGCAGCACCAACAACAAACAGAACTCCCTGGTTGACCTCGCCTCGGCCATCATCGACCCCTACTATATGAAGATGAAGGATGAGAGCAAGAAGGACAAGAACGCCTGGCACAGTGCCTGGCATCAGAGACTGGATGAAGAACACGTCAAGTACGCGGCCAAGGATGCGTACACAAGCTACGAGATGTACAGGCGGATCGTTGACATGAGGAAGTGTCTTTGTCCTGCCCCAGACAAGGGATCGAGCCATAGAGCAGTGGCGGGAGTGTCACAAGAAGTAGATGACTAGAGGATCGTTTCTCCTAGTTTAGAATGCATGCAATTGTTTATTGAGGTGTGTATGAATGATCTGTATAGTCACTGGTGTAATTGGATGTTTATTTTAGTTATATATATATATATGTTGTTCTTCTGTAGACAGAGCAAATCACACGGCTTATTAGCAGCAATCGTATGTGTTATTATTGGTCTTCACACACATTTCTGATTACGGACCTGTTTGCCGCATATCACACACATCTTGTTCAGTTGAACTATTTTTGTTGTCTTGGCTCATCGCAAACAGTTCATCCGAGTGAACTATATGCCCTCACCTGGATCTGGACGACCATTTCTATTGTGTTGCCTAATCACACACAGTTCATCCTAGTGAACTGTATGCTGTATATCGCACACACCCTCATCTGGCTGACCGTTTGTGTTGTTCTGGATCATCGCAAATAGTTCGTATGGATTAACCATATGCCACTCATCGCACACGTAGCTCTGATCTGAATCGTGTTTGATGTCTGCGCAATCTCAAACAGTTCATCTCATTTTTTGACGGTTTTCTTACACCATCATTTGTGATTAATGCATCGCACATAGTTTCGTCGAAGGGTCTCAGATTGGACTGTCACATTTGGACCATCCTGCAGTAGTGATTGACCACCCTCGGATTGGTGCCCTCGAAGTTATTGATCTTGATAGCTCTGGGACGATAAACTTCTTCGATGATATACGGTCCTTCCCATTTAGAGAGAAGTTTTCCTGCAAAGAATCTAAAACGAGAGTTGTACAATAGAACATGCTCACCCACTTTGAATTCCCATTTTTGAATTCTTTTATCATGCCATCTTTTAAGTTTTTCTTTGAACAACTTGGCATTTTCATATGCTTGGGCTCCCACTCATCTAATGAGCTAATATCAAATAACCTCTTTTCACCGGCAAGTTTGAAGTCATAGTTAATTTCTTTAATTGCCCAATATGCTTTATGTTCTAACTCTAGAGGTAAATGACATGCTTTTCCATAAACCATTTTATACGGAGATATACCCATAGTATAAGTAGTTCTGTATGCCCACAATGCGTCATCAAGTTTCTTAGACCAATTCTTTCTAGATCTATTCACAGTCTTTTGCAAAACTAACTTTATTTCTCTATTGCTTAATTCAACTTGACCACTAGACTGAGGATGATAAGGAGATGCAATTCTATGGTTAACATCATATTTAACAAGAAGTTTATGGAAAGCTCCATGAATAAAATGTGAACCACCATCGATCACTAAATATCTAGGGACTTTAATAGAAGTGTTATGATCAGCACTACTAGTTGGAATAGCTTCTACCACTTAGTAACGTAATCAACATCAACTAAAATATGTGTATACCCATTAGAGGAAGGAAAAGGTCCCATATAATCAAATCCCCAAACATCAAATGGTTTAATAACAAGTGAATAATTCATAGGCATTTCCGGACGTCTACCAATATTACCAATTCTTTGACATTCATCACAAGATATACAAACTTACATGCATCCTTGAAGAGAGTAGGCCAATAAAAATCAGATTGTAATACCTTATGTGTGGTTCTATCTCCAGCATGGTGTCCTTCGAATGCCTCGGAACGACACTTCCATAGGATTTGTTCATGTTCATGCTCAGGTACACAATGTCTACTAATACCATCAACTCCTTCTTTATAAAGACGTGGGTCATCCCAAAAGTAATGTCTTAAATCAAGGAAGAACTTTTTATTTTGTTGGTATGTGAAACTAGGTGGTATATATTTAGCAACAATGTAATTAACATAGTCTGCATATCAATGGAGTATTACGAGAAGCATTTATAATAGCTAATTGTTCATCGGGAAAGCTATCATCAATAGGTAGTGGGTCATCAAGAACATTTTCCATTCGAGACAAATTATCAGTTACGGGGTTCTCAGCTCCCTTTCTATCAATAATATATGCAAGTCAAATTCTTGTAGCAAAAGAACCCACCTAATCAATCTAGGTTTAGCATCTTTCTTTTGCATAAGATATTTAATAGTAGCATGTTTGGTGTGAACAGTTACTTTAGAATCAACAATATAGTATCTGAATTTATCACATGCAAACACAATTGCTAAAAATTCCTTTCTCAATAGTAGCATAATTTCTTTGAGCACTGTCTAGAGTTTTACTAGCATAATAGATAACATTTCATTTCTTATCAACTCTTTGTCCTAGAACAGCACCAACAACATAATCACTAGCATCACACATAATTTCAAATGGTATGTTCCAATCAGGTGGTTGAACAATTGGTGCAGAGATTGAGGCTTTCTTAAGTATTTCAAAGGCTTCTACACAATCATCATCAAAAACAAATGGAACATCTTTTTGCAACAGATTAGTAAGAGGCCTAGAAATTTTAGAGAAGTCTTTAATAAACCTCCTATAGAAACTAGCATGACCAAGGAAACTTCTTATGCCTTTAATATCTTTAGGAAACGGGATTTTCTCGATTGCATCAACTTTAGCTTTATCTACTTCAATACCTCGTTTAGAAACTTTACGCCCAAGTACTATACCTTCATTCACCATAAAGTGGCACTTCTCCAAGTTCAAGACAAGATAAGTTTCTTCACATCTCTGCAAAACTCGATCAAGGTTGCTTAAGCAATCATCAAAATAAGTCCTATAAACGGAAAAATCATCCATGGAAACCTCAACAATCGTTTCACAAAAATCAGGGGATATAGCAGTCATACATCTTTGAAAGGTAGCAAGTGCATTGCATAAACCAAAAGGCATACGTCTATAAGCATAAGTTCCAAAAGGGCAAGTAAAAATAGTTTTCTCTTGACCTTCTTTTGACACAGGTATTTTTAGAAAAACAAGAATATCCATCAAGGAAACAAAACTGTGTATGCTTAAACAATCTTTCTAACATTTGATCAATAAAAGACAAGGGGTAATGATCTTTTCTAGTAGCTTTGTTTAATTTCCTAAAATCAATTACCATCCTATAGCCAGTTACAATTCTTTGTGGGGTGAGTTCATTTTTATCATTAGGAACAACAGTTATACCTTCTTTCTTAGGAACACAATGAACAGGACTTACCCATCTACTATCAGCTATGGGATAAATTATACCTGCCTCCAGAAGTTTTAATATTTCAGTTCTTACCACATCCTTCATATTAGGATTCAACCGTCGTTGTTGATTGATTGCTTGTATCTGCGTTGGTATTTCCCCGAAGAGGAGAGGATGATGCAACACAACAAAGATAAGTATTTCCCTCAGTTATGAAACCATGGTTATCAATCCAGTAGGAGAACCAAGCAACACTATGTAAACATGATACGTCTCCAACGTATCTATAATTTATGAAGTATTCATGCCATGTTTACAACAATTCTATATGGTTTTGGTATGATTTCAATGGAACTAACCCGGATTGACGCTGTTTTCAGCATAACTACCGTGGTGTTGTTTTTTGTGCAGAAACAAAAGTTCTCCAAATGCAACAAAACTTTTTGACGATTTTTTTGGAACAAAAGAGGCACTGGAAGCTTCGTGGGAGGACCAGAAGGTGAAGGAGGTGGCCACCACCCACCAGGGCTCGCCAAGGGCCTTGCCTGTGTGCTGGTGGGTGGTGGGCCCCTCGAAGCCCATCTTCGCGTGAAACCAACGCCAAAAAATCCTATAAATGCAGAAACCCCTAGAAATAACCCTAGATCAGAAGTTTCGCCACCGCAAGCCACTGTAGCCACAAAAAGCCAATCTAGACCCTGTTTCGACACCCTGCCGAAGGGGGAAATCATCAACGGTGGCCATCTTCATCATCCCAGCGGCCACCATGATGAGGAGGGAGTAGTCCACCCTCGGGGCTGAGGGTTTGTACTAGTAGCTATGTGTTTGATCTCTCTCTCTCATGTTCTTGATTTGGCACGATCTTGATGTATCGCGAGCTTTGTTAATATAGTTGGATCATATGGTGTTTCCCCCTCTCTATCTTATTGTGATGAATTGAGTTTTCCCTTTGAGGTTTCGTTATTATCGGATTGAATACTTTTATGGATTTGAGAGCACTTGATGTATGTCTTGTTTTGAATACCCATGGTGACAATGGGGTATCATATTGTTTCACTTGATATATGTTTTGGCACTCAACTCGCGGATTCCTGAGGTGACATTGGGGTAATCTATGCATAGGGGTTGATGCACGTTTTCGTCCTTGTTTCTCCGGTAGAAATCTTGGGGCACTCTTTGAGGTTCTTTTTGTTGGATTGAGTATTATGAATCTAAAATTGTTTGATGCATATCGTATAATCAACTCATGGATACTCGCGGTGACATTGGAGTATCTAGGTGACATTAGAGTTGGTTGATGTGTATCATATGGTGTTATTTTATTACGAACTCTTAGATAGATCAATCGGAAAGGATAAATTGGTGTTATTTTAGTACGAACTCTTAGATAGATCAATCGAAAAGGATAACTTTGAGGTGGTTTCGTACCCTACAAACAATTTCTTCTTATGTTCTCCGCTAGATAAGAACTTTGGAGTGATTCTTCATCGCACGTTGAGGGGTGGTTATATGATCCAATTATATTAGCATTGTTGAGATATTGCACTAGCGAAAGTACGCACCCTAGGCCTCATTTTCAAGCATTGTAATACCGTTTGTGCTCACTTTTGTTACTTGCTACCTTGCTGTTTTTTAATGTTACTATTACAAAAATCAATATCTACTATCACTACTACACTTGTATCACGTCTTCGCCGAACTAGTGCACCTATACAATTTACCATTGTATTTGGTGTGTTGGGTACACAAGAGACTCTTTGTTATTTGGTTGTAGGGTTGTTTGAGAGAGACCATCTTCATCCTATGTCTCCCACGGATTGATAAACCTTAGGTCATCCACTTGAGGGAAATTTGCTACTGTCCTACAAAACTCTGCGCTTGGAGGCCCAACACAAGTCTACGAGAACAAGTTGTGTAGTTGTAGGATCGAAAGTAGGTCTAGAGGGGGGGGTGATTAGACTACTTGACCAAATAAAAATCTAGCCTTTTCCCAATTTTAAGTCTTGGCAGATTTTAACAACTTAGCACAAGTCAAGCAATCAACCTGCACATGCAATTCTAAGAGTGTAGTAGTGGAAATTAAAACATTGCATATGAAGGTAAAGGGAAGGGTTTGGAGAAGGCAAACGCAATGTAGACACGAAGATTTTTGGCGTGGTTCCGATAGGTGGTGCTATCGTACATCCACGTTAATGGAGACTTCAACCCATGAAGGGTAACGGTTGCACGAGTCCACGGGGGGCTCCACCCACGAAGGGTCCATGAAGAAGCAACCTTGTCTATCCCACCATGGCCATCGCCCACGAAGAACTTGCCTCACTCGGGTAGATCTTCACGAAGTAGGCGATCTCCTTGCCCTTACAAACTCCTTGGTTCAACTCCACAATCTTGTCGGAGGCTCCCAAGTGACACCTAACCAATCTAGGAGACACCACTATCCAAAAGGTAATAAATGGTGTGTTGATGATGAACTCCTTGCTCTTGTGCTTCAAATGATAGTCTCCCCAACACTCAACTCTCTCTCACAGATTTGGCTATGGTGGAAAGATGATTTGAGTGGAAAGCAACTTGGGGAAGGCTAGAGATCAAGATTCTTGTGGTTGGATTGGAATGTCTTGGTCTCAACACATGAGTAGGTGGTTCTCTCTCAGAAAATGAGTAGTGGAAGTGTAGGCACGTTCTGATGGCTCTCTCACTGATGGAGAGGAGGGTGGAGGGGTATATATAGCCTCCACACAAAATCTAACCGTTACACACAAATGAGCCAACTCGGTCAGACTGAATAGGTAAACTCGGTGAGACCGATCCAATAAAAAATGTGAACATTAGGCTTTTCATTGGGACCGACATGATCAACTCGGTGGGACCGATGAGCTAGGGTTAGGGCAAAACTTGATCTCGGTTTGACCGATTACTTCAACTCAGTGAGACCGATTTTAGTAATAAGCAAACAGAGAGTTGGTCAGGCAAACTCGGTGGGACCGATCGCTCCTTTCGGTGAGACCAAAACATTACGAAAGGGAAACAGAGAGTTTGCATTGCGAACTCGGTGGGACCGATCACTCATCTCGATGAGACCGAAACGTTATGAAGGGAAACAGAGAGTTTGCAATCCTATCTCGGTGAGACCGAGATCCCTATCGGTTAGACCGAACTGATTAGGGTTTCTGGCTATGGCTATGTCAAGTGAACTCAGTGGCGCCGGATAGATCAAATTGGTGGGACCGAGTTTGACTTTAGGTTTAGGACATATTTGGATATGAGAAGATGGTTGAGGGTTGTGGAGCATATCATTAAGCATTTTGAGCAAGTAGACCATTAAGCAACACCTCATCCCCTTTTAATAGTATTGGCTTTTTCTATGGACTCAATGTGATCTTGGATCACTAAAATAGAAATATAGAGTCTTGAGCTTTTGCCAATATTTGTCCTTAGCATTTTGAGGGGTCTACATCTCTAGTCCATGCCATGCCAATCATTGAACTATCTGAAATAATCAACTTGAAAAGTTATTAGTTCAATGAGCTATATGTTGTTATGAATTACCAAAACCACCCAGGGATTAGTTGCACTTTCAATCTCCCCCTTTTTGGTAATTGATGACAACATATAGATCAAAGCTTCGACAAATGATAGTAAGAATGAAATATATCGTTGCTTTGAGAAGTATGTGATAAGCAAGAGCTCCCCCTAAATTTGTGCATTATTTATGATTTGCTTTTGAATGCAAATGCACAATCGATTAGGATCATGTGTTACTCTTCCATGTCACATACATCTTGGTGGAGCGCTCAAAATGATAAAGTATAGATAGCATGCACTTATCACCAAGACAAATATGATTGATCATACACAAATGATATGATAACATCATTCAAGCACACATATTTAAGCAAAATATGATCAATCACATGATCATAAGAGGTATCTCACACACAAGCACTAATAAGTAGCAAACAAATGACCAAATAAGTAGCAAGAGAGACAAATAAAGCAAAACACTCTCTCTCTCGAAGCCTATGATCTATACACTTTCTCCCCCTTTGGCAACAAGTTACCAAAAAGCTTGAAAATGCATAGTGCTATACGGCACTCTAAGCACGATCTCCAGGAGCTCCGGAGTGCGAAGATGGCGTGGAGAGAACAGCATCTGCAAAGACTTCAGCTGATGTCTGAGGAACTGGAGGGGTTGCCACTGGAGGGGCAACTGAGGCTGTGGCTGCAGGTGCAGAAGTTGTGGCCCTGGTGTTAGTGACTGGCACAGCTGCAGACCTTTGTGCTCTAGGCACCCTCTGATAAGCATCTGTGGTAGATCTTCCTCTCCTCTGCTTCTTCCTGTAGTTGCTCAACTACAGTCTGAATCTCTGTGACCTTCAAGTCTAGATCATAAAACTTAGTTTCAATGATTCTCTCAAGACTTTCTTGGTTTTGAGTCAGGGTGGTTAATCCTTTCTCAATCCTCACTGTGGCTTCAATCAGATAGCTGAGCTAGTCTTGCTTGGTCTTGAGATGTGCAACTGAGGCATCTGGAATCTTTGAACCTTTTTCAGCCTTTGCCTTCTCTCTCTTCTCCTGTGACTCAACAGAAGTAGGATGTGAAGCATCCATGACAACTGTGTTATCCTCAAAATCTGGCATCAGGGGAAGGTGCTCTTTATCTAGCAGATATGTGCTTGTGCCCACCTTCGAGTTGATGAGCATCTGAATGTGTGGGGCATAGCCACATGATCTCTTCTGGTCAGCTGCAGTTCTCTTGATGGTTTCAACTATCAAGGACATCACCTTGAATTTCTCTGGCACATCAAACATGTGTAGCAAGTTGATGGAGTGCTCTCTGATCATCCTGTGATCTCCAGACTTGGGCAACAAAGTGTGCCTCAGGATAGTGTTGATTGTTGGCAGCCCTGACTGCAGATAATAAACAGAGCCAAACTTGTGTGTATCCAAGGCTTCATTTGGTATCTCCTTGTACATGTGTGCCATGGAGTTGTGGTCTTTCCTAGGCTTGGCATAGACATCAGTGTCATCCTCAGCCTCTTCAGGAGCATGGATCATCTTGGCCCACTCAGCAATGGTAGACTGGTACCTTGTACCCTCTGTCATCCAGACAATCTTGCCATCTGGGTAGAAATGGGTTGTGGAATAGAACTGCATCACCATCTCATCATTCCATTTGGTCAATTTCTGACCCACAAACTTGTCAACTCCATTCATTCTGAAGCTCTCATGAACTCCAGGAAAGTGATCTTCATTGTTGTCAATGAACTCCCAATCAACCCATCTCATATCACTGACTATGGGCTTCTTGTCCAGGAGGACTGTCTCATAGAAGTCCTGCTATTCCTTAGTGTGGAACCTGTAATCCACAGCAGTCCTTCTCCTTGTTGCATAGGGATCTGATTGCCTCCATAGTCTGAGACCTGCATCCTTCCTTTATTTCATGTTCTCAGCAATAGGATGGTTGTCATCATGATCAGGTATCTTGGTCTTGAGCTTTCTGAGCACTTGGGGCTCTTCTTCTTCTTCAACTTCAGGCACTGGGGCCTTGTTCTTCTCTGCAGCAGGAATGTTCCTTGTACTTCTCTTAGGTGCAGTATGCTTTGGAGCTGTCTTGGGAGCAGTCTTGGGCTTGGATGGGGCAACCCCTAACTTGATTGCATCTCCCATGAGCTTCTGTGCCTTAGGTGGAGGTGCAGCAGCCTCCTCCTCTTCATCATCTTCATCAGATTCCTCCATCATAGAAGGCTTTCCAACAACTCTAGCCATGGTCTTATTGACCCTTTCCTTTCTCTTCTTGCCTCCAGCAGCCTCTTCTTCCTTTCCAGCACCACTTGCTGAAGTGGCAGCAGCTTGAGTAGAGGCTCTGACTTTGGACATTGGAACTCTTCTGGCTGGAGCCTTTACTTTCATACCAGGCTTGATGCCAGCAGCAGCAGCAACTTGCTCTTTCTTGATCAACTTCTTCTTGGAAGTGACCTCCTCATCAGTAATGTAGTCCTCATCTTCGGAGTCTGAGGTTTTCTTCTTCCTCTACCTAGTAGCAGCCTTAGGCAGATTGCTGGGTGTGCTCTTGCTTCCATCATCATAGCTGCTTGAGGGACTAGTGCCCTCACTGAGATTCTGGTGCTCTTCTGACTTGTTCTGGCTATCACTATGGTCTGACATAGCTGAAACTGACCCTGTGAATAGATGGATTGAGATAGAGTAGATGAGCATCACAAAGTGCAGCTATTTTGGCAAAAGGAATGACTCAAAAACTTAATTTTAGTTTTCTGCAGAAAGCATTTCGGAGCTACCGATATGACAAACTCGGTGACACCAAAGCAACTTTAGAGTCTAAACATGTGAAATCGGTCAGACCGAGACACAGTTCGGTGACTCCGAGATGCTAGGGTTTCACTGAGAAAGTAAACTCGGTCACACCGATTTGTACACTTCGGTCAGACCAAGTAGTACATGTGCAATGGCCTGGGCCAAATCGGTGATACCGAAGCTTTCAAATCGGTCGGTCCGAGATGAGTTCGGCGGAAACCTAACCCTAAGTTTTTGGATCAAAACTAATCTAGAGGAAGTTTTGAATGGATAGAACTATTTCAATCGTGGCAAGAATCATGGCATTGAACTTTGTGCTAAGAATAGGAGTGAGGAAAGCACAAAGGTTCAAGTTCATACCCTAACTTGGTGATGAACCCGCTACGGCGATGACGGTGGTGAGGATTCCCGTCGACGGCGGCAAAGACCAGCGGCAGGAGGTCACGGGCAATGAGGAGACGATCCGGAGACCACGAGTCGGCAGAGCTGGACAGGCGCGGGCGAAGAGGTTTGGAGGAATTTCCAAAATTTCAACCCGGGTATATATATATATATCCAGACCCTGTCGATGTGACCGAGTGGAACAACTCGGTGGCACCGAGATGCAGAATCGCAAGCGGTTGCTGCAACTCGGTGTGACCGAATGGTTCAAATCGGTTGCACCGAGATTAAAACCTAGATCAACTTAATGAACTCGATATGACCAAAAGGGATGGATCGGTCAGACCGAAATACACTAAGAGGTTTTGGAAGTTTAAGTCTATGACGAATCGGTGGCTCCGAGTGCTCCTCACCCGGAGGGTCCGAATATGACTTGATCAAACTTTGTGATGTAGCATGAATAGAGTTCGAGAAGAGAAAAGCATAGATAGCTAGAGGGAGTACTTAGGCATTCTTGTCCATCCATTTGGCAAAAGAAAAACCAATCAATCAAAGCAACAAATGGATGTCCTTGAATGAGAAAATTATGCAACCAACATGCTCACACAATAAGATAGCAAATGAGATATGTGGCAAAGCATGCACAAACACTCTAGCATCTATCAAGCAATTTTGCGATGACTAGGTCATCTATATATGAGTATATTGACTTAGGAGTCTAATGAGAACATTTGATCATTGGTCATACTCATCCTTTAAGCACAAGTGGGGTTACCACTTTTACATAAAGCATTGTTGTGTTCACACCATTAGAGTTGCTTTAGCTCAATTCTTAGAGTAAAGCTCCCCCTAGATGTGATATCCCCCCTATGAGGGATGAACTAACCTTGGGTTTTGTCGATGATGACTTCATGTAGGTGTTGAAGATGTGGATGCTCAATGTCGATGTAGATCATTTGGAGCAATCCTTTGGAGTGAGTTGCACTTTCAATACCTACATGGGTTAGTCCCACAAGGAACATGCAAGAATATCCATGGACATAGAGTGAAGTTCACACATATGATGATGTCCATGAAAGCATTAGGTTACCTTGTCCCTTGTCTTACCAACAAGAGGCTTTGTGACTCCTTGAACTAGTGCAAGATGTGGAAGTTGTTTGCACTTGTTCTTGCCAAAATGAATATGAGTGAAGTATGTTGGCGGAGTCACCCTCAAGAACTCTCTAGTTCTTCTTCTTCGGGATCCACATCATCTTGATGGGAATCCTTGGAGTTGTAGTCATACTTGATGAAGTAGAACTTAATGTAGTCTTGGGAACCCACTTGACCAAGGCCTTAGGAGCTTCTTCAAATGCATCAATCTCCTCTTGAAGCTTGTCCTTGCCTTTTAGCTTGTGGTCTTGTGGTGGAAGATCTTCTTGAGCTTGTGTTCCCTCGAAAGAAGTGGGGTCATACTTCTCTTGTTGAGGAACAAACTTCGTCTTGGGGTATTGATCTTCTTCCCACTCAACTCCATTGGCATTGAACTTGCGTTCGAAACCAACACCTTGATTCTTCCGGTGCCTTCCTTGCTTGCGTACAATTTCCTCAAATTGCTTACTTCCGGCAAGGCTCTTGTAAACACCTTTCTCTATAATTCCCTTCAATAAGCTATTTTCTTGCTCAAGTGTAACTTGGCTAAGAGAATCATTAGTGGAATCAAGAGAACTACTAGAAGCAACAATATTGGATTTAACATGATTATTGTTACTACTAGACAAAGAATCTTTCTTACTCTTGTTGCTAGATTTTACTTGAGGCATGTAAGTAGACAAGAGTAAATGCTTGGCAATGTAAGAAGAACTTTTCTTCCGAAGATCATCATTGATTGCTTTTAAGAACTCATGCTCTTGCTCTAGATTGAGCTTTTCAAAGCGTAGCTTCTCATGAGTCTTTAAAAGCTCTCGATGATCTTCTAAGGTAGTTTCATGAGCTAACTTAAGAGTGTTTAGTTCTTTAGTTAGACACTCAATCTCCTTCTTAACATTGTCATTCGTTTCATCTTGACTAGCATGATTAAGAGCAATTTCATCATAGTTTTCATCACTAGAATTGTCAACAAGTAAATCATCATCACCTAGCAAGTCATCCTCATCACTATTGAAATCAACATACTCGGGGTGTGATACCTTGGGGCCTTTAGCCATGAAGCATCTTCCAATCCCTTCATTTGGTGAATCAAATATGTCGTAGGAGTTGGATGACACAAGTGCAAGACCGGCAACACCTTCATCTTGAGTATATTCGGAGTTGGAGTGATAACTTCTCTCGGAGTAGTTGTCAGAGTCGAAACCGGATACCCATTCACCAACATGAGCTTGATGTCTTCTTCTTGTGTAGCTCTTTGATGACTTGTCCTTCCTTTCCGAATCCTTGCTTCTGCGAGAGGGTCTTCGTTCATAACGATCATCTCTACTCCTTCTCTCTCACGGAGGTGATTCTTCTCTTTTGCTTCTCCTTTTAGGTGAGTCTTCTCTTCTCTTGTAGGGAGCCGTACATTCACTAGAGTAATGTCCGGGTCTTCCACAATTGTAGCAATTGCAATCACGACTAGAAGATCTTTTGTCATTGTAGGACCTTGACTTGTGACTTCTTTCTTTGCTTCTACTCTTATAGAACTTGTTGAAGTTCTTCACCATTAGGCTCAATTCTTCATTGAAGACTTGTTTCTCACTTGATGATGTAGGAGCATCACATGAAGCTTTGTAAGCACTACTAGACTTGTTGTGAAGCTCTTCTTTATCCTTGAGTGACATCTCATGAGCAACAATTCTACCAATGACTTCCGTTGGCTTGAGATCTTTGTAATTGGGCATCATTTGGATCAATGTGCACACGGTATCATACTTTCCATCCAAGGCTCTTAGGATCTTCTTGATGATGAATTTGTCGGTCATCTCTTCACTTCCTAAGCCGGCAATATCATTTGTGATGAGAGCAAGCCTAGAGTACATTTCAGCGACACCTTCGCCATCCTTCATTTTGAACTTGTCAAGTTGACTTTGAAGCAAATCCAATTTGGATTCCTTGACGGACTCGGTACCTTCGTGCATATCAATCAAAGTATCCCAAATTTCCTTTGCATTCTCAAGGCGGCTGATTTTGTTGAATTCTTCGGGGCACAATCCGTTGAAGAGGATATCGCAAGCTTGAGCATTGTATTGCAACATCTTCAATTATTCCGCGGTTGCTTCACGATTCGGTTCTCTTCCATCAAAGAACTCACATTGCAAGCCAATACACACAATAGCGCAAACGGCGGGGTTATGTACAAGAATATGCATTTTCATCTTATGCTTCCAACTAGCAAAATTAGTACCATCAAAGTAAGGACCTCTACGGTGGTAATTTTCCTCGCTAGACGCCATACTCTCCTAGGTTGTGAAACCAAGGCTATGATCACCAAAGCTATGGAAATCAAGGCAAATGGAGTCCAAAGCTCTGATACCACTTGTAGGATCGAAAGTAGGTCTAGACGGGGGTGATTAGACTACTTGACCAAATAAAAATCTAGCCTTTTCCCAATTTTAAGTCTTGGCAGATTTTAACAACTTAGCACAAGTCAAGCAATCAACCTACACATGCAATTCTAAGAGTGTAGCAGCGGAAAGTAAAACATTGCATATGAAGCTAAAGGGAAGGGTTTGGTGAAGGAAAACGCAATGTAGACACAGAGATTTTTGGCATGGTTCCGATAGGTGGTGCTATCATACATCCACGTTGATGGAGACTTCAACCCTCGAAGGGTAACGGTTGCGTGAGTCCACGAAGGGCTCCACCCACGAAGGGTCCACGAAGAAGCAACCTTGTCTATCCCACCATGGCCATCGCCCATGAAGGACTTGCCTCACTCGGGTAGATCTTCACGAAGTAGGCGATCTCCTTGCCCTTACAAACTCCTTGGTTCAACTCCACAATCTTGTCGGAGGCTCCCAAGTGACACCTAACCAATCTAGGAGACACCACTCTCCAAAAGGTAATAAATGGTGTGTTGATGATGAACTCCTTGCTCTTGTGCTTCAAATGATAGTCTCCCCAACACTCAACTCTCTCTCATAGATTTGGCTATGGTGGAAAGATGATTTGAGTGGAAAGCAACTTGGGGAAGGCTAGAGATCAAGATTCTTGTGGTTGGATTGGAATGTCTTGGTCTCAACACATGAGTTGGTGGTTCTCTCTCAGAAAATGAGTAGTGGAAGTGTAGGCACGTTCTGATGGCTCTCTCACTGATGGAGAGGAGGGTGGAGGGGTATATATAGCCTCCACACAAAATCTAACTATTACACACAAATGAGCCAACTCGGTCAGACCGAATAGGTAAACTCGGTGAGACCGATCCAGTCAAAAATATGAATGTTAGGCTTTTCGGTGGGACCAACATGATCAACTCGGTGGGACCGATGAGCTAGGGTTAGGGCAAAACTTGATCTCGGTTTGACCAATTACTTCAACTCGGTGAGACCGATTTCAGTAATAAGCAAACAGAGAGTTGGTCAGGCAAACTCGGTGGGACCGATTGCTCCTTTCGGTGAGACCGAAACATTACGAAAAGGAAACAGAGAGTTTGCATTGCAAACTCGGTGGGACCGATTGCTCATCTCGGTGAGACCGAAACGTTATGAAGGGAAACAGAGAGTTTGCAATCCTATCTCGGTGAGACCAAGATCCCTATCGGTTAGACCGAACTGATTAGGGTTTCTAGCTATGGCTATGTCAAGTGAACTCGGTGGCGCCGGATAGATCAAATCGGTGGGGCCGAGTTTGACTTTAGGTTTAGGACATATTTGGATATGAGAAGATGGTTGAGGGCTGTGGAGGATATCACTAAGCATTTTGAGCAAGTAGACCATTAAGCAACACCTCATCCCCTTTTAATAGTATTGGCTTTTCCTATGGACTCAATGTGATCTTGGATCACTAAAATAGAAATGTAGAGTCTTGAGCTTTTGCCAATATTTGTCCTTAGCATTTTGAGGCGTCCACATCTCTAGTCCATGACATGCCAATCATTGAACTGTCTGAAATAATCAACTTGAAAAGTTATTAGTTCAATGAGCTATATGTTGTTATGAATTACCAAAACCACCCAAGGATTAGTTGCACTTTCAGTAGTAGACATCAAAACAGCACCTGCACACAAACAACAAATACTTGCAACCCAACGCGTAAGCGGGGTTGTCAATCCCTCCTCGGTATTGAGATAGATTAAATTGTATGAGATTAGATAAATAGATCTAACTAAAACACACACACAAAATCGCAGGAAGGTATTTTTGGTTTTATATGATAGGAAAATAGACCCGGGGGCCATAGTTTTCACTAGAGGCTTCTCTCAAGAAAATAGCATAAGATGGGTAAACAAATTACCATTGGGCAATAGATAGAAAAGTGAATAATCATGATGATATCCAAGGCAATGGTCATGTATATAGGCATCACGTCCAAGATTAGTAGACCGACTCCTGCCTGCATCTACTACTATTACTCCACACATCGACCGCTATCCAGCATGCATCTAGTGTATTAAGTTCATGAAAAAATAGAGTAATGCAATAAGAACGATGATATGATGTAAACAAGATCTATTCATGTAGGAATATACCCCATCTTTTTATCCTTAACAGCAACGATACATGCGTGTCATATCTCTTTCTGTCACTGAGATTGAGCACCGCAAGATCGAACCCATCACAAAGCACCTCTTCCCATGTCAAGAAAAATCAATCTAGTTGGCCAAACCAAACCAAATTTCGGAGAAGAATTACGAGGCTATAACAATCATGCATAAAAGAGTTCAGCAAAGACTCAAATAATATTCATGGATAGAACTGATCATAAACCCACAATTCATCGGATCCCAACAAACACATCACAAAAAGTCATTACATCAAATAGATCTCCAAGAACGTCGAGGAGAACATTGTATTGAAGATCAAAAGGAGAAAAGTAGCCATCTAGCTACTAGCTACGGACCCGTAGGTCTATGGTAAACTACTCACGCATCATCGGAGGGGCAACAAGGATGATGAAGAACCCCTCCCTGATAGTTGCCCCCTCCGGCAGAGTGACAGAAAAGGCCTCTAGACTAGATCTCGTGGTTCTGGAACTTGCGGCGGCTGGAAAAGTGTTTCGTCGACTCCCCTAGGGTTTTTGGGATTTTAGAGTATTTATAGAGTTGGATGTCGGTGGAGAAGCTTCCCGTGGGCTCCACTACCCACCAGGGCGCGCCAGGGGCCTCTGGCGCACCTTGGTGCCTAGTGGGCCCCACGGGCTTCCTCCCGTGTGCTCCTTTAGCCCCCTGGGTGTCTTCTGGGTAGAAAAAATCTCCAAAAAGTTTCGTGGCATTTGGACTCCGTTTGGTATTGATATTCTGCAAAGTAAAAAAAAAACAAAAAACAGCAACTGGCATTAGGCACTATGTCAATAGGTTAGTACCAAAAAATGATATAAAGTTGCTAGTAAATGAATATAAAACATCCAAGATTGATAATATAACAGCACGAAACAATCAAAAATTATAGATATGTTGGAGACGTATCAGTGATCAACAACCGGCTTAGCATTAGGCTCCATATTAATTTTATGCTGACATAGAGTGGGACTAATGCCCTTAAGATCATCAAGAGTATATCCAATAGCAGCATGGTGCTTCCTCAGAGTTTAAAGTAATCTATTTTCTTCATGCTCTGAAAGGTTAGCATTGATAATAAAAGGATATATCTTCTTTTCATCAAGATAAGCATATTTCAGCGTGTCAGGTAATTGCTTAAGTTCAAACACGGGATCACCCTTAGGTGAAGGAGGACCTCCAAGAGTTTCAACAGGCAAAATATGTTTAAGGATATGTGCTTGATCAAAGAATATCTTATCTATTTCATTTCTTTCATTCATATGCATATCATTTTCATGGTCTAGCAAATATTGTTCTAACGGATCAGTAGGAGGTACGACAATAGAAGCAAGACCAATAATTTCATCTTTACTAGGCAATTCTTTATCATCAAGTTGTCTACGGAATTTACAGAAATTAAACTCATGAGATACATCACCAAAGTTAACACTGACAGTTTCTTTACTGCAATCAATCTTTGCATTGATTGTATTCAAGAAAGGTCTACCAAATATAATGGGACAAAAATCATCTTGCGGAGAACAAAGAACTAGAAAATAAGTAGGGTATTTTATCTTTCCACATAAGACTTCAACATCTCTAACAATCCCAAGCGGTGAAATAGTATCTCTATTCGCAAGCTTAATAGTAACATCAATATCTTCTATCTTAGCAGGTGCAATATCATTCATAATCTTTTGATACGAGGTAAAAGGAATAGCACTCACACTAGCACCTAAATCACATAAACCATGGTAATAATGATCTCCTATATTAACAGAGACAACATGCATGCCAACTACAGGTTTATAGTTGTCTTTAGGATCAGGCTTAACAATTCTAGTAGCTTCATCACAGAAGTAAATAACATGCCCATCAATATTATCGACCAAGAGATCTTTAACCATAGCAACATTAGGTTCAACTTTAATTTGTTTAGAGGCTCTAGGTGCTCTAATATTAATTTTGTTAACCAAAGTTGAAACTTTAGCATGTCCTTAATCCTAACATGAAAATGAGGTTTTTCAATATAAGCAGTAGGCATGAGTGGGTCAACATTGTAAATGATAGTTTCATCTTTAACTATAATAGGTTCCTCAATCTTTTCTTTAATAGGGGGATGATATTTAAACCACTCCTCCTTAGGGAGATCAACATGAGTAGCAAATGATTCACAGAAAGAAGTTACTATCTCAGAGTCAAGTCCATATTTAGTGCTAAACTTATGAAAAGCATCGGTGTCCATAAAAGATTTAACACAATCAAACTCAAGTTTTATACCTGACTTTTTACCTTTGTCGAGTTCCCAATCTTCAGAGTTGCATTTAATTCTTTCCAGAAGATCCCATTTGAATTCAATAGTTTTCTTCATAAAGGAACCAGTAGAAGAAGAATCGAGCATGGTTTGATCATTATGAGAAAGCCGAGCATAAAAATTAAGTATGATAATTTCTCTCGAGAGCTCATGATTGGGAAATGTGTACATCATGTACTTAAGCCTCCCCCAAGCTTGAGCGATACTTTCTCCTTCACGAGGCCAAAAATTATATATATAATTCCGATTACGTTGAACCAGGTGCATAGGATAAAACTTCTGATGAAATTCCAATTTCAATCGGTTCCAATCCCACGTTCTAATATCATCACATAGTCTATACCATGTCAATGCCTTTCCCTCCAAAGATAAAGGTAAAACCTTCTTCTTAACTCCATCTTCGGATAAACCTGTAAGCTTAAATAATCCACAAACTTCATCCACGTGATTAAGTGCATATCGGGATGTATTGTTCCATCTCCTGCATAAGGATTAGCTAGCAATTTCTCTATCATACCCGAAAGAATCTCATAATGAATATTTTCAGTAGGTGCAATAGGTTGAGGGACAACTCTTTGTACCTCCGGTCGATGTGAAGATACCCCGAACAAACCCCTCAAAAAGGATTACTTTCCATAGTAACAAGTGACAGTAAATTTCAGCATGTAATATAAATGTTTCCTTACCAAATTCCACTCACCAAAGGTGCTTCACTCCCCGACAACGATGCTAGAAAAGTGTCTTGATGACCCACAAGTACAGGGGATCAATCGTAGTCCTTTTGATAAGAAGAGTTTCGAACCCAATGAGGAGCATAAGGAAATGACAAGCGGTTTTCAGCAAGGTATTCTCTGCAAACACTGAAATTATCGGTAACAGATAGTTTGATACCAAGGTAATTTGTAACGAGCAACAAGTAGTAACGGTAACAAAGGTGCAGCAAGGTAGCTCAATCCTTTTTGTAGCAAAGGACAGGCCGGAACGGTCTCTTATAATAAGTAAAGCGTTCTTGAGGACACACGGGAATTTCATCTAGTCACTTTCATCATGTTTGTTTGATTCACGTTCGTTACTTTGATAATTTGATATGTGGGTGGACCGATGCTTGGGTGTTGTTCTTACTTGAACAAGCCTCCCACTTATGATTACCCCCTCTCGCAAGCATCCGCAACTACGAAAGAAGAATTAAGATAAATCTAACCATAGCATGAAACATATGGATCCAAATTAGCCCCTTACGGAATAGCGCATAAACTAGGGTTTAAGCTTCTGTCACTCTAGCAACCCATCATCTAATTACTACTACACAATGCCTTCCCTTAGGCCCAAGTATGGTGAAGTGTCATGTAGTCGACGTTCACATAACACTACTAAGGGAAACAACAGCATACATATCATCAAAATATCGAACGAATACCAAATTCACATGATTACTTATGACAAGACTTCTCCCATGTCCTCAAGAACAAAAGTAACTATTCAAAAATCATATTCATGTCCAAGATCAGAGGGGTATTGAATAGCATCGAGGATCTGAACATATAATCTTCCACCAAATAAACCAACTAGCACCAACTAAAAGATGTAATCAACACTACTAGCAACCCACAGGTACCAATCTGAGGTTTTGAGACAAAGATTGAATACAAGAGATGAACTAGGGTTTGAGATGAGATGGTGTTGGTGAAGATGTTGATGAAGATTGGTCCTCCAACGATGAGAGGGTTGTTGGTGATGTCGATGGCTTCAATTTCCCCCTCCTGGAGGGAAGTATCCCCGATGGAATCACTCCACCGGAGAGCAAAGTGCTCCTGCCCAGGTTCCACCTCGAGACGGCAGCGCTTCGTCCTGAAAGTCCTCTCCTTAATTTTTCTAGTGCAAATGGCTTCGTATAGCAGAAGATGGGCCTCGGAGGCTGGCCAGGGGCCCCACGAGCTACCAGGACGCGCCCTGGTGCCTCTTGGGCACCTAGTGGGGCCCCTCTGATATTTCTTTTCTCCAATATTTTTTATATATTCCAAAATAGTTCTCTGTGAAATTTCAACTCATTTGGAGTTGTGCAGAATAGGTATCTCTGATGTGGCTTTTTTAGGTCCAGAATTCCAGCTGCCGGCAATCTCCTTCTTCATGTAAATCTTGCAAATTAATAGAGAAAAGGCATTAGAATTGCACCACAAAGTATTATATTGATCAAAAACATTATAAATAACAGTATGAAAACATGATGCAAAATGGACGTATCATGGCTCTATCCATTCTATGCAAGATTTGGGATTCGAGGAACACTTGTGTCTTCCCCAACAAAGACCAAACCGTTGTCCTTACCCACCTTGCTTCGACCCTCCACCACCATAAATAATGGTAAGGTAAGATCATAGAGAGAAGAAACGAGAGTATATCTTATGCATCTTAGATGTGCTAGATGCTTGTGTTTTTACTATTAGTACTATTTTTGGTCTATTATGTGAACAGAAGTTACCACAAGGGTTCTATGTGTTGAAGAACAATAGTGTATGATCACCACAAAAAGTTGCCACAAAACTTAGAAAGCTAATCTCGCATCTAAATCATTAGCCTCATCCCACCTTAAAATCTGTGAGATGGATGTGTACCTACCATAGATGTTGCATGTTTGTTGTTACATGGGACATAAGGGGAAAATAACATTAGAAAACACCAAGGGGGGGTTTGGTTTCTAGCCATATTTTGCCACATATTACCACACCTCAAGTTAACAAGTTTGACCAGGGTGTTTGGTTCTAGCAACACCTTAGGCAAGATTATTTTTGTGAAAAATAAACCCCACGTGTTTGGTTCAATAACCTGAACAATTAAGTCTGTGCTTACCACATATGCAGAACTTAATCATAACAGTTTTTAACAATCAATAGTTACCAACAGAAACAGGGGAGTTTGTGCTGTCACTATATATACTGAAGGCCCAGAGGAGTAAAGCTAACATTTTGCATGGCTTAAAGAAACGAAACATGTAAGTGTGCATATATAAGCCGTATAGAACATATTCTTGCACAATGCCTCCCCGTTCTTTGATCATAGCAAACAAAGTAACAAACACAAGGAAGCACACATCAAAGGTACAATGCCACAAAATAGGGCAATCAAACCAGATCCTATGCATCTCAAACAAGACAGTATACTGGATGAGGTACTTAGTTACTTACTAATGTATTTCATGAAAGCTGCTGCCCATCAAGCAATTTGCTGAATAATTCCCATTTTAGAAAGCAACTTGAACTACTAACGGACCTGTAATAGGGGTGTCATTAGTCTAAAAGAAGTCGAATCTACCACCCTTTTATTTAGAACAAAGGAAGTCTGAAATGACGAAAAGTAAGATATGTTCCCCTCTATAGTTACTCGTGAATCAAGTTTTCAGAATCTAGCTCAAGAAATGCAATGTACTTTATTTTTAGTTTGTAATAAATGAAACCTGCAATGACAAAGAATAACAATTGTTCACTTCTTCAAGTATCTATTTATCAAGCTTTGATCCTAGGATGCACAACCAATACAGAACACCAATTATGTAAGCTACAAACCACTGTACCTTGAAGCACAATCAAAGTGCAGGACATAGCTCTGAACCCTGTTTAGGAATCAACATTTTCACAAAAAAGCAGACAAACTTGATGTTCTCTTGCTAATTCTCCACCGCTGGCACGAATAAGACAATGGCATGCTCAGACTGAAGGTGAAAGCAGTAAAAGCAGACTACTTGATCATTTATGATAGTTGAACATTGTTCTTACTTACGACTTTTTAAGACAACTAAAGCATCATGAACCTTTATTTAAGCCATGTTCAAAATTATAGTAGAACTGATGGTACCAAATGACAGAGTAAGAAGCATTTTTATTTTGGTCGTAAATATGCACATTACATTGGTATAATGACACATATGACTCTGGTAAACACATCTAAGATACTAATTGATAGAAATAGAGAACATATTTCCTTTATAAAAATAGATTTTTTTAGGGGTTATACAAATAGAGTATGTCAAATGAGTTCTGCTCACTTAAGCGTTGCACTATTGGTTTAGAAATAATCGAATATTGTAATAAACAAAGGGGAATACAAAATTACAAAACTGCACTTGATATACTGAAGGTTAGGAATGACTCTACAAAAACCTGGTAACAAGCTCCTCTTATACCGGCAAAATGTGTTGGAGGCTAAACGGCCTAAACACACACACAAACATCAGGCATCTTTATAGTACCATTTAGGTAGAGCAAGTAAGAAAATGAATGGCCGAATAGCGTGGCATATTTAGATTAATATATAGAGTTGTCAGAAAAACTGAAGAGCCTCCAAACAAACAAACGCCTCGTACCAAATCCAGGTGCATCAAGGAAATCGATAGTTGAATACAGCCTAGCCATAAAAAAATAGAAATGACTGACCATTGTTGGAAGCAAATCACTTACCAAGAATGTAAGGATTTATTTTATCGATTGTATTAGCTTAAACATTGCCTCAAGAGCAAACACTTTCACTACTCACAAGTGCATAAAATGCACAGGAATCGCACCCTTTTGGGTTGTCCCGGCCTTTAGGAAGTTCATTTTTTTCTTCAGAAATTCAAATATCACATAGAAGTATCCAGACATATATTGAATTTTTCTCATGCTGTTCCCTACATACAGGAATTATATTTAACCAATATTTTTGTCTATGCTTTATGAAAAGACTAATGTGTGGATTTAGAATAGCAAGTACTAAATCTACCATGTTGTGTAGCCCATAAATGAAAATGCATTTTGATGAAATTGTACATGTGTGCAGCTAACGTCTACAAGTACGTCTCTTTCTGTGATGAAACTTCAAAATGCTGTTATTTATTTATTCATTTATTTATTGAGAAACAGGCTCACTGGAGCCAAGGTCAATTTTGAATTTTCTGTTGCTTCTTATCCTATGTTTCTTATCCTACTAGAGTGATGCATACCTTTTTCATGACACGTGTAAGCTTTGCTCATAGTTATTTTGTGTGGATCGTCTACTGAAGGAAAAAGTAACTGCATTCTGGCCACAATAACCTCTCCTGCTAAACAAATCACACTTATTGAAGAGATTACAAATAACATCGGGAGCATACTTCCACATGATGATCTCCATTACAATTCACAAGTTGGCCATAGGTTACAGTTGAGCACCCAAAACAGGACATATGTTACTCAAACACAAAGAAGATACCACTGTGCACAGTTCAGTTCACTGGTCATGGTTTCAAACATACGAACATGCAACTAGGACGCTTTCCTAGTCAGAATGCCTATAGGGTTAGGGCAGATGGCGTGGGTCCAAGTTATCAACGAAGATTTCCGCTGCGATGTTTTATTTGATGTTTAGCCCTCGATGCTTTATCTATGTAAGACTTGACCATAATGGTCCTATTTGTGTAAGTCGCTATGTAATGGATGTAAACTCTTGATATTCAGTCTGATGTGTACGGTGAGCATTGATCCTTGGGATCACTGTGCACGCACAATCGGTGGCTTCGAGTGCATAAGTCGGGTTCCCCATACAACACCACCACGAAGCTTCACCACAATGGATTATCGCTCCGAGCTTCCGTCTAGGGTGCTCAAACACCCAAAAGTAACAAGATCCGCAAGGGATTAGTGGGAGAATCAAATATCTCTTGTTGGAAGTGTAGATCGAGGCCTTCTCAGCCAAACCCTAGAAAATCAACAAGTTTTGTTGGCTAGGGAGAGAGATCGGGCGGAAATAGAGTTTTGAGCAACAATGGAGTTTTGGGGGGGATAATGAGTGAGTCTTCTTGGAGAAGAAGAAGACCCCCTATTTATAGTGGGAACAAATCCAACCGTTTTTTGATACGTCTCCAACGTATCTATAATTTTTTATTGTTCCATGCTATTATATTATCTGTTTTGAATGTTTTATATGCATTAATATGCTATTTTATATTATTTTTGGGACTAACCTATTAACCTAGAGCCCAGTGCCAGTTTCTGTTTTTTCCTTGTTTTTTAGCTTCGTGGAGAAGGAATACCAAACGGAATAAAATCTTCGCGATGATTTTTCTTGGACCAGAAGACACCCAGAAGACTTGGAGATGAAGTCGGAGGAGCCACGAGGTGGCCACAAGGGTGGAGGGCGTGCCCAGAGGGGTACGGCGCGCCCCCCTACCTTGTGGGCCCCCCGTGACCCTCCTGACCTAATTCTTTCGCCTATATATTCACATATATTCCCAAACCACCAGAGGCATCCACGAAAACACTTTTCCACCGCCGCAACATTTTGTACCCGTGAGATCCCATCTAGGGACCTTTTCCGGCACCCTGCCGGAGGGGGATTCGATCACGGAGGGCTTCTACATCAACCCTATCGTCCTTTCGATGAAGCGTGAGTAGTTTATCTCAGACCTACGGGTCCATAGCTAGTAGCTAGATGGCTTCTTCTCTCTCTTGGATTCTCAATACCATGTTATCCTCGATGTTCTTGGAGATCTATTCGATGTAATACTTTTTTACGGTGTGTTTGCCGAGATCCGATGAATTGTGGATTTATGATCAGATTATCTATGAATATTATTTGAATCTTCTCTGAATTCTTTTATGCATGATTTGATATCTTTGTAATTCTCTTCGAACTATCAGTTTGGTTTGGCCAACTAGATTGGTTTTTCTTGCAATGGGAGAAGTGCTTAGCTTTGGGTTCAATCTTGCGGTGTCCTTTCCCAGTGACAGTAGGGGCAGCAAGGCACGTATTGTATTGTTGCCATCGAGGATAGAAAAATGGGGTTTACATCATATTGCTTGAGTTTATTCCTCTACATCATGTCATCTTACTTAATGCGTTACTCTGTTCTTCATGAACTTAATACTCTAGATGCAGGCAGGAGTCGGTCGATGTGTGGAGTAATAGTAGTAGATGCAGAATCGTTTCGGTCTACTTGACACGGACGTGATGCCTATATTCATGATCATTGCCTTAGATATCGTCATAACTTTACGCTTTTCTATCAATTGCTCGGCAGTAATTTGTTCACCCACCGTATTATTTGCTATCTTGAGAGAAGCCTCTAGTGAAACCTATGGCCCCCGGGTCTATTTTCCATCATATAAGTTTCCGATCTACTATTTTCCATCATATAAGTTTCCGATCTACTATTTTGCAATCTTTTACTTTCCGATCTATAAACCAAAAATACCAGAAATATTTACTTTATCTTTTATTTAGTTTTATCTATATCTATCAGATCTCACTTTTGCAAGTAACCGTGAAGGGATTGACAACCCCTTTATCGTGTTGGGTGAAGTTGTTTGATTGTTTGTGCAGGTATTCGGTGATTTGTGCGTTGTCTCCTACTGGATTGATACCTTGGTTCTCAAACTGAGGGAAATACTTATCTCTACTTTGCTGCATCACCCTTTCCTCTTCAAGGGAAAAACCAACGCAAGCTCAAGAAGTAGCAGGAAGAATTTCTGGCGCCGTTGCCGGGGAGATCTACGCCAAGTCAAGACATACCAAGTACCCATCATAAACTCTCATCTCTTGCATTACACTATTTGCCATTTGCCTCTCATTTTCCTCTCCCCCACTTCTAAAACTATTTTCAAAAAGATTTGCCTTTTTATCCGCCCTTCTTCCATTCAATCTTTTATTTGCTTGTGTTACCATGTGCCTTCTTTTTGCTTGCATCTTCGCTTGCTAAAAGTTTATGGATCCTCATCCACTTGCTAATCTTTTTAAGAGATCCAATTATGATGAACCAATTGCTAGTGAGTTTTGTGCACTAGATTATCTTTATGAAGTTTTGCTTGAAATTCGTAAATCTGAAAATTGTGATGAAGAAATTTATGAAGTGATTCATGATAGCTCCTTGAATAAAAAGCATGATTGCAATGGTTTTACTATAAATTCTATTGATGTCAATTGTGCTAATAATATGCAAAACCCTAAGCTTGGGGATGCTAGTTTTGCTATGTCCACTACTTATTGCAATGATCATGATTGGGGTGATAATGCTTCTTATGATCTTAAAAATTTATTTAAGCCTCATGATGAATATGTTTGCTATAATATTGAAAGTGGGTTTGGAAGAGTGTCAACTTTAGGAATTAATGATCCCACTATTTTGGAGATTGATCGATCTTATGAATTTTTTTATAAAAGTGGGCTTGGAGAAGTAATGACTTTATTTTATGTTGATCCCACTATTTTGGAAGAGTGTCAACTTTGCATGCATGAGGATCATAAAGAGAAAATTTTATGTGATAGCTATATTGTTTAATTTGATTATGATCCTACATGTAATTATTATGAGAGAGGAAAATATGGTTGGGGAAATCTTCATGTTACTAAATTACCTCTCGTTATGTTGAGATTGCTATTGTTTCTTTCTTCTTCCTTGCACATGCTAGATCTTGCTTGTCTTGCTAATTTTTTTTCCTATAAAATTCCTATGCATATGTTTTTCACATGTTTTATGATGCTCTCTTTGTGCCTCAATTCTTTTCTTTCATATGAGCATCATCAAAATTATCAATGCCTAGCTAAAAGGCTTTAAAGAAAAGCGCTTGTTGGGAGACAACCCAATATTTTTCTTTTCTGTTTTTCAATAAATTTTTCATCTGGCCTCTGGTTAGATGTGTTTTGGTGTTTTAATTAGTGTTTGTGCCAAGTAAGACCTTTAGGATGGCTTACGGTGATAGTTGATTTGATCTTGCTGAAAAACACAAACTTTTGCGTCAAGTCACAGAATTTTAATAATTCACTGGAGCATTGAAAAACCCTGAATTTTTTATACGAGATTTATATACAAATTTCCTATGTTTTTCTAATTTTTCAGAATTTTTGGAGTTACAGAAGTATTAGAACAATTTGGATATTCGCAGACTGTTCTGTTTTTGACAGATTCTATTTTCTTTGTGTTGTTTACTTATTTTGATGAATCTATGGGTAGTATCGGGGGGTATGAACCATGGAAAAGTTGGAATACAGTAGATATTACACCAATATAAATAAATAATGAGTTCACAACAGTACAAAAAGTGGTGATTTATTTTCTTATACTAACGAAGCTTATGAGATTTTCTGTTGAGTTTTGTGTTGTAAAGTTTTCAAGTTTTGGGTAAGGATTTGATGGACTATGGAATAAGGAGTGGCAAGAGCCTAAGCTTGGGGATGCACAAGGCACCCCAAGGTAATATTCAAGGACAACCAAGAGCCTAAGCTTGGGGATGCCCCGGAAGGCATCCCCTCTTTCGTCTTCGTCTATTGGTAACTTTACTTGAGGCTATATTTTTATTCACCACATGATATGTGTTTTGCTTGGAGCGTCTTGTATGATTTGAGTCTTTGTTTTTTAGTTTGCCACAATCATCCTTGCTGTACACACCTTTTGAGAGGGACACTCATGAATTGTGATTTATTAGAATACTCTATGTGCTTCACTTATATCTTTTGAGCTAGGCAATTTTGCTCTAGTGCTTCGCTTATATCTTTTTAGAGCACGGCGGTGGTTTTATTTTATAGAAATTGTTGAACTCTCATGATTCACTTATATTATTTTGAGAGTCTTTAAACAGCATGGTAATTTGCTTTGGTTATCAATTTAGTCCTAATATGATAGGCATCCAAGAGGGATATAATAAAAACTTTCATATAAAGTGCATTGAATACTATGAGAAGTTTGATTCCTTATGATTGTTTAGAGATATAGAGATGGTAATATTAGAGTCATGCTAGTGAGTAATTGTGAATTTGAGGAATACTTGTGTTAAAGTTTGTGATTCCCGTAGCATGTACGTATGGTGAACCGTTATGTGATGAAGTCGGAGTTTATTTATTGATTGTCTTCCTTATGAGTGGCGGTCGGGGACGAGCGATGGTCTTTTCCTACCAATCTATCCCCCTAGGAGCATGCGCATAGTACTTCGTTTCGATGACTAATAGATTTTTGCAATAACTATGTGAGTTCTTTATGACTAATGTTGAGTCCATGGATTATACGCACTCTCACCCTTCCACCATTGCTAGCCTCTCTAGTGCCGCACAACTTTCGCCGGTACCATACACCCACCATATACCTTCCTCAAAAAAGCCACCATACCTACCTATTATGGCATTTCCATAGCCATTCCGAGATATATTTCCATGCAACTTTCCACCGTTCCGTTTATTATGACACGCTTCATCATTGTCATATTGCTTTGCATGATCATGTAGTTGACATCGTATTTGTGGCAAAGCCACCGTTCATAATTCTTTCATACATGTCACTCTTGATTCATTGCACATCCTGGTACACCGCCAGAGGCATTCATATAGAGTCATATTTTGTTCTAAGTATCGAGTTGTAATTTTTGAGTTGTAAGTAAATAAAAGTGTGATGATCTTCATTATTAGAGCATTGTCCCATGTGAGGAAAGGATGATGGAGACTATGATTCCCCCACAAGTCGGGATGAGACCCTGGATGAAAAAAAAAGAGGCAAAAAAAAGAGAAGGCCCAAATAAAAAAATGAGAGAAAAGAGAGAAGGGACAATGTTACTATCCTTACCACACTTGTGCTTCAAAGTAGCACCATGATCTTCATGATAGAGAGTCTCCTATGTTGTCACTTTCATATACTAGTGGGAATTTTTCATTATAGAACTTGGCTTGTATATTCCAATGATGGCCTTCCTCAAATTGCCCTAGGTCTTCGTGAGCAAGCGAGTTGGATGCACACCCACTTAGTTTTCTTTTGAGCTTTCATAAACGTATAGCTCTAGTGCATCCGTTGCATGGCAATCCGTACTCACTCACATTGATATCTATTGATGGGCATCTCCATAGCCCGTTGATATGCCTAGTTGATGTGAGACTATCTCCTTCTTTTTGTCTTCTCCACAACCACCATATTCTATTCCACCTATAGTGCTATGTCCAGGGCTCACGCTCATGTATTGCGTGAAAGTTGAAAAAGTTTGAGAACATCAAAAGTATGAAACAATTGCTTGGCTTGTCATCGGGGTTGTGCATGATTTGAATATTTTGTGTGATGAAGATGGAGCATAGCCAGACTATATGATTTTGTAGGGATAAGCTTTCTTTGGCCATGTTATTTTGAGAAGACATAATTTCCTTGTTAGTATGCTTGAAGTATTATTGTTTTTATGTCAATATTAAACTTTTGTTTTGAATCTTATGGATCTGAACATTCATGCCACAATAAAGAAAATTACATGGATAAGTATGTTAGGTAGCATTCCACATTAAAAATTCTGTTTTAATCATTTACCTACTCGAGGATGAGCAGGAATTAAGCTTGGGGATGCTTGATACGTCTCCAACGTATCTATATTTTTTTATTGTTCCATGCTATTATATTATCTGTTTTGGATGTTTTATATGCATTAATATGCTATTTTATATTATTTTTGGGACTAACCTATTAACCTAGAGCCCAGTGCCAGTTTCTGTTTTTTCCTTGTTTTTTAGCTTCGTGGAGAAGGAATACCAAACGGAGTCCAAACGGAATAAAATCTTCGCGATGATTTTTCTTGGACCAGAAGACACCCAGGAGACTTGGAGATGAAGTCGGAGGAGCCACGAGGCGGCTACAAGGGTGGAGGGCGCACCCAGGGGGTAGGGCGTGCCCCCCTGCCTTGTGGGCCCCCCGTGACCCTCCTGACCTAATTCTTTCGCCTATATATTCACATATATTCCCAAACCACCAAAGGCATCCACGAAAACACTTTTCCACCACCGCAACCTTCTGTACCCGTGAGATCCCATCTAGGAACCTTTTTCGACACCCTGCCAGAGGGGGATTCGATCACGGAGAGCTTCTACATCAACCCTATCGCCCTTCCGATGAAGCGTGAGTAGTTTATCTCATACCTACGGGTCCATAGCTAGTAGCTAGATGGCTTCTTCTCTCTCTTGGATTCTCAATACCATGTTCTCCTCGATGTTCTTGGAGATCTATTCGATGTAATACTTTTTTGCGGTGTGTTTGCCGAGATCCGATGAATTGTGGATTTATGATCAGATTATCTATGAATATTATTTGAATCTTCTCTGAATTCTTTTATCATGATTTGATATCTTTGTAATTCTCTTTGAACTATCGGTTTGGTTTGGCCAACTAGATTGGTTTTTCTTGCAATGGGAGAAGTGCTTAGCTTTGGGTTCAATCTTGCGGTGTCCTTTCCCAGTTACAGTAGGGGCAGCAAGGCACGTATTGTATTGTTGCCATTGAGGATAAAAAGATGGGGTTTACATCATATTGCTTGAGTTTATTCCTCTACATCATGTCATCTTACTTAATGTGTTACTCTGTTCTTCATGAACTTAATACTCTAGATGCAGGCAGGAGTCGGTCGATGTGTGGAGTAATAGTAGTAGATGCAGAATCATTTCGGTCTACTTGACACGGACGTGATGCCTATATTCATGATCATTACCTTAGATATCGTCATAACTTTGCGCTTTTCTATCAATTGCTCGGCAGTAATTTGTTCACCCACCGTATTATTTGCTATCTTAAGAGAAGCCTCTAGTGAAACCTATGGCCCCCGGGTCTATTTTCCATCATATAAGTTTCCTATCTACTATTTTCCATCATATAAGTTTCCGACCTACTATTTTGCAATCTTTTACTTTCCGATCTATAAACCTAAAATACCAAAAATATTTACTTTTTCTTTTATTTAGTTTTATCTATATCTATCAGATCTCACTTTTGCAAGTAACCGTGAAGGGATTGACAACCTCTTTATCGCGTTGGGTGCAAGTTGTTTGATTGTTTGTGCAGGTATTCGGTGATTTGTGCGTTGTCTCCTACTGGATTGATACCTTGGTTCTCAAACTGAGGGAAATACTTATCTCTACTTTGCTGCATCACCCTTTCCTCTTCAAGGGAAAAAACAACGCAAGCTCAAGAAGTAGCATTTTTTTCTGTTCACAGCCCGCACACAAGTGGTACTACCGCCCGGGTGGTAGCTCCAAAAACACAATGCATGGGCAGACTGCCCTGAGGCGGTAGTGCCGCCCAAGCGGTACTACCGTTCGCCCAAGCGGTACTACCGCTTACGGTGCAGTGTACAGGAAGCAACGGTGGTAGGGCAAAGTATGGTGATAGTACCGCAGAAGAGGTACTACCATGCCCTGCTGCCGCCCTATTGTTGCGATGTGGCAAACCAGTCCAGAGGCATATAAATAAGTGGTAGTAGCAGCAGTAGTGTCTGGGCGGTAGTACCGCTTACAAGCGATACTACTGCTCTACTTTCGCTTAGCGAACTGAGCTACAACGAGATCAGCGATAGTGGAGCGGTGGTATGGGCGGAAGTACCGCAAGCGGTACTACCTCCCTACTGCCGCGCTACTTCCGCTGAACTGAAATAGACAAAAAAACACTCTAAATAAGTGGTAGTACACGAGATACTGGATCGGCGGAAGTACCGCTTACAAGCAGTACTACCGCTGCCAAAGCGGTACTACCGCTGGTTAGCCCTAGGACAAGTTCCAGAAAAACAGTGGAACTCGAAAGAAGCGAGATGGAAGGTGGGTGCAAAATAAGATGTGTATGTGATGATTCCACCCAAACCTTTCCGATCCGGACCCCCTCTTAATAGTACGGTTTTCCTACGACTCAAGTGCACCGAAAAAGAAACACAGGAAAAATGACCGTCTTGACTTTATATCTCCGAGAGACACGAATCGTCTTGTGCCATATGATAGATTATCTGAAATGCTCAATGCACAAGATTATTCCGCAAATGCATTGTCATCGATCACCAAAAATAGTTTAAAGGGAGAGATATGCCTTAACAAGCGCCCGGCTCGTAAACATTCGCGGGAGGCCCGTAAACCGCCCACGATTCTGGTATTTATGCCAGCTCCGGGTCGATTTAGGGTTCGCATCCGGCTTCCTCCCATTCGTCCATTCCCCTCCATCGCGTTTTCTCTCCTCCGACGAGAAATCCCGCGAAGTTTAGCCTAGATATCCGCGTGCGTTGTGACGACCCCGGCTTAATCGTGCACTAACCATACACGCAACTGCACACGATCAAGCCTAGGACTCACTTGAAGATATCACAACACAACTCTAAAACAGAAATAAAATCATACAAGCTTTATATTACAAGCCAGGGCCTCAAGGGCTCGAATACATAGCTCGATGACATACAAGTGTTAGCGGAAGCATCAGATATCTGGGTACAGATATAAAGATAAAACAGAATAAGCCTTTAAGAAGGCGGGGCAAAAGAAAACACTATGATCGAAAGGCGCGGGCCTCCTGCCTAGGACCCTATGAACCTACTCCTGGTCGTCGGTCGGCTCCTCGCAGTAGTACTCGCCGGGAGGGTAGTAGTAGTAGTAGTAGCCGTCGGCGGGGGCAGCTGACTCAGGGGCTCCGTCGTCTGGATGCACCAAAAGGGATATGGGGAGAAAAAGAAAGCAAAGCAAACGTGAGTACTCATCCGAAGTACTCAGCAAGCAAGGATCTACACTACATATGCAACATTATCAAAGGAGGGGATGTATATGTGGACTGGGCAGCAGAAATGCCAGAGTAGAGGGGAAAGCCTAGCCCTATCAAAGACTAGCATCTTCATCGGTCTTGCAGCATTAGAAGAGTGCAGATTAACATAATGTAAAGTAGCAGTGGTGTCATCAACCTCGCCCAGAGATTCTTCCTCGACTCCCTGCGAGAAAGCAATCCCAGAGCCATACTATCCAGTTATCATCTCATGTCACCAGTTCTAGTTGTACCGCTCGGGATACAACTTTGAGTGTCTGTTACCGTAGGACAGGCTATCGATAGATTGTTTCTTCCCTGCAGGGATGCACCAACTTACCCACCACGCTCGATTAACTCTGGCCGGACACACTTTACTGGGTCATGCCCGGCCTCGGCCAAATGATACGCCGCAACCCGACCTAGGCTCTAAAGAGAGGTCAGCACGCCGGACTAACCTATGCCCCCAGGGGTCTTGGGCCTTCGCCCTGGGAACCCTGCACATTGCGAGGACGCTCCGGAAGCAGACCTAGCCCCCTTAATACAAGTGCGGGCTTAACCAGTCCAATCCAAAGCGGGCCGCTCCTCGCTGGCGTCTATAGAGCTTCGGCTGATGTCTACGACGCAGAACGCCCATACTATGCCCACGTGATGGTTAGTGCTATCAGGCCTGAGGCCCCTCGGATCAAATATCCAAACCGTTAGTGTGTTGGTAGTGTGGTAACGAGCAGAGACTCACGAAAGATGTGACCCCGTCGCCCCGTCTCGAGGACTTGTAGCAAAGGCTAAGAATGCCCGGCCATGCCTCATATTCATTTCTCGGGCACCATCCAGGTCAACCCGTCTCAACATCACTTCGCAGATATGCTCGCGCGGGTACCCCTCAGGGCCGACCCATCTTTAGTAACATGTTTCAGTGTAAAGTCATAGTAACCATAGTAACCGTGTGTCTAACACCAAGGGGAACCCTGGGGAATCACCCTCGATGGAATTCCACCTGATGTTATCGTCAAGGTGAACGAAGGAGGAATCACCCTCGAGGTCCACTCTTGAGGAGTTGCACGACGACATCGTTATCAGGGGTGGTGTAGGAGGAATCACCCTCGCTGACCACGACCGATTAACTAACCTACAAGGTTATCATCACAAGTGCTGGTGAGGTATCACCCTCGGCACTTGATAGTAACCCAGTAGTGTCGAGCAACTAAGGGGGAAGTGATGTGCGGTGCCGGGGCCTGGTCTTCGATCCCGTTGATCGGGTTTTCTGTTAATCCAGCGGGGCAGTCGGGATAAGTGGGGGTCTCTGATGGGTCTCTACCCAACCTATACTAAACAGTTTTAGGATAACCAGGTAGGTAACAATAGCAGGTTACAATAAACAGGCTATGCAGCAGAAATAGGATAACAACAGCAGCAGTATCTTCTATTGCAAGCATAAGAGAGAAGAGAATAGGCGATATCGGAATGCTCAAAAGGGGGGTGCTTGCCTGGAAGCTCTGCGACAAGGGTCTGGTCGTCAGGGGCGTAGTCGACCTCCGGAGCTGCGTCGGTCTCGGGAGCTACGTCGACGTCAGGGTCTAACGAGAGAGAAGAGGGGGAGGAAACAAAAAAATACACAACAAACAATGTAACTCAGGGCATGCCATGCCTAGGATGCAGTGCAGGGTTGCCTAAAAATATGTCTAGGTCATTTTAGCTATTTTAGGATTAACGTGGGTTTTATTAACCGGTGAATATGCACTATTCTATTCATATACCGGAATCGGGCTAAAAGTTACGGGTTCTCCTATGTAGGGGGTTTCGATATGGAAACAGACGACACAATCAGATTCGTCTCGTCGTTCTAGCAACTTTCATGTAGAAAGTTTTTCGATCCGAGCTACGGTTTATTTTATATGATTTTCTGAAGTTTAAAAGATTTTCTGGATTTATCTGAATTAACAAAAATTGTCTAAATGGATTATGACGTCAGCAGGAGGTCATCTCTGCATCAGCCAGTCAACTGACCAGTTGACTGGTCAACCTGGCAGGTGGGACCCACCTGTCAGCCTCTCTGGATTAACAGTGAGTTAAACTAATCTAACAGAGTTAATTAGTGGGGTGGGCCCCAGTTGTCAGTGAGTAGTTAGGTCAATCTAACTAGGATTTAATTAAAAACTGTTTAGTTGAACTAATTACAGAAGTGGGGCCCATTAGTCAGCGGCAACAGTGAACAGTGATTAGCGTTGACCCTGGTCAACGAAGTCAAAGTGGGGGTCCGGGGCCCATTGGCAGCGTACCAGGGGTGGACCCCACACGTGCCAGCTCGGCGGGGCCGCCGGAAACGCGTCGGCGAGCTCTCCTGCGGTGGTGCTTCGCCGGCGAGGCTCGGGATTTAGCTGTAGGGCACCAAATCGTGCGCGGATGGTTGCATTCGAATGAGGATTCAATGCCGCGTCGAACGGCGGTGGTGACTAGTCGTGGGGTGGCCGGAGTGAGGCGCTGCAGCGACGCTGGCGGCGGTGGCTTTCAGGTGGTCGGCGAAATCAACCATGCAGGCGCATTCAACCCAAACTAAAGGGTCAGGGGGCATCTACGCACGCGGGCGAGCACGATGGGCATGACAACACAGGCACGCGGTCACCGGAGCACGGCCAGCGTCGAGCTCGGCGGCGTTGAGCTCGGTCATGACGGGGGAGGCTAGCTACGGCGTGGAGACGAAGCAGAGAGAGTGAGGAGGAATGGCTGCTCACCGTGCGGGCTCATGGTGGCCCCTCGGATAGACGGTAGCGTAGGGAGAAGACGGGAGCGACGTCGATCACCGGAGATGCCGAAGACGGGCGCGGCTCGATCCACGGGCAACGACGTCGCCCGGCTCGAATGGCGCTCCGCAGATGAAGTAGTCGAGGCAGACGCGCCTTCCAGACACGGTCGCCGGACTCGGGGACGCCGATGGCCACGACGGAGCAGAGATGCGGCGACGGCGGCGTTCGGTTGCAGTGGCAGAGAGGAAAAGAGAGGCAAGCGAGCTAGGAAGGGAGGGGGAAATGGAGGTGGGCGACTAGGGGAGGTGCTCGGCGGATCCTTATCCCCTCGCCAGCCTGCTCCTGTCGGCGTGGCGAACGGCGAGCGGCACGACGAGCTACGGCCATGGCGCGCGCGATAGCGAGGCGAAGTAGGTGGGAGGAGGCCCTGGTGGGCTAGGCCACACTGTGGCTTCGGCCCAGGGCCAGGTAAGCTCTCTGCCACTTATTCTTTTCTGTCTATTCTGTTTTTTTCTTTTTATTTAATAGACAGAGAGAGAGAAAAGGGAAAAGATGGGTTTCCTAATCAAATTGGAAAAATGTGTGACTTGGCCCATTAAATACTTTGCATTATTAGACACTGCCGCAAAAAGTTTCAAGGCATTATTTTTTAAATTGAAAAGGACAAATTAAATGCTGCTGGACTACTGTTTTAAAGTCCAGGGGAATTTTGAGAATTTTATGAGGTTGGTTTCAACTTGGCAATTGCTCAGGGGAATATTTAGAATAGGATGAACATTTTTGTTTCCAACTTGAACAACTTTTATTTTTCACTTTGAATTTGAATTGGAATTGGGAATGAGATATGATGCAATGATGATCAAGCATAGTTAATCACGGTGACTTGGCATGATCAGAGGGTGATCACTGTGGTGTGAGGCTGGGGATGTTACAAATCTCCTCCACTACAAGAAATCTCGTCCTGAGATTTAAGTGGGGAAGTGAATAGTAACTTCGGGGGAACTGACCTTTATAGGGTCGATTATCTGGTAGACAATTCAGGGAATACGGTACAGATATCTCTCGAGTTGAAGCTTAGGAAAACATCGAGAGCAAAGTATGAAGGTACAATAAGAAGCGTCAAATGAGTAGGCGATCGTTTGACGCCTGAGGCAGAGTGAAAGGGTGTTCAAAGCAACGGGAATAGATCAACTCTCGGAAAGTGGCTCGTGATATGATTCGAAGCCAGGTACAAAGGATACTTCGAAATCAAGGATGTACAGGAGAGTCAGGTTCCGATCCTGTGGAACTGTGGGGGTGTCGATCGAGAGTGGGGGGGGGGGAATGGTGCCATCTTACCTGTCACGACAACAAGGTATGTTAGAGGATAGTCTGTCAGTTATGTCGGTGGCAACATCGGTACCAAGGGCGAGGGACGAAGAGAACCATTTTCCTGCTCGTGAAACGAGGCGAACCAATAAGCAAAGTTCTCATCCATCGGTGGTTACCGGAATGTCATCAACAATAGTAACAGAGTCTCACTGACAGGGTTGTAGACCGAGATGTTTTCACAGGCAGAGAATTAATATTGCTTAGGTCATATAGATCACAAGAAAGGTTAAACAAACCAATGGAAAGGAAAATGTGTTTACACACAACAACTGGGAGTATATCCTGTCCAAGGAAAAGCGGAGCATGATATACATGATGGAACAGTAAGTTCAAAAGCATTTAGTTGAAGGGGCGAGGGGAAATTCATGATGTTTACCCGAACAACGGTGTTTGGGTAATTGGTCAAGGAACAGTTAGCATTGCACTTTCAATGTCCTTGTTGATACTCAGAATACCACAATCATGCTTTGAGGTAGCAATATTATGGTATTTCAGGTAAAGGGTTCGATTTGAGGAGCACAAGGAATACGAAGGATCCATTCAAGATTAGCAAGGATCTCGATGTATGAACAAAACATCTTTCAGGTTAGTGTTGGAGGAAGTCAAGAATGCGGTCGATGTAACACAGATCATCGAGGGGCAAGATTGGTATTTCGCATCATGAATTCAATTGATAACTTGGAAGAAGTCAAAGTGTTGATGGTGATCACATCACTTTTGTCGAGGGGGTTCCAAGAGGATGCAATCGAAGCGCGATGACATTTAGCAAGAAAATGATGAAGCGAAAGGTTATTGGAACCACGGACACGACACAAACTCGAAGTCAAGCTTGTTGTTCGAAGTGAAAGGGTAAGATGAGGAAGATCGACGTAAGCTTAGCTCGTCGTCGGTAGTTGCTCCGGACATAAGGACCAGGTAGCACAGTTAACATTAGCACGGTAATGATATAGCCGATTAGGCTAGGGATGATGGGATGGAGTATTGAACTTCCCAGTAACAGGTATTAGGGGTAATACCTGAAGGTAAACCGGAGTAGAGGTTGGTCGGGGGAAATGATTTGCAGAGGATAAGTATTTTAACTTATCCGGGAAATGGAATCAAGGAGGAAATATGGTCGGAACCACGAATGCAAAGGATAAATTCACAGATACAAGATGAATTTGTATCAAGTAAATAATTATTTTTACGAGCAGCTTCCATGATAAGTTCTACATCGGGTCCATGGGCATGAACACAAAGGTTCAAGGTCGACTCCCACTTCTTCAATGCACAACCTTTCATTCACTTCTCGTCTTTGAAGAAGTTGTAGAGTTGAAAATTTATCCGATGAAACGCGAGTAGATATATTCCGCATAACTTTCGATTCACACAGATCGGGGAAGGCGTATGTTCAACCCATCGGGACAATTTTTATGAATCCATACAACCATCAGCCAGAGCAAGGAATGCGAGTTCGAAAGCAGAGTATCGAAGTAAAAGCAGATGTTACAATTTAACGGAGGTACTAAATACCAAGGGAAGAGCTCATAAGATGTTTGAATATGAAGGATACTGTCGGATATTAATCACGTAGACGACAAAGGATCTGACGTGAGTAGCGGTACTCAACCAGAAGAAGGAGAAATGCAAAGGCATCGGTTTATGGAAACATCTGGTTAAGCCGAAGCTTAAATGCGAAGGTTTTCGGTTCCAAAATTCGGGGAATCAGAGGCAAAGGCTCTGATAAAAAGATGAGTATGTTGAATAGAATTAGATGGCCGATGAATCAGGGATTGATTTACTGAGATCCAGCTCATAAATAAATGACATCTGAGCCGGAAGAGTGAATTAGTAGGAAACAGTGGATGATTGCGAGTATTCATAGGAGATTGAATCAGAGGCTCAAAATGGTAATGACAAGAGAGGTTAACGGAGATTACTAGACATAGGGAATTAACCATAAGACAAGCATGCAAGAATTTCAAGAGCAATAGGTTGCAGAGGATTTTCGGGAGATCAGATAGCAATTTAATGTGTTCTGGAAAGCACTTGAATAACTGGGGATGAATGGACCCCGTGTAAGTATGAGGATTTATTCGTAGGTGTGTTCAGGCGGAGAGGAACTGCAAGGCAGCAGGTTCAGAGAATTCTTGAAATGTCGGATAGTGTTTCGATATGTCGGATAGAACCCTAGAGTAACTGGAATGAGTATATGAACGACGAGTGTAAGTAGTTATCCATCGGAGTTTATCGGTGGTCAGGAACTGCAAAGCAGTGGGCACAGGGTCTCAGGAATCATCGAGGAGTATCTTCAGAGTCTTCTGATGTAACAGTCGATCATCTGTGGTGAAGGGGCTCTCCGGGATGAAGTGGTTGTGAGATCCTAATGTCAAGTTAGTAAAATTTTAACCCGAAAAGAAGAGAGATCAGAGTCCCAGAGTAAAGACGAGGAATAAAAGATCCTAATACCACCCAGTTAGCGACGTGGGCCCGTAAGCCACACAGCCAAGTTAGTAAAACAATTTTGGACCACTAGACTCAACTTCGGCCAAGGAGTTGGAAAGGGGGATCCCACAGGCAGTCGGCTCGGATACCAACCTGTGACGACCCCGGCTTAATCGTGCACTAACCATACACGCAATTGCACACGATCAAGCCTAGGACTCACTTGAAGATATCACAACACAACTCTAAAACAGCAATACAATCATACAAGCTTTATATTACAAGCCAGGGCCTCGAGGGCTCGAATACATAGCTCGATGACATACAAGTGTCAGCGGAAGCATCAGATATCTGGGTACATATATAAAGATAAAACAGAATAAGCCTTTAAGAAGGCGGGGCAAAAGAAAACACTACGATCGAAAGGCGCAGGCCTCCTGCCTAGGACCCTCCGAACCTACTCCTGGTCGTCGGTCGGCTCCTCGTAGTAGTACTCGCCGGGAGGGTAGTAGTAGTAGTAGTAGCTATCGGCGGGGGCAGCTGACTCAGGGGCTCCGTCGTCTGGATGCACCAAAAGGGATATGGGGATGGAACACCCCCTGTAATGAACAACAGTGATCACCCTTAGTTAATGCCATGTCAGCAAGTTTAACAGTGCATAATCATCATTTGCATCATATTGCATTTTAACTCCTAGTTCACACTTCAAATTAAATCAAAGTGGAAAATGAAAGTTATTCCAAACGAAAACTAAAATGTTCATTAAATAGCAAATATTCCAGAGACAATGCTAAAATTGTAACCAACATTTAATAAATTAATTAAGTGACTCAAACATCCTCTAACAGTGGCTAAAAACAATATTTAATAACCTTTTTATTAATCCAAAATTAATATGAAATAGTAATTGCCCCAAACTAGTTTTTGGTGCCAGGATATATTACACTGTGATTTATGGGCTAGGTCTCATATTTTACAAAAATCATTTAGTGCCCAAAACAATTTACAAAGCAGAAAAGAAGAGAAAACAGAAAAGGGAAATTAGCAAAAGGCATAAAACTACTGTGCACTTAGGCCTACTTTCTACAGCGACGGCCCAGCCCACCCCACGCCTTCCCCCACCTCCCGCATTGCTCACCGCGCCGCTGTCGAGCACCTGGAGCGCACGCAGCCCGGCCCCCCCTCCGAGCGGTCGACAGCGCGCCGCGCTCACCGGGGTGGATAAGAGCAACTCCCCGCACCCCCTGGCGAACCCTAGCCACCATCACCCCCCCTCGCCCCCTCTCAATTTCGGTTCGGGCGGATGCCCGAGCGCCACCCTCGCCGCCGTTCGCCATAGCCGCGGCCACCGTCGCCCGTTCACCTCTCCGACGAGCCCGACCGCACCGCCGTGGACCTCTGCTTCCTCTCCGTCCTCTGGACCAAGCCCGACGCCGCCGCTGCCTCGGGATCAAGCTCCTCCCCGACCTCGATCGACGACGATCGCCGCCGCCGTACGCCTCCGTCAAGCTTCCCCGAGCCCACTGCCCAGTCCCCACGCTCCCCCGGTGAGCTCCTGCGCGGAACGCGCCCTCCCCTGCTCCCTATGGCTGCCCGTAGCGCCCGCTCCGCGTTAGGCCACACCCTCCGCTACCTGGCCTCGTCGCCGGCGTGGCCGCGGCGACCATAGGGCCCCGCGCGTGCCACCATCGCACTCACCGCGTCGCGTAGACGCCGTAGCCGCCTCGCGCTGCTCATTTTGCTCGTCGTAGCCCCGATTCCGTAGCTCACCCGAAGCACCTCGCCGCCGGCGAGCTGGTGGCCCTCAGCTCCGGCCACCACAGCCCCTCGCACCACCACCGTTCGACGCGCGACGACGAGCCGCGTCGAACGCGCCCAACCTCAGCCCCGGAGACGCCCTGTGGGCAAAACCCGAAGCTCACCTGAGCCACGCTGCCACGTTTTGGGCCGCCGGCGTTGCTCCGGCGACGGCCACCGACGTGGCACACCTGGGGCCCGCCCCTGGGTCACTGCCAGTGGGGCCCCTGGGCCCAGTTGGCTGGGTTGACCCAGTTAACTACTGACTGGGCTAGCGCTGTGTCTATGACATGTGGGTCCCACCTAATAAACAAATTTAAATAAATAAATGAACTATTAATTAGTTAATTAGTAAGCTAACCTCTCACTGACCAGTAGGCCCCACCCACTAATTAACCTAATTAGTTTAATCTAACTCTGTTTAATTAGCTGAGTCACTGACATGTGGGTCCCACTGGACCCACAGGTCAGGTTTGACTCTGGTCAGCTAGGTTTGACCTGCTGACATCATGGTGATGTCATGCTGACATCAACATTTACTATTCTGGATAATTCGAATTTAAATAAATAATTAAATTCAGAAAATGATTAAAACTTTAGAAAATCATATAAAATAATCCGTAGCTCCGATGAAAATAATTTATATATGAAAGTTTCTCAGAATTTCGATACGAATCTGAATACGCCCTCCGTATTCCTGTCAGATGCCCTTAGCTAGATGAACATGGAACTTTTAGACCGATTTCAATAAATGAATAGTGCTCAACTTTAATTAAAAAAATCCAAATTAATTCCTAAATTAACTAACTCATTTAGTTAGGCAGTAGAACACCTCGGCATAGCATTTAGGCATGTCATACATATTGTTTGCATTTTTGCCGTGAATTTATTGTTTCTCTCCCCCTCCTTCTCTCTCGATAGACGCCAAGACCGACGCCGTTGCAGCTGGGTACGACTACGCTCCAGACGAGCAGCCCGTTGACGACCCCTCCTTCTTGCCAGAGCAACCAGGCAAGCCCCCCCTTGAGCATCCAGATATCGCCCATTCCATTTCTCCTGCTTGCATTAGATTTTGCTATTGTTAATGGTTTGCTCCTATTCTGATGCATAGCCTGCTTTTGTAACCTGTTTATTGTTACCTTACCTGCCTATGTTAAACTGCTTAGTATAGGTTGGTAGTGAACCATCAGTGACCCCCACCACCTTACCCTTGTTGCCCCTGCTTGATCATCGATGACTCGATCAATGTGATCGTCGACCAGAGACCGACACATCACTTCACCCCCTTGGTTGTACGACTCTGCATAGTTACTATCGAGTGCCGAGGGTGATACCTCGTAACGCACTCCTGATGAATACTCTGCAGTGTAGCTGTTCGGTCATGGTCATCGAGGGTGATTCCTCTTTCTCCACTTCCGATACGACCCTGTCGTGCAACCCCTCAGTGTGAACCTCAAGGGTGATGCCTCATATGTTCACCCTGATGTTTTCATCGAGTGGAATCCTTACCGCGTGCCTGCGCACCGCCTACTATGTCTAGTTCTAAATTTGCGCCGTTATGCTGTCCGCATGTACCTGACTCTGTGTATGGATCTGTATGTCTTAATTGACTACTGTTATGTATCTGTTACACTGCTTAAATTGTTATCGAGTTACATCATGCTTGTCGCTAAACACTCGCAATTGCTTTCACTAAACTACCCCCTGTTGATACTTAGCAGGATGGTTAGACCAGGCGGTCGTGGTCGTGCCCCTGAACGCCCACCACCGCCAGACTATATGGCAGCTATGATACAACAATTCGAGCTCAACCGTCAGTTCATGACTGGGATCATGGCTCAGTTTCCGCATCAGAACAACCAGAACCCTCCTTCAATAACTCTGCCGGAGTTTATGCGACTTAACCCCACTCACTTCCGCAACTCTGACAAGCCACTGGATGCTGATGACTGGATTCGCGACATCACTCACGAGATGGAGTCTGCTAATGTCTCTCCTGCCAACTTTGTCACCTTCGCGTCCTTTTTCTTAAAGGGGCCGCTGCTCAATGGTGGGACACACACAAGCGTACACTGCTTGTTGGAACAGTAGTTACCTGGCCTGAGTTCGAGGCTGCTTTTTGTGCCTGATATATTCCTCAGGGAATTATGGACCGGATAAAGACCCAGTTCCGCAACCTCACTCAGGGCAACAAGACTGTTGAAGCTTATCAGCGGGAATTTCTTGGCCTCTCCCGCTATGCTGAAGAAGACATCGCCACGGATGCTCGTAGACAAGAGAAGTTCCGTAATGGACTCCACCCAGACCTCGAGCTTTCCCTTGCTGCTCAAGACTTCAACGGCTTTTCTACTCTTGTGAACAAGGCTATTCTGGTTGAGACCGCTCAGATGAAGCATAAGGATTCGCAGAAGCGCTATCGTGATGTTGGCTCATCTTCGGGCTCAGCACAGAAGCGTCGAGTCTGGATTCCCAACAACGTGTTCCGTCCAAATGCCCCTACGCCAAAGAACAACTATACTGCACCACGTCTGCCTCCTCCACCACCGAGACAGCCAAGAGCTCAAGCTGTTCCACACAATGCTCCTCTTCGTCCTGAAGATGGTCTGTGCTTTAAGTGCCGCAAACCAGGTCACCTTGCTAAGGACTGCCGCCAGACTCAGAATCAGTTGGCTTTTCCTCGTACTGGCCATGGCAATGGTCGTGGCAACAATCAGGCCCGCAACCATAACACTGGGTCTGCTGCACATGGTCGTGGACATGCTTACAACATTGATATTGAAGAAGTCCAGGATCAACCTGCTACTGTGATGGGTACCCTTCTCGTTATCTCTGTACCTGCTTCTGTTTTATTTGATTCAGGAGCATCACATTCATTCATCTCTGGAAAATTTGCATTCATGCATGGCATTCGGTATGAGAAGATGCATACTCCGTTAGTCGTTAAAACTCCTTGAGGTCATTGTCATGCTGACATGATAGCACCTGACGTTACCGTCGAAATTAAAGGGTTGGAATTCCTTGCCTCACCCATCGTCTTGAAGTCTTCCACCATAGACCTCATACTCGGAATGGATTGGTTGAAAGCTCACATTGCTTCGATCAATTGTGCCACTAAAGTTATCCAACTTCTTCACCCCTCCGATGAGATAGTGAATTATACCGCCCGCATTACACGGGATGCTGAAGCTCAGATATATGCTCTGAATGCTTTGAATGCCTCACCTCTGGAAGGAATCGAGAACGTTCCTGTCGTTCGAGATTTTCCGGACGTCTTTCCAGAAGAACTTCCGGGAATGCAAATGGGACAAAGTCCAAATGGATTTCATTACTGGTTTCCCTAGACCTCAGAAGGGTCATGATGCTATTTTTGTCGTCATTGACCAATTCTCAAAGGTTGCTCACTTTCTGCCAGTTAAGGAGACAATCACTGCTAGTCAGTTAGCAGACTTGTATGTTTCCCGAATTGTGTCACTCCACGGTGTTCCCTTGGAGATCAGTTCTGATCATGGCAGCCTCTTCACCTCCAGATTCTGGAATAGTTTCCAAGAAGCTATGGGAACTCACCTGTCTTTCAGCACAGCTTTTCACCCTCAGTCACAGGGTCAAGTCGAACGAGTTAATCAAGTGCTCGAAGATATGCTTCGAGCTTGCGTCATCTCCTTCGGGGTTTGCCCCCTTGATGTTATGACCACACGGTTACTTTGACCCTTGTTACAGGCGGGTCGACCCTGATGGGTACCCGCTGGGGATCTATGATGTCGGGTGTGCCGGAAGGGCATTCGAGTGTGATATTGTGGCGGAGCTTCAGAAACTCTGATTGTCTCCGCGTGTTACTAAATGAGCATATCGGATTTGGGTGTTTGATCTGAGTGGGTCGACGTGCCCTATACGCACTACCACCACGCGGGATAATGGTTTATGGGGCCCTCTGCGATGTACATTTCTCCCGAAAGCTCTTCAGACGTCACGGTTCATCGTGCGGGCTGATTGTCGGGAATGGGCTGGATACTTCACTGACGAGTTCAGTGTCGCGCCTACACCCCGGCCAGTCTCGCAACGCGTAGGGTGCCCAGGGCGATGGCCCAAGACCTCTGGGTGCATAGGTTAGTCCGGCGTGCTGACCTCTCTGCTGAGCCTAGGCAGGGCGCTGCTTCGTGTTGATCTCCCGAGGTGGGCATTACCCAGCAAGTGTGTCCGGCCAGAGGTGATCGAGCGTGTTGGGTAACAGTAGTGCACCCCTGCAGGGATGAATAATCTATCGATAGCCGGTCCTATGGTAAAGGACGCTCAGTTTGTGTATCCTGATCTACTACTTGAACTAGATACTTGTTACTTAATTGAAGCTTCGGGATCGCTTTCTCGCAGGGAGTCGAGGAAGGATCTCTAGGCTTTGCTTTAACATGTTTGCTTAATAAAATGCTATTCTACTCTCTTCTATTGCTGCAAGATGGTGGCTCGTGAAGATGTTTGAAGATGCTAGTCTTCGATAGGACTAGGCCTTCTCTCTATTCTGGCATTTCTGCAGTCCAGTCCACATATACAGCCTTTCCCCTTTGATAATGTTGCATATGTAGTGTAGATCCTTGCTTGCTGAGTACTTCGGATGAGTACTCACGGTTGCTTTGTTACTTCTTTTTCCCCATACCCCACTTTGATGATACCTCAGACGATGGAGCCCCGGAGCCAGATGCCACCACATGAGCTTACTACCAGGAGGGTCCAGACGGTACTTACTACTGGATCGAGCCAGCCGACCAGGAGTAGGATCGGAGGCTCCCAGGTAGGAGGCCTTCGCCTTTCGATCTAGAGTCGTTGTTTGTGCTAGCCTTCTTAAGGCAAAACCTGTCTAACTATGTCTGTACTCAGATATTATTTGTATGACTGACTTATGTGTTCTGATCCTCGTGATCCCTGGTCTGTAATATTGTGGATCTCCGTTAATTTGTGTTAGAGTTGTGTTGTGATATCTTCCCGTGAGTCCCTGTGCTTGATCGTGCATGTTTGCGTGTATGATTAGTGCACGATTGAGCCGGGGGTGTCACAGGGGAGAAAAAGAAAGCAAAGCAAACGTGAGTACTCATCCGAAGTACTCAGCAAGCAAGGATCTACACTACATATGCAACATTATCAAAGGAGGGGCTGTATATGTGGACTGGGCTGCAGAAATGCCAGAGTAGAGGGGAAAGCCTAGTCCTATCGAAGACTAGCATCTTCAAGCATCTTCATCGGTCTTGCAGCATTAGAAGAGTGCAGATTAACATAATGTAAAGTAGTAGTGGTGTCATCAACCTCGCCCAGAGATTCTTCCTCGACACCCTGCGAGAAAGCAATCCCAGAGCCATACTATCCAGTTATCATCTCATGTCACCAGTTCTAGTTGTACCGATCGGGATACAACTCCGAGTGTCCGTTAGCGTAGGACAGGCTATCGATAGATTGTTTCTTCCCTGCAGGGGTGCACCAACTTACCCACGACGCTCGATTAACTCCGGCCGAACACACTTTACTGGGTCATGCCCGGCCTCGGCCAAACGATACGCCGCAACCCGACCTAGGCTCTAAAGAGAGGTCAGCACACCGGACTAACCTATGCCCCCAGGGGTCTTGGGCCTTCGCCCTGGGAACCCTGCACGTTGCGAGGACGCTCCGGAAGTAGACCTAGCCCCCTTAATACAAGCGCGGGCTTAACCAGTCCAATCCAAAGCGGGCCGCTCCTCGCTGGCGTCTATAGAGCTTCGGCTGATGTATACGACGCAGAACGCCCATACTATGCCCACATGATGGTTAGTGCTATCAGGCCAGAGGCCCCTCGGATCAAATATCCAAACCGTTAGTGTGTTGGTAGTGCGGTAACGAGCAGAGACTCATGAAAGATGTGACCCCGTCGCCCCGTCTCGAGGACTTGCGGCAAAGGCTAAGAATGCCCGGCCACGCCTCGTATTCATCTCTCGGGCACCATCCAGGTCAACCCGTCTCCACATCATTTCGCAGATATGCTCACGCGGGTACCCCTCAGGGCCGACCCGTCTTTAGTAACATGTTTCAGTGTAAAGTCATAGTAACCATAGTAACCGTGTGTCTAACACCAAGGGGAACCCTGAGGAATCACCCTCGATGGAATTCCACCTGATGTTATCGTCAAGGTGAACGAAGGAGGAATCACCCTCGAGGTCCACTCTTGAGGAGTTGCACGACGACGTCGTTATCGGGGGTGGTGTAGGAGGAATCACCCTCGCTGACCACGACCGATTAACTAACCTACAAGGTTATCATCAGAAGTGCTGACGAGGTATCACCCTCGGCACTTGATAGTAACCTAGTAGTGTCGAGCAACTAAGGTGGAAGTGATGTGTGGTGCGGGGGCCTGGTCTTCGATCCCGTTGATCGGGTCTTCTGTTAATCCAGCGGGGCAGTCGGGATAAGTGGGGGTCTCTGATGGGTCTCTACCCAACCTATACTAAACATTTTTAGGATAACCAGGTAGGTAACAATAGCAGGTTACAATAAACAGGCTATGCAGCAGAAATAGGATAACAGCAGCAGTAGTATCTTCTATTGCAAGCATAAGAGAGAAGAGAATAGGCGATATCGGAATGCTCAAAAGGGGGGTGCTTGCCTGGAAGCTCTGCGGCAAGGGTCTGGTCGTCAGGGGCGTAGTCGACCTCCGGAGCTGCGTCGGTCTCGGGAGCTACGTCGAAGTCGGGGTCTAACGAGAGAGAAGAGGGGGAGGAAACAAATAAATACACAGCAAACAATGTAACTCAGGGCATGCCATGCCTAGGATGCAGTGCAGGGTTGCCTAGAAATATGTCTAGGTCATTTTAGCTATTTTAGGATTAACGTGGGTTTTATTAACCGGTGAATATGCACTATTCATATACCGGAATCGGGCTAAAAGTTACGGGTTCTCCTACGTAGGGGGTTCCGATATGGAAACAGACGACACGATCAAATTCGTCTCGTCGTTCTGAGCAACTTTCATGTAGAAAGTTTTTCGATCCGAGCTACGGTTTATTTTATATGATTTTCTGAAGTTTAAAAGATTTTCTGGATTTATCTGAATTAACAGAAATTGTCTAAATGGATTATGACGTCAGCAGAAGGTCATCTCTGCGTCAGCCAGTCAACTGGTCAGTTGACTGGTCAACCTGGCAGGTGGGACCCACATGTCAGCCTCTCTGGATTAACAGTGAGTTAAACTAATCTAACAGGTTAATTAGTGGGGTGGGCCCCAGTTGTCAGTGAGTAGTTAGGTTAATCTAACTAGGATTTAATTAAAAAATGTTTAGTTGAACTAATTACAGAAGTGGGGCCCATTAGTCAGCGGCAGCAGTGAACAGTGATTAGCGTTGACCCTGGTCAACGAAGTCAAAGTGGGGGTCCGGGGCCCATTGGCAGTGTCCCAGGGGTGGACCCCACACGTGCCAGCTCGGCGGGGCCGCCGGAAACGCTTCGACGAGCTCTCCCGCGGTGGTGCTTCGCCGGCGAGGCTCGGGATTTAGCTGTAGGGCACCAAATCGCGCGCGGATGGTTGCATTCGAACGAGGATTCAATGCCGCGTCGAACGGCGGTGGTGACTGGCCGTGGGGTGGCCGGAGTGAGGCGCTGCGGCGACGCCGGCGGCGGTGGCTTTCGGGTGGCCGGCGAAATCAACCATGCAGGCGCGTTCAACCCAAACTAAAGGGTCAGGGGGCATCTACGCACGCGGGCGAGCACGATGGGCATGACAGCACAGGCACGCGGTCACCGGAGCACGGCCGGCGTCGAGCTTGGCGGCGTTGAGCTCGGTCGTGACGGGGGAGGCTAGCTACGGCGTGGAGACGAAGCAGAGAGAGAGAGAGAGGAGGAACGGCTGCTCATCGTGCGGGCTCACGGTGGTCCCTCGGATGTACGGTAGCGCAGGGAGAAGACGGGAGCGACGTCGATCGCCGGAGATGCCGAAGACGGGCGCGGCTCGATCCGCGGGCAACGACGTCGCCCGGCTCGAATGGCGCTCCGCAGGTGAAGTAGTCGAGGCAGACGCGCCTTCCAGAGATGGTCGCCGGACTCGGGGACGCCGGTGGCCACGACGGAGCAGAGATGCGGGCGACGGCGGCGTTCGGTTGCGGTGGCAGAGAGGAAAAGAGAGGCGAGCGAGCTAGGAAGGGAGGGGGAAATGGAGGTGGGCGACCAGGGGAGGTGCTCGGCGGATCCTTATCCCCTCGCCCGCCTACTCCTGTCGGCGTGGCGAACGGCGAGCGGCGCGGCGAGCTACGGCCATGGCGCGCGCGACAGCGAGGCAAAGTAGGTGGGAGGAGGCCCTGGTGGGCTAGGCCACACTGTGGCTTTGGCCCAGGGCCAGGTAAGCTCTCTGCCACTTATTCTTTTCTGTCTATTCTGTTTTTTTTCTTTTTATTTAATAGACAGAGAGAGAGAAAAGGGAAAAGATGGGTTTCCTAATCAAATTGGAAAAATGTGTGACTTGGCCCATTAAATACTTTGCATTATTAGACACTGCCGCAAAAAGTTTCAAGACAATTGGAAGTGGCTAGGTTTTTTTTTTGAAATTGAAAAGGATAAATTAAATGCTGCTGGACTACTGTTTTAAAGTCCAGGGGCATTTTGAGAATTTTATGAGGTTGGTTTCAACTTGGCAATTGCTCAGGGGAATATTTAGAATAGGATAAACATTTTTGTTTCCAACTTGAACAACTTTTATTTTTCACTTTGAATTTGAATTTGAATTTGAATTGGAATTGGGAATGAGATATGATGCAATGTTGATCAAGCATAGTTAATCACAGTGACTTGGCATGATCAGAGGGTGATCACTGTGGTGTGAGGTTGATGATGTTACACGCGTTTACCCACCCGAACTTGCCGGAGATGTCATCGGCGGGTGCCGGTTGGGGTGGCCAAGGGGGGCTTGGCGGAAGCAGCGGGAACGACGGCCGTGGCGGGCACGTCGGCGACCCGCCCCGCAAGCGCAGCCACGACGCGGAGGACGGGAGCTCCTCCGTCCGCCAGCGGGTGGACGAACTACGGAGGGAGCGGGAGTCGTGGGGGTGCGACACCGGCGCTCGGGTGTGGACGAACTTGCATCGTCTCGACCGCATCTTCTCCCCCGCGCTCAATCGTCGCCGGGAGGCAGAGAAGGCGTGGTTCGAGGCCAAGGAGTCAGCCGCTGCCGGAGACGAAGCTGCGGCCGCACGCGTCCCGGCGCTCTTCGAGGCGTACCAGCTCGCGCATGTCCTCTCTAGCACCTTCATGTACCACCACCTCCGCGGCAACCCGCCGCGCGAGGACGCCGGCGATGGGAACGACAGCGACGACAGCGATGAGGAGTAGACTAGTATGCACCCTGTAGTATGAACTTCCGTATGCTATATTTAATTTCCGTTTTTATCTATGAACTTTGGTATGTACTATGAACTCCGGTACGCTATGTTTATACATGGCGAACTCCGAAGATCTAGTTTTAAGCACGAAATGCAAGTTTAAATATACGGGCTCGGTATGAAGGATCTGCTCTGACCAAGCGACCCGCAAAATTCAAAATCCACTAAAAATGCTCATACAGCGAATCATAGGCTACACATGCGAACAGCCCGGCCGGCACACCGACGCCTGTCATGTCCCAAAAGAAAAAGATCTTCCGCACCCGGCCTCTCACCGTCTCGCCCCGTCACTGCTGGGTGGGCCCATTCAACCCGCGCTCCTAGCCGCTGGCTGGAATTTATACACGCCGCGGGGTCGGGACTCAACCGGCGGCCGCAAAATCAAAAACTTCGTGCGCACCCAACCGAATCCACCCAACCCCACCCGCGACCGCGGAGGCGGAGCTTTCAAATCCCACGCCTCTGCTTCTTATTCCCTCCCCGTCTCCAAATTTTTGGCGAAATTTTTTCCATTCCCCACCCGCCCTTCCCTTCCCCCGTCGCTCTCAGCCCCGCAGCGCTAGCTAGGGTTGGGATCGATTTGGGGCCTAGGGTTAGGTCAGTTTCCCCATGGCGGCGGCGGGGTCCGGGGCAGAGGGCCGCGGCGAGGCCGCCGGCGGTGGCAGGCGGCAGCAGCAGCAGGGGTTGGCGGAGCGCCGGATGCTCCGGTCCCAGTACCACGCCATGAAGAGCCTCATCAACGGTACGCCCCTCCTGTTCGGGTTCCTTCTGCGCTTCCATTTCGGGGGTTTGGCGCGGTGCGATTCTGAGTTGTTTTTGTGTGCGCGCGTTTGTTGTGCAGAGGAGAGGGATGACATGGCGAAGGAGGACTCCGACAAGTTCGCCTCCATCATCACGCAGGTGGAGAGCTTGCACGAGCAAGGTAAGACCACGAATAATCATACTACATTGATCTTGCGACCCGCGCTTGTTTTTCCTCTCTCAGATGGGTGAACTGGGGACTATAGCCATGACATAAAAAGAGCCCCGGCCCTTTCGACCGGGTCTATCAGTCTGTCTAAGTCACCACAATGTACAATCACAAGTTGTAATAATCTCCAAGCATGAAACGGACCGTGTATTTATTCTCTAATAACGGATTCAGACGGACTTAAATTACTAGAAGCAAACTGGTCTAAAAACCAAATATGTCCAGGGGACATCACTAGAAGTAAACCATTGAGCAAATGATATGAACTTGTGTCATGTAGCTTTGGCGCATCTTGTAGAATGTGCAGCATGATCATAAGCTTACTTTCACATCATGTTCGTAGTTCTGTTTTAGTTTGGAGCTTTCGGAAGTATACTGTATTTTTTTTTGAGGACAGTATACTGTATTTCTGCGTCATACAGTATAATGGAGCTGACTATAGTAGTATGCATCATAAATAGACTGCAGGTTGTTCTTGCATGTTCACATGGAACACATTTTGATCTTGTCACTCAATGCGTGGCTGTTTGTCTGCAAGATTGCATTTCCAGACAAACGTGGGCGAGTATTGGCATGCCTTGAGCTCACTGTGGCATGTCAAAATGTTTGCTAAATGGGTGTTGATGAGGGATTTTGGATTGTTTTAAATGTTAGACTGAATCCGAAGGATTTCTGTAGCTAAAATCTAAATCCCCCTCTCCTACTGGAACAAGCCCTTACGTAAAATAAAATGTCTACTATTTTCTATGTTTTACTGGTTGGAGCTTTGAAATATTTATGCTATATAAAAAACCCAAAATGAGATGTCCTTCCACACTGCAGTGCAGAGACCCAGGGAGCAAGTAGCGGATGCAGAGGCTCTGCTAGACATTACAACCACTTTGGTAAAATCCGTGAGGTCCCAGTCAAGTGAAGGAATCACACCTTCTGATTTCGTAACAGCATTGCTGAAGAAATTTGGGCAGCAAGCAAGCCTTGATTCTGAGCCTGTCTCATTGAGCTGGGCTGATGTTGGGCTTTCTGCTTCACATGTCTTCAGGGCTGCGCCTGGATGCTGCACCATGTAATTAAGCTCCTTTCTTCTTATTTGTTCTCAACATTTTTTTGCAGTGCCTACTTGGTATATGACTTAAACCATGCATGCTCTTAATCCTTGCAGGCTTGGACCCATGGATACAGAAGTAAAGCAGCGTAAGATTGCAGTTGTTAGTAGAAAAAGAAGTGCCAGGCCAACTGAAAATACTTGTCCTGAAGAGGTATTCACATGCTTTTGTCTAGCATAATTAATAAAGCACTAGAGATTAATAACATCCATTTGTACATTTCTCCCATGATTTGTTTTCCCATCTGTTTGCCTTCTGTAATTGATGGGCGGTATAGTGTGAACAATCTTTGGCTACTGTTGCGTAAATCTTAATTAATTCTATGCTTAAAGTTATCAATCACCTTTGGTTTTTTTTGAAAGACACATCTTAGGCAGTACCATTCATATGTTTGCTATCTTCTGTAGCCGCTATTGGGTTTCTGGGTTGCTAGCTAGACTTCTTTCCCTGCCATAGCATTATTATTTTTGTCAGAAATGTATGATCACCTCCAACAGTGGATTCATATCATCTTCTTAATGTGCAGCTTGCTGATTCTTCGGAGGGAGCAAAGACAGACACTGACCGGAATGTGACTGTTGTATTTGATATCCTGCGGAAAAATAAGCGTGCGAGGCTGGAGACCCTTGTTTTGAACAGACAATCATTTGCCCAAACGGTTGAGAATGTTTTTGCACTGTCTTTCCTAGTTAAAGATGGCAGGGTGGCAATAAACATTGATGACAATGGGCACCATATAGTCTGTAAGGATTTTCTCGTATGGTTTCATTTGTGCTTTAATAGTACCACAGAGATGCTTGTGTATCTTATATAATTCTGTTGGCCTTGTGCAGATCCACGAAATGCACCTGCTGCTAGTGCCATAGCGTCAGGAGAAGTCTCCTACAGCCATTTTGTTTTCAGATATGATTACAGGGATTGGAAGGTACAGTTTCTGATCATAGAACTATCCTACGGTATTTCAATATTTGACCCGGATAATCAACCTCATTGTTCATAGTGCATTCATGCAAGAGCAGTTAAAAAGTGTATTAACTTCTGTTAATAGAAAGTGATAAATAGAAACAGCTTTCCATTTGATGTGAGTACCACTATGACCCCATGGTGCTACTGCTTTTGTAATGGTCCTAGATTAGATCATAGGGTAGATCAGACTAGGCTTGAGAAGGAAGAGCAAGGGTTAGTGGAGGCAGCAGGAGATAAGAACTAGCACATGGTTGGTTTATCATAGATGAGTGCACATCCTCTCTTATAGAAGGATGGACAACATGGTCCGTAAGGATCTAATCCTAACTTTTCAAACTAATAAGATTGTATCCCTTGTTTGAATGACTAGGCTGGTTGCCCCCTTACTAGATGGTCCATTTATGCAGTTTATTGTCTTTGATCCATCAGCTTAGCATCCTTTATTTAGTTTGCAACAGAAATCATCTTGACACTCCTAACTTAGGAAGAAATTTTATTGACTCTGTTTGCACCTTGCTCCAAAATGGCTCCTATATTTGCTAAACCAGTGACTCATTTTCTCTCCACTCCCCCTTTGCGGGCAAGATAAAAGCACACAGTATCAGAATTCATCAGATGCTGTAGGAGATTTCAATCTCTCAAATAATCTGATCTTTCCTATCTTTTGACCTGTTTTTAGCTTATGAAAGAAGTCGTCCCTGAAGGGCAAGAACTGATGCCGCACAGGACCGCGCACAGCCTCTCTGCTGAAGAGCGAGAACAGCTGGAGCCGTGTGCGCAACGAACACCGATAAGGAAACTTTGCCGGAACCGAGGTTTGGTTCTTCAGGAGCAGATGGTTGTTGCAGAGACACCCGAGGAGGACAGAAGCTCCAAACGCAAGCGTCTATTCATAGATCAGGAGTGATGATGCCTGCTTGAAATGCCTTGCGCCGCGGCCTACCCTGTGTTTGTATGTGTAGAGGTATCGCCTGATTAACGTATCCATTGTAGAACAAGGTTGTGCCATAGCACCGCTTGTGCTAGTTCTTACCTTGAGACGAGATTCCTCCGGGAGAGGAAAGAGGGCAATAGAAATGTAAGCTCAATAGAAATGCTACTGTAGTTGTTTAGATCAGTCGGCTTAAATAATGTTCTTGGATCGGACTTGTATAATGTCGCTCATGGTAATATGCTTGTGCTGATAGAGAAAAAGAAAAGGTTTGCTTCTAGCTGAACCAAAGTTACTATTCAGCATTTGTGAGTAGTCTGCTTATGGTTTGATTGTATCGGTTTGTGCTTGATTTTTCGTTAACTAACTGGGCAATTTTCTTCTTCATTATTAATCGATGAGGCAAAACTTGTCTCCGTTTCAAAAAATATATATTCCTATTCATAGTCTATAATTTTGACAATAAGTGGGCTTCTTCCACTCCATTTTTAGTTTTGCCTTTAGACCATTCCTCCACCGAACGGCAGGGATAGACAAGAAACTTATCGGTCTGTTTACCGACAGGAGATGCAGGGCTTCTGCTCTTCTTTTTTTGACGGGATGCAGAGCTTCTGTTTATGCATTTCTGAGAACGAAAGTAGTATGCAGACGATACTCACTGGCCGATCATCACAAACACCATGAGGCAGAGAAACGTTTTGATCTTGAGACCCTCAAGACGCGTCTGGCCTGCGCAGCTCGTCCTTGCCATGGGCGAAGTGGCACCTGCCGGCGAAGGCGCACGACCCGCCGGCGACGAAGCTCACGCACAGCCTGGTCTTGAAGCTGCTCCCGGGTCCCATGGGCTTGCCGAGCTCGCCGTCGCCGTGCGCGAAGTGGCACCTGTCCCCCCACTTGCACCCCTCCGGCGCGCCGTGGTTCTTGCAGAGCCGAGTCTTGACGGTGGCGGGTGCCCGTGCTGGAACCGGGTCGCCGCCTAGGTCCAGGCTGCTCATCTTCTTGGTAACAGCCTGGTCGGGTTCGTGGTGGCCGCTGGGAACGCGATGGCGGTAACGGCAGTCCTCGCCGAAGGGGCAATCGCCGGCGCTGCACAGTTGGGCGAGAAAAACAAGATCCACCGCGAGGAATTACATGAGAGAAAATGAATTATACAGCTGTTGTAGCGAAATCCTTGTTTGTAGATATGGAATTTTGTTCGCTGGTTTGTTAGCGCCACGACATTCTTTTTTTGAGAAAAATGAAAGGAATTGCAGTTCGATGGGAGCAACATGGCAGGTATGCTTGCGGAATGCCAACCTGAAAAACCTGGTGCATATCTTGCCTATCTTCTTCGATTTGCTTCCTGCACGCGTTCGAGGTGGCTCCGACCCTGTTACATGAGAGGAATGTTTGAATCGCATAATCCAAAAATGAAGAAAAAAAGTGTAGTTCCATGAACCACCAATCAGGCGTGCTGTTCCATAAAAAACAAACCTGCCAAACTATTTTCTTCGAAAAAAAAACACAATTTGAGTGAGGCGGCCATCTAAGACAGAAGAAGAGTGATGTACTCGTGTAGTACAAGTCTAAAGTTACAACATGGCCAAAATTACAACACAGCACTGCCGGGAGGAGAAGAGACGGCGGCCGTACTCACCAACCCGCGGTTCCGACTCCCACATGAGTGATGCCGCTTCGACCTCCCTCTTGCATGCGTGGATGCCAGCGGGCAGCTTGTCGCGCCAGGCCTCACGAACAGAGAGCAGGGACTCCTTCGAGTAGGTGATCCTCCTCTCCCCCACCCTGCGTACGTTAACTAGTAACTACCCCGTCACGAACCACGCATCAAAGACGCACACGGTGCGCACATGCTTGCCTACATGGGCACGTACAGTCAGAACTGGGTACCTGAGAGGAGCATCGGGCTGCGGGGTCGAGCTAATCTCGACGGCGGACGGTGGACGGCAGCGGCGGAAGGAGCACAGCTTGTGTGAGCAACACTACTAGTAAGATCCACAGCTTTATTACGGCGATCTCGAACCGACCTATATATGCATGCGTCATGGATTCATGGCCCGTGCGGCAATAAGTAAATAAGAATAAATGACCGCAACACGTGAGAAACACGGGAGGCCAGCAGACGGCGGCCGGCGCCCTCCCCACAGGGAGCGTTACGTGTACCGTGCGTACGTGCGCTGGCTCATCGATGGGTGCGTGCGTGCGTGCGTGCTCTGCTCACCTCGGGTGCATGTCCCTTCTTCGCTTGTACTGTACTACTCCCTCCGTTCAGAATTACTTGTCGTAGTCGGAGTACATCAGTGACACGGGCTACGTTCCATGAGGGAAAACGCTGAGGTTTAGGAGGAAGAATGAATCTTCGGAACTAACATACGTGTTGCCGTTGATAGAGGAGACCCGCATGATGGCTTCCACAGTGTTGTCTAGACCCTAGAGTCAGAGGTACCAGGATCAAATATAATACCCCTAAAAAAAAGCAAATATAATACTAAGACCATGATTCTAACTAATAAAATATAAGTTATACATGCAAAAAGTAATATCATGCAAACTATATATAAATACGAATTCAATAATATAATTTCTTGTGACATGCATTAACATTTTGCTACTCAAATATGTGGTTAAATTTTGACCCAAAATACGCTGCGGACTAATAAACCCAGACAAAGATAGTTGTAGACTAATAGCTGACGCTTTTGCTTAGAACATAGCTAATCGTTAGGAATTAATTAGTAGATTAATTAACACATGCTAATTAATGAATAGTCATTAGTAAAGGGGTGTCCAACCTCGAACAGTCATGTCTCTTCTCTCTCTATTGTCAACATGCACCTGTTCGGAAGGGATGTCTCAGACACCTCTTCTTCTCACCTCTTCCAGATGTAAATATACTTGAGAATCAAGAGAAATTCGGACTGATCGTCCATTCGCTTTTTTTTCGAAAAGGAGGTTAAACCCCCGGCCTCTGCATCAATCGATGCATGCAACCATCTTTATTAATTATTCCACAAAGGTTGACAAGAACATAGATCAAATCACCCGAAGCCATCACTCACACCTACAAATTCGATAATAAGGAGTGCTCTCATTCCCCATATCCAAAACCAGTGTCGTCACCGATCCATCCACATAACGTATCGGGACAAACAGCCGGTGCAGCAGACCTAAAGCGCACACCACATGCACACGTTTTAGAAGCCGCCATCTTCATCGGACCACTGACTCATCTTTAGGAGAGAGATCCGCATCATCCTTGTCAGTCCGGACATCCGTCGACGCCACCACGGCGCCACCGTCCTCGCTCGTCCGTCCAGACGCGAAGACTCTGGAAGATCTGTCGTGCGTAGCACCTGCCAACCAGGCATGACTCAGCATAGCACCTGTCGGCCAGGCATGACTTGACAGCTCCACCGAAGTTCCGTGCAAGACGGAGCCGCTTCACCTCCTGCCTGTGTCTTCCAGCGCTGCTCCACAAACGATGCTCCCAGGAGAGAAACGGCACCGCAATACCGCCATCGTCCGATCTGGAAAACCAGATCCTAGGGTTCCCCCGAAGCATTACCCATCACCAGCAACCGTCAAGGACCCACACAATGTCCACCACCACTCATCCCTCAAGGCGACGCCTTCAGGAAGGTCACGGCGTCAAGGACGCCGCCGCCGCCCACCGGAGTTAGGGTTTTCACCCGAGAGGCAGAGAGGGGGAAATGAAGGAGCAGACATAGATCGACGTCTCCAAGAAGAAAAGCGGTGCCCTTGAGCGTCGTCGTCGGCGCGGCCGACCAAGGGGTTTCCCCAATCTGGATCTCCTCCACCAGCTTCACCCGCGGCCAGGGTCCCGGCAACCACGCCGGCACCGTCAGGAACCCGCAGGAGAGAAGCCCACCGATCAGGGCCGGATGACTGCGGCCAGATCTGGTGCTAGAACCCACCGCCCGCGCGCACCGGCAGCCGAACAAGCCGACCCCGACAATGCCGGCCACAGATCTGGCCACACCCAGATCCACCGCGCCCGCCGCGCCGACGACCACCTCCATTCGCCGGAGTGGAGAACCACCCCGGACGCGCATCCATGCTCCGGCGACACCACGGGACGCCACCACCCACACCAGGACGAATTTGGGCAGGGGCGCCCAGATCCGCCGCCACCGCGCGCCATGGCTGGCCACCACGCTGCCCCGGCAGCCATGGAAGCGCAGCCCCGCCGAAAAGCCCTGGAGCCGCCGCTCCAGCTTCCTATCTCCGCCGCCACGCCTGGCGCCCAGGGTCGCCGTCGCGCGCAGCCCGAGTCCGCCCCCAGCATGAAGGGCGAGCCCACCACCGCCGTCCGCCCCCAGGATGAAGGGCGAGCCCGCCACCGCCGTCTGCCGGACGAGCTTTGCTCGCCGGCTTCCTTCGACAGCGGCGGGGAAGGGTGGGTCGGGGGCGGCGGCGGCTAGGGTTCGCCCGAGTAACTTCTATGCCCCGTTAGTTTCCTCTTTGGCGCACTGTCCATCACTTTCAATCTCCTTTTACTCTTAACACGTTATCAACGCGCTCCCGACGGAGCAATTCCATCGGTGTTCCACAGCAACTGTGCCATGCATGGCGAGAACGAGCATGCGTTGGCATTCATATCTCTTCACAATGGATCAGCCGTCTACTGCAGAGAAGCGGATGCAGGCGCATCACTCGGAACAGAAAATCTCCAAACATAAGATCAAGGCATCATGTGTTGAGGCAAGAAGATAAAGAATTTGTATCCAGAATCGCATCTCCTCGCTAGAATCTCCAACAATCGCATAAAAGTTTCACGCGCTATTTTAGCGCATCGCTGTAGCATTTTTAACGCACCGGACCCAACATTGATTTAGCAGATGACTAAAAACGCGCGTCAAAAAACACGCAGTGCAAATTGTGAAACGCGCGCAATCCGACACCCCAAATTTGCAGCTTCTGATAGCGTTTTTTAGCGCGTGCCTAATCCTTTTTTGCGCGTGCACTATTTGACAGCTTCTGCTGGAGCTATCCGATGCCAAAAACACGAATTTTAGCGCGCGGAGCAGTTCTTGTGCGCCTGTTGGATTTTTCCGATTTTCCTTCTGCAAATTGCTAGTACTTACCAACGCTGAGACGATGATCCTCGCACAACCAGCGCGAGGCAGACACCAGGACGGCTCCGAGCGCGCGCGGCGGCCTTCGGCAGACGTTGCCTCTCACGCTGCATACACACGCCGCATACGGCTGTGCGCGCCTCCGGGCGAGGCGTCACCCAAGGCCACGGCTTCGGCCGGTCCTACGCGGAGACGCAATCTGGGGCGCAGCGCGACGCTCCTTTGTCTGGTCAGTGAGTATATAACAAAAAACTACCACATGCGTTGATCACAAAAAACTACCACTTTTTTTAATTTTTCAAAATGCTACCACAAAATTAATTCGCTATTCCAAAAAACTACCATGTTCCACTGATGACTATGTTAATTAACTTTAAACGGTATTATGACAGCTTGGGTTCACTTGTCAGGTTGACCGTTAGGTTTGACCGTTAGATTGACCATTGACAGGTTATGACAGGTGGGCCCAACTATTTTTTGAAATACAACCGGGTCCTTGAAAAAAAAAATGTAAAAAGCAATCGGGTCCCTGAAAAAATGAAAACAAAAAGCAATCGGGTCGTCGCCGGCGAGCCAGTCGCCGGAGCCGGCGACCGGGCGTCGTGGTGGCTGGCCCCGGCGGCCGTGAGCAGTGGCTGCACCGGGCGTGGCGGTGGCCGGCCCCGACCGTGGCTGCGCCCTGACCGTGGCTGCGCCGGGCGTGGTGGTGGCCCACCCTGGCGGCCGCGAGCAGTGGCTGCGCCGGCCGTGGCGGTGGCCGGCCCCGGCGGCAGTGGCCGTGGCTGCGCCGGGCGTCGTGGTGGCCGGCCCCGGCGGCGACGGCCGTGGCTGCGCCGGGCGTCGTGGTGGCCGGCCCTGGTAGTGACAGAGAGAGCAGGGAAGAAGATGGAGAGAAGATAGACAAGGGAGGGAGAGAGCACACTTACATGTGGGACCCACATGTAAGTTAACGGTCAAACAAATGGTTTGTTTAGGAGTGGGCCCGACCTGTCATAAATCAGATTAATTCTAAATCATATCGTCATTTGGGAACAGCGAATCAATTTTGTGGTAGCATTTTGAAAAATTAAAAAAATGGTAGTTTTTTATGGTCAAAGCCCGTAATGTGGTAGTTTTTTGCTATATACTCTCTGGTCAGTGCAGCGGACCAGCGCGGCCATGCCCCCCACTCCGCCAGGCGACGCCCTCCGGCGCTCGCGTTCCTGCTGCACCACGAGGCAGCGAGCAACGTACAGCGTGGCCACATCCTCCGACTCGGCCCCGGCGGCTTATCCGCCTAAAGCAGTGGGCCATCCAAAGCGAGCCGCGGAGGCGCTGGACTCCCGCCTCCGGTTGGCACGTGCTAGCGCCACGGCGTCATCCGATGTGAACGGCGGTGGCGGTTACTCCAGTGAGGAACAACACAAGAGAGGAAAATTGGGGAAATCTTATCCCTTTGGCTATTTTGAGGTCATTGTATTTGCAGAAATTTGCAAAATAGGATGAAACAGTGGTCCAGGCTGATCTTGCACAATACCCTTCGATTTTTGGGATTTCGCAAACTGATCCTGTTAGCAATATACTATTTACTACTCCCTCCGTAAAGAAATATAAGAGCATTTAGATCATTAAATGCTCTTATATTTCTTTACGGAGGGAGTAGTATTTATTTGTGTTAGACCATTGTGCCTTCGAGTATTGTGTTTCTGTAGAGTACCTTGTATTCCAAAACATATGTGTGATGTAATATATTTTCATGTCCTACATGTTGAGATTATACGTCCGTTATTTGCAATCAAGATTTTTCAATTTCTTGCAAATAAAAAAAACAATTCTTCTTCATTAAGCCTTTCGGCTTAATACGAGCCAGAATTGATATGCAAAACTCAAACTGATTTTTTTTCTTTCAAATTGATGCTTGGGATCACAAGGTAGGCATATAGATCTACTTCCTACGCAGGTTATCGATGATTACTGTTAAAGCCTACATTTTGTCATTTCGACATTATGATTGCTTTACAAAATGCTCTCCCACACATTTTACTAAGTCATGTCATAAGGCATTAGGAGTAAGTATCTACTGATTTCATCAGATTATACTCCCTAGTACTGCGAGATCTACTCCAATTTGGAGATTATCTTTAAGGTGTCATACTTAGCAATTTGAGATTCACACTAATGGTTACAAGTCAACTTCTTGAAATTTCCATTATTTTTGCATAGTTCATTACAACTTGACCATGATGGTTTTTAATTTACCAATTGTAAACTAATAATCTCTGGTTTACGCCATCCAGGTAATTGGTGGCTTGAGAATTTGAGGCACTCGCCCTCAATGGCCACAACTACCCTACCTGGGCCATGGACATCATGATCGCTCTTATGTCTCGTGGGATAATGTGTGTAATCCAAGACCCGTAGGATTCACCTCCGAATGGAGTCACAACGCTAACAGAAAAAAGATGTTGCCTTATACATCATAAGGCGTTATATCGATCTAGATCTCAGCATCTGATTATTCTGTATCAGCAATTCCTGGGACACGGAGAATCTCAAGGGCAAAGGTTTGAATCTCACTTCAACATCCAACCTGATGCTACTTCTTGAGCTTGCATTGCTTTTTCCCTTGAAGAGAAAAGGGTGATGCAGCAAAGTAGAGATAAGTATTTCCCTCAGTTAGAGAACCAAGGTATCAATCCAGTAGGAGACAACGCACAAATCACCTAGCACCTGCACAAATAATCAAACAACTTGCACCCAACGCGATAAAGGGGTTGTCAATCCCTTCACGGTTACTTGCAAAAGTGAGATCTGATAGAGATAGATAAAACTAAACAAAAGATAAAGTAAATATTTTTGGGTTTTTTTGTTTATAGATCTGAAAATAAAAGATTGCAAAATAGTAGATCGGAAACTAATATGATGGAAAATAGTAGATCGGAAACTTATATGATGGAAAATAATAGATCGAAAACTTATATGATGGAAAATAGACCCCGGGGCCATAGGTTTCACTAGAGGCTTCTCTCAAGATAGCAAATAATACGGTGGGTGAACAAATTACTGTCGAGCAATTGATAGAAAAACGCAAAGTTATGACGATATCTAAGGCAATGATTATGAAATATAGGCATCACGTCCGTGTCAAGTAGACCGAAACGATTCTGCATCTACTACTATTACTCCATACATCGACCGACTCCTGCCTCCTGCATCTAGAGTATTAAGTTCATGAAGAACAGAGTAACGCATTAAGTAAGATGACATGATGTAGAGGAATAAACTCAAGCAATATGATGTAAACTCCATCTTTTTATCCTCGATGGCAACAATACAATACGTGCCTTGCTGCCCCTACTGTCACTGGGAAAGGACACCGCAAGATTGAACCCAAAGCTAAGCACTTCTCCCATTGCAAGAAAAACAAATCTTGTTGGCCAAACCAAACTGATAATTCGAAGAGAATTACAAAGATATCAAATCATGCATATAAGAATTCAGAGAAGATTCAAATAATATTCATAGATAAGCTGATCATAAATACACAATTCATCGGATCTCGACAAACACACCGCAAAAGAAGATTACATCGGATAGATCTCCAAAAACAACGAGGATAACATGGTATTGAGAATCAAAGAGAGAGAGTAAGCCATCTAGCTACTAGCTATGGACCCGTAGGTCTGAGGTAAACTACTCACGCTTTATCGGAAGGGCAATAGAGTTGATGTAGAAGCCCTCCGTGATCGAATCCCCCTCCGGCAGGGTGCCGAAAAAGGTCCCTAGATGGGATCTCACGGGTACAGAAGGTTGCGGCGGTGGAGAAGTGTTTTCGTGGATGCTTCTAGTGGTTTGGGAACATATGTGAATATATAGGCAAAAGAATTAGGTCAGGGGAGTCACGTGGGGCCCACAAGGCAGGGGGCCCGCCCTACCCCCCTGGGCGCGCCCTCCACCCTTGTGGCCGCCTCGTGGCTTGTGACGACCCCGGCTTAATCGTGCACTAATCATACACGCAAATGCGCACGATCAAGCCTAAGGACTCACTTGAAGATATCACAACACAACTCTAAAAAATAAATAAAATCATACAAGCTTTATATTACAAGCCAGGGCCTCGAGGGCTCGAATACATAGCTCGATGGCATACAAGTGTCAGCGGAAGCATTAGATATCTGAGTACAGATATATTACATAGAGAGAGAGAGATAAGCCTTCACAGAGGCGGGGTAAAATAAAAATACTACGATCGAAAGGCGTAGGCCTCCTGCCCTGGACCCTCCGATCCTACTCCTGGTCGTCGAACGGCTCCTCGTAGTAGTAGTACTCGCCAGGCGGATAGTAGTACTGGTCGTCGGCTGAGGCTTCTGGCTCAGGGGCTCCGTCGTCTGGTGGCATCAAATGGAAAATGGGGGAAAAAGAAAATAAAGCAAACGTGAGTACTCATCCGAAGTACTCAGCAAGCAAGGATCTACACTACATATGCATCATTGTCAAAGGAATGGCTGTATATGTGGACTGGGCTGCAGAAATGCCAGAGTAGAGGGGGAAAGCCTAGTCCTATCGAAGACTAGCATCTTCAACAATCTTCGACAGTCTTGCAGCATCAGAAGAGAGAGCAGATGAACATAATGTAAAGTAGTAGTAGTAATAACATCAACCTCGACCTGAGATCCTTTCTCGACTCCCTGCGAGAAAGCAATCCCAGAGCCGTACTATCCAGTTCTCACCACATGTTCTAGTTGTACCGATCGGGATACAACTCCGAGTGTCCGTTACCGTAGGACAGGCTATCGATAGAAGTTTCTTCCCTGCAGGGGTGCACCAACTTACCCACCATGCTCACTTAACTCTGGCCGGACACACTTTTCTGGGTCATGCCCGGCCTCGGCTAAGTAACACGCCGCAACCCGACCTAGGCTTATAAGAGAGGTCAGCACGCCGGACTAAACCTATGCCCCCAGGGGTCTTGGGCCATCGCCCCGGGAACTCCTGCACGTTACGGGGCCACCGAGAGCAGACCTAGCAACCCCTTATACAAGCGCGGTTGCGTTACCAGTCCAACTCGGCGTGCGCCGCTCCTTACTGACGTCCAACAAGCTTCGGCTGATGTGTACGACGCAGAACGCCCATACTATGCCCACGTGATGGTTAGTGCTATCGGGCCAGAGGCCCCTCGGATCAAATATCCAAACCGTAGTGGATTAGGAGCGCGCGGAAACGAGCAGAGACTCACGATCGATGTGACCCCGTCGCCCCATCTCGAGGACTTGCGGCAAGGGCTAAGAATGCCCGGCCACGCCTCGTAGTTATCTCGCGGGCACCATCCAGGTCAACCCGACTCCACATCACTTCGCGTTAAGCTCGCGCGGGTACCCCTCAGGGCCGACCCGTCTTTAGTATCATAGTTTAGTGCAAGTCATAATATCCAAGGTAACTGTGTGTGTGACACCGAAGGGAACCCTGAGGAATCACCCTCGATGGAATTCCCGCTTGATGTTATCATCAAGGTGAACGAAGGAGGAATCACCCTCGAGGTCCACCTTGAGGAGTTGCGCGACGACGTCGTTATCGGGGGTGGTGTAGAAGGAATCACCCTCGCTTACCACGACCGAGTAACTAACCTACAAGGTTAACATCAGAAGTGCTGATGAGGTATCACCCTCGGCACTCGATGGTAACCCAGCAGTGTCGGCAACTAAGGGGAAGTGATGTGCGGTGCCATGGTCTAGTCTTCAATCCCGATGATCGGGTCTTCTGATGTCCAGCAGGGCAGTCGGGATCAAGTGGAGGTCTCTGTCGTGTCTCTACCCAGCCTATAATAATCAGTCTAGGATAACCAGTAAGGTAACAAAGCAGGGTACAATAATCAGGCTATGCAGCAGATATAGGAAAACAGTAGCAGTAGCAGTTCTAATGCAAGCATAAGAGAGAAGAGAATAGGCGATATAGGCATGCTCAAAATGGGGGTGCTTGCCTATTTGCTCGGGGGCAAGGGCAAGGTCTTCAGTAGTATCGTCGGGGACGTAGTCGTACTCCTGTGCGGCGTCTGCCTCGGGAGCTACGTCAACGTCGGGGGCTACCGAGAGAGAAGAGGGGGAAGAAACAGGTAAACATAATGCAAACAAATGCAACACGGTGCGTGTGATGCTATGATGCAGTGTAGGGTTGCCTAAATATGCATCTAAGTCATTTTAGTTATTTTTAGAATTATTCTGGGATTTAATATCCGACGTGTGTGCACTATTCATCTGTCGGATTCGGGTCCGGAGTTTCGAGTTCTTCTACGTAGGAGGTTCCGATGGAGAAACAGACGGCATGATCAGACTCGTCTCGTCGTTCTGAGCAACTTTCATGTTTTAACTTTTTTCGATCCGAGCTACGGTTTAAAAGTTATTAATTTTTAAAGATTATTTGAATTTCTGGAATTATTTTATTTATCAGAAAATGAATTATGACGTCAGCATGACGCGCTGCTGACGTCAGCAAGTCAACAGTCGGCTGACTAAGTCAAATATGACATGTGGGTCCAGTGGGACCCACATGTCAGCCTCTGTTTCTTTAACCAGTGATTCAGTTTAATTACCAGGATTAATTAGGGGGGTGGACCCCACATGTCAGTGAGACATTAGGTTAATTAGTTTATTTTTATTTCTAAAATGTTTTAATTAATTAATCAGGGAGGTGGGGCCCGCCTGTCAGCGGCTGGCCGGTCCAGTCAGCAAGGCTGACTGGTCAACTGGCCGGCCGGGCCCCTGGGACCCACGGGTCAGTGACCCAGGGGTGGGCCCCGCCTGTGCCACGTCAGCGGGGCCGGCGGCTGGTCGCCGGCGACCAAATCGCACGGCGGCGCGTCGCCGGAGTTGGCCGGAATCGAGCTATAGGGCTCGGTTCGAGCCGGGCTTGGGTGCGTTCGAAAGCTAAGAAGCTCGCGCATCCATCTACGGCGTCAAAACAAGTGGGGGAAGGTCGGAAACGCGCCGGCGTCGAGCCGTAGCGGCGACGGAGTTCGGGCCTGGACGGGATCGCGGCTGCGCGGCTCGAGGGGGTACGTGCGAGTGCGCGTTCGACTTCCGGGGTTGCCAGGAGCACAGCGCGGTGCTTAGCCAAGCACGGAAGCGGCCATGGCCACGAGCACGAGCTCGTCGGCGGCGGCCAAAGCACGACTACGGTGGCGGCTAGCTACGGCGGTTCCTATGGCGCAGCGAGAGAGAGGAGGGGGAGAAGCTCACCGTGCAGGCTCACACGTAGGCCCGGCGAGTGGTTTAGTAGCTGCTGTGCCGGGGATCGACGGAGAGGCGCCGGCGACCGAAGCAAAGGGGGCGGAGAAGAACGACGCCTGTGGAGCTCCCCTGCTCCACCAGAGAGCTTCAGGCGACGCGGTCGACCACGGCGGAGGCGAGGGACATCTCGACGAGGCGATGCGAGGCCGGTAGCCGCGAGCACGGCGTCGAGCGGCGGCGGCCACGTCCGGCTGCTCCCGGATCTGAGGGGGAAGGAGAAGCGAGGCGAGCGTGGCTGAAGGAGGAATGACGGGGAGGACCAGGGGGAGTGGACGGGCGCCGTTCTTATCCACTCGCGGCGACCGCGGGCGTCGGGGTCGTCGTCGTGTCGCGCGGCGACCGGAGCGCGGGCGCTCGGCCAGGAAGACGACGACACGTGAGGGAGAGAGACGAGGTGGGCCTGCTGGGCCGCGACTCGGGGCACTGTGCACTAAGGCCCAGTGCACAGTGTCCCGCTTTTGATTTTCTGTTTTTGTTTCTCTTTTTCTTTTAACCTTTTCTGTTTCGATTTAATTAGGGCATTCCCACACTTTTGTAAAATGTGAGAGCTGTCCCCAAATATTGCAATGCAATATTATCTCTCACCAAAAAGTGGTTTGGACAGTTTTTGGAGTTCATTTGAATCTGTAATGATTTTAAATGAATTAATATTGCTGTTTTGGGTGCTGTTTCATCTTGTTTGAGTCACTTGCCCAACTCCAAATATTTTGATTTTGATTTTAGAAATGTTCCTGGATTATTTGTCATTTAATGAACATTTTCCCAACAGTGTTTGATCAGCTTTATAATTCACCTTTGAATTTGAGTTGATTTTCAGATGTGTATTTGAATTGGATCATTAACCCTCATGACTTGGCACTGCAAATGATCATGACTTGGCAGTTTTAACAGAGTGTCACAGAGTTTATTACAAGGGGGTGTTACAAGTTCTCCTCCTCTAAAAGAAATTCTCGTCCCGAGAATTTAGGAGGTGGAAGGGAAGAGCTCGGGATATTCTTCCCGAAGATGATCCTCGCGTTCCCAAGTGGCTTCATCTTCAGTATGATTCGACCATTGCACTTTCAGGAACTTGGTCGTCTTCTGACGAGTACGACGCTCAGCTTCGTCGAGGATGCGGATCGGATGCTCCTTATAGGAAAGATCATCTTGTAGCTCGAGCATCTCATGATCCACTGCACGGTGCGGGGATTCCTTGAAGCACTTACGGAGTTGCGACACGTGGAAGACATCATGAATATGAGAGAACTGTGGCGGCAACTCCAATTTATATGCCACATGTCCACGTCTAGCCATGATACGGAAAGGACCAATATAGCGAGGAGCTAGCTTGCCCTTGATTCCGAAACGACGGGTGCCCTTCATTGGAGTGACACGAAGATAGGCTTGATCACCAGGTTGATAGATCACACCCCATCGCTTGCGATCATAATTACTCTTCTGACGATCTTGAGCTGCTTTGAGATTCTCCCGTACAATTCGGACTTGTTCTTCGGCATGCTGAATAATGTCCGGTCCAACAAGAGGTCGTTCCCCGGTTTCTGACCAATTCAGAGGGGTTCGACATTTACGTCCATAAAGAACCTCAAATGGGGCCATTTTTAAGCTGGCTTGATAACTGTTGTTATAAGAGAACTCGGCATACGGGAGAGATTCCTCCCATTTCTTACCGAAGGATATAACACAAGCTCGAAGCATGTCTTCAAGCACTTGATTAACACGCTCAACTTGGCCTTGGGACTGAGGATGATATGCGGAACTCCAGGTAATATGAGTTCCCATGGCTTCTTGGAAACTTTCCCAGAACTTGGAAGTGAAAAGAACACCACGGTCTGAACTAATCTCCTTCGGAATACCATGGAGAGAAACAATTCTGGCAATGTACAGTTCTGCTAGCTGGCTAGCGGTGATAGTCTCCTTAACAGGTAGGAAATGAGCAACCTTGGAGAGTTGGTCGATGACGACAAGAATGGCATCGTGACCCTTCTGAGACTTGGGAAGACCAGTAATGAAGTCCATTTGCACTTTATCCCACTTCCATAGAGGAATAGGGAGCGGTTGCAGAATTCCAGCAGGTTTCTGATGTTCTGCCTTCACGCGACGACAAACGTCACACTCGGCAACATAACGAGCAATATCCTGCTTCATTCTAGACCACCAGTACCTTTGACGAAGATCTCGATACATTTTGGTACTACCCGGATGGATAGACAGCGGTGTATCATGGGCCTCCTTCATGACTTTGTCAGTCATCAGCTCGAAGCTAGGTACTACGATGCGGTCTCTGAAATATAATGTACCATCTTCAGCAACTGAGAAATCCCGATACTTAGTAAGGTGAAGCTCCTTCTTCATCAAGTCAATTTCAGCATCTTTGGCTTGCGCTTCTTTAACAGCCTTCAGAAAGTCTGGCTGTACCACAAGGTTATTAAGAGAACCCTGGGGAACAATTCGCAGATTCAGCTGAGTCAGTTCTGCGTGAAGACGAGGTTGAGCTTGCCTAACCATGAGGTTGTTGCAATATGACTTGCGACTCAGGGCATCGGCCATTACATTAGCTTTGCCCGGGGTATAAGAAATACCGCAGTCATAATCCGCAATAGCTTCTAACCATCGTTGTTGTCGGAGATTAAGATCCGGTTGAGTGAATAAGTATTTCAGACTTTGGTGATCGGTATAAATTTCACACCGATTACCCAGAAGGTAGTGTCGCCATAACTTCAATGCATACATCACTGCTGCAAGTTCAAGATCATGCACTGGATAATTCTCTTCATGTGGACGCAATTGACGTGAAGCATATGCAATTACTCTCCGCTCTTGCATTAGGACGCAGCCTAATCCCTGACGAGAGGCGTCGCAATATATGACAAAGTCCTTGCGAGAATCAGGAGGAGCAAGCACTGGAGCAGAAGTGAGCTTGTCCTTAAGGGTTTGGAAACTTTCCTGACACTTGTGTGTCCACTCAAACTTAACGCCTTTGTGGAGCAGATTAGTCAGGGGCTTGGCGATCTTGGAGAAGTTCTCGACGAATCGGCGACAATAGCTGGCTAGACCGAGAAAGCTTCGGACCTGCTTGGCATTCTTCGGAGGGGTCCAGTCAAGGATAGCCTGAACACGCTCCGGGTTAACGGCAATACCGTCCTTGGAAATCACATGTCCAAGGTAGGTCACTTCAGGAAGCCAGAATTCGCATTTAGAGAACTTGGCATATAATTGGTGCTCTCGAAGTCTCTCCAGAACTAGTCGAAGGTGCCCAGCATGTTCTTCTTTGTTCTTCGAATAAACCAGAATATCATCTAGATATACCACGACGAACTTGTCGAGGTAGTCCATGAATATATAATTCATTAAGCGGGAGAAGGTAGCGGGAGCATTCGTCAGACCAAATGACATGACGGTGTACTCGTATGAGCCATAACGAGTAACGAATGCAGTCTTGGGAATATCCTCTTCGCGGACACGGATCTGGTGATAACCCAACCTCAAGTCGAGTTTAGAGAACACCGAAGATCCAGCGAGTTGGTCATATAAATCATTGATCCGGGGAAGCGGATATTTATTCTGGATAGTTGCCTGATTGATAGGACAATAATCTTGAACCAGACGGTTAGTTCCATCCTTCTTCTTAACAAAGAGAGAAGGTGCTCCCCAAGCAGAGGAACTAGGGTGGATGAAACCCTTCCTTAAAGATTTATCAATTTCCTCCTTAAGCTCGATGAGGTGGTGCGGAGGCATCTTGTAAGGACGCTTCGCAATAGGAGTGGTGCCAGGCTTCAAGTCGATGACGAACTCGACAGCTCTAGCAGGGGGTATTCCTGGAAGTTCTTCTGGAAAAACATCCGGGAAGTCACAGACAACTGGGATAGTCTCAATCCCATCAAGCGGAGAAGCATTCAACGCATTCAAGGCATAAATTTGAGCCTCGGCGTTCTGAGTGATATGAGCATGGTAATTCACCATCTCATTCGAGGGGTGCAAGAGGTGAACAACTTTGGTGGCACAATTGATTGAGGCATAGTGGGCCTTCAACCAATCCATTCCCAGAATAAGGTCAATCTTGGACGATTTCAGAATAATGGGAGACGCACTGAACTCCAACTCTTCGATTTCAACGGTAACATTATAGCTAACTGCAAAGGTTCGGCAACCACCCGCGGGGGTGTGTACCAATAAGGGTGTGTTCATGTATTCGCATTTAATGTCATGCATGCGTGCAAAATATTCTGACATGAAGGAATGCGATGCTCCTGAATCAAATAAAACAGATGCTGGTACTGAATTAACGAGAAGTGTACCCATCACAGTATCTGGTTGATCTGGAGCTTCAGACATGTTGACGTGGTAGTACTGCCCACGACCATAAGAAGGTCTGGCATTATTGTTGCGCTGCTGAGGAATACCACGGCCAATTCCACGTACAGCAGAAGGGAGAGCTAGTTGATTCTGATTCTGAGAACAGTCTCTAGCACGGTGACCTGGCTTGCCACACTTGAAGCATAGTCCGCTGTCAGGACGAGGTGCTGGAGCTCGAGGTGCTGGAGCTGGCAGGGGCTGTCTCGGTGGTGGAGGTGGCAGACGTGGTGCAGCATAAGAAGGTCTGTTCGCAGGAGCTGCTGAACGGAACATGCCTTTGGGGAACCAGATGCGTCGCTTCTGGGAAGACGAGCCCGAAGATGAGCCCGACTCACGGGTGCGTCTGGACGCTTCCTTGTGCTTCTTAAGTCCAGTTTCAACCATGATGGCCTTATTCACCAAGGTGGCGAAATCAGGATAATCTTGAACAAGAAGGGCTAACTGAATGTCATGGTGCAGTCCTTCACGAAACTTCTCCTGTCTGCGTTCATCAGTAGGAATGTCCTCTTCAGCGTAACGAGATAAGTCTAGAAACTCGCGCTGATAGACTTCCACAGTCTTGTTGCCCTGAACAAGATTACGGAACTCGGCCTTCTTCCGAGCTATGACAGCTTGAGGAATGTAGCGGGCACGGAATGCAATCTTGAATTCTGCCCAAGTGACGACAGTACCAGGTGGCAGGGTCTGTCGGTAAGTGGCCCACCATTGGGAAGCGGGACCCTTAAGAAGATATGTCGCAAAAGTGACATAGTTAATTTCGGCGACACTAGCAGACTCCATCTCATGAGAGATATCACGCAGCCAGTCATCTGCATCCAGTGGGTTGACTGTGTTGCGGAAAAACGATGGACTGAGCCTCATGAACTCTGGTAAGGTAATGGATGGTTGCTGCTGATTAGCATCAGGACGAGGGAATTGCTGCATAATTCCCGTCATAAACTGGCGGTTGAGTTCAAACTGTTGCATCATCGCTGCCATGTAATCAGGTGGTGGCGGCGGTGGCGGGTTGTTGTCAGCCATCCTGCTATTCCAACAGGGGTATTTCAGCGATAGCTTATGCAAGTGTTTAACAATAAACATGAGGTAACTCGACATTATTGAAAGAGTGCAATAGATGCTAGAAGTAGTCATTAAGACGTACAGATCCATACATAGTCGGTTACATTCGGGCAGCATAACGGCGCAAATTGAAAAGCTAGACATGCTAGGCGGCGCGCAGGCACGCGGTAAGGAAGTACACAACGGGACATAGCAAAGGCTACATCAACATCGGAGAAAACCACTGAAACGGGGTAACTGCAAGTGCGGGCGACGAATGTTCGTCGCGGCAGGATCCTGTGCTCCATGTGCACTCTGATGCAGAACCCGGTCTCGAACTGTAAGAAGAGGTCCACGTGCAGGCGTGTGACCTCCCACTGCAGGCCAATCAATACCTGGCGGCATCTCGGTCCTGCGTGGGTATAGAATATCCTCCGGATGTATCCCTGCACGAACAGCTGGTAGCAACTGTGTCATTGCCTCGTGGTAGCGTGCTCGAGTGGCAAACAACTCAACAGCAAGTGCGCGAACAGTGCGATCCAAAGCCTGAGTGCACTGAATCAGAACCTGCGGGTCGTAGCGTCGAGACTCGTACGGGGCACAGATAGCTGTGTAAAATCCAGTAGCATCTCCAACAGGTGCATACGGAATGTACCGAAACACAGTATCATCCAAGTTAGCATTGTGCTCTCCTCGGAGACGTGCGACAGCAGAGTAGGCGGCATCATGTACTGCCATCTCAATCGTCACGCCTAATCCATGAAAAAGGTGTAGCTCGGTGTCTGAGTTATTCTGCTGATCATAAATCCGAACTTCAACATAGTACTGTTCCTGGTTGAACTCACGGTAAACCTCATAGACCATGTACTCGGGATACCAGTGGTAACCCAGTCTACTCAGGAGGGCGATCAGAACAGCTGGAAATCCAGGGGCATCACGAGCCCAAGTGCGAAGCACAAGCTGGGTCGTAGGCCGCGGTGGAAATAGCCGATCCATCTGAAACAGAAAGGTTCAGGGTTGTCATAAGACAATGAGAAATATAACCAATCTCGGAAGGAAAGGTTAAACAAAACAATGGAAAGGAAAATGATTATCAGACTAATCAGATCAAAGACAGGGAAATCGCACTGAATCCAGCTCTCCGGGTGGATAGAATTAACGAGAACCTAAATGTCGGCGTTTAGCAATTTTGCAAAACCCGAATAGAAGAGAGGATAGAATCCCAGAGTAAAGACGGGGAATAAAAGATCCTAATACCACCCATTTGGCGACGTGGGCCCGTAAGCCACACAGCCAAGTTAGTAAAACAGTTTTCGATTTCTAGACTCAACTTCGGCCAAGGAATTGGAAAGGGGGATTCCTAGAGGCAGTCGGCTCTGATACCAACCTGTGACGACCCCGGCTTAATCGTGCACTAATCATACACGCAAATGCGCACGATCAAGCCTAAGGACTCACTTGAAGATATCACAACACAACTCTAAAAAATAAATAAAATCATACAAGCTTTATATTACAAGCCAGGGCCTCGAGGGCTCGAATACATAGCTCGATGGCATACAAGTGTCAGCGGAAGCATTAGATATCTGAGTACAGATATATTACATAGAGAGAGAGAGAGAGAGATAAGCCTTCACAGAGGCGGGGTAAAATAAAAATACTACGATCGAAAGGCGTAGGCCTCCTGCCCTGGACCCTCTGATCCTACTCCTGGTCGTCGAACGGCTCCTCGTAGTAGTAGTACTCGCCAGGCGGATAGTAGTACTGGTCGTCGGCTGAGGCTTCTGGCTCAGGGGCTCCGTCGTCTGGTGGCATCAAATGGAAAATGGGGGAAAAAGAAAATAAAGCAAACGTGAGTACTCATCCGAAGTACTCAGCAAGCAAGGATCTACACTACATATGCATCATTGTCAAAGGAATGGCTGTATATGTGGACTGGGCTGCAGAAATGCCAGAGTAGAGCGGGAAAGCCTAGTCCTATCGAAGACTAGCATCTTCAACAATCTTCGACAGTCTTGCAGCATCAGGAGAGAGCAGATGAACATAATGTAAAGTAGTAGTAGTAATATCATCAACCTCGACCTGAGATCCTTTCTCGACTCCCTGCGAGAAAGCAATCCCAGAGCCGTACTATCCAATTCTCATCACATGTTCTAGTTGTACCGATCGGGATACAACTCCGAGTGTCCGTTACCGTAGGACAGGCTATCGATAGAAGTTTCTTCCCTGCAGGGGTGCACCAACTTACCCACCACGCTCACTTAACTCTGGCCGGACACACTTTTCTGGGTCATGCCCGGCCTCGGCTAAGCAACACGCCGCAACCCGACCTAGGCTTATAAGAGAGGTTAGCACGCCGGACTAAACCTATGCCCCCAGGGGTCTTGGGCCATCGCCCCGGGAACTCCTGCGCGTTGCGTGGGCGGCCGGAAGCAGACCTAGCAACCCCTTAATACAAGCGCGGTTGCGTAACCAGTCCAATCCAGCGCGCGCCGCTCAGTCGCTGACGTCCATTAAGCTTCGGCTGAAGTATACGACGCAGAACGCCCATACTATGCCCACGTGATGGTTAGTGCTATCGGGCCAGAGGCCCCTCGGATCAAATATCCAAACCGTAGTGGATTAGGAGCGCGTGGAAACGAGCAGAGACTCACGATCGATGTGACCCCGTCGCCCCGTCTCGAGGACTTGCGGCAAGGGCTAAGAATGCCCGGCCACGCCTCGTAGTTATCTCGCGGGCACCATCCAGGTCAACCCGACTCCACATCACTTCGCGTTAAGCTCGCGCGGGTACCCCTCAGGGCCGACCCGTCTTTAGTATCGTGGTTCATAGTCAAGTCGTAATATCCAAGGTAACTGTGTGTCGGACACCGAAGGGAACCATGAGGAATCACCCTCGATGGAATTCCCGCTCGATGTTATCATCAAGGTGAACGAAGGAGGAATCACCCTCGAGGTCCACACTTGAGAGGTTGCGCGACGATGTCGTTATCGGGGGTGGTGTAGGAGGAATCACCCTCGCTTACCACGACCGAGTAACTAACCTACAAGGTTAACATCAGAAGTGCTAACGAGGTATCACCCTCGGCACTCGACGGTAACCCAGCAGTGTCGGCAACTAAGGGGTAGTGATGTGCGGTGCCAGGGTCTGGTCCTCAATCCCGATGATCGGGTCTTCTGATATCCAGCAGGGCAGTCGGGATCAAGTGGAGGTCTCTGTCGTGTCTCTACCCAGCCTATAATAATCAGTCTAGGATAACCAGTAAGGTAACAAAGCAGGGTACAATAATCAGGCTATGCAGCAGATATAGAAAAACAGTAGCAGTAGCAGTTCTAATGCAAGCATAAGAGAGAAAAGAGTAGGCGATATAGGCATGCTCAAAATGGGGGTGCTTGCCTGTTTGCTCGGGGGCAAGGGCAAGGTCTTCAGTAGTATCGTCGGGGACGTAGTCGTACTCCTGTGCGGCGTCTGCCTCGGGAGCTACGTCAACGTCGGGGGCTACCGAGAGAGAAGAGGGGGAAGAAACAGGTAAACATAATGCAAACAAATGCAACACGGTGCGTGTGATGCTATGATGCAGTGTAGGGTTGCCTAAATATGCATCTAAGTCATTTTAGTTATTTTTAGAATTATTCTGGGATTTAATATCCGACGTGTGTGCACTATTCATCTGTCGGATTCGGGTCCGGAGTTTCGAGTTCTTCTACGTAGGAGGTTCCGATGGAGAAACAGACGGCACGATCAGACTCGTCTCGTCGTTCTGAGCAACTTTCATGTTTTAACTTTTTCGATCCGAGCTACGGTTTAAAAGTTATTAATTTTTAAAGATTATTTGAATTTCTGGAATTATTTTATTTATCAGAAAATGAATTATGACGTCAGCATGACACGCTGCTGACGTCAGCAAGTCAACAGTCGGCTGACTAAGTCAAATATGACATGTGGGTCCAGTGGGACCCACATGTCAGCCTCTGTTTCTTTAACCAGTGATTCCGTTTAATTACCAGGATTAATTAGGGGGGTGGACCCCACATGTCAGTGAGACATTAGGTTAATTAGTTTATTTTTATTTCTAAAATGTTTTAATTAATTAATCAGGGAGGTGGGGCCCGCCTGTCAGCGGCTGGGCCGGTCCAGTCAGCAAGGCTGACTGGTCAACTGGCCGGCCGGGCCCCTGGGACCCACGGGTCAGTGACCCAGGGGTGGGCCCCGCCTGTGCCACGTCAGCGGGGCCGGCGGCTGGTCGCCGGCGACCAAATCGCACGGCGGCGCGTCGCCGGAGTTGGCCGGAATCGAGCTATAGGGCTCGGTTCGAGCCGGGCTTGGGTGCGTTCGAAAGCTAAGAAGCTCGCGCATCCATCTACGGCGTCAAAACGAGTGGGGGAAGGTCGGAAACGCGCCGGCGTCGAGCCGTAGCGGCGACGGAGTTCGGGCCTGGACGGGATCGCGGCTGCGCGGCTCGAGGGGGTACGTGCGAGTGCGCGTTCGACTTCCGGGGTTGCCAGGAGCACAGCGCGGTGCTTAGCCAAGCACGGAAGCGGCCATGGCCACGAGCACGAGCTCGTCGGCGGCGGCCAAAGCACGACTACGGTGGCGGCTAGCTACGGCGGTTCCTATGGCGCAGCGAGAGAGAGGAGGGGGAGAAGCTCACCGTGCAGGCTCACACGTAGGCCCGGCGAGTGGTTTAGTAGCTGCTGCGCCGGGGATCGACGGAGAGGCGCCGGCGACCGAAGCAAAGGGGGCGGAGAAGAACGACGCCTGTGGAGCTCCCCTGCTCCACCAGAGAGCTTCAGGTGACGCGGTCGACCACGGCGGAGGCGAGGGACATCTCGACGAGGCGATGCGAGGCCGGTAGCCGCGAGCACGGCGTCGAGCGGCGGCGGCCACGTCCGGCTGCTCCCGGATCTGAGGGGGAAGGAGAAGCGAGGCGAGCGTGGCTGAAGGAGGAATGACGGGGAGGACCAGGGGGAGTGGACGGGCGCCGTTCTTATCCACTCGCGGCGACCGCGGGCGTCGGGGTCGTCGTCGTGTCGCGCGGCGACCGGAGCGCGGGCGCTCGGCCAGGAAGACGACGACACGTGAGGGAGAGAGATGAGGTGGGCCTGCTGGGCCGCGACTCGGGGCACTGTGCACTAAGGCCCAGTGCACAGTGTCCCGCTTTTGATTTTCTGTTTTTGTTTCTCTTTTTCTTTTAACCTTTTCTGTTTCGATTTAATTAGGGCATTCCCACACTTTTGTAAAATGTGAGAGCTGTCCCCAAATATTGCAATGCAATATTATCTCTCACCAAAAAGTGGTTTGGACAGTTTTTGGAGTTCATTTGAATCTGTAATGATTTTAAATGAATTAATATTGCTGTTTTGGGTGCTGTTTCATCTTGTTTGAGTCACTTGCCCAACTCCAAATATTTTGATTTTGATTTTAGAAATGTTCCTGAATTATTTGCCATTTAATGAACATTTTCCCAACAGTGTTTGATCAACTTTATAATTCACCTTTGAATTTGAGTTGATTTTCAGATGTGGATTTGAATTGGATCATTAACCCTCATGACTTGGCACTGCAAATGATCATGACTTGGCAGTTTTAACAGAGTGTCACAGAGTTTATTACAAGGGGGTGTTACATGGCTCCTCCGACTTCATCTCCAAGTCTCCTGGGTGTCTTCTGGTCCAAGAAAAATCATTGCGAAGGTTTTATTCCGTTTGGACTCCGTTTGATATTCCTTTTCCATGAAGCTAAAAAACAAGGAAAAAACAAAAACTGGCACTGGGCTCTAGGTTAATAGGTTAGTCCCAAAAATAATATTAAATAGCATATTAATGCATATAAAACATCCAAAACAGATAATATAATAGCGTGGAACAATAAAAAATTATAGATACGTTGGAGACGTATCACCTGACAGCAACAAGGAAGTCAATTGTCCGCGTGGTGTTTTTACATGACCTAGCGACAATATGACTATCCAGCAGTCACACGACCCATTGGGCATGAAGAACATGATGGTTGAATATGACTCAACTAACATGTTTGAAGACTTCGTCTAGTCTCTCAATCTCCTGAGTGATCAATATAATTTATGTCCATTTCTGATGTTGTAATAAGAACATAAGTATTGTTGTCATTATATATTGTATTGCTACTTCTTGAGCTTGCGTTGGTTTTTCCCTTGAAGAGGAAAGGGTGATGCAGCAAAGTAGAGATAAGTATTTCCCTTAGTTTGAGAACCAAGGTATCAATCCAGTAGGAGACAACGCACAAATCACCGAATACCTGCACAAACAATCAAACAACTTGCACCCAACGTGATAAAGGGGTTGTCAATCCCTTCACGGTTATTTGCAAAAGTGAGATATGATAGAGATAGATAAACGATAAAGTAAATAGTTTTGGTATTTTTGTTTTATAGATCGGAAAGTAAAAGATTGCAAAATAGTAGATCGGAAACTTGTATGATGAAAAGTAGAAGATTATATGATGGAAAATAGACCCGGAGGCCATAGGTTTCACTAGAGGCTTCTCTCAAGATAGAAAATAATACGGTAGGTGAACAAATTACTGCCGAGCAATTGATAGAAAAGCGCAAAGTTATGATGATATCTAAGGCAATGATCATGAATATAGGCATCACGTCCGTGTCAAGTAGACCGAAACGATTCTGCATCTACTACTATTACTCCACACATCGACCGCTATCCAGCATGCATCTAGAGTATTAAGTTCATAAATAACGGAGTAACGCATTAAGTAAGATGACATGATGTAAAGGAATTAACTCAAGCAATATGATGAAAACCCCATCTTTTTATCCTCGATGGCAACAATACAATACGTGCCTTGCTGCCCCTACTGTCACTGGGAAAGGACACCACAAGATTGAACCCAAAGCTAAGCACTTCTCCCATTGCAAGAAAAACCAATCTAGTTGGCCAAACCAAACCGATAGTTCGAAGAGAATTACAAATATATCAAATCATGCATATAAGAATTTAGAGAAGATTCAAATAATATTCATAGATAAGCTGATCATAAATCCACAATTCATCGGATCTCGGCAAACACACCGCAAAAAAGTATTACATCGACTAGATCTCCAAGAACACCGAGGAGAACGTGGTATTGAGAATCAAAGAGAGAGAAGAAGTCATCTAGCTACTAGCTATGGACCCGTAGGTCTGTGGTAAACTACTCATGCTTCATCGGAAGGGCAATGGTGTTGATGTAGAAGCCCTCCGTGATCGAATCCCCCTCCGGCAGGGTGCCGGAAAAGGTCCCTAGATGGGATCTCACGGGTACAGAAAGTTGCGGCGGTGGAAAAGTCTTTTCGTGGATGCCTCTGTTGGTTTGGGGATATATGAGTATATATAGGCGAAAGAATTAGGTCAGGAGGTGCACGAGGGGCCCACAAGGGTGGGGGGCGCGCCCTACCCCCTGGGCGCGCCCTCCGTCCTTATGGCCGCCTCGTGGCTCCTCCGACTTCATCTCCAAGTCTCCTGGTTTCCTTCTGGTCCAAGAAAAATCATCGCAAAAGTTTTATTCCATTTGGACTCCGTTTGGTATTCCTTTTCTGCGAAACTCAAATACAAGGAAAAAAAATAGAAACTGGCACTGGGCTCTAGGTTAATAGGTTAGTCCCAAAAATAATATAAAATAGCATATTAATGCATATAAAACATCCAAAACAGATAATATAATAGCATGGAACAATAAAAAATTATAGATACGTTGGAGACGTATCATGTATATCATAATATACTGTATCAGCACTTTGGTACAAATACATTTGTATGTATTCTATATATGATAGAGATTTCCATACTAAGAATCTTTAAGTATATTTATGATTTCTACGGGAGTCAATCTGATGAAAGATAATATGTGCCTTGTGGACATATGCACCACAAACTCTATACTCAGGGAAGTAAAATGTTTCCACTCTTATTAAGAGAATATGAGATATTTTAACAATCGCTAGATGCCATGATGTAATTATTGGCTCAACTCGAGTTATATTTACTATCCCTATGAATACTCGAGTACCATCAAGGATGCTTTATTGTGTCCGGGTCAACTCGTATCCTACTAAACTATAGAGATATTCGCCAAAATAGTTTCCATAGCGAAACTTATGATGACAACAAAGAGGAATATCTTCTCTTTACCTTATGCAGTGAATATGGCAAGCATGTTCTCTATGTATCACCAGGATTGCACTACACATACTACAAAACCCGTCACACATGTTGCATACAAGATAGTTTTCCAGAATGTCTTTTACATAACAAACTTGGCATACTCGGCTTGGTCATCCAGACATTGGGTTGAAACCGAAACTATAAGCAATTCCATTGGTTTTATGACTATTATGATGCTAAATTCTAACAATATTTGGATTGCGACAAGGTGACTCAATATCGCCCATGCTATTTAATATAGTGGCGGATATGTTAGCGGTCATGATTGAGTGTGCCAAGGTTGATGGCCAAATTGATGGGGTACTGGATCATCTAGTTGATGGTGGTCTATCTATCCTTCAATATGCCGACGATACAATTCTCTTCATGGATCATGACCACGAGAAAGCGAGAACTCTGAAATTAATTTTATCAGCATTCGAGCAACTGCCAGGTCTTAAGATCAATTTTCATAAAAGTGAATTGTTTTGCTTTGGCGAGGCTCAAGATGAGTCCCATCTGTATGCTGACCTGTTCGGATGCGGGTTGGGCGAGTTTTCGATTACATATTTGGGGATACCGATACATTATCGGAGACTCACAAATGTTGAATGGAAACACGTCGAGGAGAGACTACGAAAAAGACTAAGCAGTTGGAAAGGTAAAATGCTATCTCTGGGTGGAAGATTGGTCCTCATAAATTCAGTACTAAGTAATATGGTACTATATATGATTTCCTTCTTCCGGTTGCCAAAAGGAGTATTGCATAGATTGGATCACTTCAGATCAAGATTCTTTTGGCAAGGAGATAGTGAGAAAAAGAAATATCGACTGGGTAAATGGAGTGTGGTTTGCCGTCCCAAAGACCAAGGCGGGTTGGGCATTCATGACCTTGAGGTTAAGAATAGGGCCCTCCTCGGCAAATGGTTGTTTAGGTTACTGACGGAAGATGTTGTATGGCAAACCCTCCTAAGGAGAAAATATGTGGGTTCCAAGGCGGTATCGCAAGTATACTGGAAGCCTAGGGATTCTCATTTTTGGGCGGGTCTAATGGCTACGAAGAAATATTTCTTCTGCTATGGATCCTTCTCGATTAAGGATGGCTCAGAAATTAGATTTTGGGAGGATAAGTGGCTAGATAATGCTACACTCGAAGAACAATATCCGGCTCTATACAACATTTTGCATCACAAGGGTGATACCATCGCCACGGTTTTGGAATCATTTCCACCAAATGCGACGTTCAGAAGAGATTTAATTGGAACCAGACTCCAATCGTGGAACATCCTGCTCCAGCGGTTGTCCACGGTGAATTTGTCACATGGGTCCTATGTATTTCGTTGGAATCTACATGGGAATGGAAAATTCTCAGTAGAATCTATGTATAGAGCTTTACTCCAGTCTAATGTGCCAGTTGATAATAACAAGGAGATCTGGAAGATGAAGATACCTCTTAAGAATAAAATCTTTGCATGGTATCTTCGTCGTAGGGTCATTCTTACTAAAGATAACCTTATTAAGAGGAATTGGCATGGAAGTACGCAATGTGTATGTCAGCATAATGAGACAATAAAACATTTGTTCTTCCAATGCAAATTGGCTCGTTCTATATGGTCAGTCATCCAAATAGCTTCTGGCTTGTATCCTCCTTGTAGTGTTGCTAATATATTTGGCAACTGGTTACATGGGATAGATCACAGGTTTAGAGCACTTCTTAGGGTGGGAGCGCTTGCCGTTATTTGGTCGCTTTGGCTATGTACAAATGATAAGGTATTTAATGATAAAAGTACTTCTCTTATGCAGGTTATCTACAGATGTACCGGGACTCTTCGTTTATGGTCCTCTCTACAACGTGTGAAGAATCGAGACCTGTTTATGGAGATGTGTACACGATTGGAGGCTACGGCGAGGGACACTTTTACCCAGCATGGGTGGCAGCATGATATTAGGATTGGCCCCCCCTCCGGTTTAGGCGTTATGGAGACTCTACATGTTTCTTTGCATTTCGCCTCTTTTTATTTTTGGTTTTGGTGAGAGGACTTTGTTTGTTTGGCTGTGTGCATCTTAGTTATGCAGAGGCCGGGTGTAATGCTTAAACCTTTTAAGTAATAAAGCGCACTTTATCGAAAAATGTGCACTACATGTGACGCAGGGAAGCTAATTTTAAGGCTCACGCACCTTAAAGTCTTTGCTGAACCACTCAGACTCCTTGAATACATCAAGTCGAGGTAAGTGGCTCTTCCCAACCATTGACTAGACTATTCAGGCATTCCATGGTTTTTAAAAGACACATCTACACAATTGTCTCAAGTGTGCCTTCATCCACATGAAAACCATTGGCAGATTATCCTAATCATTTATTACAAGCAAATCGAATGGACAATTTTGTAGAATTCTCCTTCGTGCCTTTATGGCCTTAGGATTGAAGTTCAGCACTTTGCCCTAATGTCTAGATTCCAAATGGTTTTGTAAAATCCTTTATCTGAAGAATTAAGCTCATTGCATGATCTTTACCTCACAATTGCAACTTACCAACTTCACGTTGGAGTCATGCAGTTTTACACGCTCATGACCAAACTGCATAATATTTATTCCCCTCTATCTTTGATACGTGGAAATCTACCAAGTATTTCCCATCTACGGTAATTCAGTTTTATACGAATATCACCACCCCGGCATACATCATTGGCCCCTCAATATATATTTGGGATCTATGTGAGGAATAACTATATTTTCGTCAATACCTCAAGCCCCTCACATGAGGAGTTATTTATGGTCAGCATGTTGATTCAATGAGGAACATTTTTAGGCATTAGGGGGAGATTTCAAGTACCATAAAGAATGCCGGGAAATTAGAGGAATGCTCAACACATTTCTGCCTCAAGTCCACGTACTCAAAGATCTGAACTGTGCATTCATAAGATTTGCAACACATTGTAAATAACCTGCCAGATTCATTTACTGAAAATAAAGGTGTCACATAATCCTACATTCCTGCAAAAATATGCCTGAAAGAGTGGAGGTACCAACAAAAATCACTCAACTCCCCGTTCACAGCAACAGGGGGAGAAGTATGGCAATAGTACATAAGGATTCGGCTTCTCGCAAGCAAGGATATCGAGGCCTCTGAATCAGTAAATGCAAGTCAACTTCACGTTGACAGATACCTAATGGGTAGTATACACTCAGTGGATGGGAAACCTCCACCAACCCAGTTCATAGTGCACATAATGACCGGGACATCGGAATACCCGACTCAACCGCATTGGAAATCGCGAACAGTCACCATGGGTAATGATATTTCCATCAACTCTATATTGATATAAGGAATTAATGACATGGAAAATGAACATAGTGGTTGGCTCTTCCCAATTTCACAAGTGGGCCAAATAGGAGCAATTATTGCCCATTAATATCCTCCATCCAATCTCCATGCACTCCAGAAGATCAAACATGAGATTCGCCTAGCGCTGTCCTTTTTGATTGGTCATGGCGGTGGGACCATGTTTGGTTAGATCGATGGGTGGATGGAACCCCTCTTTGCACTGGGTTCCCTGCCTTGTTTGCCATTTGCGGGAATCCGTTGCTATTAGTCTCAAAAGCTCGCCAAAATGGATTGTGGAACATCTTGTTCTGTCTCTCCCTTGGTCCAACGGAGGTGTTAGAATGATCCAATTTACTGGAGACTCTAGCTCCTGTGTTGGCCAATGATCCTGATTTGACGCATTGGCTTCTCTCTCCCTCGGGAGTTTTTTCAGTGGCTTCGGCATATCGTGCATTGTGTCGGACCCCGATGATTCAGTAGGTGGTGCCCCTATGATAGGCGCCTCTCCCCTTGAAGATTAAAATTTTTGTCTGGCAAATGCTGAGGTGTCGCCTAGGACGGAGGTGCTCAAGCAACATGGTCAGGGTAATGGGTTGTGCCCCCTGTGTGGCGTTCTGGAGTATGAGACCTACATCGTATTCTCTTGCATGGTGGCTATGTCGCTATGTCTGGGAAACACTCGGGCCCGAGTGGGAGAAAGTTGATCTTGCCAGCGATGTAGACTGGGAGGCAAAGATGCCTCTTCTGGCTGGTCTTTGTTGCGCTTTCTTGGACCTTATGGACGACACACGATTGTTTGAGAAAATCAAATCTCTGTTGGATTGATGGTTATAGGCGCTACTTATATCATCTGGAGAGACACGAGCAAAGGGAGGCATCGGTTCCAGAAGGCAAGAGCGAGAGGCGTCTGTGCGGGACAAACCGCACGACGGTTTGGGCAAGGGGAGATTTTCTCCTAATTACAAATTGTAATTAATCCTAACACTCCCCCTAATCTACACTTGACCATGTAGAATCATCTTCATGATTATCCGGAAGCTCTATCATCTCAAAAGGATTCTCCTCCAAAAGTTCTTCATAAATCTTTGATAAGATCCTGAAATATAAACTCACAAAGAAATAGCATAATGTGATGTCTTTAAATAAGGATATCTCAAGAGGAGACTCCCTCTGATGCTTGCAAGTCCCTTAGTCATCGCATACCAATTCCATGAACATATTTCTGGAATGTAGAATTTGGTAGAGACTTGGTGAATAAATCAGCAAGGTTGTCGCATGATTTGACTTGCAAGATGTTTATTTCCCCACTTTGTTGAAGATCATGGGGGAAAACCACTTAGGAGAAATATGCTTAGTGATATTACTCTTGATGTATCCTGTTTGCATCTGTGCAACACAGGCCGCATTATCTTCATAGATAATGGTGGGTGATTCTATCGAACCAATACCACATGACTGTTGTATGTGGTTTATCATTCTGCGAAGCCATACACATTCGCATGTTGCTTCAAATAATGAAATTATTTCAGAATGATTGATAGATGTTGCCACCAAAGTCTGTTTCGAAGACTTCCATGATATAGCAGTGCCACCATGTAGGAACACGAAACCGGTCTGTGATCTGGCATTATGGGGATCAGATAAATAGCCGACATCTGCATATCCAATCATATCAGAGTCCTGATTTCTCTGGAACTGGAAAAATAGGCCAAGATCCTTTGTGACTTAGAGATATTGAAAGATATTCTCACTCCAAACCAATGGCGTTTGGTGGGAGCTACGCTATGTCTAGCAAGTAGATTCACTGCAAATGCAATATCAGGTCTTGTGCAATTTGCAAGATACATAAGGGCTCCAACGGCACTGATGTATGGAAGTTCAGGTCCCAACACCTCTTCTCCATCATCCCTTGGTCTGAACGGATCTTTCCCCACGTCTAGAGATTGAACCACCATGGGAGTTTTAGATGGATAGGTGCTACTTCTTGAGCTTGCGTTGATTTTTCCCTTGAAGAGGAAAGGGTGATGCAGCAAAGTAGAGATAAGTATTTCCCTTAGTTAAGAACCAAGGTATCAATCCAGTAGGAGGCACAAGCAAGTCTCCAATCTATGCACCTGCACAAACTAACAAACACTTGGACTCAACGCGAAAAAGGGGTTGTCAATCCCTTCACAGTCTCAAACAAGAGTGAGATCTAATAGAGATAGGTATAAAAGATAAATAAAAGAGCAAACTAAAGTAAATATAATAAATTGCAGCAAGGTATTTTTGGGTTTTTTGGTTTATAGATCTGAAAATATATGATGGAAAATAGACCCGGGGGCCATAGGTTTCACTAGAGGCTTCTCTCTTGAAGATAGCATACGGTGGGTGAACAAATTACTGTTGAACAATTGATGGAAAAGCGCAAAGTTATGACGATATCTAAGGCAATGATCATGAATATAGGCATCACGTCCGTGACAAGTAGACGGACTCCTGCCTGCATCTACTACTATTACTCCACACATCGACCGCTATCCAGCATGCATCTAGAGTATTAAGTTCATAAGAACGGAGTAACGCCTTAAGCAAGATGACATGATGTAGAGGGATAAACTCAAGCAATCTGATGAAAACCCCATCCTTTTATCCTCGATGGAAACAATACAATACGTACTTTGGTACCCCTACTATGTCACTGGGTGAGGACACCGCAAGATTGAACCCAAAACTAAGCACCTCTCCCATTGCAAGAAAAACCAATCTAGTTGGCCAAACCAAATCGATAGTTCGAAGAGAAATACAAAGATATCTTAATCATGCATAAAAGAGTTCAGAGAAGACTCAAATAATATTCATAGATAATCTGATCATAAATCCACAATTCATCGGATCTCAACAAACACACTGCAAAAAAGTATTACATCGAATAGATCTCCAAGAACATCGAGGAGAACATTGTATTGAAGATCAAAGAGAGAGGAGAAGCCATCTAGCTACTAGCAATGGACCCGTAGGTCTGTGGTAAACTACTCACACATCATCGGAAGGGCAGAAAGATTGATGTAGATGCCCTCTGTGATCGAATCCCCCTCCGGTAGATCGCTGAAAAAGGCCCCAAGATGGGATCTCACGGGATCAGAGGCTTGCGACGGCGGAAAAGTATTTTGGTGGACGCTTCTGGTGGTTTGGGAATATTTGGGAATTTATAGTGCAAAGATTAGGGTTGGAGGACTCCCGAGGGGCCCACAAGCCCTCAGGGCGCCCCCCGGGGCGCGCCTAGCAGGCTTGTGGCCTCCTCGGGCATCTTCTGACTCCCTCTCCAAGCTCCGTGGATGTCTTCTTGTCCAAGAAAAATCATCGTAAAGTTTTATTCCGTTTGGACTCCGTTTGATATTCCTTTTCTGTAAATTCAAAAACAAGGAAAAAAACAGAAACTGGCATTGGGCTCTAGGTTAATAGGTTAGTCCCAAAAATAATATAAAATAGCATATTAATGCATATAAAACATCCAAAACAGATAATATAATAGCATGGAACAATAAAAAATTATAGATACGTTGGAGACGTATCAATAGGATTTGTCCATATTGAATTTCTCCAATATTTTCTGGATATAGGCAGCTTGGTGTACCATGATTCCTAAGGGAAGGTGCTCAAGTTGAATACCTACGCAAAATTTGGTTTTACCCAAATCCTTCATCTCAAATTCCATCTTTAGGTGATTGTGTGCTTCATCAATGTCTGGTGTGTTGTCAATGATGTTGAGATCATCAACGTACACAGAAATGATGCAAAATCCTGTAGAGGACTTTTTGATGAAGACACATGGGCAATTGTAAGTGCATCTAGTGCCCCTTAGTGATTTTGGTGTATTGAAGACTTATAGGTTAAGGGACTAATGCGTTTGTGAGTGTACGAAGGTCTATAAGTCTATGAGGAGTTTGTTATTTACGATGAATGTCGACCCCTAAAAATGAATGTCTTCAACTGAAGACTTTGGTTTTCTTGAAGACTTTGAAAGTGAACAAATTGGTGTGACCCTGAAGACTTGATATTCATGCGAGGATCATGAAGCGTGAAGACTTTTGTTTCCGTAGTTTCATTTTCTTCTTCTTGAGTCATAGGAAACACCGTACTGTTAAAGGGGGTCGAGGTAAATCTAAGGAAAAGTTTCCAAGTGATGCTCAACTCAAAATCCTACACCTACCCAATCCTTTCGAGTGAAGCCATTGGAAATCTCATACAGTTTAGTCAAGTTCTTCAGTGACAGAGACGAAGTTCTTCTGTTCTCTGAGGAATTTGTTCTGACTGAGGAGTTAGGAATTCGCGAGTGCGAATTGCCTACAAGTGAGGATCATGATAGCCCTGAGGAATTTGATACTCAAATTTCCGACCGTTGCTGTGCTACGTGCCAGCTGTCCCAAAATATCTACCCACCTAACGGTCATATCATTGAAGGGCATTTATGTCTTATCATGTCGGGCTGCTCCCTAGGCTATAAATAGCTGCCCCCTTCAACCACTAGCTGGTTGGCTGCTCCAAGAAATAGATTGACACTTGTCATTTAGAGCATCCCATCCTCCGAGGACTTTGAGCAAAAATCATCAAGTGAGGAAAAACCCAAAAACCCAAACACCTACAAACCCAAAGTGATTGAGCATCACTGAAGAGATTGTTCCTGTGTGGAACCGACGCTTGTTACCTTTGAGGACTGTGCATCCTCCAGACGGTTAGGCGTCATGGTCTAGAGCATCCAAGAGGAAATTGTGGATTGCCGAGTGACCGAGTATGTGAAGGTTTGGAAGTCACCTGAAGACTTACCACGAGTGATTGGGCGAGGTCTGTGTGACCTTAGCTCAAGGAGAATACGGTGAGGACTGTGTGTCCGGGACTGTGTGTCCTCAGGTTTAAATACCTAGCCGCTCTAACCAGACGTACAACTGTCACAGCAGTTGGAGCTGGTCTACCAAATCATTGTCTTCACCGAGCTACTGGTTCTATTTCCTCAACCCTTTCATTTCCTCGCATACTTGCTATGTATTTGATCATTACTGTTTGAAGACTTTGACTGAAGACTTTCTCAATTTCCTCAGTTCAATTTCTTCAGTCAGTTTGTCTTCAACCTGCTTATCATGTGTTTCACGCTACCTGTACTCTGTGCCTATTTCATTTCATCATGATGACTGTACTTATGCCATGTTATGTTTGCATCTGAGTACTTATCCCGCTGCTAAGTAGTTCGTTGCTTAGGAATTTCCTCACCTTGAAATTCCTCAGTGACGAATTTGTAAAAATCGCCTATTCACCCCCCCTCTAGTCGATATAACGCACTTTCAATTGGTATCAGAGCAAGGTACTCCCTTGTTCTGTGTGATTTTGGTTTAACCACCTGGAGTTTTAGTTATGTCGACTGCAGGCATGATCAAGGTCTCAGCTGGGTGTCCTACCTTCGATGGGATGGACTACCCCTACTGGAAGAACAAGATGCGCATGCATCTTGAGGCAATTGACAACGATCTCTGGTATGTTGTGGAAAAGGGTGTTCCCTCTGTCACTCCTTCCGTAAACGCTGCTGATGTGAAGAGATTCAAGCAACTCGACTCTCAAGTGAAGAATATCATATGTGGCCATCTGAGCAAAGGGCAGTATGGCAGAGTGAGTGCTTTGGAGATAGCTAAGCTTATCTGGGATAGGCTGTCCAAGGTCAACGAAGGAGTCTCAACTCAACATGACTCTCGAGTTGATGTTCTTCGCAATCTCTTCAACCGCTTCAAAAGACTCGACAACGAAAATGTTCAGCAAACCTTTGATCGCCTCACTGACATCTCAAACGAGCTTCAAGCACTGGGTGCCACTGACATCACCGACCATGAGGTGGTGAAGAAATTGCTGAGGTCACTCGATTCTTCATTCGATACACTGGCACTGATGATTCAAGAACGTGGAGACTACAAGTCACTTGATCCTACTGATATCCTCGAGAGGCTAAATACTCATGAATTCCAACTAGCTGAGAAGAGAGATCTCTACGGACCGAGCTATGGTAGATCTCGTGCACTGAAAGCCAAGGCAGTCTCTGAATCTGAAGATGAAGATTCTGGTAGCAGCCTTGGTGATCCTGAAGAACCGAGTCAGGAGCTAGCAATGCTCGTGAGGAAATTCCAGAAGTTCTCTAGACGTGGCCGATTTGGAAAATCCTCAAGAGGTGATGACATGAAATCAGATTCCTCATCCCGTGATTACAAGAAGAGAACTTGCCATAAATGCAAGAAACCTGGTCACTACATTACTGATTGTCCTCAGTGGGAGAAGGAATCAAAGAAGAAGAAATACAAGGATGATAGTTCAGATGACTCTAAGAAGAAGAAGAAATCTTCAAAGTCCTCATCGTCAAGATCTTCATCTCATAAGAAGAGCAGCTCCAAGAAAGCTCGGGCATTCATTGGCAAGGAAATGGACTCTGAAGCTGAATCTGAGGAACATGAGGAAGAGGAGGCATCTGAGGAGTCAGACTCTGGTGTGGTGAGCCGAGCCCTCTCTACTGCTTATATTAGCAAGTCCATCTTCAACACTGAGGAAAATGGCTTCCCCAACACTGCTGATGACGGCAACGATGACTATGCTCCCACCTATTGCTTCATGGCAAAAGGTGCCAAGGTATTCAAATATCCCTCCTCTGAATCAAGTGAGGATGAATCTGATGAAAACCTCAAACCCAGCTATTCCAAACTTGCTAATATTGCTGTTAAACAACAAAAGGCTTTGGAAAAGGTTCAAAATATGCTAGACAAAAGCGATGATCTGTTAGGTGAGGAAATGGATCGAACTCAAACACTGACTGATAATCTTCAGCAACTACAGTCTAAGTTTGACAACCTTCAAGGTCGTCATGAAACTCTCTTAGCCGATCATGAGAAGCTTTCTTATGAATTTCTTCAAAGAAAGCTAGATCTTGAGAAGCTAAGGGTGAGTCATGAAGATCTTTAGAAGGAAAATGATTCTTTGCTTGCTCAACAGATCAGTTCCGCTCAGGAAGAATTTATTCCACCATGCTTGAAATGCATTGAACGTGAAACTGCTAATTCTTCACCTGAATGTTCAAATGCTTCTATTGCTGCAAATTCTTCAACTATCTCTGTGGTCACAAATTCCTCATCTGAGGATACCACTAGTATCACTGACGAAAATGCAGGGTTGAAGGAATTGTATGTGACAGGCATGTACAAAAGCCTCAAAGGGCATCAGACTCTTTGTGATGTGCTCAAAAAGCAGATCTTGAACAGGAACCCTAGGAAAGAGGGTATTGCCTTTGAGAGGAAACTCAATGCTGATGGAACCTACTGGAAACCGGAGCAGTATCCCAAAACCTCATGGGTTGCTGCGAAGGGACCTCCCGTAGATCCATCCACTTTATCTGGCTTTACTTGTGAATCCTCATATTCATCTGATGAGTCATTTGACTCCAACTATAAACTGTTCAAAAATCAGAATGGTGAGGTATTTGCTAGATATGTTGGATCTAACTGCAAGAATGGTCCCCCTATGAAGAAAATCTGGGTTCCCAAAAGGTGCCTTGAAGGTCTTCAGGTGAATGTCCTCATGACACCACCTGTGAAGAATAAGAACCCCAGATCAAATTCTTCATATGAACCAAAGTCTTCATATGGATCCAAGTCCTCTTATGGATCAAATTCCTCACATGGATCCAAGTCCTCACATGAACATCATCGTGCTAACACTTCTGTTTCGCAAGGAAAGCCTAAGGGCTATGAATATGTGCATTATTCTTCAAATCATTATGTTCATAAGTCCTCGAAGAATTTCTCTGCTTATTCATATGCTTACCCTAACCCCTCTTATGTGAAACGAAGTGGTCTGGCGTCTATGCCACCTTTCTCTTATGGAGCTCGCAGAATGATGAACTCTTTGCCACCCCTCCAGATGTGGGTGGTGAAGAAAAGGAACTAATCTCTTATGCAGGGTCAGGTCTCCAGACGAACTAACTCGTCTGAAGAATTTGCTGGAGACCTGAAATGCTTGAAAGGACGCAAGCTAATCATGAAGAAATGATTTATTCATTTCTCACGTCCTCACATTGCTATATATACATATGTTGCTTTAATTGATGAAATATGTCTGATGAATTTGATGTCATATTCTTCACTCTGAAGTATATGAGTTCGTAAGATGCACTAATTCATCTGCAGGATGATTTACCCAAAGCTACTGAGTGGGTCCTCGATAGTGGATGTACAAATCCCATGACCGGTGACAAGAGCTTACTGATGAACACTCCTTTATCTCCATCACACTTGAAGCATATCACCTACGCTGACAAAGGAAAAAGCAAGGTATTGGGTCTAGGTAGGGTTGCAATCTCAAAGGATCGACACATGGATAAAGTCATGCTTGTCGAGTCCCTCGGATTCAACCTCATGTCTGTCTCAATGCTTTGTGATCTTGATATGGTTGTTGTCTTTGGCAAATATCATTGCTTAGTGCTCATGGAATCTGACAATTCCAAAATCTTCGAAGGCTTTAGGAGAGGAGACTTGTATATTGTTGATTTCTCTGCAGGACCACAGCCTGCCACTTGTCTACTTGCTAAAGCTTCAGAAGGCTGGCTATGGCATCGACGACTGGGTCATGCTGGCATGAGGAACTTACACACGCTCGTGAAGAAAAAGCACGTCATTGGCATCGAGGGTGTCAAATTCCTCAAAGATCATCTTTGTGGGGCTTGTGAGGCTGGAAAAATGACCAGAGCCAAGCACCCCTCGAAGACTATCATGACTACTTCTCGTCCTTTTGAATTGCTTCATATGGATCTTTTTGGCCCTACTCATTATGCCACACTAACAAATGCAGCATCTCTATATGGCTTTGTCATTGTTGATGACTATTCTCGTTACACATGGGTGCATGTCATTACTTACAAAACTGAAGTGCAGGAAGTCTTCAGACGATTTTCCTCAAGGGCTTCGACGAATTTCGGTGTGAAGATCAAGCATATACGTAGTGACAATGGGACCGAGTTCAAGAATACTGGTCTTGATGACTATCTCGATGAACTTGGTATTACTCATGAGCTATCTGCCCCATACACTCCTCAGCAGAATGGCGTTGTGGAGCGCAAGAACAGGACTCTTGTTGAGATGGCTCGCACCATGCTTGATGAATACAAGACACCTCGTCACTTCTGGCCTGAGGCAATTGATACTGCATGCCACATCATCAACAGGGTATATCTTCACAAATTCCTCAAGAAGACCTCATATGAACTCCTCACTGACAAGAAACCCAATGTGAGTTATTTCAAAGTCTTCGGTGCTAAATGCTGGATTAGAGATCCTCATCACAATTCTAAATTTGCACCGAAAGCACATGAAGGTTTTATGCTTGGTTACGGAAAGGACTCGCACACCTACAGGGTCTTCAACACCTATCACAACAAGGTTGTTGAAACTGTAGATGTGCGGTTCGATGAAACTAATGGCTCGCAAAGAGAGCACCTACCTCCTGTGCTAGATGAGAAGACACCTGAGGAAACCATCAAGTTCAAAGCTACTGAGGATGTCATTCCTACTGAAGAATCTGCTGAAGAAATCATTCCAGAACATGAAGAACAGCATGCTGGCGCATCTGAAGAAAATGGCTCTGAAGAAAATGCTGAGCCAAATCAAAGTCGTCAACCTGCTCATCCCCGCATTGCAAATGAAGTACAGATTGAGAGAATCATCAACGACATCAACGCACCAGGTCCTCTGACTCGCTCAAAAGCTTCACATTTGTCTAACTTTTGTGGGCATTTTGCTTTCGTCTCTATCACAGAGCCCACCAAAGTTGATGAGGCATTTCTGGAGCCTGAATGGATTCAAGCAATGCAAGAGGAATTACACCAATTCAAGCTGAACAATGTGTGGGAGCTTGTCAAGCGACCGGACCCATGCAAGCACAATATCATCGGTACCAAATGGATCTACCGCAACAAGCAAGATGAAAATGGCCTAGTGGTGAGGAACAAGGCTCGTCTTGTAGCTCAAGGCTACACACAGGTTGAAGGAATTGATTTCGATGAAACTTTTGCACCTGTTGCTAGACTTGAGGCTATTCGCATATTGCTTGCTTATGCTAACCATCATAATATCATCTTATATCAAATGGATGTGAAAAGTGCATTCCTCAATGGTAAGCTTGAGGAAGAAGTATATGTTGCTCAACCCCCAGGTTTTGAAGATCCTAAGCATCCTGACAAAGTCTTCAGACTCAATAAGGCCCTCTATGGCCTCAAGCAGGCCCCTCGGGCGTGGTATGATACTCTGAAGGAATTCTTCATGAAGAAAGGCTTCAAACCCGGTTCACTCGACCCTACTCTTTTCACCAAAACCTATGATGATGAATTATTCGTGTGCCAAATATATGTTGATGATATTATCTTTGGCTGTACTAACCAACATTACAGTGACGAATTTGCTTACATGATGAGTGAGGAATATCAAATGTCCGTGATGGGGGAATTGAAATTCTTCTTAGGTCTTCAAATTCATCAACAACGCAAATGGCATCTTCATTTCTCAAGAGAAATACCTCAAGGATGTTCTGAGAAAATTCGGTATGCAAGAATGCAAAGGCGTCAAAATCCCTATGCCCACAAATGGCCATCTATGCACTGATGAGAATGGAATAGACTTCGATCAAAAGGTATACCGCTCCATGATTGGCTCTTTATTGTACCTATGTGCATCTAGGCCGGATATTATGCTTAGTGTTTGCATGTGTGCCCGTTTTCAAGCTACACCGAAGGAATCACACCTTAAGGCTGTGAAACATATTCTTCGATATCTAGCTCACACTCCAACACTTGGATTATGGTATCCCAAGGGCTCGGCTTTTGATCTCATTGGATATTCTGACTCTGACTATGCTGGTGATCGTGTGGACCGCAAGTCAACTTCAGGCACATGCCATTTCCTCGGACGATCCTTAGTATGTTGGTCCTCGAAGAAGCAGAACTGCGTATCACTCTCTACTGCTGAAGCTGAGTATATTGCTGCTGGCTCTTGCTGTGCTCAATTGCTATGGATGAAGCAAACCCTCAAGGACTATGGCATCAATGTGAAGAATGTGCCACTCTACTGCGACAACGAGAGTGCCATCAAAATTGCTCATAACCCAGTTCAGCACTCGAAGACAAAGCACATCGAGATTCGTCATCATTTTCTTTGAGATCATGTGTTGAAGGGAGACATCTCTATTGATCCCGTGAAGTCTGAAGAACAGCTAGCGGATATCTTCACAAAGCCCTTGGATGAGAAGAGATTTAGCAAGTTGCGGTGTGAGCTAAATATCTTAGAATCTTCGAATGTCCTTTGAAAAGGACACACATCCTAACACTTATGCAAACTGATGACTTAGATGTGCAACACACGAAGAAACATTTTTCTTCAATCAATGAAGACTAACCCTCTAAGTGTGAAGAAATTAATGAAGAATTTGATTCTCAGAGCCCTACGACAATTGTACGCGGTGTCTGAAATCATCATTCTTACACGGTGGGTCACGCCACCACAAAAAGTTGAAAATCTTCAAAATTTGAGTTTTTCATCATTGTGCAAATTCTTCAAATTTTCAAATTCTTCAACTTTGCAAAATCTTCACTCTTTCCGTCTGTGTTCTTCATTGACTATATATATATTTGAGTTTTCTGTCCTCTACAGCATTCACTTATTGCTAATTCTTCAAGTTGTTTTTCTTCTAAGTGAATGTGATCGGACCCGTTCCCCCTCTCTGCTAAACTCAATCCAGTCCGTTCACAAATTCTTCATGTGCGTTCTATTTGAAACCCGTTCAAAGTCTTCACTGTGTCCTTGACAGCTGAAGAATTTGCGAACGAAACATTAAAATATTCTTATCTGAATTTTCGGCTTTTGCCGCTCAAACCGTTCCATATCCCTCGACAAGATTTATCTATTCACCCACGATCTAACACGATCTCCACTTCACAGTACGTGGGTGACACATGTCGCTAGGATGAGAAGGGTCAGGGGCAGGTTCGTCCATTTTCCTCGGACGAGCGGTTTTTTCACCTCGGCTATAAATACCCCTCACCCTCCTCAGAGCTCATTTACCCCGCTCGATCTTACTCCCTCGCTCGAGCTCTCAGACCTAGCGCCGCCGCTACATTCCATCGTCGCCGGTGAGGAAGAGCTTCACTGCCTCGACCTCGTCGCCGTCGTACTCACGCCGGCCGCGGAAATCTTCACTCCGCCGCCGCCGTAGCTGTTTTCCATCGCCAAGTTAGGGCGTGGAAGATCTGAACGGACGAACATCTCCACTGCCACTCTCAGTTCGTCGTGTTCTTCATCAAGGGTAAATAAAACTTATTTTTAATGCCCTTGTTGATTCTGATGATTTCCACAAAATCTTGAAAAGGTGTTTATTCTTCAACTTTCATGTTCTTAAACACCAACTTGCTTCTGTCCTTGATCAGTTTCTCTAAGCAACGTTTTTCTTCAAGATTCCTCAATTGTGTGGATTTTCAATCTACACAACTCTGGAACCTAAGTCAAAATGCTTAGTGAAATTCCTCAAGACACCCCTGGTCAAATTCCTCAACTTGATACTTTTGAAAATCTTCTGAGAACGCATATGACCTCTCCAAAACTCTTCGCACCTATATTCTGTTCACAGGTACACATGTCCGCTGCTGAATCTCTAGGTTCTCATCAACTTAACTCATTTGCAGCGTTCCTTGAAGAAAAATTGCATACCTCATCAGAAAATTCGATTGTTCAAAACCCTCAAGTGAAGAAAATGGCTGATGGTAAAAGACCTCCGAAGGGAGGAAAGAGGCCAGAAACAAATACTGCTTTTGAGATCCCTGATGACATCTATGATGAATATTGTACTCCTGATGAAGCAACTCATGGCAAGGAGAACAAAAATCAGCGCAAAGTGCGCATTCAGAAGATTGAGGAGATTTGCAAGAGAATGGAGGGAATATCGCTATGTCACTCCCAAGTACATGAAGAAATTTGCTGTTAACCCTCCATGTCCAGACCTCCATTGGCTCCTGGCCAAGAAGCTGATCCCACTAGCATCAGAAGAGGTGAGGAATTTCCTCAGGAGTGGGCTAATCGTCAAGCCAAGCTGGCCAAAGTGGCTAAAGAGGCAGTGAAGAAATTCAATGAAGATTCTGTTGCCGCCGCCGCTGAGGCCTCTGCTATCAAGCCTAAGAAGGCTATGCTGAAGAAATCAGCTGTCAAGACAAGTTCCTAAGCTGCAATGCCCTCACGGCCAAGCTCTTCAAAGCCCTCACGACCTATTCCTCAAGCAAATTCCTCAAAAGCAGCTCCAACTCCCTCAGTTGCAAAATCCTCAGCTACTCCTACAATGCCCTCAGCACCTGTGCATCTTGCCACATGCCAAAGGACTACTGGAATCTCAATTGCTTCAGGAGTCTCTGCAAGTTCTTCAGCTCCACCTCAGTCTTCAACAACTCCGACCTTGCTGAAGAAAAAGGCCACTGCTGGACGAGGCACAAGGCCAAGTCCTCACAAGAAGCAAGTCGCCTTTCAGGTTCCGTCAAGTGAAGACGAAGCTGATGATGAAGAATTAGCTGAGATCATCAGAGATCGACAACAAAGGGCTGCTAGAGCCAAAGGCAGTGCTGTGCCCCTCATGCTGGATCCAAGGAAGATCCTTGATTTCATCGATCTATGGCACAAGGATCCAAATACACCTTTGCCTGAATTAAACCTCACTCCTGGTCAAAGTCACATGTTGACGGCCTTCATAAATGAAGAGAAATGGAAATTTGAAAAGGCCAGGCAGGTGAAGAAGGCTCAGTACAAGAAGGAGCGTTTTCTGAAGAAAAATGTTGTGAAAATGTCTCCTGAAGAACTTGTGACTATGCAGGCTGAGATCAAAGCACTCAGTGATGAATTTCATGCATTCCGTGCAGATTGGCTAGGTGCCAAAGTCAGATTCGTCAGAATGGCAAAAGGATTTACTCCAAGTGTTGCAGCTTCATCGCAACCCAAATTTCCTCAGACTGGAACATTTGTTCAGTCTGCTGAAGAAAATGAAAGCGCCAGAGCTGATGAAGAAATTCTAGTCTCTGAAGAAAATGCCAGGGCAACCTCCAATATTGCGCCTGAAGAGCAATCCAGGCCAGTTGAAGCATCTGCTACTGTGCCTGAGGAATCTGAACAAGCCAGGGCAACTGCATCAATTGTGCCTGAAGAAATTCAACCAATTTCCTCTGCTCCTCCTGCACCGATGACAAGCATCAACCTTCCTTCCGCATCAGAAGCGAAGAAAACCAAGGCTGCGGAGCGAGCAGCTGTGAAGAAAAGGAAAGCATCTACATCTTCAGAGTCTTCAGCTCCCAAGAAATTGAAGACTTTGACAAGTTCAACTGAAGACCCAATTGATGCTATTCCAATATCAAGCATGCCATCAAAGGAGATCATTCCCTTTGGTGAGGAATATGAAATTCCTAGTAAATCTGATGAAGAAGATCCTTCTGCTGCTTCGACAGAGCAGATGGATGAAGAAATTGAAGTGGATACTTTCTCTTCAACCCCACTGGTATCATCGCCCATGCCTCAGTTCACAGCTGAAGAGGCAGGCGTCGAAGGAATTGATGAAGATGAGGATGTGGATATTAGGTCTACAACACCTATTCTGAATGATGACTTTTGGGAAAGTCATCACCCCAATTCACCTCTGACAACCCCGCTACATCATGTTCCTCAGTCCCCTGTGCCAACTGAAGAAATTCATACGGGCTCTGATGAACGTCAAGCTTCACTTCATTCTATTCCTGAAGAAGTTCCAGTCACTAGCGCTGATGTACATATGTCTGAAGAAATGGAGGCCAAGGCTGCTGCTGAAATTCCTCAGCCTGTGGCTCCAGTGGCTATACCTCAAGAGGCTGTGAAGACTTCAACTGTTAATCTTCAGCCCAAGCCACAGAACCCTCACTCCAAGAAGCAGAAGTTTAATGCTGGGGATTTCTTCAATGAGCACATATTCTTCACTGACTACAATCCCTATGACTCTGCTCGACTTCGTCGCAAGCGCTTCTGGACTGCAAGCCAGATGAACTTCTACTCCTCATTGTTGGTTGATAAGGATAAGATCTTTGAACATGAGCAAATTCCTCATGTAGATATGGAATCGCTGCCCTGCTTCACCCCAGTCCTCAGTGTTCTTCATGACGCTGGGTTACTCAATTTCTGCACCGACATCTGCGATTGGAATGAAGAACTCATTCTTCAATTCTTCGCCACGCTGCACATTACTGGAAATGTTGATGATGTCAATTCATGGGTATTGGACTGAATGACCGATAATACTCATTTCAAAGCACCGGCCTCTGAATTGCTTCATGCCGTCCCAGTCAGTCCTCCCACTGAAGGTGCAAGGCTTCTCTATGTTGAACCTGAACTGTCTGATCATCTGATGCAAGTGCTGATGAAGCCTTTGAAGCCAGGCCAAGCTCCAAGGACCAAATTCCTCGTCAAGGAATTGCTCTATGTGCCAAGGACAGTTTATCGCATCTTGACCAAAACCCTCAGTCCAATCAAGGGCCACAACTCTGATGATGAAGAAGTTGTTGGCATTATGAAGAATCTGCTGTTCAATATCATTCACGGTATTCCTATCAACTACCACGATTTCTTCATGAGGACTTTGGCCAATGCTGCTCTGTCACCTTTTGAGTTGAAGCCTTATGCTCCCTGGATCATGAAGTTCACCAGATCAAGGTCTTCAATTCATTATAAGGCTGATTTTCAAAATCATCTCAGCTATGCCCCCTATCGAAGTCCTCAAACGGACTATTTCCTCAGCTGACGAGAAGGGCAAGGCTGTTGTTATTGATGAAGGTACTCGTCCATTGGATGGACAGTTTCGCAAAGCTACTTCCTATTCCACCAATGATGACTCTGCAACTCAAGATTTTGCCGCCAAAGCTTCAGAACATCATCCTCAAGCCACAGCTCCGCGTGTGATGACTGATCGTGAACTTCTCCTTAGTCTTCATCAGAAAGTTGATCGAAATCACAAGTGGGTCAAGCGTCAGTTTGGTGCAATTCTTCAGAACATGACAGTCACTCAAAATACTGTGAAGAAGAATCACTACTACTTGCATGAAGTCTTTGACCGCACTTGGGCGATTCTGTCTAATCTTCATAGTACTAAAGAACTCAAGGAGATGGGCTTCCAATAGGACTTTGACTGGTCCCAGCCACCTTCGAAGAAATTCAAGAAAGTCAAAGTTCCTCAGCTTGTTGCGAGTTCATATTCTTCATCACGCGAGACGGATGAAGCTGAAGACTTGAACGACACTGCGGCAGGCCCTACCTCAACGGACGACCCCAACAATGCTGGCGCTCCTCCATCGACATCATGATGATATTCTTCAGGGGCGTTAGTCCTCATTTTTTGTCCCTTTTGGTCATTCGATGACAAAGGGGGAGAATTTTGAGTTAGTCTTCAAGCGGGTCTTATATATGGGCTATATTTTTGTTAAGTTACAACTCTTGCTTTTCTGAGGTGTTTGCTCTGATGAGTTGTAAACTTAAGTCCTATGGTGGTCTGATACTTTTGCTCTATTTTTCTGCATGCTATTTCCTCAATACCATAATGAACGCATGCTGAATTTCGTCAGACACCATATTTCATCATGCATTTCAAATTCTTCATATCATATGTTAAATGCGTGTATGAATTTCAAGATATAGAAGGAGATCTCCATGATATTACTCAACAATGTGCATTTGCTATTTCAAAGCAAATTCCTCAATTATGCACATCTTCAGGGGGAGTTCTTCTATATCTTGCAATCAAATTCCTCAATATCAGTATTTACACTTCATATGTTTATCCCCGTTGAAAACTTAACCTATATTGTCATCAATCACCAAAAAGGGGGAGATTGTAAGTGCATCTAGTGCCCCTTAGTGATTTTGGTGTATTAAAGACTTATAGGTTAAGGGACTAATGCGTTTGTGAGTGTACACAGGTCTATAAGTCTATGAGGAGTTTGTTATTTACGATGAATGTTGACCCCTAAAAATGAATGTCTTCAACTGAAGACTTTGGTTTTCTTGAAGACTTTGAAAGTGAAGAAATTGGTGTGACCCTGAAGACTTGATATTCATGCGAGGATCATGAAGCGTGAAGACTTTTGTTTCCGTAGTTTCATTTTCTTCTTCTTGAGTCATAGGAAACACCGTACTGTTAAAGGGGGTCGAGGTAAATCTAAGGAAAAGTTTCCAAGTGATGCTCAACTCAAAATCCTACACCTACCCAATCCTTTCGAGTGAAGCCATTGGAAATCTTATACAGTTTAGTCAAGTTCTTCAGTGACAGAGACGGAGTTCTTCTGTTCTCTGAGGAATTTGTTCTGACTGAGGAGTTCGGAATTCGCGAGTGCGAATTGCCTACAAGTGAGGATCATGATAGCCCTGAGGAATTTGATACTCAAATTTCTGACCGTTGTTGTGCTACGTGCCAGCTGTCCCAAAATATCTACCCACCTAACGGTCATATCATTGAAGGGCATTTATGTCTTATCATGTCGGGCTGCTCCCTAGGCTATAAATAGCCGCCCCCTTCAACCACTAGCTGGTTGGCTGCTCCAAGAAATAGATTGACACTTGTCATTTAGAGCATCCCATCCTTCGAGGACTTTGAGCGAAAATCATCAAGTGAGGAAAAACCCAAAAACCCAAACACCTACAAACCCAAAGTGATTGAGCATCACTGAAGAGATTGTTCCTGTGTGGAACCGACACTTGTTACCTTTAAGGACTGTGCATCCTCCAGACGGTTAGGCGTCATGGTCTAGAGCATCCAAGAGGAAATTGTGGATTGCCGAGTGACCGAGTATGTGAAGGTTTGGAAGTCACCTGAAGACTTACCACGAGTGATTGGGCGAGGTCTGTGTGACCTTAGCTCAAGGAGAATACGGTGAGGACTGTGTGTCCGGGACCGTGTGTCCTCAGGTTTAAATACCTAGCCGCTCTAACCAGACGTACAACTGTCACAGCAGTTGGAACTGGTCTACCAAATCATTGTCTTCACCGAGCTACTGGTTCTATTTCCTCAACCCTTTCATTTCCTCGCATACTTGCTATGTATTTGATCATTACTGTTTGAAGACTTTGACTGAAGACTTTCTCAATTTCCTCAGTTCAATTTCTTCAGTCAGTTTGTCTTCAGCCTGCTTATCATGTGTTTCACGCTACCTGTACTCTGTGCCTATTTCATTTCATCATGATGACTGTACTTATGCCATGTTATGTTTGCATCTGAGTACTTATCTCGCTGCTAAGTAGTTCGTTGCTTAGGAATTTCCTCACCTTGAAATTCCTCAGTGACGAATTTGTAAAAATTGCCTATTCACCCCCCCTCTAGTCGATATAATGCACTTTCAGCAATCAACACTATTGGAGTAACCTTTCTGAAGAAGGAACTCACTGAGTCAGTTGTACCACATCCGTCTCGACTGCCTTAAGCCATATAATGACTTATTCAGCTTTACACAATACATGTTATGTTTTGCACTTTTATTCGGGACAGAGATTCCATCAGGAACCTTCATATATATGTCCGAATCCAGTGACCCATAAAGATATGCGGTCATGACGTCCATCAACTGCATAGATAGACGATTTTGCACTGCCAAAGATATAAGATATCGGAAAGTGGTTGTACTCATTACTGGAGAATATGTTTCAGTGAAATCAATGTCGGGTTTCTGCGTGAAACCTTGTGCTACGAGCCCTGCTTTATATCTCACCACCTCATTGTTCTCATTCCGTTCCCGGAGAAAAACCCATTTGAATCCCACGGGGAAAACACTGGGAGGTGTCGGCATTGCTTCAGTGAATACCTTTCTTTTGTTAAGCGAGGCAATTTCTGCTTGGATTGCATCCTTCCATTTAGGCCAGTTAGAGCGCTTTTGGCACTCAACGATAGACCTTGGATCATGATCATTGAGAAGGGAATCTGCAATCTTTTCATCAAAATATATGCGACAATCATAGTCTTATGGTCAAATGATTCTCCAGAATCAACATAGTTGATGGAAATTTCCTGCACCCCTAGTGACCCTTCGTGATTTCCCAATACGATTGAGTCTGGGTGTTCTGATGTCCCAGTCAGTTTGTGCACACTGGAGCTGGGTTGTGGAGGTTGCCCTTCCACTGGGTGTATACTACCTGATACGTCTCCAACGTATCTATAATTTATGAAGTATTCATGCCATGTTTACAACAATTTTATATGGTTTTCGTACAATTTTATTAGAACTAACCCGGACTAACGCTGTTTTCAGCAGAACTACCGTGGTGTCATTTTTTGTGTGCAGAAATAGAAGTTCTCGGAATGAGCTGAAAATTTACGGAGAATATTTTTGGAAAATATAAAAAATACTGTAGCGAAAAGATACCAGAGAGGAGTCCCGAGGCAACCACAAGGGTGGAGGGTGCGGCCCCTGCCTTGCCGCCGCCTCGTGGACCCCCTTGACGTGTCCCCGACGCCAAAACCTCCTATAAATAGAGAAAATTTCAGAAATAAACCTAGATCGGGAGTTCCGCCGCCGCAAGCCTCTGTAGCCACGAAAAACCAATCGGGAGCCCGTTCCGGCACCCTGCCGGAGGGGGAACCACCATCGGTGGCCATCTTCATCATCCCGGCGGTCTCCATGATGAGGAGGGAGTAGTTCACCCTCAGGGCTGAGGGTATGTACCAGTAGCTATGTGTTTGATCTCTCTCTCTCGTGCTCTTGATTTGGCACGATCTTGATGTACCGCGAGCTTTGTTATTATAGTTGGATCATATGGTGTTTCTTCCCTCTCTATCTCTTGTTGTGATGAATTGAGTCTTGCTCTTTGAGGTTTTGTTATGTTGGATTGAGTATTGGATTTGAGAACACTTGATGTATGTCTTGCATGGGATATCTGTGGTGACAATGGGATGTTCTATTGATTCACTTGATGTATGTTTTGGCACTCAACTCGCGGATTCCCGAGGTGACATTGGGGTAATTGCTACTTCTTGAGCTTGCGTTGGTTTTTCCATTGAAGAGGAAAGGGTGATGCAGCAAAGTAGAGATAAGTATTTCCCTCAATTAGAGAACCAAGGTATCAATCCAGTAGGAGACAACACACAAATCACCTAGCACCTGCACAAACAATCAAACAACTTGCACCCAACGCAATAAAGGGGTTGTCAATCCCTTCACGGTTACTTGCAAAAGTGAGATCTGATAGAGATAGATAAAACTAAACAAAAGATAAAGTAAATATTTTTGGGTTTTTTTTGGTTTATAGATCTGAAAATAAAAGATTGCAAAATAGTAGATAGGAAATTAATATGATGGAAAATAGTAGATCGGAAACTTATATGATGGAAAATAGACCCGGGGGCCATAGGTTTCACTAGAGGCTTCTCTCAAGATAGCAAATAATACGGTGGGTGAACAAATTACTGTCGAGCAATTGATAGAAAAGCGCAAAATTATGACGATACCTAAGGCAATGATTATGAAATATAGGCATCACGTCCGTGTCAAGTAGACCGAAATGATTCTGCATCTACTACTATTACTCCACACATCGACCGACTCCTGCCTGCATCTAGAGTATTAAGTTCATGAAGAACAGAGTAACGCATTAAGTAAGATGACATGATATAGAGGAATAAACTCAAGCAATATGATGTAAACCCCATCTTTTTATCCTCGATGGCAACAATACAATACGTGCCTTGCTGCCCCTGCTGTCACTGGGAAAGGACACCGCAAGATTGAACCCAAAGCTAAGCACTTCTCCCATTGCAAGAAAAACAAATCTTGTTGGCCAAACCAAACCGATAATTCGAAGAGAATTACAAAGATATCAAATCATGCATATAAGAATTCAGAGAAGATTCAAATAATATTCATAGATAAGCTGATCATAAATCCACAATTCATCGGATCTCAACAAACACACCGCAAAAGAAGATTACATCGGATAGATCTCCAAGAACAACGAGGACAACATGGTATTGAGAATCAAAGAGAGAGAAGAAGCCATCTAGCTACTAGCTATGGACCCGTAGGTCTGAGGTAAACTACTCACGCTTCATCGGAAGGGCAATAGAGTTGATGTAGAAGCCCTCCGTGATCGAATCCCCCTCCGGCAGGGTGCCGGAAAAGGTCCCTAGATGGGATCTCACGGGTACAGAAGGTTGCGGCGGTGGAAAAGTGTTTTCGTGGATGCTTCTGGTGGTTTGGGAACATATGTGAATATATAGGCGAAAGAATTAGGTCAGGGGAGTCACGGGGGGCCCACAAGGTAGGGGGCGCGCCCTACCCCCTGGGCGCGCCCTCCACCCTTGTGGCCGCCTCGTGGCTCCTCCGACTTCATCTCCAAGTCTCCTGGGTGTCTTCTGGTCCAAGAAAAATCATCGCAAAGGTTTTATTCCGTTTGGACTCCGTTTGGTATTCCTTTTCCACGAAGCTAAAAAACAAGGAAAAAACAGAAACTGGCACTGGGCTCTAGGTTAATAGGTTAGTCCCAAAAATAATATAAAATAGCATATTAATGCATATAAAACATCCAAAACAGATAATATAATAGCATGGAATAATAAAAAATTATAGATACGTTGGAGACGTATCAAGCATCCCCAAGCTTAATTCCTGCTCGTCCTCGAGTAGGTAAATGATAAAAATAGAATTTTTGATGTGGAATGTTACCTAACGTATTTATCCATGTAATTTTCTTTATTGTGGCATGAATATTCAGATCCATAAGATTCAAAACAAAAGTTTAATATTGACATAAAAACAATAATACTTCAAGCATACTAACAAGGCAATTATGTCTTCTCAAAATAACATGGCCAAAGAATGCTTATCCCTACAAATACGTCAAGCATACTAACAAGGCAATTATGTCTTCTCAAAATAACATGGCCAAAGAAAGCTTATTCCTTTTCCACGAAGCTAAAAAACAAGGAAAAAACAGAAACTGGCACTGGGCTCTAGGTTAATAGGTTAGTCCCAAAAATAATATAAAATAGCATATTAATGCATATAAAACATCCAAAACAGACAATATAATAGCATGGAACAATAAAAAATTATAGATGCGTTGGAGACGTATCATGCATCCCCAAGCTTAATTCATGCTCGTCCTCGAGTAGGTAAATGATAAAAACAGAATTTTTGATGTGGAATGTTACCTAACATATTTATCCATGTAATTTTCTTTATTGTGGCATGAATGTTTAGATCCATAAGATTTAAAACAAAAGTTTAATATTGACATAAAAACAATAATACTTCAAGCATACTAACAAGGCAATTATGTCTTCTCAAAATAACATGGCCAAAGAAAGCTTATCCCTACAAAATCATATAGTCTGGCTATGCTCCATCTTCATCACACAAAATATTCAAATCATGCACAACCCCGATGACAAGCCAAGCAATTGTTTCATACTTTTAGTGTTCTCAAACTTTTTCAACATTCACGCAATACATGAGCGTGAGCCATGGACATAGCACTATAGGTGGAATAGAATATGGTGGTTGTGGAGAAGACAAAAAAGAAGGAGATAGTCTCACATCAACTAGGCGTATTAATGGGCTATGGAGATGCCCATCAATAGATATCAATGTGAGTGAGTAGGGATTGCCATGCAACGGATGCACTAGAGCTATAAGTGTATGAAAGCTCAAAAGAAAACTAAGTGGGTGTGCATCCAACTCACTTGCTCACGAAGACCTAGGGCAATTTGAGGAAGCCCATCATTGGAATATACTTCCTCCGTCCCAAAATAAGTGTCTTAACTTTGTACTAACTTTAGTACAAAGTTGTACTAAGGTTAAGACACTTATTTTGGGACGGAGGGAGTACAAGCCAAGTTCTATAATGAAAATTTCCCACTAGTATATGAAAGTGACAAAATAGGAGACTCTCTATCATGAAGATCATGTTGCTACTTTGAAGCACAAGTGTGGGAAAAGGATAGTAGCATTACCCCTTCTCTCTTTTTCTCTCATTTTTTTTGTTTGGCTTCTTTGGCCTCCCTTTTTTTTATTATTTTTCGTCCGGAGTCTCATCCCGACTTGTGGGGGAATCATAGTCTCCATCATCCTTTCCTCACATGGGACAATGCTCTAATAATGAAGATCATCACACTTTTATTTACTTACAACTCAAGAATTACAACTCGATACTTAGAACAAAATATGACTCTATATGAATGCCTCCGGCGGTGTACCGGGATGTGCAATGAATCAAGAGTGATATGTATGAAAGAATTATGAACGGTGGCTTTGCCACAAATACGATGTCAACTACATGATCATGCAAAGCAATATGACAATGATGAAGCATGTCATAATAAACGGAACGGTGGAAAGTTGCATGGCATTATATCTTGGAATGGCTATGGAAATGCCATAATAGGTAGGTATGGTGGCTATTTTGAGGAAGGTATATGGTGGGTGTATGGTACCGGCGAAAGTTGCGCGGCACTAAAGAGGCTAGCAATGGTGGAAGGGTGAGAGTGCGTATAATCCATGGACTCAACATTAGTCATAAAGAACTCACATACTTATTGCAAAAATCTATTAGTCATCGAAACAAAGTACTATGCGCATGCTCCTAGGGGGATAGATTGGTAGGAAAAGACCATCGCTCGTCCCCGACCGCCACTCATAAGGAAGACAATCAATAAATAAATCATGCTTCGACTTCATCACATAACGGTTCACCATACGTGCATGCTACGGGAATCACAAACTTTAACACAAGTATTTCTACAATCCATAATTACTCACTAGCATGACTCTAATATCACCATCTTTATATCTCAAAACAATCATAAGGAATCAAACTTCACATAGTATTCAATGCACTTTATACGAAAGTTTTTATTATATCCCTCTTGGATGTCTATCATATTAGGACTAAATTCATAACCAAAGAAAATTACCATGCTGTTTAGTATAAGTAAAGCATGAGAGTTCAATAATTTCTATAAAATAAAGCCACCGCCGTGCTCTAAAAAGATATAGGTGAAGCACTAGAGCAAAATTGCCTAGCTCAAAAGATATAAGTGAAGCAGATAGAGTATTCTAATAAATCACGATTCATGCGTGTCCCTCTCAAAAGGTGTGTACAGCAAGGATGATTGTGGCAAACTAAAAAGTAAATAATCATATAATACAAGACGCTCCAAGCAAAACACATATCATGTGGTGAATAAAAATATAGCCTCAAGTAAAGTTACCGATAGACGAAGACGAAAGAGGGGATGCCTTCTGGGGCATCCCCAAGCTTAGGCTCTTGGTTGTCCTTGAATATTACCTTGGGGTGCCTTGGGCATCCCCAAGCTTAGGCTCTTGCCACTCCTTATTCCATAGTCCATCAAATCCTTACCCAAAACTTGACAACTTCACAACACAAAACTCAAGAGAAAATCTCATAAGCTCCGTTAGTATAAGAAAATAAATCACCACTTTTGGTACTGTTGTGAACTCATTATTTATTTATATTGGTGTAATATCTACTGTATTCCAACTTCTCCATGGTTCATACCCCCCGATACTACCCATAGATTCATCAAAATAAGCAAACAACACAAAGAAAACAGAATCTGTCAAAAACAGAATAGTCTGTGAAGATACGAATTTTTATAATACTTATATAACACCAAAAATTCTCAAAAATAAGGAAAACATAGGAAATTTGTATATAAATCTCTTTTAAAATATTTCAGGGTTTTTAAATGCTCCAGTGAGTTATTAAAATTCTGTGACTGGATGCAAAAGTTTCTGTTTTTCAGCAAGATCAAATCAACTATCACCGTAAGCCATCCTAAAGGTCTTACTTGGCACAAACACTAATTAAAACCCCAAAACACATCTAACCAGAGGCTAGATGAAATATTAAAAGCAAAACAGGAACAACAAGCAAAAATAAAAATAAAATTGGGTTGCCTCCCAACAAACGCTATTGTTTAACGCCCTTAGCTAGGCATAAAAACACAAATAGATCTGGGTATTGTCATCTTTGTTATGCAATCCATAAGTAGCTCTCATAATAGATTCATATGGCAATTTAATCTTATTTCTTGGAAAGTGTTCCATGCCCTTCCTTAACGGAAATGGAAATCTAATGTTTCCTTCTTTCATATCAATAATTGCACCAATCGTTCTATGGAAAGGTCTACCAAGAATAATAGGACATGTAGGATTGCAATCTATATCAAGAACAATGAAATCTACGGGCACATAATTCCTATTTGCAATAATATGAACATCATTAATCCTTCCCATAGGTTTCTTAATAGTGGAATCCGCAATATGCAAATTTAAGGAACAATCATCAAATTCACGGAAACCTAACACATCACATTAAGTTTTTGGAATCGTGGAAACACTAGCACCCAAATCACACAAAGCATGGCACTCATAATATTTAATCTTAATCTTAATAGTAGGTTCCCACTCATCATAAAGTTTTCTAGGGATAGAAACTTCCAATTCAAGTTTTTCTTCAAAAGATTGCATCATAGCATCAACGATATGTTTAGTAAAAGCTTTGTTTTGATTATAAGCATGAGGAGATTTCAACATGGATTGCAACAAGGGAATACAATCTATTAAAGAACAATTATCATAATTAAATTCCTTGAAATCCAAAAGAGTGGGTTCGTTGCTACTTAAAGTTTTGACCTCTCCAATCCCACTTTTATTAATTTTTGCATCAAGATCTAAAAACTCCGAATCATTGGGACGCCTTTTAACTAAAGTTGACTCATCTCCAGTCCCATCTTTATCAAGATTTATTTTGGAAAACAAAGATTCAATAGGAGTCACATAAATCACTTTAAGTTCTTCATCATTATTTTCACGAAAACTAGAAGAACACATTTTTACAAACCAATCTCGTTTAGCACGCATCTTAGCGGTTCTTTCTTTGCACTCATCAATGGAGATTCTCATATCCTTTAGAGATTCATTGATATCATGCTTGGGTGGAATAGATCTAAGTTTCAAAGAATCAACATCAAGAGAAATTATATCCACGTTCCTAGCCAAATCATCAATCTTAAGCAATTTTTCTTCAATCAAACCATTGAAACTCTTTTGCGAAATCATAAATTCTTTAACACTATTCTCAAAATCAGAGGACATCTTATTATAATTTCCATAAGAATTGTTGTAGGAATTACCATAATTATTAGAGGAATTACTAGGAAACGACCTAGGATTAAAATTACCTCTATACGCGTTATTACCAAAATTGTTCCTACCAACAAAATTCACATCCATAGATTCATTATTGTTCTCAATCAAAGTAGAAAAAGGCATATCATTAGGATCAATAGGAGCACTTCTACTAGCAAACAAATTCATAAGTTCATCCATCTTTCCACTCAAAACATTAATCTCTTCAATTGCATGCACTTTTTTACTAGTGGAAGATCTTTCGGTATGCCATTGAGAATAATTAACCATAATATTATCTAGAAGTTTAGTAGCTTCTCCTAGAGTAATTTCCATAAAAGTACCTCCCGCGGCCGAATCTAAAAGATTTCTAGAAGCAAAATTCAATCCGACATAATTTTTTTGTATAATCATCCACAAATTCAAACCATGAGTAGGGACAATTTCGTATCATCAATTTCATCCTCTCCCAAGATTGTGCAACATGTTCATGATCAAGTTGCTTAAAATTCATAATATCGTTCCTAAGGGAGATGATCTTAGTGGGAGGAAAATACTTGGAAATAAAAGCATCTTTACACTTATTCCATGAATCAATACTATTTTTAGGCAAAGATGAAAACCAAGTTTTAGCACGATCTCGAAGTGAGAACAGAAATAGCTTTAATTTAACAATATCATTATCCACATCTTTTTTCTTTTGCATATCGCACAACTCAACGAAATTATTTAGATGGGATGCGGCATCTTCACTAGGAAGGCCGGAAAATTGATCTTTCTTAACAAGATTCAGTAAAGCGGCATTAATTTCATAAGATTCCGCACTAGTGGCGGGAGCAATCGGAGTACTAATAAATGTTGGGAAACGTTGCATGGAAAACAAAAAAAATTTCTACGCACACGCAATGATCTATCCATGGAGTTACATAGCAACGAGGGGGAGAGTGTGTCTACGTACCCTCGTAGACCGTAAGCGGAAGCGTTTCACAACGCGGTTGATGTAGTCGAACTTTCTTCACGCTCCAACCGATCTAGTACCGAACGCACGTCACCTCCACGTTCTGCACACGTTCAGCTCGGTGATGTCCTCGTCTTCTTGATCCAGCAAGACGGGCGAAGTAGTAGATGAGTTCCGTCAGCACGACGGCGTGGTGACGGTGATGGTGAAGTGATCTCCGCAGGGCTTCGCCTAAGCACCATGAAAATATGACCGAGGGAGTAAACGGTGGACGGGGACACCGCACACGGCTAAGACAATCTTCTGTATTGTTTGGGACGCCCCCTCTCCTCTATTTATATATGTGTAGGGACTTGGAGTAGAAGGAATAGTGCCACATGAACAGTACCACGTGAATAGTATGACACGAACAGTACCGTATGAATAGTACACATGTGGACTTGGACTCCAAAGTCCAATCCTATTCCTACTAGGACTCTCCTTTTTTCCTTCCCTAGATGTGTGGGCTTTTGAGGACTTGGTGCGCCTGGCCCAATAAGGCCAGAGCGCTCCAACCGATCTAGTACCGAACGCACGTCACCTCCACGTTCTGCACACGTTCAGCTCGGTGATGTCCTCGTCTTCTTGATCCAGCAAGACGGGCGAAGTAGTAGATGAGTTCCATCAGCACGACGGCGTGGTGACGGTGATGGTGAAGTGATCTCCGCAGGGCTTCGCCTAAGCACCACGAAAATATGACCGAGGGAGTAAACGGTGGACGAGGACACCGCACACGGCTAAGACAATCTTCTGTATTGATTGGGACGCCCCCTCTCCTCTATTTATATATGTGTAGGGACTTGGAGTAGAAGGAATAGTGCCACATGAACAGTACCACGTGAATAGTATGACGCAAATAGTACCATATGAATAGTACACATGTGGACTTGGACTCCAAAGTCCAATCCTATTCGTACTAGGACTCTCCTTTTTTCCTTCCCTAGCTGTGTGGGCTTTTGAGGACTTGGTGCGCCTGGCCCAATAAGGCCAGAGCGCCACCCCTTAGCCCATGCCAGCCCTTGGGACGTGGTGGACCCACTTGTGAACTTCCGGACCCCTCCGGAATCCTTCAGAACCTTCTGGAAGCTTCCCGGTACAATACCGAAAAAACTGCACCTTTTTCCGGAACCCAAAATATGACTTCCCATATATAAATCTTTACCTCTCGACCATTCGGAGACTCCTCGTGACGTCCGGGATCCCATCCGGGACTCCGAACAACATTCCGTCACCAAATCACATAACTCATATAACACTATATCGTCAATGAACGTTAAGCATGCGGACCCTACGGGTTCGGGAATGATGTAGACATGACAGAGACGCCTCTCCGGTCAATAACCAATAGCGGAACCTAGATTCCCATATTGGTTTCTACATATTCCACGAAGATCTTATCGGTCGAATCGCACTGACAACATACGTAATTCCCTTTGTCCGTCGGTATGTTACTTGCCCGAGATTCGATCGTCGGTATCTTCATACCTAGTTCAATCTCCTTACCGGCAAGTCTCTTTACTCGTTCCGTAATTCATCACCTCGTGACTAACTCCTTAGTCGTTTGCTTGCAAGCTTATGATGTGTATTACCGAGAGGGCCAAGAGATACCTCTCCGATACTCGGAGTGACAAATCCTAATCTCGATCTATGCCAACTCAACAAACACCTTCGGAGATACCTGTAGAGCATCTTTATAATCACCCAGTTATGTTGTGACATTTGATAGCACACAAGGCATTCCTTCGGTATCCGGGAGTTGCATAATCTCATAGTCGAAGGAATATGTATTTGACATGAAGAAAGCAATAGCAATAAAACTGAATGATCATTATGCTAAGCTAACGGATGGGTCTTGTCCATCACATCATTCTCCTAATGATGTGATTCCATTATCAAATGACAACTCATGTCCATGTTTAGGAAACCTTAACCATCTTTGATCAACGAGCTAGTCAAGTAGAGGCTCACTAGGGACACGGTGTTTGTTTATGTATTCACACATGTATTTAGGTTCCCGATCAATACAATTCTAGCATGAATAATAAACTTTTATCATGAACAATGAAATATAAAATAACAACTTTATTATTGCCTCTAGGGCATATTTCCTTCAATAAAATCATTGTTATTAGTGTTGAAAAAATCACATAATTTGGTATTCTCTTGAGCCATCGTGACAAAGCAAGCAATCCAACACACGAGCACACAAAAAGCAAACGAAAAAGACGAACGGAAGAAGGGCGAATAAAAAGGCAAATCTTTTCAAAAATCGTTTTAGAAGTGGGGGAGAGGAAAACGAGAGGCAAATGGCGAATAATGTAATGCAAGAGATGAGAGTTTTATGATGGGTACTTGGTATGTCTTGACTTGGCGTAGATCTCCCTGGCAACGGCGCCAGAAATTCTTCCTGCTACTTCTTGAGCTTGCGTTGGTTTTTCCCTTGAAGAGGAAAGGGTGATGCAGAAAAGTAGAGATAAGTATTTCCCTCAGTTAGAGAACCAAGGTATCAATCCAGAAGGAGACAACGCACAAATCACCTAGCACCTGCACAAACAATCAAACAACTTGCACCCAACGCGATAAAGGGGTTGTCAATCCCTTCACGGTTACTTGCAAAAGTGAGATCTGATAGAGATAGATAAAACTAAACAAAAGACAAATTAAATATTTTTGGGTTTTTTTGGTTTATAGATATGATAATAAAAGATTACAAAATAGTAGATCGGAAATTAATATGATGGAAAATAGTAGATCGGAAACTTATATTATGGAAAATAGTAGATCGGAAACTTATATGATGGAAAATAGACCCCGGGGCCATAGGTTTCACTAGAGGCTTCTCTCAAGATAGCAAATAATACGGTGGGTGAACAAATTACTGTCGAGCAATTGATAGAAAAGCACAAAGTTATGACGATATCTAAGGCAATGATTATGAAATATAGGCATCACGTCCGTGTCAAGTAGACCGAAACGATTCTGCATCTACTACTATTACTCCACACATCGACCGACTCCTGCCTGCATCTAGAGTATTAAGTTCATGAAGAACAGAGTAACGCATTAAGTAAGATGACATGATGTAGAGGAATAAACTCAAGCAATATGATGTAAACCCCATCTTTTTATCCTCGATGGCAACAATACAATACGTGCCTTGCTGCCCCTACTGTCACTGGGAAAGGACACCGCAAGATTGAACCCAAAGCTAAGCACTTCTCCCATTGCAAGAAAAACCAATCTTGTTGGCCAAACCAAACCGATAATTCGAAGAGAATTACAAAGATATCAAATCATGCATATAAGAATTCAGAGAAGATTCAAATAATATTCATAGATAAGCTGATCATAAATCCACAATTCATCCGATCTCGACAAACACACCGCAAAAGAAGATTACATCGGATAGATCTCCAAGAACAACGAGGAGAACATGGTATTGAGAATCAAAGAGAGAGAAGAAGCCATCTAGCTACTAGATATGGACCCATAGGTCTGAGGTAAACTACTCACGCTTCATCGGAAGGGCAATAGAGTTGATGTAGAAGCCCTCCGTGATCGAATCCCCCTCCGGCAGGGTGCCGGAAAAGGTCCCTAGATGGGATCTCATGGGTACAGAAGGTTGCGGCGGTGGAAAAGTGTTTTCGTGGATGCTTCTGGTGGTTTGGGAACATATGTGAATATATAGGCGAAAGAATTAGGTCAGGGGAGTCACGGGGGGCCCACAAGGCAGGGGGCGCGCCCTTCACCCTTGTGGCCACCTCTTGGCTCCTCCGACTTCATCTCCAAGTCTCCTGGGTGTCTTCTGGTCCAAGAAAAATCATCGCGGAGGTTTTATTCCGTTTGGACTCCATTTGGTATCCCTTTTCCACGAAGCTAAAAAACAAGGAAAAAACAGAAACTGGCACTGGGCTCTAGGTTAATAGGTTAGTCCCAAAAATAATATAAAATAGCATATTAATGCATATAAAACATCCAAAACAGATAATATAATAGCATGGAACAATCAAAAATTATAGATATGTTGGAGACGTATCAGTAATCTATGCATAGGGGTTGATGCACATTTTCGTCCTACGTTCTCCGATAGAAACTTTGGAGTGATTCTTTGTTGCACGTTGAGGGATTGTTATATGATCCAATTATGTTATCATTGTTGAGAGAACTTGCACTAGTGAAAGTATGAACCCTAGGCCTTGTTTCCAAGCATTTCAATATCGTGTGTGCTCACTTTTATTACTAGTTACCTTGCTGTTTTTATTTATTCAGATTATAAAAATATATTTCTACCATCCATATTACACTTGTATCACCATCTCTTCGCCGAACTAGTGCACCTATACAATTTACCACTGTATTGGGTGTGTTGGAGACACAAGAGACTCTTTGTTATTTGGTTGCAGGGTTGTTTGAGAGAGACCATCTTCATCCTATGCCTCCCACGGATTGATAAAACTTAGGTCATCCACTTGAGGGAAATTTGCTACTGTCCTACAAAACTCTGCGCTTGGAGGCCCAACACGAGTCTACAAGAAGAAGGTTGCGTAGTAGACATCAAGCTCTTTTCTGGCGCCGTTGCCGGGGAGGTGATTGCTTGAAGGTATATCTTTAGATCTTGCAATTGAATCTTTTAGTTTCTTGTTTATCATTAGTTTGGTTTATAAGAGAAAAGTACAAAAAAATGGAATTGAGGTTGCCTCATATGCTTCATCTTTTAAATGTCTTTCGTGAAAATGATGGAAAGGAAAATTGTGCTCAATTGATAGAAGACGAATGCAATAAAATGTTTGGCACTAAATCTCTGAATGATGAGCATGATTGCAATGTTGTTGGTATGAATTCTTTGAATATCCATGATGCTAATGATATGCAAAGCCATAAGCTTGGGGATGCTATGTTTGATGAAGATGATATTTTTAGTCCCCCAAGTTTTGATGAGAATATTTATTATGATGATAGCATGCCTCCTATTTATGATGATTATATTGATGAAAGTGGGTTTGGAAGAGTGTCAACTCTAGGTACTAATGATCCCACTATTTTGGAGGGTGTTGAATCTTTTCACAATATTGATAAAAGTGGATTTGGAGAGGTCATGACTTTATTTAGTGATGAATCCACTATTTTGGAAGAGGTTCCAATTGATTATGAGAACAAAGTTGCTATCTATGATGATTATTGTGATGACATGTATGCTATAAAGAATAATGATAACCATGAAACTTGTCATCATGATTTTAATTTTCAATTGGATTATGCCTCACATGATAGTTATTTTGTTGAGTTTGCTCCCACTACTATTCATGAGAATAAATTTGCTTATGTGGAGAGTAATAAAATTTCTATGCTTGTGGATCATGAAAAGAATGCTTTATGTGATAGTTATATTGTTGAATTCATTCATGATGCTATTGAAAATTATTATGAGGGGGGAACATATGCTTGTAGGTATTGCAATAATATCAAGTTTCCTCTCTATGTGTTGAAAATCTTGAAGTCATGCTTGTTTTGCCTTCCTATGCTAGTTGATTCTTGCTCCCATAAATTGTTTGCTCACAAAATCCCTATGCATAGGAAGTGGGTTAGACTTAAATGTGCTAGTTATGTGCTTCATGATGCTCCCGTTAGGTTTCAATTCTTATCTTTTATGTGAGCATCATTGAAATCATCATGCCTAGCTAAAAAGGCATTAAAGAAAAGCGCTTGTTGGGAGACAAACCAATATTTACCCCTACTTTTTTTGTGTGTTAACATGATTAGGCTACTATATTAATCATGTTTTATAGATTTTGTTTCAATAAAGTGCCAAGTAAAGCCTTTGGGATAGTGTGGATGATAGTTGACTTGATTCTGTTCAAAAACAGAAACTTTTGCGTCCAGTACAGAAATTCCTATATTTTACTGGAAAGTGTAAATATTCTGAATTTTTTACAGTTTATTGGTATACAAATTCTATACGTTTTCCTAATTTTTCAAAAAAATTGGAGTCACAGAAGTATGACCTCAGTTCAGATCTTTACAGACTGTTCTGTTTTTGACAGATTCTGTTTTCGATGCATAGTTTGCTTGTTTTCTAGTTTCTATGGCTTATATTGCTCAATATAAATTGTAGAAATGATAGGGTACAGTAGGAATCATGTGATAAAATTTTTGAATCTTGTATTGACAGTACCAAAGTGAATGATTTATTTTATCATACTAACTCATCTCACGAAGTTCCGTTAAGTTTTGTGTGATTGAAGTTTTCAAGTTTTGGGTGAGATATCGATATGAGGAGAATAAGGAGTGACAAGACCCGAAGCTTGGGGATGCCCAAGGCACCCCAAGGTAATATTCAAGGAAGATCCAAGCAACTAAGCTTGGGGATGCCCCGGAAGGCATCCCCTCATTCGTCTTCAACATTATCGGTAACCTCACTTGGAGCTATATTTTTATTCGTCACATGATATGAGTTTTGCTTGGAGCGTCATTTTATTTTATTAGTATTTTATCTCTGTTATTTAGAGTAATGTTTTGCATCTTTTATTTCAATAAAAGTGTCAAGTTTAGCCTTTACCATGCTTATTTTGCAAGTCTATATGTTGCTGTTTTGAAAACAGAAAGTTTTCTATCATTGTCTGAATTCTTATGGAAAGTAAGAACATGATAAAATCTTGAAATTTTTACACAATGAGTAACAACAAATTTTCTACAGTGTGTTAATTTTTCAGAAGTTTTGGAGTGAGGTAAGTATGAGTACAATTGCACTATTTACAGACTGTCCTGTTTAGACAGATTGCTGTTATGTTTGCATTGTTTGCATATGTTTGCTTGTTTAATGATTCTATTTGAGGATAGGAGGATTAAATATGCAGAGGCATTTAGTATGCAATGTTAAATAATAATTTTAGTGATTTGCTACAGTAGAGAATGATAAGGTTTTGCATTTGATTTATACTAACTTTTCTCATGAGTTCTTGTTGAGTTTTGTGTGGATGAAGTTTTTAAGATTTAGGGAAACCGTGATATAAAAGGAATTAAGGAGACACAAAAGCTCAAGCTTGGGGATGCCCAAGGCATCCCAAGTTAATATTTTAAGAAGTCTCAAGCATCTAAGCTTGGGGATGCCCCGGTAGGCATCCCACCTTTCTTCATCAAGAATTATCGGTTAGTATCGGTTGAGCCTAGGTTTTTGCTTCTTCACATGATGTGTGCTATTTTTAGAATGTCATTTTATTTTGTTTTGCTTGCTGTTTTAATAAATACTTAAGATCTAAAGTTTTATTTATGAGAGAGAGTCTTCACATAGCTACTTAATTATTTGACTACTCATTGATCTTCACTTATATCTTTTTGGAGTAGTTTGTCATTTACTCATGTGCTTCACTTATATCCTATGAGTAAATGGTTGAATGAATTGAATATCATAAATATGAAATTATATATGTTTCATATGCTTATCCCATGGGGAGTAATGACTTCACATATAAGAAGTGGAGGTGGTAAATTTATTGAAAGTTAGCAAACATAGTATTGTTCACTTGAACAATTCATGAAAGAATATTGAAGGAAGAGAGATTTCACATATAAATATACTATCTTGGACATCTTCTATGATTGTGAGGCCCATTAATTATTTTCAAACTTGAGCATATTAGTTGAAGTTGAACAAGGAAGACAACATAATGAGTTATGCTTGGGTATATATGTATAGAAGTTATATTGTTATGGATCCTCCAACATGTGGTGCTTGCTATTTAGAATCTTTTGCTAGCCAAAATTTCTGTACTAAGCGGGAATACTGCTTGTGCATCCAAAATCCTTGAACCAAGTTTCTTCCATGAGTGTCCACCATATCTACCTATATGCGGTATTTACCTGCCGTTCCAAGTAAATTTGCATGTGCCAAACTCAAAACCTTCAAATAATAATCTGTTTTGTATGCCCGAATCGCTCATGTAGTGACTAGGGGCTGTCAGTATCTTCCATGCTAGGTGGGTTATTCTCACGATGAGTGTTGATTCACTTGTCATTCACGAGAAAGTGGCTGGTAATTGGGATGCCCAGTTCCATGCTCGAAATCAAATCAAAATATAATCATCAAACAAAACTCCCCCAGGATTGTTGTTGGTATGGACCGTACCCGTTGTTTCGGATCAGCCGTGGAGTGTGATTGTTGGTGGAGGGGGATTAAAAACTTTACCATTCTGTTTGGGAACCACCTATAATGTGTCTAGCATGGAAGATAGTGAGAACTCTCAGTCGTTACGTTGACAATGAAAGCATACTTCTCAAAATTATATTCATCTCTGTTTTAAAAGCTTCGAGCTCTGGCACCTCAGCAAATCCCTGCTTCCCTCTGCTAAGGGCCTATCTTTTACTTTTATGCAAGAGTTAGTAGTATTCCTTCTCATTCCGACCTACTCTTTAGTTGGCAAGCATCATGTGATGGGGAAAGATCTAAGCATATATGGCCATTCAAATATATTTGATCATGAATTATTATTCTTGACAATTATCTATATGATAAATAAGTTGGGAGGCGAAACACTAAGCCCCTATCTTTCTCTGTGTTCGATGGATGCTATTTGTTCTAAAAATATGCTTTGAGTGGTAGCAATCATGGAAGACTATATGATAGTTGAGTATGTGGAATTTGCTAAATCAAAGCTCTTGCATAGACCCTTCCTGAAAATAAGATGAATTGCAATTGTTTGATGATTGAGAACATAATTTGTTAGTTTTCAAGAAAGTTTATGGTCTATGCTTTAACATGTGAATAGCTTGCTACTTGATCATGAGAAGTTTTATGAGATGAGCTACTGTTTATGATATATAATGATGCTAGAAAAGGTGATTGAAATTATTATTGATCAAACTTGTGCACTTGCTAGCATTCACACTTCATAAATTATTTCTTTTATCATTTACCTACTCGAGGACGAGCAGGAATTAAGCTTGGGGATGCTGATACGTCTCCAACGTATCTATAATTTATGAAGTATTCATGCCATGTTTACAACAATTTTATATGGTTTTGGTATGATTTTATTAGAACTAACCCGGACTGACGTTGTTTCCAGCAGAAGTACCGTGGTGTCGTTTTTTGTGCAGAAATAAAAGTTCTCAGAATGAGCTGAAAATTTACGGAGAATATTTTTGGAAAATATAAAAAATACTGGAGCGAAAAGATACCAGAGAGGAGTCCCGAGGCAACCACAAAGGTGGAGGGCGCCCCCCAGGGCGCGCCCCCCTGCCTTGCCGCGGCCTCGTGGACCCCCTTGACTTGTCCCCGACGCCAAAACCTCCTATAAATAGAGAAAACTCCAGAAATAAACCTAGATCGGGAGTTCCGCCGCCGCAAGCCTCTGTAGCCACGAAAAACCAATCGGGAGCCCGTTCCGGCACCCTGCCGGAGGGGGAAACCACCACCGGTGGCCAGCTTCATCATCCCGGTGGTCTCCATGACGAGGAGGGAGTAGTTCACCCTCGGGGCTGAGGGTATGTACCAGTAGCTATGTGTTTGATCTCTCTCTCTCTCTCTCGTGTTCTTGATTTGGCACGATCTTGATGTACCGCGAGCTTTGCTATTATAGTTGGATCATATGGTGTTTCTTCCCTCTCTATCTCTTGTTGTGATGAATTGAGTCTTGCTCTTTGAGGTTTTGTTATGTTGGATTGAGTATTGGATTTGAGAACACTTGTTGTATGTTTTGCGATGGGATATCTGTGGTGACAATGGGATGTTCTATTGATTCACTTGATGTATGTTTTGGCACTCAACTCGCGGATTCCCGAGGTGACATTGGGGTAATCTATGCATAGGGGTTGATGCACGTTTTCGTCCTACGTTCTCCGATAGAAACTTTGGAGTGATTCTTTGTTGCACGTTGAGGGATGTTATATGATCCAATTATGTTATCATTGTTGAGAGAACTTGCACTAGTGAAAGTATGAACCCTAGGCCTTGTTTCCAAGCATTGCAATACCGTTTGTGCTCACTTTCATTACTAGTTACCTTGCTGTTTTTATTTATTCAGATTATAAAAATATATTTCTACCATCCATATTACACTTGTATCACCATCTCTTCACCGAACTAGTGCACCTATACAATTTACCACTGTATTGGGTGTGTTGGGGACACAAGAGACTCTTTGTTATTTGGTTGCAGGGTTGTTTGAGAGAGACCATCTTCATTCTACGCCTCCCACGGATTAATAAACCTTAGGTCATCCACTTGAGGGAAATTTGCTACTGTCCTACAAAACTCTGCGCTTGGAGGCCCAACACGAGTCTACAAGAAGAAGGTTGCGTAGTAGACATCACTACCCATCAGGTGTTTGTCAAAGTTGAGTTGACCTGCATTTACTGACTCCGAGGTTTTTCTCCTAGATTTCCTTTGCTGCTTGCTAGAAGCATGCTCCAGGTCAGAGGCCGTACTACTCCCCCTCTTTTTAGGAATAGGGAGTTGAGTGATTTTTATTGGTACCTCCACTCTTTCTGGCGCGTTTCTGGCCGGATTTTAGGATTTTGTAACACCTTTCAGATCAGTAAATGAATCTGGCAGATTATTTGCAAGATGTTGCAAATTAATGATCTTCCGAACTTGAAGTTTGGTCTCTTGGGTACGTGGATCAGAGGATGAAATAGCATGAGCATTCCAATCAATTTCCGGGCATTCTTTCTGGTACTTGAAATCTCCCCCTAATGCCGGAAAATGTTCCTCATTAAATATGCAATCATCGTGACGGGCTGTGAACAGATCCCCAGTCAGGGGTTTTAGGTACTTGATAATCGACGGCGATCTGTACCCCACAAGATCCCCAACTTCCTGTGTGGGCCCATAGATGTCCGCTGTGGTGGTGAGATCAGGATGTATGCAGCACATCTGAACTTATGCAGATGGGAAATGCTTGGAGGATTTCCACGTACCAACTCCAGAGGGGAAGAACCGTGATATGCACTTGGCCTCAATTGTATCAAGTCAGCAGCGTGTAAAACAGCGTGACCCCAACAAGAGGTTGGCAAGTTGCAATTCATCAACAAAGGTCTTGCAATGAGTTTGATCCTCTTAATCAATGATTCAGCCAAACCATTTTGTGTATGGACATATGGAACATAGTGTTGAACTTCAATCCCCAAAGCCATGCAATAATCATTGAAAGCACATGAGGAGAATTCTGCAACATTGTCCATTCGAATTGACTTAATTTGACTTTCTGGATAATGGGCTTGCAACTTAATGACTTGCCTCATTATCTTGGCAAATGCATGGTTCCGGGTGGATAGAAGACACACATGTGATCATCGTGTAGATGCGTCAATGAGAACCATGAAATACCTGAAAGGTCCAGATAATGGTTGAATGAGACCACAAATGTCTCCTTGAATACGTTCAAGGAACTGAAGTGGTTCAGCTTGTATTTTGAGGTGCGAGGGCCTCAAAATTAGCTTTCCTGCGGCACAAGATGTGCACACAAAATCTGAAGATTGAGGAAATTTTGACTCAAGCAAATTATGACCAATGGAATTGCTAATAATTTTTCTCATCATCCCGATTCCGGGATGGCCTAGGCGATCATGCCGAGTTTGGGATGCGTTAACATTCTGAAAAATTACTTTATAAGCAACATGTTCCACGGGTTTGATGTACGTATAGTACAAACCAGACGATAGAGAAGGAATTTTCTCATGTACCTTTTTGCCATATCCGTGATCTTTAATAAAGAGTAGATACTCCTCTTTGTTGTCTTCATGGGTTTCAATATGAAAACAATTTTTACGGATATCTCGAGAACTGATCAGGGTACGTGAAGAATCAGGATACAATAAAGCATCCTCAATCGTCACTTGTGTACCACTTGGGATGGTGAATATGGCACGTCCAGTACCAACAATCACTGTATCACGTTGAACGATAGTTAGAATATCTCCATTCATCTTTTTCAGAGTTTGGAAATATTTCATCTCCCTCAGTATGGAGTTTATGGTACCACTGTCCACAAGGCATAATTCCTCTTTCATCGGATTGTCCCCGTAGAGAACGGCGGCGAGTGCTCCCTCCCTTCTTTCTTTCTCTACTGGTTTTCTTGCTCTCGCTGGCTGTTCGAGCGTGCTGATAACGTGTTCGAGAAAATCAAATCTCTGTTGGATTGATGGTTACAGGCGCTACTTATACCATCTGGAGAGACACGAGCGAAGGGAGGCGTCGGTTCCAGAAGGCAAGAGCGAGAGGCGTCTGTGCGGGACAAACCTCACGACGGTTTGGGCAAGGGGAGATTTTCTCCTAATTACAAATTGTAATTAATTCTAACAGTGATAAAGTGGTGACCGAGAGGGTCTTTCTGCGACGCGCCTCTGACACTTTTTTTTAAATTTCTTGCGTTCCTGCAACACTGGCACCCGCTGTAACACCCCAAAAATTTAAACACATTTTTATTAAGTAAAATTTGTCCAGAAATAAAATTTTGATTTATAACAGGTCCTTTAATAATTTTAGAGCCTTTTCTGTTTCTGACTTTCAAAATTCTTGCTTCCATATAGAAATTTTTGGAAATAATATTATGGGCTTTGGTGGTTTTCCTAAACCATTTCATTTATACCTTAATAACAGTAGGAATTATTTTCATAATAAAAATTTCCCAAAAACAATTCCTTTAATAGCTATTTCAATACTTTAAATGCCTTTGTTGCACTATAACCATTTTAAATATTTCTTTCAAAATTCCACAAAAATTATGAGAGGTCATGTGATGCCTACAGATCACTTTTATGCAAAAACCTAACTTGGTCTTTTGGAAATTTTGAGTGAAACTCCCTCTTTTCCATTCTGTCCATTTTCTAGGTTATAACTACAACCCCAATTTTCCTTGCTCCAAAATTCTGAAATTTTTCCCACTTATAGTCCTTCCAACCAAACCCTTAACTCCAGAAGCTCAGCCCCATATGAATTTTGTGAAGCCACCAAATAACCTCCTGTAGTTTCTGTCCAGAAATGAATTCTGGTAAAACTTGCATTAGAAAGTTTTCTCTTTTCACAAACCAACTCCACCACCATCTCTATCATCCAAAGAGACACTAGCCTGCCAAGTATCATTTTCATAAGAATTTTCTAAATGGCCCTAGCATTTTGTCAAACAGGTGATGTGCATGGCAGAGTTTGGCCAAGTTTTAAACTGGCATTTGACAATAGCTCCTCTAGCCAAATCAACATGTCCACAAGCCTTACCATCTAGAGGAGCCCCATCCTGCTAAGTCTCACTTGAAAAAAAATGCTTCTAGGGCCTCATGGCATTCTGACGAGCATGTTGCGTTCATGTCCAGTGCGCGCACAATGCTCGTTTAGCAGGCTCGGCCTCGCCCTCGCACCGCTGCTCTGCCACCTCCCCCGCACGTTTTCCACCCTCCACAGCTTCATGAGCAAGCCAGGTACCCCACCGACACTCTTCCCTGACCTCTAGCGCCGACCAGCCGCCGTCCGCACCGTCCACCGCCGCTGGCGTTTCGGGCACGGCTCTGCCAGGACGCGTGGCGCGCCCTTGAGCCAGCCAGCCACCCCGGCGTAAATACGAGCGGCCACCGTCCTCACCGACTCCGCCGACGACCACCAACCTCGCCACCGGCCTCTGAACGCCATCAATGGCCGCCGCCGCCGCCGTCTGCTGTGGACGGCGCCGCCCTAGCATCCTAAGCCAACCAGCCCTCCCTCTCACATAAATTTCGATGGTCACCGTTCTCACCAACCTCTGCCGTCCACCACCGACCACGCCAGCTACCTTAGCCGCCATCAATGGCGAGGTCCGTCGTGGCCATTCTCTGAAAGCAACGAACCGACGTCGCCCGCCTATAAAAGCCCCCTCTGAGCTCGCTCCTCTCATCTCCACCACTCCTCCATCCCCCATAAGCTCTCCCGAGGCAGCCAAACGACTGGAAACGGCCGTCATCTCCATCTCCGGCGATCAAGGCCGCCGCCATCTCTCGGATGATTCCGAGCCAACCACGGCCTCCCCACCAAAAACTCCTCCACCACTAGCCTCCTGGAGCTTCTGTTGGTTGATTCCCCCTCTCAATTTTGCTCAAGGGCCGCCGTAGAAGAAAGGCCCATCCTGCCCGATGCCGCCGTCCACCGGGAAGATCGCCGCTGGCGACTCCGTCCACTCCGGCTACCAGGAAGGGTACCCACGGGACCGCCTCGAACTACTGAACTCGTGGGTGGCCTCGGTTTTCCGAACGGCGCCACCGTTCGCCGGCAACCGCCGCCGGCAGCGGCCTCCTCTGTTCTGCCATGGAAGGGAGGCGCGGGGCTGACCAGTCAAACCTGACTGCTGGGCCTGCGGGACCCACCGTCAGTGACTGGGGGTCACGGCCCACGACGATAAGTGGAGGCGTATTTGCCCTTGTACGCTTTCATCTCCGGAACACGTATTATTCTGAATGCATCTTCGACGTCGGCAGCCTCCCGCGCAGCCGGACGACTGGGCTCGGCCCAGTAACGCTTTACGGCTAATCAGCGCTCAGGGCGCGCTCCTGTCCTTATCCTTTTTCTTTTCTCAGCAGTTTTCAAATATTTCCACAACAGTCTTTTTAAATCCAAATTTTATGATTCAAATTTTTGTAGATTCCTAAAATCATTCTGTATTATTCCAGCCTAGGTGAACATTTTTCCTAAACTCTGTTTCCACTGGATATTTTAAATAGTCCATTTCTTTAATTATTTCAACTTAGAAACTCCCTAAGTAAATCATCTTAACTCCAAATAAATTGATTCTTTTTCTGTTACTCCTTAATTTTCATCTAGTTTATTTTAGTATTTATTTCAAAATTTTCCAGACAATTTTTTTAGCACTGTTTTAGCTCTATGTGGTAATTTAAATGTTTTTGAAAATAGGAAATGGAGGGAAGGTAAAATTTTCAAACTTTTGGAATGCACCCCACACTTCTGCATGCTCAAGGCAAGCATCTTGAACACTTGATATGGTGAATTGCATGGTTATATTGTTTGCAAGAATAAATGAAATCATACATAGGTTGAGTTCGAATAAAATTTGCATACATGTAGTGATGGCATGTTTCCTTGTACCGTGCATCATGTGCTTGTCTTGACTAACTTGCAGGAGCAGGTATAAGTAAAATACAATACCAACAGAAGGGTGATCACGTTGAAGCGTGATCATGCCTTGTTGATTATGCATGTTGGTGCATGCAAGGGTTGTGGCCGTGTTGGTATTGCTGTTGAAAGAATACTTTGTTGTGCTAACCACTGCAGGAAATATTTGAGCCTCCTGAGTCGACCGTAGATCGAGTCTTGTTCCGGTAACCCCCGTACTTGATTCGTGCTGCCACTTGTCCCTGCCATAGGTGGGGTATGGTTTAGTAAGTTGTTAACCCCTTTCCGTGCACACACCACATAGAGGGCTATGATGAGGGTTTCCATGGCCATGGACTAAATCCTGTCATCGGGTCAGGGGGCATGGGTGTATCCGGTTGTAGCCGAGAGGGGGGCACCCCTTGTAATCTGCGCGTATGAATAGTGATCCCATGCTACTCGAGATTGTAGTCTCCCCGACTTAGAGTTTTTCTTGAACGATGTTTTGGGTGATTCCTGGCATCCGAAAAGTTAAGTTGGTGTGTGCTGGTCAGGTGTGTTTTCAACCCAAAGACCGTAATGGGAATTAGTCAGCGTCTTGGTGCTGGCTAAAGAAATCCTTTTCTTGTGGGTAACGAGTACACCCTCTGCAGAGTTATACCTATTCGAATAGCCGTGTCCGCAGTTAAGGACTACAGTCTGGGTTGGTCAAGTGTCGGTCTTAGTGTCGGTCTCCGGAGAAAATAATTAAATTGAGCCTGAATTATTTTGCAGGATAATTATTGTCACCCTGATGCTACCATGAATATTTTTGCTATGCATATTGATATTATTGTGGTTATGCATATTATTGTGGACTAACCCGTTTCTCTTATTTTATTTTCCTGAGTGTCTCAGGGGCTGGCTAGACTACCCCGGGCATTTGATTTTATTTTCAAGACCGACCGTGGCGTCACTTTTTGACACCCGACTGGCATTTCTTTTCAAGACCTCTCTGTGGCGTCTCTCGAGTTCTCAGGCGGTCTATCACGCCACTACTCTTGTGGATACCCGATTGGCATTTTTTTTCAAGACCGACCGTGGCGTCACTTTTTGACACCCGACTGGCATTTCTTTTCAAGACCTCTCCGTGGCGTCACTCTAGTTCTTAGACGGTCTGTTACGCCACTACTCTTGTGGACACCCGATTGGCATTTCTCTTACCTTTCCTTGTTTTATGACTAACAAGTTATATTATGTCTCTTTTTGCACCATATCACTGTTGCCATGCCATGTTTTAAATTTTCAGTCAGCATGAGCATAGCATTTAATCCAAGATGAGCATATGCATTCGGTATATCTTGTGTTTATAATGTTTGCGAGTACATTTCAACGTACTCACAGGCTTGTCCTTGACTATTTACTTGACCAGGTCAGGATTTCAGCAAGGAGTACTACCACGACGTCCACACGGAGCCTAGGATAGCAGCCACGTGGGATAGAAATTATTCAGGTCAGCCGTTCCTGTGGGAATGGAGCCCCATCGACGTTGGAGAACCACGAGTCATTTCCATCATCCATCATCAGAATCATTATTGTATCATTAGACCTTTATGATCTTGTATCCAATTCTTGTAATTGCTTGGTAATCTGTAACAAGGACGTGTCCGACAGTAACAGTAATCCTGGGGCTGGTGGTGACACGGGGGTTAATTTCTGAGATTTTGGGTCCCCGAAATCCGGCCCCGACACCCGCTGGATAGGCAACGGGACCTGGCGCGCCTTGGGCGGATGCTGGTTGCACTATAGGCCATGGCTCGTCGACTTGCTTCGCCGGTGACTGCAGTTCTTTTCAGCGATTCTCCCAGAATCACCCCCCTCCCCAGCTTCTCCCAGAATCGCCACTCCATACTTTTTTTACAATCCTAACTAATTAGACCTTAATTAGCTAGGATTGTAAAAAATATATGAAGTGGCGATTATGGAGGAAGCTGGGGAGGGGGGCGATTCTCGGAGAATCACCCAAAAGAACTGGCCCTTGATGTGTCGACCACTTGGTTGTTTTTTCTTATGCTTTTTCTTTTTTTATGGGCATGCTTGTGCTGTGCCTCAACAGATTATGTGTGTAGGTTGTTTTATTTATAAAGCAGGGCAAAAGTCTGTTTCGAGGTGGTTCTGCACCTCGTTAGATGCCCTATGCACATAGACGAAGGGGTACTGATATTTAGGATGTTTTGTCCGTCTTCTGAACATTGCAAAAGACAACGAACACCTCTGCGTCAAAGCAGAAAATGATTTGGGTTGCAAGTTGCAACACGAGCAGCAGACAAATGAAATACCCGGTTTACCAACGGCAACAAGCAGCTAGCGCACATGAGGTCGTCACAAACTGATAGAGCAAGGTGGAAGGTTCACATAAGCGCAAGAGCAGACAGAAAATTCACCTTCAGACTTAAATCAGAGTCGTCACATCACATCAACCAGTCGATTGCTACCAACCACCCGGATCACGAGGAGCAGGAACCGGCCTGCGCAGCTCGCTCTCGCCGTGGGCGAAGCGGCACCCGTCGCCATGAGTGCAGCATCCCCTGGCGTAGTGCCCGCACAGCTTAGTCTTGAAGCTGTCTAATTGCCATCCGCCGCCGTGGGACGTCGTGTTTCCTCCCGCCGCAGGCGAAGGGGCACCGCCGCCGTCGTGGTTGACAACGTGGATCAGCTGCTCCATGGCCATATCGTAAGCGTTCTTGATCTGGTCGAACGTGCCCTCCAGCTCCACGTTCTTCAAGTCGGCGTCCCAGTCGTGGTCGCGGACGCGCAGCCTCGCGCCGCTGGCCCGGGATATCTGCTTTATGGTGGCTCCGCCACGCCCGATGATGGCGCCCGCGAGGGACGCGTCCACGCTGATCTTGGCCGTCGCCGAAGCGCCGAAGCTTGCCACCGCTTCCTTGCGGGGGTCGGGCGCCGTCTGTGCTTGTTGTGCATGGTCACCGGTGGGAGTTGGTTCCATGGGTGGTGGCGTCGCGTTGTCCGTGGACAAATGCTTGGCTGGCTTCTCCTCGCCTTGTGCCGGTGGAGGAGCAGGAGCTGCGCCACTCAGGATGCTCATTTTCTCGACGGCCAGGTAGCCTCCCGGGACGTCGTGGATGAACCGACAGTTGTCACCAAAGCGGCAACCTGCAGTACTGCACGATGGGAACATCATGCGGATAAACAACCGAACCAGCCGAATGCAAACAAAACAGGAACTGTTGAAATAGTATTCGAGTACCTGAAGAATCTGATGCATGGCTTCGATTTTCTTCCTACGCCTGCTTCAAACGACTCCGGCTCTGCTTCAGCAAAACAATCGATCATGGGGTTCAAAGTAAATAAGATAGCTCTGAATGGAAGTTTGTCCCCCCCCAAAAAAAAAGATAGCTCTGAATGGAAAATCTGGAGACGAAACGACGAAGCCAGTTTCTTTCGCCTGGACACCACTGGACTCACCTCGCGCTCGCTGAGGCAATTCCGACCTCCCTTGGCGTCCAGGTGCTTCTCTTCCAACGGAGCGGGCAGCCCAAATCTCCGCGCTAACCCAAAGTTTCACGTCGTCGGGGCGCTTGGACAGGTCGACGCCGGCGGGCAGCACCTTGCAGGCGTCGGAGCTGCCGACGGCGAGCAGGAGCTCCCTCGAGTACATGATCCTCTGCCCCTCCCTTACATGGATCGGCCCCGGTCAGATATATCAGATCAGTCAGGAAGGAACTAAGCACGATGGGCAGTCGCATGCAGCATGAACAGGCGTGCGTACCTGGGCATGGCGACTGGGGTAGGAACAGTGGCATCGTCACGGGGCGCCGAGCTCATGTCGCCGGCAGCGGAAGTTCAGTCTAATACATGCTGTTTCTTCGGTGGCTCACTGCGTCGCCAAGAAGAAGTAGGCAATGGCGTGAAAAAAGCCAGGAGCAGAGAAGTCGCAGTATGTAAATATCCCTGGGGTGGGGGAGGCCAGTGGACGTACGGCCGGCGGCGCCCTCCTCCTATGGTAAATAATGGAGGGAGCGTTACTGGTAAATTGATTGACGGGACAAGTCCCGGCGCAAGCTCGATCGCCAATCAAGAGCCTTGGCCTCTGGCACAGTCCCGCATGCAGGAACGAGGCGTCGCTTGTGACGTTGATCCATCGCGACGATTGGCTGGTGCAACTGCTTCAACCGCTGCATTCGCATTCAGCTTCTTCGACTTCTTTTTTTTAGACAAAAAGCATGCACCCGACTTTATATATAAAGCCATATAGTAGCCTGGCGGCGCGCTAGGGTTCCAAACTTCCCCTTACGGCGCGCTAGGGTTCCCACAATTCTATCCGATCTGCACCAATTTCCGCCCGATTTCTCACGTTGGATTAATCTTCGGGTCGATCTACACGTGATCATCCATACCAGATCAACCTAGGAGAGCTGGAACATGGCTGGAACGGCGGCAAACAAGCCCTTGATGGGGAAGGCGTCTGGCAGTGGCGAAGCAGGGGGTTCCCGTGATGGGGGCTGCAACCTGGAGGACCGGTTTGTTGGACTGAACCTCCATGGGGAGGAGGAGGAGGATCTTGACCTCTCTGATGAGATCGAAGGGCTGATTGAAGAAACAAGGTGGATAGCGATCTTTAGGGTTCATACCCTGAGACCTTTCAGCCATACGGCGTTGTTCAAATCGCTGAGCAATGGTTGGGCGCCGGCCCAAGGGGTGATCTTCAAGGCGAAGGGTGAGAACCTTTTCTTGGCACAATTCATGTGCCTGGGGGACTGGAAAAGGGTGATGAACAATGGCCCGTGGCTGTTCCGGAACGCTGCAGTGGTCCTGGAAGAATATGATGGCATAACGAACGTCCATGAATACAAGCTTGATAGAATCCCTGTGTGGGCTAGGATCGTTGAACTGCCAGATGGTTTGATGAAGAAGAAGGAAATTGCTGAGAAGATAGCGGCGAAAGTGGGAATTCCACCGTTTAACGTGATAGTGAATGAAGGAAGGATTAATCCTAGGAAGCACCTCAGGGCCCGTGTGTTTGTGAAGCTAGATACCCCGCTGGTACGTTTTGTGCCGTTAACCCTGAAGGAGAGCAAAAGGTACCCTGTGGAGTACGAAAAACTTCCTGAGTTCTGTTACTTCTGTGGCCTCATCGGTCATACAGTTTTGGAATGCGGTGATGGTATACACAGGGAAGAGGAATGCGAATGGGGTGAATGGCTCTTGGTGAACTTTGATGCCCAGGTAAACCGTGGGAATGGCAATGACGCTGGTCGCGGAGGAGGACGAGCGGGCAGAGGTGGAGGCACTGAAGGGGGAAGAGGTAAGGATGGAAACCCGAACCTGGAAGAAAGTACTGACATGATGGTCGATAAGAGGCTTGACAATAATCCCGGCGCTTTGGTTCCGCTAGCACGCAAACGCCTAATCGGCCAGGATGGTAATGCTGTTGCGAGACTTGCAGGCCCGGCAAATCCTATACCCGGGTTTGTGAATGACAAGGTGAACCTGATTGAGAGTAAATCAGTTGAACCTGTGGATAAGAGTTTATTAAGCACCCCGCAGAAAAATACATGATCCCAAAAGGTAGAGGGCTGACCCGAGTGCGTCAGAGGACGTAACAGCACAGCAATCGGCGACCTCCTTCGAGGAGGATCGCCGGGCACAATGAAAACATTAAGCTGGAACTGCCGTGGTATGGCCAGTGCCGCGGCAGAAAGGGCTCTTCTGGATATCCAGAAGCAGTGGGGGCCGGATGTCGTCTTCTTGTCCGAGACACAGCTGAACACAGCTAGGGCAAACAAACTGATGAGGAAAATGAAAATGGACCGGGTGGAGGTTGTGGAAAGCGTGGGGGCTAGCGGCGGTTTACTCCTGTTTTGGCGTAATCCCGTTGTGATTAGCATAAAGGATAAGACAAAGAATTTCATTGATGCAGTGGTGGGAGGGACACCGGAAGAGCAATGGAGACTCACAGGATTCTATGGTGAACCCAAGTGGGAGAATAAACACTTGTCATGGAGTTGTTTACGTGGTCTGCATCAACAGAACCAAATTCCATGGGTAGTTGTGGGTGATTTCAACGAGATTCTATACTCGCATGAGAAGGAGGGGGGAGCACCGCGGCCAGTTAATATGATGCAGAACTTCAGGGATGCACTGGTTGACTGTGAACTCGAGGATATGGGTTTTGTCGGCGAGCAATTCACGTGGAGAAGACACAGATTGCGGGAACGCTTGGACAGAGCAGTTTGCAATGGATCTTTCCTTGGCTTGTTCCCCGCTGCTGTAGTCACAAATGCAACCCACACAAAATCGGATCACCGGCCGGTGGTGATCGACTTGGAAGGTGCAGCAGGTATGGACCAGCAGCCTTGCTCGAGACCAAAACAGTTTGAAGCTCGCTGGTTACAGGAGGAGGAGATGCTGCAAAGGGTCACGGAGGCTTGGGAGAGGACATGCATGACTGATTGCTTGGCACGCCGCACGACGGCGGTCCACCAGGATCTGCATAAATGGGACCGGGAAGTCCTGAAAGCACCTCATCGTCGCTTGAAGGAACTAAAGGAGGAGCTGGAACAGCTGCGATCGGGGCCGCTCACTGACGAGTCGGTAGATAGGCAGCGCAGTTTACTGATTGAGATTGAGGAGACCATGGAGAAAGAGGAGATTTACTGGGTCCAACGCAGTAGGGCTAATTGGTCGAAGTTTGGAGACAGAAACAAAAATTATTTTAACAACTTTGCCTCAGCCCGTAAGAAAAGGAACTACATTCGGCGATTAATGGATGAAAACGGTGGATGGCAGGAGGATAATGAGTCAATGAAAAATCTTATAGATAATTATTTTCAGAATCTGTTTACTTCAGTGGTTGATGTACTGAATATGGATGTGATTAATAAAGTGATACCGTGTGTTACTCCCTACATGAATGAAGCGTTATTGGCACCGTATACCGAAGAAGAAGTTAAGCGTGCCCTGTTCAGCATAGGCGATTTGAAAGCGCCGGCCCCTGATGGCTTACACGCGATTTTTTATAAAAAAATTCTGGCATCTAGTGGGAGATGATCTAGTGAAAGAAGTGTTGGAGGCGGTGAATACTGGAACCATTCCTGAAGTGGAATACCACTACTATAGTCCTAATTCCGAAGGTTGACGTTCCAGAGAGGGTATCTCAGTTTAGGCCTATAAGTCTATGCAACGTTGTTTACAAGGTGATATCAAAGATGCTTGCAGCACGACTAAAAGTTTTCCTCCCTGACATAATTAGTGAGACACAAAGTGCATTTGTACCTGGTCGGATCATAACAGATAATGTGATTGTTGCATATGAATGTCTCCATACAATGAAGAAGAAGAAGAAGGGGAAGGTAGGGAATTGTGCAGTAAAACTTGATATGCACAAGGCCTACGACAGGGTCGAATGGGTTTTTCTTAAGGCGATTCTTGGCAGATTGGGCTTTGAGGAGAGATGGATTGATCTGATTATGTCATGTGTGACTTCAGTGGAGTACAAAGTACAGTTTAACTCAAATGAGACTGCACCATTTCATCCCACTAGATGCTTGAGACAAGGGGACCCACTGTCTCCCTACCTCTTTCTCTTATGTGCAGAAGGGCTCTCAAACTTAATTGCCTTTGAGGAAGCAGCGGGTAACCTCAAGGGTGTCCAGGTGTGTCGTGATTCTCCTACCATATCCCACTTACTATTTGCTGACGACTCGTTGATCCTTATGAGAGCAGATACGGCGAATGCGAACACATTAAAGAGGATATTGGATGATTACTGTTCGGCCTCTGGACAGATGGTGAGTGTAGCAAAATCATCGATCTACTTCAGCCCCAATACAGATGTTGACAGTAAAGTGGAGGTGTGCCAGATCTTGGACATTATGACTGAATCTCTATCTGATAAGTACTTGGGCCTTCCCTCTATGATTGGGGTAGACCGAGTTGATTGTTTCAAGCATATTATAGAGAGGATCCAGAAGATGATAAATGGGTGGAAGGAAAGAACACTATCTTATGGTGGTAAGGAAGCATTGATAAAAGCGGTGGCCCAAGCCATCCCTACGTATGCGATGAGTGTGTTTAAATTCCCAAAGAAAAATTGTAAGGGGATCACTGATGCCATATCGCATTATTGGTGGGGTGACAGGGAAAACCAACGGAAAATGCATTGGTTCGCTTGGTGGAAAATGTGCATTCCAAAGGAGAAAGGAGGGATGGGTTTCCGTGATATACACAGTTTTAATTTGGCGCTTCTAGCCAAGCAGTGTTGGAGACTCATTGAATACCATGACTCGTTATGTGCAAGGGTCCTGCGTGCGAAATATTACCCTAGTGGTGAATTACTCAACTGCAGTTTGAAGAAAGGTTCTTCCTTTGTGTGGCAGAGTATTTGGGCAGGAGCTCAGACTTTCAAGAAAGGAAGTATATGGAGGGTTGGAAATGGCCTCAAGATAAATATATGGGAGGATTGCTGGGTGCCGAATAGCTCCTCCAGGAAAATCATCACTCCACGCGGAAATAGAATGCTAACCCGGGTTAATGAGCTCATTGATCCAGTATCCGGAGAGTGGGATGAGAACCTCATCAGAGATAACTTTTGGTCGATTGATGCTGACCGTATAATGCAAATTCCTTTGCATCAGGATGATACTGAAGATTATGTGGCATGGCACTTGACGAAGACGGGAGTGTTCAGCGTTCGTTCTGCCTACTATAAACAATGGGAAGATTCGTATGGTAGCACTGAACCGAGCCCTCTCTCGAGTGGGTCTGCGCCACACCCGATTTGGAAGAAACTATGGAACCTCAAAGTGCCAAACAAAGTGAAAATCTTCATTTGGCAGACATTACATAATGCTATTCCTTGTTTTGGCATGCTTGCTGATCGGCACATATCTACTTCGGCACAATGTCCGGCCTGCAAACAACACGCGGAGGACGTGGCGCATGCGCTCTTCGGATGCATGCGGGCCGGCATAATCTGGTCTCTACTTGGTTTACAGGAAGTAGTAGCAGCGGCCGGACCACCAGGGAAGTCGGGAGCTGAGATTCTAGAGTTCCTGCTGTGTGATAAGTCGAGTCAGACAAACTACTCTGATGTGATTGAGATGCCGGAGATGATCGCAGTGACTAGCTGGCATATTTGGTGGCAACGGAGACAGATAGAAAAGGGAGAGGAAGTTCAGAATATGGAAAGATCAAGCCAATCCATACTAGCTACGGCCCTTAACTTTGTTCGAGCAGCGACACCGAAGTTTTCCCCGGCAAGAACTAACAGATGGGCAAGGCCACTGAATGGCCAACTGGTCTTGAATACTGATGCTTCTTTTTTAGAGGATCACACGGGTTCATGCGGTGCTGTGCTAAGAGACCACTTGGGTTTTTTCATTGCGGCATCCACAGCAAAATTAGACCATGTGGCTGATGTCGAATCGGCGGAGGCAGCTGCGCTCTTGGAGGGACTAAAGCTAGCCCGCTCGATTGGTGCACATACCCTCGTTGCTCGGGCGGATAACATTACAGTGGTGGAGGCGATGGCAAATAATTCTGGACAATCAATGGTGGCAGGACCCATACTTGATGAATGTTGTTCTCTGTGTTTAGAATTCGGGAAGGTCTTTTTTCAGCATTGTAATAGAGAATCCAATATGGTTGCTCATAGGCTAGCTCAAAGGGGAAGGGACGACCCACCAGCTTTGTGGTTGGACGACCCTCCTAGTTTCATTTCGGTTTTACTTGCGGATGATGTAAGCATTGTTTGAAGTAAATAAAGCTAGCCGGAAGGCCTTTCCCTCAAAAAAAATAAAATAAAGCCATATAGTAGCAACAACCAACAGAGTCCACACAAGTCAACCAAAGTCAACAAACCGCCCAACACAGGGCACACGGAACATGAGGACATCAGTTCAACGGCACGCATGCCCGATAAAAGCAAAAAGGGGCACGCATGCCACCACCTATGCACACAGAAGGCCCAGCAGCTACGACGAAGCGCGTGCGGACGGAGATGACATCAAGTTTGCAGACACCCGCACTTTGTTGATCAACACCTCCATACCATCACGGTCCGCCGGTTTAATCAATAATTTCCACTGCTGCAGGAAAATACACATTTTAAACAGGACGTCAGCGGGCTTATTAGGAAAAACACCCTCAATGGTGAATTTGTTTCTGGTAGTCCAAAGCGCCCAGCAGGGGGCGCCCAATCCAATCCAAAATAGCCTCCTGGACTGACCCTATAAATTAGCAGTCAACAAACGGACGTCGGAGAAAGAGCTAGGGGCCCAGGAGGTGTTCAACCAAGATCGGACACACCCCCAAACCAGCTTGGCCAAAACACAGTGGAAGAAAATATGATTAGTATCTTCTAGGGTAGAGCACAAAGCATAGTAGGCAGAACCAGGACCATTCTGCTTCTGAATCTGATCGGCGGAAGGTAGCCGGCCCCTAAAGGCCTGCCAGAGGAAAATGTTGATCTTCGGGGGAATACTGGCCGCCCAGATTTGCTTAAACTTGTAGGAGGGGTTATCAGAAATAAGCCTAGCATACAAAGACTTGACTGAAAACTTCCCAGACGCAGTGTGAGGCCAGGAAATGGAGTCCGCCTCCTCTGAGAGAACGGGGAACAGAGCAGCAAGACGGTGCCAGTCCCCCAACTCTTTAGGAGAAAGGGATCTCGAAAGCCCAAGTCCCAGTTATTATGAGAGAGCTTAGAGATTGAGATCTCTAGATTAGGACAATACGAGAACAGAACCGGAAAGGAAGTCACAAGGGGGGCGTCTCCAGACCACCAATCCAACCAAAAGCGAGTAGAAGCACCGTTTTTTATCATGAATTTAACATGTTGATGGAACACAATCCTAACCTTGATCAGATCATTCCAAAACTGTGAGCCACGAGACACCGAAGCGAACATAGGGCTACCAGCTGAGAAGTACCTAGCTTTGAGAATATCGAACTAGAGGGTGCCGGGAGTGGCGGTCATAATCCTCCACCACCATTTAATGATGAGGCAGCTATTCATCACCTGGGTGTTCAGAATCCCAAGCCCCCAAGGCTTTTTGGTTTGCAAATGGTATCCCATTTGACAAATCTGTATTTGCGTTTGTTATCCACAGAATTCCAAAAAAAGGCCCCTCTATGTTTGTCGAAACCCACATGAGTACCTTTAAAGAGTTTAAAAAAACCCATAGTGAACATAGGAAGGGAGGAAATGCAAGAATTGATAAGAGACACTTTGCCAGCAGAGGTGTTATATCTACCATGCCACGGTAAGAATCTATTGCCCACCTTAGACACCAAAGGTTTGAAATCCTTGGTACATAAATGACAAGGAGAGATAGGGAGCCCCGGGTATTTGAAGGGAAAGGCTCCCAGAGAACAGTTAAGCAGCTGGGAAACCCGCAACGCTTCGGCCTCGTCAGCTCCCGTAACAATAACCTCACTTCTAGAGAAGTTGATTTTTAACCCCGACAAGGCTTCGAAATAGAGAAGGATAAACTTGAGATTAGCGATACAGGAGTCGTTCAGCTCCACTAGAATGATCGTGTCGTCCGCATACTGGAGGTGAGTGATGCCTTGGTGAAGGAGGTGGGAAATGACAGGGGAGATGTGTCCGGACAAGGCTGCCCGGTCGAGCATACACGATAAAGCGTCTGCAACAAAATTAAACATAATAGGCGAAGCCGGATCGCCTTGCCGCAGGCCACAACCATTAGTGAAAAAATAGCTAACCGAGCCATTGACAGCCACCGCTGTATGGCCACCGGAGACAAGCTGCATCAGTCTATGGACAATACCGGGGTCAAAACCCTTAGCAAGAAGAAAGTGGCAGAGAAAATCCCAACTAACCGAGTCGTAAGCTTTCTCAAAGTCAATCTTGAGAATAATTGCTCTGGTACCCCTCATCCTAAGGTCATGGACAATCTCGTGCAGATAGAGGATGCCATCTAAAATAAACCTACCTTTAATGAAAGTGGATTGAGAAGGGCTAATGATACGATGAGCTACATGCGACAACCTAGTCGCCAGCCCTTTAGCAGGAAACTTTGCAAAATTATTAATTAGGGCAATGGGACGAAACTGAGAGATGGACTCAGCACCCTTAACTTTGGGAATGAGAGTAAGGACGGCATAGTTAAGACATGAAATGTCAACAGTGCTAAGACAAAAACCTTGGATAATATCACAAACCAATGAACGAAGGGAGGGCCAGAACCGTTTAAAGAAAGGGATCGAGAAACCATTCGGGCCCGAGGCCCAGTTCACATTAGCCGAATTGATGGCCATCTCAATCTCTTCGACTGAGAGAGGCATCGAAAGGGCCGCGTTCTCTTCGTCCGAAACCCGCCTATGCTGGGCCCAAAGATTGGGGGAGATAATGAAACCCGAGGCCAGCCTGGCAGCTAGCAAAGTAGTAAAGAAATTGAGGACGTGATCCATAATCAGACGAGGGTCAACAACCCTAACACCGTCAATAAGCAAACTGTCAATAGAGCATCTGCGACGGCGGCCATTGGCAAGAGCGAAAAAGTACGCAGTTAGGGAATCCCCTTTGAGAATTCAGTTAATGGTGCCACGTTGCTTCCAATATACCTCGGCCTGCTGGTGTAATTGCGTGAGAGAGCCCTCAAGCTCATAACGATGTTGCCAGCCAGCAACCATGAGCCTTGACGAATCGGCCTCAGCATCTAAGGACAAGATTGCCTCAACAGGTCGCGTTTGCATCTGAGAGCATCAGCCGTGCGATTACAGCCCCAACCTTTGAGGAATTTCCGAAGTTGGTACGAGCAAAAGTGCCAACCATCCATTGGACCAAAGGATCTGACTCTCGAATTAAGGAGGGAGGAGATCTTTGCCGTGACCATATCAAAGAAACCATCAACCAAAAGCCAAGATGCGTCAAATTGGAATCTAGAAGAAATTACAATGGGGGAGATTCCCAAATCCAAGATGAGGGGGGAGTGATCTTACCCAACATGGCGCAGGATAGAAAGAGAAGCGCGAGGAAAAAGCATGTCCCAAGACGAAGTAACAAAAGCACGGTCCAACACCGAACGAATCGGGTTGGCCTGGTGATTAGACCAAGTAAATCGAGACCCTATCCTAGGAAATTCACGAAGCACGCAGTCCGCAATAAAGTCATTAAACGCATCCACCAACGGCCAAGAAAAGTTAGAATTATTCTTCTCAACAGGGAACCTCAGAAGGTTAAAGTCACCACCAATAACCAAGGGAATAGTACAAGCATCAATCTTGGCAGTGAGCTCATCCAGGAAGAGCGAGGATAATGAATGATCCGCCGGACCATACACCACCATGATCACCCAAAGCACATTAAGGCTCTTGTGGTACACCACCATACTTGCCCAAAAAATCCCATGATCGAAAGCAACGAATTCAAAAATGTTCACCCTTGCGCGAATAAGAATGCCACCCGAGTGACCAGAGGCAGGGAGGCAATGCCAAAAAACCCGATCAGCACCAGCAATCGAAGACAACTCGGGAAAGGAAAAAGATGCCTTGAAGGTTTCTATAAGACCAACAAAATCAGCATTAACCTCACGCACCAAATCACGAATCTGGTCACGGCGCCCCCTAGCACCGAAAACCACGAATATTCCAGATAACGCCTTTCATCGAAACGAGAGGTTTTTGATTCAGAGACTCGACCGGCATGGGGCCGCGCAAAATTTAGCCCTTCTGGGCCTGCCTTTCTTATTCGTGGTGGGGGGAAGGCCACTACCCCCCCCACCAAACCAGCGTCATCCCCTGCAGGGGTGGCCGCCGCCACAGCGGCGGACTCCTTAGCCTTAGACAGAGCGGCTTGTGCTTCCTCATTAAGACGAATCAAGGACAGAAGAGAAGTGGGAGAGCCAATATTGCGATCAATCCAAACACCAATGTCGGATAGGATATTGATGAGGTGGGAATCAGACATGGAAGGCAACACCAAATGAACAGGAGATGAGGAATTGATAGTACTTGGAGGGCAAAGATCCTTAGCCGCAGCCCGGCGCTCCGCGCATTCCTGGATGGGGATGGCAACGTTCTGATGACGGAGGCCCTTCCTGGCTGTCGAAATCGGAGACCGCAGTGGCACAGCAGCGGACCGGGCCGCCGGGGAGGAGGCATCACCACCCGAGAGGCTAGCCGCCACCGCACCAAGGTCCACATCCAAACGGGGGAAAATGCCTGCACCCTGCTGCTTGGTCCCAGAAGAGGCCCGACTCTTCGCCGAGAATTTCCGGACCGACTTCTTCTTCTTCTTCTTAGTAAGCTTGCTGCTGGGATTGGGGGGGGGGGTTCACAGACACCGTCGGTGGCACATCCACAATACTGGAGAGCAAGGGAGAAGAGGGACGGGCCGGGAGGTTGGAGCAAGCCCCCGACAAGGGAGTAGAGCCACCCAAGTCCAACAGGTCCTGGTGCCTTGACTTATCACCACCATCATTGGCCGCTCCGCCCCCACCAGCAGTAGGTGCCCCAAAGTCGAACATACCACGGATTCAGAGCCCATGGCCTCCCATTCAGAGGTAGTGAAGGGGTTGGCGTTGCTACCAGCACCGGTGTTACCACCCTCATTAGAAGGATCAGGCTTGAAGGACTTGGGGGGGGGGGAAGGAGGGGGCGGAGGGGCCTGATGAGCCGCCTGTCCCTCAGCACGAACACGAAGCCTGTAAGCATCATTGATCGGGAAGACATCAACTGAGCCCTGGACACGCGAAGGATCAAGACACCAAATTTTCATACGAGCAGGACCCAGGTTTTCCAGAGATGAAGAATCGACTTCGATAGGCTTGCCAATCAGTTCACCAAAGGCAAGAAGGAAGCAAGAATTGCGAAGACCGAAAGGGACATCATCCACAAGAACCCACACAGCAGATAAGGACGCAACAGGCCTGGCCCCATCAACAGTAGCCTTAACAGAAACCATGATCTGGTTAAGCGGGAGGGTGAAGCTGGAACAAGACGCCATCATTTTCAAGCTCTCCTTCGTGGGTAAGGTGACCGCAAACTCAGATTCAGAGACTTGGTGGATCTGCCAATCCCACCCATCCAACCCCCACTCTTTCATCTCATCAGAGATCACTTGGGTCGAGACGGGAGCCGAGATGACCGAGATAACAGCTGCGTTTGACGACACGAGGGCAACAATAGGCATGCCAAGCTCACCATCCAGGGCAAAGAAGGAGCAGCTGGGCAGGCCAAGCCCGTACTGCTTGAACAAGGGGGAACAAGAAACGATCAGCGCAGTCGACAGTCATGTGGCCCTCCGCCCTACAGATCAGGCAGAACGGTGGGAATTTGCATCGGGACCGGAAGTGACCAGATCTGTGGCAAGCGAAGTAGGTGAGGGTAGGTGAACCAGAGGATGCACCACCACTAGAGGCTGGAGCGGCTCCGCGAGAGGGGAGGAACCCTGGGGGAGGGGAGGAGGTGGGGGAAGGATACCATCAGCAGTCGTAGCCGAGGAGGAGCCCGGATCCTGCGGGGATAAGCGACGAGCTTTGGAAGGGAAGGAAGAAGATCCAAAACCACCACCTTGCAGCGCCCGGCCGCCGCCGCCACGGCCAGCAGGACCAGATCCAGGGCCACCCACGCGCCTGACCACCTCTGACGAGCCGCTCGAACCGCGAGGAAGGGAGGGCTGTTGGGAAACGTAGCATGCAATTTCAAAAATTTCCTACGCTCACGCAAGATCTATCCATGGAGATGCATAGCAATGAGAGGGGGAGAGTATGTCTACGTACCCTCGTAGACCGAGAGCGGAAGCGTTTGACAATGCGGTTGATGTAGTCGTACACCTTCACGATCCGTCCCGATCAAGTACCGAACGTACGGCACCTCCGCGTTCAGCACATGTTCAGCTCGATGACGTCCTCACCTTCTTGATCCAGCAAGACGGGCGAAGTAGTAGATGAGTTCCGGTAGCACGACGACATGGTGACGGTGTTGGTGAAGAACAATTTCCGCAGGGCTTCGCCAAGCACAATGGAAACTATGATGGAGGATAAACTAGAGGGACAGGGTTGCCGGCACATGGCTTGGTGTTTCTTGATGTGTTCCAGGTGCTAGCCCTGCCTCTCTATTTATATATTCAGCCCTGGGGTCGTAACTTGGAGAAAGAGCCTCCTCAAAGTCGGTTTTGCCCGTAAGGAAGAGTCCTTCTCGGACTTCTAGGACCAGACGCCATAATCCTTGGTGTCTGTCCCAGACGCCATGGGCCTCGGCGTCTGGCCCAGGGCCAGATGCCAAGGTCGCCAGCGTTTGGCCCCCTGGCCTCCGCAAAACTCCTTTTTCACCAACCTAAAGCCCCGTGGGCTTTACCCTTTGGCCGAATCATATCATCATATATATCAATCTTTACCTCCGGACCATTCCGGAGCTCCTCGTCATGTCCGTGATCTCATCTGGGACTCCGAACAACATTCGGTCACCAACATACATAACTCATATAGTACTATATCATCAATGAACGTTAAGTGTGCGGACCCTACAGGTTCGAGAACTATGTAGACATGCCCGAGACACCTCTTCGGTCAATAACCAATAGCGGAACCTGGATGCTCATATTGGCTCCTACATATTCTATGAAGATCTTTATCGGTCGAACCTTATGACAACATACGTAATTCCCTTTGTCTATCGGTATGTCACTTGCCCGAGATTCGATCGTCGGTATCTTCATACCTAGTTCAATCTCGTTACCGGCAAGTCTCTTTACTCGTTCCGTAATACATCACCTCATGACTAACTCCTTAGTCGTTTGCTTGCAAGCTTATGATGTGTATTACCGAGAGGGCCCAGAGATACCTCTCCGATACTCGGAGTGACAAATCATAATCTCGATCTTTGCCAACCCAACAAATAACCTTCGGAGATACCTGTAGAGCATCTTTATAATCACCCAGTTACGTTGTGATGTTTGATAGCACACAAGGTATTCCTCTGGTATCCAGGAGTTGCATAATCTCATAGTCGAAGGAATATGTATTTGACACGAAGAAAGCAATAGCAACAAAACTGAACGATCATTATGCTAAGCTAACGGATGGGTCTTGTCCATCACATCATTCTCCTAATGATGTGGTCCCGTTATCAAATGACAACTCATGTCCATGGTCAGGAAACCTTAACCATCTTTGATCAATGAGCTAGTCAAGTAGAGGCTCACTAGGGACACAATGTTTGTCTATGTATTCACACATGTATTTAGGTTTCCGATCAATACAATTCTAGCATGAATAATAAACATTTATCATGAATAAGGAAATATAAAATAACAACTTTATTATTGCCTCTAGGGCATATTTCCTTCAGTCTCCCACTTGCATTAGAGTCAATAATCTAGTTCACATAGCCATGTGATTAACACCCATAGTTCACATCGTCATGTGACCAATACCCAAAGAGTTTATTAGAGTCAATAATCTAGTTCACATCGCCATGTGATTAACACCCAAAGAGTACTCAGGTGTGATCATGTTTTGCTTGTGTGAGAAGTTTAGTCAACGGGTCTGCCACATTCAGATCCGTATGTATTTTGTAAATTTCTATGTCTACAATGCTCTGCATGGAGCTACTCTAGCTGATTGCTCCCACTTTCAATATGTATCCAGATTAAGACTCAGAGTCATCCGGATCGGTGTTAAAGCTTGCATCAACGTAACCCTTTACGACGAACTCTTTATCACCTCCATAACCGAGAAACATTTCCTTAGTCCTCTTAGGTAACTAAGGATAATTTTGACCGCTGTCCAGTGGTCCACTCCTGGATCACTCTTGTACCCTCTTTGCCAGATAAGTGGCAAGACACACATCAGGTGTGGTACACAGCATGGCATATCGTATAGAACCTATGGCTGAGGCATAGGGAATGACTTTCATTCTCTCTCTATCTTCTGCCGTGGTCGGGCTTTGAGTCTTACTCAACTTCACACCTTGTAATACAGGCAAGAACCCCTTCTTGGACTGAACCATTTTGAACTTCTTCAAATCTTATCAAGGTATGTGTTTTGTGAAAGTTCTATTAAGCGTCTTGATCTATCCCTATAGATCTTGATGCTCAATATGCAAGTAGCTTTACCGAGGTCTTTCATTGAAAAATTCTTATTCAAGTATCCTTTTATGCTATCCAGAAATTCTATATCATTTCCAATCAATAATATGTCATCCACATATAATATCAGAAATGCTACATAGCTCCCACTCACTTTCTTGTAAATACAGGCTTCACCGTAAGTCTGTATAAAACCATATGCTTTGATCACCTCATTAAAGCGTATATTCCAACTCCGAGATGCTTGCACCAGTCCATAGATGGATCGCTGGAGCTTGCACACTTTGTCAGCACCTTTAGGATCGACAAAACCTTCTGGTTACATCATATACAACTCTTCTTTAAGAAATCCATTAAGGAATGCAGTTTTGACGTCCATTTGCTAGATTTCATAATCATAAAATGTGGCAATTGCTAACATGATTCGGACGGACTTAAGCATCACTACGGGTGAGAAAGTCTCATCGTAGTCAACTCCTTGAACTTGTCGAAAAACTTTTTGTGACAAGTCGAGCTTTGTAGATAGTGACATTACTATCAACGTCAGTCTTCTTCTTGAAGATCCATTTATTCTCAATGGCTTGCCGATCATCGGGCAAGTCCACTAAAGTCCACACTTTGTTCTCATACATGGATCCTATCTCAGATTTCATGGCCTCAAGCCATCTATCGGAATCTGGGCTCATCATAGCTTCTTCTTAGTTCGTAGGTTCGCCATGGTCTAGTAACATGACTTCCAGGATAGGATTACCGTACCACTCTGGTGCGGAACGTGCTCTGTTCGACCTACGAGGTCCAGTAGTAACTTGATCTGAAGTTTCATGATCATCATCATTAGCTTCCTCTCTAGTTGGTGTAGGCATCACGGGAACGGATTTCTCTGATGTGCTACTTTCCAAATTGAGAGAAGGTACAATTACCTCATCAAGTTTTACTTTCCTCCCACTCACTTCTTTCGAGAGAAAATCCTTCTCTAGAAATGTTCCATTCTTGGCAACAAAGATCTTGCCTTCGGATCTGTGGTAGAAGGTGTACCCAATTGTTTCCTTTGGGTATCCTATGAAGACGCATTTCTCGGATTTGGGTTCGAGCTTATCAGGCTGAAGCCTTTTGACATAAGTGTCGCAACCCCAAACTTTAAGAAACGACGACTTAGGTTTCTTGCCAAACCACAGTTCATACGGTGTCGTCTCAACGGATTTAGACGGTGCCCTATTTAACGTGAATGCAACTGTCTCTAATGCATAACCCCAAAACGATAGTGGTAAATCGGTAAGAGACATCATAGATCGCACCATATCTAATAAAGTACGGTTACGACGTTCGGACACACCATTACGCTATGGTGTTCCAGGTGGCGTGAGTTGTGAAACTATTCCACATTGTTTTAAATGAAGGCCAAACTCGTAACTCAAATATTCACCTCCATGATCAGATCGTAGAAACTTTATTTTCTTGTTACGATGATTCTCCACCTCACTCTGAAATTCTTTGAACTTTTGAAATGTTTCAGACTTGTGTTTCATTATGTAGATATACCCATATCTTCTCAAATCATCTGTGAAGGTCAGAAAATAACGATACCCGCCGCGTGCCTCAACACTCATCGGACCGCATACATCGGTATGTATTATTTCCAATAAGTCATTGGCTAGCTCCATTGTTTCGGAGAACGGAGTTTTAGTCATCTTGCCCGTGAGGCATGGTTCGCAAGTATCAAATGATTCATAATCAAGTGATTCCAAAAGTCCATCCATATGGAGTTTCTTCATGCGCTTTACACCAATATGACCTAAACAGCAGTGCCACAAACATGTTGCACTATCATTATCAACTTTGCATCTTTTGGCATCAATATTATGAATATGTGTATCACTATGATCGAGATTCAATAAACCATTTATATTGAGTGTAAGACCATAGAAGGTTTTATTCATGTAAACAGAACAACAATTATTCTTTGACTTAAATGAATAACCGTATTGCAATAAACATGATCCAATCATATTCATGCTCAACGCAAACACCAAATAACATTTATTTAGGCTCAACATTAATCCCGAAGGTAAAGGGAGTCTGCGATGGTGATCTTATCAACCTTGGAATCACTTCCAACACACATCGTCACCTTGCCCTTAACTAGTCTCTATTCATTTTGCAACTCCTGTTTCGAGTTACAAATCTTAGCAACTGAACCGGTATCAAATACCCAGGGGCTACTATGAACACTAGTAAAGTACACATCAATAACATGTATATCAAATATACCTTTGTTCACTTTGCCATCCTTCTTATCCGCCAAGTATTTGGGGCAGTTCCGCTTCCAATGACCATTTCCTTTGTAGTAGAAGCACTCAATTTCAGGCTTGGGTCTAGCTTTGGGCTTCTTCATGGGAGCGGCAACTTGCTTGCCATTCTTCTTGAAGTTCCCTTTATTTCCCTTGCCCCTTTTCTTGAAACTAGTGGTCTTGTTAACCATCAACACTGATGCTCTTACTTGATTTCTACCTTCGCCGATTTTAGCATTGCAAAGAGCTTGGGAATCGTTTTCATCATCCCTTGCATATTATAGTTCATCACGAAGTTCTAGTAGCTTAGTGATAGTGACTAGAGAACTCTGTCAATCACTATCTTATCTGGAAGATTAACTCCCACTTGATTCAAGTGATTGTAGTACTCAGACATTCTGAGCACATGCTCACTGGCTGAGCTATTCTCCTTCATCTTGTAGGCAAAGTACTTGTCAGAGGTCTCATACCTCTCGACACGGGCATGAGTCTGAAATACCAATTTCAGCTCTTGGAACATCTCATATGCTCCGTGGCATTCAAAACATTTTTGAAGTCCCGGTTCTAAGCCGTAAAGCATGGCGCACTAAACTATTAAGTAGTCATCATATCGAGCTTGCCAAACGTTCATAATGTCTGCATCTGCTGCAATAGGTCTGTCACCTAGCGGTGCATCAAGGACATAATTCTTCTGTGCAGCAATGAGGATAATCCTCATATCACGGACTCAGTACGCATCATTGCTACTATCATCTTTCAACTTAGTTTTCTCTAGGAACATATCAAAAACATAGGGGAGCAACAACGCGAGCTATTGATCTACAACATAATTTGCAAATACTATCAGGACTAAGTTCATGATAAATTAAGTTTAATTAATCAAATTACTTAAGAACTCCCACTTAGATAGACATCCCTCAAGTCATCTAAATGATACGTGATCCAAATCAACTAACCCATGTCCAATCATCACGTGAGATGGGGTAGTCATCAATGGTGAACATCTCTATGTTGATCATATCTACTATATGATTCACGTTTGATCTTTCGATCTCCAGTGTTCTGAGGCCATGTCTGTACATGCTAGGCTCGTCAAGTTTAACCCAAGTATTCCGCATGTGCAAAACTGTCTTGCACCCGTTGTATGTGAACGTAGAGTCTATCACACCCGATCATCACGTGGTGTCTCGAAATGAAGAACTGTAGCAACGGTGCATACTCAGGGAGAACACTTATACCTTGAAATTTAGTGAAGGGATCATCTTATAATGCTACCGTCGTTCTAAGCAAAATAAGATGCATAAAAGATAAACATCACATGCAATCAAAATATGTGACATGATATGGCCATCGTCATCTTGTGCTTTTGATCTCCATCATCACATGCAATCAAAATTTTCTCTGTCGTGTAAATGTACGAATTTGGATGTGTTTTCTGTGTCTTTTTTATGTCTTCATTATAGGTTTTCTTTTTCATTTTTTCTTTGTGTGTGTGTGTAAACTATATTAGAGGGTGAAAATTGCACTATTATAAGCTTATTCTTTCTGTTTTACAAAAGGTGTAATTTTTGTGCAAGTTGTTGTGACGCCCCCTATTCAATCGTACACTAATCATACACGCAAATGTGTACGATCAAGATCAGGGACTCACAGGAAGATATCACAACATAACTCTAGACACAAATTAAAGTCATACAATCTTCATACTACAAGCCAGGGGCCTCGAGGGCTCGAATACAAGAGCTCGTACATAAACGAGTCAGCGGAAGCAATAATATCTGAGTACAGACATAAGTTAAACAAGTTGCCATCAGATGGCTAGCACAAACAGGGATACAGATCGAAGAGGCGCAGGCCTCCTGCCTGGGTTCCTCCTAAACTACTCCTGGTCGTCAGCGGCCTACACGTAGTTGGAGGCACCCTCGATGTAGTAGGAGTCGTCGTCAGTGGCGTCTGGCTCCTGGTCTCCAACATCTGGTTGTGACATCCGAGAAGAATAGGAAAATGGGGGAAAGAGGGAGCAAAGCAACCGTGAGTACTCATCCAAAGTACTCGCAAGCAAGGATCTACACTACATATGCATCGGTATCAATGAAATGGGTAGTGTATGTGGGCTAAACTGCAGAATGCCAGAATAAGAGGGGGATAGCTAGTCCTATCGAAGACTACGCTTCTGGCAGCCTCCATCTTGAAGCATATAGAAGAGAGTAGCAAGTATAGCATCAAGTAACATCGTATAGCGTAATCCTACCCGACGATCCTCTCAGTAACACCCCTATGTAATAAGCACTGTGATCATCTGTTAATTATGCCAAGTCTTCTCCATTTGCAATGCTTGATCATAGTGTTTAAACACCTCAATTCAAATTTCTCTCTGAAATAAATTCAAATTCAAAGTGCAAAATAAAGTTGCCCAAAAATTTGCTGGAAAAATGTTCACCATCTAGCAAATATTCCAAAACAATTGTTGTTAAGGAAAACAACATCACTCTCATGCTAAAATGGGCAGTAGCATTTAAACAATGCTAATCCAGCAATTTAAATCTGCAAAATCATTTATGAAAAATACAAACCAAACCAACCTGCTCCCAAAATAATTGTGGCACTATCTAAATTTGTATTGGAATTATTGGGCCTAGCCCCATATTTTTCCAACACTATTTGTATGCCCAAATAATTAAACATCTCTCTCTGTGTTATTAAACAAAAGAGAAAATAGAAAATGGAAATAAGTAAAAGGCCAGAGGCCACTTACCTGTTGCAGGCCCAGGCCAGCCCAGGCAGCCCAGTAGGCCTCCTCCACCTACTTCTCCCTCCGTGTCGTTGTCCCCGTGGACGACCGCGCCTCCGCCGGTCACGGCGCGACACCGCGACGCTACAGCTACCGCCGAGAGGATAAGGGCGATGCCCTCGGCCTCCCCTCCATCCTCATCCACTCGCCTCCCTCTCGCCAGATCCACCTCACCTCTCCCCTCTTCTCTCGCTCGATCCCGAGCTCGGCCGCTCGAGCTCGTCGCCACAGCTCACCGTCGACGCGACCACCGGCCCCACTCACCTCGCCGACGCGCTCACCAGCCCCACCATCGTTTCCTACGCCGCCTGCCACCTTAGGTTGGATCTCGGAGCCCCTGTAGCAGCCGCGGCGACCTCATCTCCCTCCATTGTTCCGTCATCGTCATCGCCGAACTCCGCCGCCCTCCAACCACCACCGGCTTCCCCGGGCCTTCCCAGCAACGACAGTGAGCGTCTCCCTCCTTCCCCTCACTCCACGCCCTCGATTACGAGCTCTGGCGCCCGATTCGCCGCCGGCTGAGTTGCTCCGCCGCACGCGCTCGTCTCCGGCGAGGCTCCGTTGGGCCATTGGTCCCGTACTTCCTTCCATCCACATCGCTAGCTCGCGTAGGTGCCGCAGGTGACGAACGTCAGCCGTTTTGCCCTCTGCAACATCGTTCCCGAGCTTGACCGAACTCCGGCGTCCGCTGCGGTCGACGCCGCCGTCATTCCCGTCCATCCTAGCCCCGTCTGAAGCCATGAATGGACGCGCGCGAGCCTCCGCGTCTCGTAGCTGCTCGCGGTGCTTGATTTGGTCGCCTGTGTGACGAACCCGAGCAGCGCCGCCCTCTCTGTCGCTCGCCGGAGCAGCGCAGCCGCGCGCCGGAGCTCAAACTCCGGTGGGTCCCGCGCGTCATGCCGATCAGACACTAACCGACCGCCTAACATGCACTGACTGGTGGGCCCATCTACTATAGCTTTTAAATTAACTGCTAATTAACCACTGTTAACTCTGTCACTGACCTAAAGGGCCCACAATGCTAATTGACTTAGTTAGTTATACTAACACAATATTTAGTCTAACAACCACTGTGAACTGGGCCCCACTGGACCCAGTTGACCAGTCAATGCTGACTGGGATGGCCTCAGTCAATGACATGTGGTCCCACTGGACCCACTGCCCAGTCAACGGCTGACTGTGCAGTTGACTGGCCCCACCTGGCAGACTCTCTGGTGCATTCTGGTGCACTGCACCGGGTGCACCCAGTATTTCTGTTTACTATTTTAATTCAAATTAAATAAATCCAGTAAATTCCAGAAAATATTTAAATCTTTTAAAAATCCATAGAAATTAAACCGTAGCTCAGATTGAAAAACTTTATATATGAAAAATGATCAGAAAAACGAGATGAATCCAAATATGCCCTTCTCATACCTACCACACCCCTCTAACATGATGAACATGGAACTTTCCACTCTGGTTCATCTGATCGATAATTGCCCGGAGCTGGTAAGATACCTCCGGATGTTTTCCCGCTCTGTCTGTAACGTGTAGCACTGCGTTAGGTCACCCCTAACACCGCTTAGTGCCATGTCTTGCTTTGTGATTGCCTTTGTTGCCATGTATTTATTTGTTTCCTCCCCCTCTTCTCTCTCGGTAGATCCCGGTACCGACGAAGCCCCGAGGACTGCTACACCAACGACCCCCCCCTTTGCAGCAAAGCTTCCAGGCAAGCATCCCCCCTTGAACATGCCGATATCGCCTATTCTTTCTCTCTTATGCTTGCAATAGAAATTGCTGCTGCTACTGCTTTACCTATTCTGATGTATAGCCTGATTTTTGTAACCTGATTTTGATAATTACCTGCTTATCCTAAACTGCTTAGTATAGGCTGGTTAGAGACCCACCAGAGACCGCACTTTGACCTAGTTGCCCCCGCTGGATTATCAGATAACTCAATCAACGTGATCGAAAACCAGGCCCAGCACCGCACATCACCCTCCTTAGTTGTATGACACTGCAACATTACTATCGAGTGCCGAGGGTGATACCTCGTTTAGCACTTCTGATGTTAACTCTGTAGAGTAGCCATTCGGTCATGGTCATCGAGGGTGATTCCTCCTTCACCACTCCCGATAACGACGCTGTCGTGCAACACCTCAAGTGTGAACCCATCGAGGGTGATTCCTCTGAGTTCACCTTGATGGTTACATCGAGTAGGAATCCAACGAGGGTGATACCTCAGATTCCCCTGATGTTATGGACACACGGATACTTGTACTTTACAACTGTTACTTGGAAAGGCGGGTCAACCCTGAGGGGTACCCGCGTGAGCCTAAGTGGCGAGTGATATGGAGTCGGGTTGACCTGGAGGGTACCCGAGAGATAATTACGAGGCGCGGTCGGGCATTCTTAGCCCTTGCAGTAAGTCCTCGAGACGGGGCGACGGGGTCACATCGATCGTGAGTCTCTGCTTGTTACCGCAAACCCCCAACACACTAACGATTTGGATATTTGATCCAAGTGGGCCTTTGGCCTGATAGAACTAACCATCACGTGGGAACAGTTATGGGCACTCTGCGTCGTATGCATCAGCCGAAGCTTAATTGACGTCAGCGACTGAGCGGCGCGCGCCGGGTTGGACCGCGTAACGCAACCGCCTTGATAGTGTGGGTTGCTAGGTCTGCTCACCGGCCGCCCACGCAACGTGCAGGAGTTCCCGGGGCGATGGCCCAAGACCCCTGGGGGCATAGGTTTAGTCCGGCGTGCTGACCTCTCTATTAGGCCTAGGTCGGGTTGCGGCGTATCGTTTGGCCAAGGCCGGGCATGACCCAGTAAAGTGTGTCCGGCCGGAGTTAATCGAGCATGGTGGGTAAGTTGGTGCACCCCTGCAGGGAAGAACTAATCTATGCATAGTCGGATCCTCGTTAACGGACGCTCGGAGTTGTATCCCGATCGATACAACTAGAACTGGATACTTGTGATGAGAAATGGATATTAGGGCTCAGGGATCGCTTTCTCGCAGGGAGTCGAGGAAGGATCTCTGGGTGAGGTTGATACTTAATACGGCTACTACTTTATACTGTACTAATCTACACTCTTCTAATGCTGCAAGACCGCTGAAGATACTAGTCTTCGATAGGACTAGGCCTTCTCTCTATTCTGGCATTTCTGTAGCCCAGTCCACATATACAGCCTTTCTTTGATAATGTTGCATATGTAGTGTAGATCCTTGTTTGCTGAGTACTTCGGATGAGTACTCATGGTTGCTTTGCTTCCTCTTTTTCCCCATATCCGTTTGATGCAACCAGATGACGGAGCCCCTGAGACAGCTGCCCCCGTCGACGACTACTACTACTACCCTGAGGGTGGTTACTACTTTGAGTTGACCGACGACTAGGAGTAGGTTCAGAGGGTCCCAGGCAGGAGGCCTGCGGCTTTTTGATCGTAGTGTTTTCTTTTGCCCCACCTTTTTAAAGGCTTGTCTGTTTCTCTTTTATGTCTGTACTCAGATAACTAACGCTTCCGCTGATGCTTGTTGACATCAAGCTTACGTATTCGAGCCCTCGAGGCCCTGGCTTGTAATATAATGCTTGTATGCCTTTATTTATGTTTTAGAGTTGTGTTGTGATTCCTTCAAGTGAGTCCTTAGGCTTGATCGTGTGCATTTGCGTGTATGATTAGTGCACGATTAAGCTGGGGGTGTCACAGGTTGGTATCAGAGCTGATTACCTGTAGGAACCCCCTTTCCAACTCCTTGGCCGAAGTTGAGTCTAGTTGTCAAAACTGTTTTACTAACTTGGCTGTGTGGCTTATGGGCCCATGTCGCCATTGGGTGGTATTAGGATCTTTTATTCCTCGTCTATACTCTGGGACTCTGATCTCCCTTCTATTCGGGTTAAATGATTTTGCTAACTCTAGGATCTCATGCTCACATCCACCCGAAGATTTTCCATGCCTCTCTTGAATTCGAAGCCCGAATCTGCTTCGCATAGTTCACGGACCGCAGGATCCTTTTATCGAGGGTACCCTGCGTCGTCCCTTGCAGATTCCTCGCTCTAGCAGTTTTCTACGACGTTGATGTAGCCTTTGCTATGTCTCGTTGTGTACTTCCTTACCGCGTGCCTGCGCGTCGCCTAGCATGTCTAGCTTTTAAATTTGCGCCGTTATGCTGTCCGCATGTACCCGACTTTGTGTATGGATCTGTACGTCTTAATTGACCACTGATAAGAATCTATTACACTGCTTAATTATTGTCGTGTTACATCATGCTTGTCGCTAAACACTCGCAATTGCTTTTACTGAACTACCCCTGTTGAAACTTAGCAGGATGGTTAGACCAGGTGGTTGTGGTTGTGCCCCTGAACACCCACCACCGCCAGATTATATGGCAGCTATGATGCAAAAATTTGAGCTCAACCGTCAGTTCATGGCTGGGATTATGGCTCAGTTCCCGCATCTGAACAACCAGAACCAGAACCCTGCTTCAATAACTCTGTCAGAATGTGTACGTCTTAACCCCACTCAGTTCAGCAATTCTGATAAGCCACTGGATGCTGATGACTGGATTCGTGACATCACTCACGAGATGGAGTCTGCAAATGTCTCCCCTGCCAACTTTGTCACCTTCGCGTCCTTTTTCTTAAAGGGTCCCGCTGCTCAATGGTGGGACACACACAAGCGTACACTGCCTTCTAGAACAGCCGTTACTTGGCTTGAGTTCCAGGCTGCTTTCCGTGCCCGATATATTCCTCAGGGAATCATGGACCGGATGAAAACCCAGTTCCGCAACCTCACTTAGGGCAACAAGACTATCGAAACCTATCAGCGGGAATTCCTTGACCTTCCCGCTATGCTGAAGAAGACATCAACACGGATGCTCGTAGGCAGGAGAAATTCCGTAATGGACTCCACCCAGACCTCGAGATTGCACTTGCTGCTCAAGACTTCACCGACTTTGCTACCCTTGTGAACAAGGCTATTCTGGTTGAGACCGCTCAGATCAAGCACAAGGAGTCACAGAAGTGCTATCATGATGTTGGCTCATCATCGAGCTCAGCACAGAAGCGCCGTATCTGGATTCCCCACATCATGTATCGTCCAACTGCACCTGCACCAAGGCCGTACCATGCTGCACCTCATCTGCCTTCTCCACCATCGATGCAGCCTCTTCGAGCTGCACCACCCGGAGCTCCTGCTCCCAATCCCAATGATGGGCTGTGTTTCAGATGTGGCCGTCCAGGTCACTGTACCAAGGAATGCACTCAGAATCAGAACCAACTGGCTCTGCCTTCCAATGCCCGTGGCAACAATCAGCCCCGCAACAACAAAGCCAGACCTTATGATCGTGGTCAGGCTTTTCATGTCAACATGGCTGAAGCCCAGGATCAACCAGAAACTGTGATGGGTATTTTCCTTGTTAATTCATTAGGAACTTCTGTTTTATTTAATCCAGAAGCATCGCATTCATTCATGTCAGAAAATTTTGCATACGCCCACGACGTCAAATGTGAGCCCTTGAACACTCCGATAGTGGTACGCACCCCTGCGGGCCAATGTCGAACCACCATGTTCAGCCCCGATGTCATTATTGATATTGAAGGATTAGAGTTCCGTGCATTTCCCATTATCTTGAACTCTTCCAAAATTGACCTTATTCTGGGTATGGACTGGTTGAAAGATCATTCCGCCGCAATTTTCACATATCCACTACGTATACCATGTGTTGCAACTTCGTCGTTACTTCAAGGAGTCTCCGCACCGAGCAGTGGATCACGAGATGCTCGAATTGCATGATGATCTTTCTTATAAGGAGCATCCGATCCGCATTCTCGATCACGCTGAATGTCGGACCCGTCAGAAGGTTACTAAGTTCCTGAAAGTGTAGTGGTCGAATCATACCGAAGATGAAGCCACTTGGGAACGCAAGGATCATCTGCGGGAAGAGTACCCCGGCCTCTTTCCCTCTACCTCCTAAATTCTCGGGACGAGAATTTTATTTAGAGGAGGAGAATTGTAACACCCCTATGTAATAAGCACTGTGATCATCTGTTAATTATGCCAAGTCTTCTCCATTTGCAATGCTTGATCATAGTGTTTAAACACCTCAATTCAAATTTCTCTCTGAAATAAATTCAAATTCAAAGTGCAAAATAAAGTTGCCCAAAAATTTGCTGGAAAAATGTTCACCATCTAGCAAATATTCCAAAACAATTGTTGTTAAGGAAAACAACATCACTCTCATGCTAAAATGGGCAGTAGCATTTAAACAATGCTAATCCAGCAATTTAAATCTGCAAAATCATTTATGAAAAATACAAACCAAACCAACCTGCTCCCAAAAAAATTGTGGCACTGTCTAAATTTGAATTGGAATTATTGGGCCTAGCCCCATATTTTTCCAACACTATTTGTATGCCCAAATAATTACATCTCTCTCTGTGTTATTAAGCAAAAGAGAAAATAGAAAATGGAAATAAGTAAAAGGTCAGAGGCCACTTACCTATTGCAGGTCCAGGCCGGCCCAGCAGGTCTCCTCCACCTAATTCTCCCTCCGTGTCGTCGTCCCCGTGGACGACCGCGCCTCCGCCGGTCACGGCGCGACACCGCGACGCTACAGCGACCACCGAGAGGATAAGGGCGACGCCCTCGGCCTCCCCTCCGTCCTCATCCACTCGCCCCCTCTCGCCAGATCCACCTCACCTCTCCCCTCTTCTCTCGCTAGATCCCGAGCTCGGTCGCTCGAGCTCGTCGCCACAACTCACCGTCGACGCGACCACCGGCCCCTAGTCACCTCGCCAACGCGCTCACCAGCCCCACCATCGTTTCCTATGCCGCCTGCCACCTCGGGTTGGAGCTCGGAGCCCCTGCAGCGGCCGCGGCGACCTTGTCTCCCTCCCCTGTTCCGTCGTCGTCATTGCCGGACTCCGCCGCCCTCCGACCACCATCGGCTTCCCCGGGCCTTCCCAGCAACGACAGTGAGCGTCTCCCTCCTTCCCCTCACTCCACACACTCGATTGCGAGCTCTGGCGCCCAATTCGCCGTCGACCAAGTTGCTCCGCCGCATGCGCTCATCTCCGGCGAGGCTCCGGTGGGCCATTGGTTCCGTACTTCCTTCCATCCACATCGCTAGCTCGCGTAGGTGCCGCAGGTGATGAACGTCGGCCGTTTTGCCCTCTGCAATGTCGTTCCCGAGCTCGACCGAACTCCGGTGTCCATTGCGATCGACGCCGCCGTCGTTCCCGTCCGTCCTAGCCCCGTCTGAAGCCATGAATGGACGCGTGCGAGCCTCCGCGTCTCGTAGCTGCTCGCGGCGCTCGATTTGGTCGCCTATGCGACGAACCCGAGCATCGCCGCCGCGCGCCGGAGCTCAAACTCCGGTGGGTCCCGCACGTCAGGCCAATTAGACACTAACCGACCGCCTAACAGGCACTGACTGGTGGGCCCATCTACTGTAGCTTTTAAATTAACTGCTAATTAACCACTGTTAACTCTGTCACTGACCTAAAGGGCCCATAGTGCTAATTGACTTAGTTAGTTATACTAACACAATATTTAGTCTAACAGCCACTGTGAACTGGGCCCCACTGGACCCAGTTGACCAGTCAATGCTGACTGGGATGGCCTCAGTCAATGACATGTGGTCCCACTGGACCCACTGCCCAGTCAACGCTGACCAGTCAACTGCTGACTATGCAGTTGACTGGCCCCACCTGGCAGCCTCTCTGGTGCATTCTGGTGCACTGCACCGGGTGCACCCAGTATTTCTGTCTACTTTTTTTAATTCAAATTAAATAAATCCAGTCAATTCCAGAAAATGTTTAAATCTTTTAAAAATCTGTAGAAATTAAACCGTAGCTCAGATTGAAAAACTTTATATATGAAAAATGATCAGAAAAACGAGACGAATCCGAATATGCCCTCCTCATACCTGCCACACCCTTCTAACATGATGAACATGGAACTTTCCCCTCCGGTTCATCTGACCGATAATTGCCCGGAGCTGGTAAGATACCTCCGGATGTTTTCCCGCTCTGTCTGTAACGTGTAGCACTGCGTTAGGTCACCCCTAACACCGCTTAGTGCCATTTCTTGCTTTGTGATTGCCTTTGTTGCCATGTATTTATTTGTTTCCTCCCCCTCTTCTCTCTCGGTAGATCCCGGTACCGACGAAGCCCCGAGGACTGCTACACCAACGACCCCCCCCTTTGCAGCAAAGCTTCCAGGCAAGCATCCCCCCTTGAACATGCCGATATCGCCTATTCTTTCTCTCTTATGCTTGCATTAGAAATTGTTGCTGCTACTGCTTTACCTATTCTGATGCATAGCCTGATTTTTGTAACCTGATTTTGATAATTACCTGCTTATCCTAAACTGCTTAGTATAGGCTGGTTAGAGACCCACCAGAGACCCCACTTTGACCCAGTTGCTCCCGCTGGATTATCAGATGACTCGATCAACGTGATCGACAACCAGGCCCAGCACCGCACATCACCCCCCTTAGTTGTACGACACTGCAGCATTACTATCGAGTGCCGAGGGTGATACCTCGTTTAGCACTTCTGATGTTAACTCTGTAGAGTAGCTATTCGGTCATGGTCATCGAGGGTGATTCCTCCTTCACCACTCCCGATAACGACGTTGTCGTGCAACACCTCAAGTGTGAACCCATCGAGGGTGATTCCTCCGAATTCACCTTGACGGTTACATCGAGTAGGAATCCAACGAGGGTGATACCTCGGATTCCCCTGATGTTATGGACACACGGATACTTGGACTTTACAACTGTTACTTGGAAAGGCGGGTCGACCCTGAGGGGTACCCGCGTGAGCCTAAGTGGCGAGTGATATGGAGTCGGGTTGACCTGGAGGGTACCCGAGAGATAATTACGAGGCACGGCTGGGCATTCTTAGCCCTTGCAGCAAGTCCTCGAGACGGGGCGACGGGGTCACATTGATTGTGAGTCTCTGCTCGTTACCGCAAACCCCAACACACTAACAATTTGGATATTTGATCCGAGTGGGCCTTTGGCCCGATAGCACTAACCTTCACGTGGGAATAGTTATGGGCACTCTGCGTCGTATGCATCGGCCGAAGCTTAATGGATGTCAGCGACTGAGCGGCGCGCGCCAGGTTGGACCGCGTAACGCAACCGCCTTGGTAGTGTGGGTTGCTAGGTCTGCTCACCGGCCGCCCACGGAACGTGCATGAGTTCCTGGGGCGATGGCCCAAGACCCCTGGGGGCATAGGTTTAGTCCAGCGTGCTGGCCTCTCTATTAGGCATAGGTCGGGTTGCGGAGTATCGTTTGGCCGAGGCCGGGCATGACCCAGTAAAGTGTGTCCGGCCGGAGTTAATCGAGCGTGGTGGGTAAGTTGGTGCACCCCTGTAGGGAAGAACTAATCTATGCATAGCCGGATCCTCGGTAACGGACGCTCGGAGTTGTATCCTGATCGATACAACTAGAACTGGATACTTGTGATGAGAAATGGATATTAGGGCTCTGGGATCGCTTTCTCGCAGGGAGTCGAGGAAAGATCTTTGGGCGAGGTTGATACTTAATACTGCTACTACTTTATACTGTACTAATCTACACTCTTCTAATGCTACAAGACCGCTGAAGATGCTAGTCTTCGATAGGACTAGGCCTTCTCTCTATTCTGGCATTTCTGCAGCCCAGTCCACATATACAACCTTTCTTTAATAATGTTGCATATGTAGTGTAGATCCTTGCTTGCTGAGTACTTCAGATGAGTACTCACGGTTGCTTTGCTTCCTCTTTTTCCCCATTTCCGTTTAATGCAACCAGATGACGGAGCCCCTGAGACAGCTGCCCCCGTCGACGACTACTACTACTACCCCGAGGGTGGTTACTACTTTGAGTTGACCGATGACCAGGAGTAGGTTCGGAGGGTCCCAGGCAGGAGGCCTGTGCCTTTTTGATCGTAGTGTTTTCTTTTGCCCCGCCTTTTTAAAGGCTTATCTGTTTCTCTTTTATGTCTGTACTCAGATAATTAACGCTTCCGCTGATGCTTGTTGACATCAAGCTTATGTATTCGAGCCCTCGAGGCCCTGGCTTGTAATATAATGCTTGTATGCCTTTATTTATGTTTTAGAGTTGTGTTGTGATTCCTTCAAGCGAGTCCTTAGGCTTGATCGTGTGCATTTGCGTGTATGATTAGTGCACGATTAAGCCGGGGGCGTCACACTCTCCTCGTCACCCTATGAGAGAGCGATCACCGGGTTGTCTCTCGAACTTATCTGGGTGTGTTTTATTAAGTATCCAGTTCTAGTTGCAATGAGGTCGGAATACAACTCCAAGTGTCCTATTACCGTGGACACGTCTATTTGAATAGATAAACTTCCCTGCAGGGGTGCACCACATTGCCCAACACGCTTGATCCCTCTGGCTGGCACACTTTCCTGGGTCATGTCCGGCCTCGGAAGATCAACACGTCGCAGCCCTACCTAGGCCCAACAGAGAGGTCAGCACGCCGGTCTAAATCCTAAGTGTGCAGGGGTCTTGGGCCCATTGCCCGTTGCACTCCTGCATGTTGTGTACGCGGCCGGTGAGCAGACCTGGCAGCCTCCATTACAAAGGAGGGTGCTTTACGCGGTCCAACCCGGCGCGCGCCGCTCAGTCGCTGACGTCTGGAAAGCTTCGGCTGATACTACAACGCCGAGTGCCCATAACTGTCCCCGCGTAGTTGGTTAGTGCGTATAGGTCAAAAGACCAACTCAGATCAAATACCCAAATCTCATTAAGCGTGTTATTTTGAAACAATCACGGACGCCGACCAGGGACCAGTCCCACCTCTCTCATGGGTGGTCACAACCCGCCCTGTCGCTCCGCCAAAAAGAATCACTTGAGGGCTGTCGGGAACCTAGGCCCATCATAACCTGGATGGAACCACCTGCCCCTTCAGCCCCCACTTTCGTGAATCACTCGCGGGTACTCTACGAGCCGACCCGACTTTAGTCACCACATGTATCAAGTATAGTATGTATGTAGTATATACCCGTGATCACCTCCCGAGTGATCACGGCCCGATAGTATAGCATGGCAGACGGACAAGAATGTAGGGCCACTGATGATAAACTAGCATCCTATACTAAGCATTTAGGATAGCAGGTAAGGTATCAACAACAGTAGCAACAAGGACAGGCTATGCAGCAGTATAGGATCAAACCGTAAGTAACAGCTACACTACTCTAATGCAAGCAGTAGAGAGAATAAGTAGGCGATATCGGGATGATCAAGGGGGTTTTGCTTGCCTGGAAGCTCTGTCGAGAAGGAGGGGTCGTCGACACCGTAGTCGATCGGGGCAGCAGTGGCGTTAGTCTCGAAGTCTACCGGAGAGGAAGTCTACCGAAGAGAAGAGAGGGAAGAAACAATGAATACAAGGCAAACAGATGCATGGCGATGCATGACATGACAATAAGCGGTGCTATAGGTGACCTAACGCAGTACTAGGTGATACCGGCGAAGGGGGAAAACACCCGGGAAAGTATTCTCGATGTTAGGCATTTTCGGACAGATGAAACGGAGGGGGACGGTTCCATGTTCGCTATGCTAAGGACGTGTGGCAGACGAACGGAGTGCGTATTTGGAATCGTCGCGTTTTTCTGAGCAACTTTCATATATAAATTATTTTAATCCGAGTTACGTTTATTTTTCTACGATTTTTCAAAGTTTTAATAACATTCTGGAATTTTCTGATTTAAATTAATTCAAATTTAAATAGTGGAATATTCTTTTATACCTAGCAGCAGCTAGCTACTAAGTATGACAGGTGGGGTCCAGAGGCTGAGTCAGCATGCACAGTCAGCAAGTCAAAGGTAAACGTTGACCAGTCAAACAGGGGGGTGGGACCCAGGTGTCATAGGATGTTTATTAACAGCAGTTTTAATTAGCTAGTTTATCAAAAAGGGCCCACTAGTCAGTGGGATATTAGGTGGGGGAGTTAGGTTAGTGCCTAATTAACTGGGCCAGGCCCACCCGCTGGTTTTAACCAGCAAGCGCCGACGGTGGCGTACAGAGGCGACGGGGGCTCGCCGGACTCGCGGCTCCGGCAACCATTTGGTCAGCCGAGAGCGGCTACGGAGAGAGGGTAACGACACGAGTTGAGGAGAGGGGTCAGTGGGCGCGGGGGTGGCCGGAGCGACGGCTACGGCGACAGACGAGCGGTGGTGGCTGCAGAGCTGCGTCGGGAACGTGGTACAGGCGACCCCAGGACGCGTGGATAGGCTCTCTGGAACGACCGCAGCGTGGCACGTCCAGCGGTGGCGGTGGCGTGGCCGGAAGTTGTCAGTAGTGACGACGGCGGCAATCGGAGCGGAGGCCAGAGCTTCGGCCAGCGAGGCCGCGTCGAGCGCGTGTGTACGGCCGGCGACGAGCGACGGCGCGGGGCGGGAGCGAGTAGGGGCGTGTGCGCGTGCGGGTGCGGGCTGGTCACGGCCGGGCATGGCCAAACGAGGCAGGGCACGGCAGGGGAACGCGGACAGGGGGCGGCGAGTGGAGCTCCGGCCACGGCAACCTACGGCAAGGGAAGGAAGGGGAACAACTGGGGCGGAGGAGGAGGCTCACTGGGGAGACCTGGGGTTAGCTCGGGGAAGCCGGGGGTTGTCGGGGCGGCGCGAATCGGCGTCAAGCAGTGGCGGATCCCGTTGAAGAAGACCGGACGATGGCGAAGCTACGGAGTGGCTCCGGGCAAGTGGGTGCCCGCACAAGATGCAGCGGTCGACGGTGGTTCCATTGGGCATCAGCAGAAGGTGCAGGGAGGCCGGTGGCCGCGTCTATGGCGAGGCGGCGGCGACTTCACTCGGGTGCAAGCAAAATAGAGAGGGAGAGGCTTGTGAGGGGAAGCGTGGGTAGCTAGTGTTCCAGGGGAGAGAGTGCCGAAGGGGGGGGGGGGGGGTCCTTATCCACGCCTCGGAGCCGCGGGATCATCGGCACGTGCGGCATCTGCGCACGGACGGACGAGCAGCGTCCACGCCAAGGGGTTGAAGGAGACACAATGGTGGGCTAGGCCTCCACTATTGACCTAGAGCCCATTGGCACCGTAGGCCTCTATTCCTTTTCTTTTTCTCTTTATTTTTTTGTTTGATGTTATGCATCAACTTATTTTAGCTTTGTAAAATATGTTATTACTACCTAAATTAGTTTTACTAATTACACCACTATCGCAAAAAGTTTAAACCCCAAATAAAATAGTTTAATATTTTATAATTAATAAAAGGCATTTATTTAATTGTTTAAGATGTTGTTTTATTTATTTTAGTGCATTTAAATAATTTATAAAAATGTGGTTTCTCCACCAATATTTTCTATGCATTTTTTGACACCTTTCGAACACTTTAGTTTTGACTTCCGAAAACTTTTATCATTTAACTTTATTTTAAATTTGAATTCGAATGGGATTTGAATCATCGCGAGGTTAATAACAGTAATCATGGTGACGTGGCATCATTAGCAGAGGTTTACTATAGCTTAATTATCCGAGCGTTACAGTTGTGTGCAGGTTTCATTTATTTGATTTTGTTTTAGATCTTTTAGTTTGTTCTTCATTTTCTTTCTTCTGTAAGGGTAATATCTATGCCAATAATTCATTCTTCCTTATAAAACTTCATTATTAGATTTAGATTTTGTTTTATTTTCATTTCGTTTTTTTCTTTTAAGCGTAGTACCAGTGCAACGAGTTCATTCTTTCTTATAAACCTTTATTATTCTGATTTTGATTTAGTTTTTATCTCATTTACTTTCTTCTTTAATGATAATACCAATGCCACTTATTCATTCTTCCTTATGAAACTTCAATATTTTGTTTTAGCTTTTGTTTAATTTTCTTTCTTCTTTTAACGGTAATACCAATGCCACTAATTCATTATTTCTGATAAAATTTAATATTTTAATTTGACATTGTTTTTATTTCATTTTCCTTCTTCTTTTAAGGGTAAAATCAAATGACACTAATTAATCCCTCTTAGAAATCTACTTTTTTGTGAAATTTCACTACTATATGCTTATTCTTGCATATTATAAAAGGCGCATGTTCTGTGTAAATATTTGCAAATTTTGTCATTATTTGATTAATTTCATATATTTATTTCTTTTTAGTAACACCAATGCCATTAACTTATTCATTTTTATGAAACTTCTTTTTGGTGAAAGTTTCACTACTACATGCTATTCTTGCATATTATAAAAATCACATTTTTTCTATGTAAATTATGTGCATGTTTTGTCGTCATTTGTTTTCATTTCCTGTTTTCTATAAGGGTAATATGAATGCACTAATCCTTCTTTTATAGGAAACTTTATATTTTCAGTTTGTCTTAGTTTCATTTCATTTTTGTTCTTTGTTAGGATAAAATTAATGCCACTAATTCGTTCTTCCTTGTAAAACTTCATTATTTTGATTTTTTAGTTTTAATTCATTCTTTTCTTCTTTTTAAGGGTAATAACATTGCCACTGATTCATTGTTTCTTACAAAATATATTTTGCGATCATTCCACTATTATATGTTTATACTTGCATATTGTAAAATTCACATTTATGTGTAATTGTGTGCATTTTTTTCATTTTTTTAGTTTTTCACAATTTATTTCTTTTGAAGGGTAATCCAATGATTAATTCATTCTTTTTTAGAAATGTATACACATAAGTTGTATACAATATGTGTCTAAATTATACTAGACTGCGGAAATTGCACTAGTATATGCTTATTCTTTCTGTATTATAAGAGGTGCAGTTTTAGTGCAAGCTTATGTGTAAGTTTTGTTTAAGGTTTTCCTTTTTCATTTTCTTTCTTCTTAAAGGGCAATACCAATGCCACTAATTCAATCTTCCTTATAAATCTTCATTATTTGGTTTATTTTTATTTCATTTCATTTTCCTTTCTTCTTTAAAGGTAATACCAATGTCACTAATTCATTCCTTCTTAAAATATTAGTTTTTGCGAAACTTTCACTATTCTATGCTTATTCTTGCAAACTATATAAAAAGTGCAATTTCTTTGTAAATTATGTGCAAGTTTTCTTATGATTTGTTTTTATATTTTTATTTTCTTTCTTCCTTAAGGGTTATACCAATGCCACTATTTCATTATTTCTTAGAAAACTTTATTTTTTTATATTTTTCTGCATTTTATTCTTGATGGTGAAACCAACACAAGTACCAGATTTCTAATCTAATAGTGTGTTTTTCTTCATTTATAATCTAATGTTTAGGCGTGACTTATTTTTTTTTTGTCGGTAGTGGCTTAAAGGTGAAGAATGTTCCTGCGGCGCCTTTACCAGATCGATACCCAATTCGGGTAAAAAGTTATGTGCCTTTTGTAAGACTATTTTGAATATTCAGTATGGCCCATATAATTTATCAGAATGATTCTAATAATAAGTTTTCTTGTGTGATGATAACTAGACATAAATATGTTGGAAATATGGGTTTAAATAGCCTCTTCTCTCCCTTCAAAATGATATAGTTACTAACGATTGCGTTGCGTATAACACATCGTAAAAAAATGATATATGTGTTTATATGTATTGTATGCATTATGTAAAAAAATGTGAGAGTGCACATATAGTCAATAACGACTGCGTTGCGTATAACACGTCATGTTGTCGTTCGGATAATGGCCGTGACGGGTGTTTTGCCTGTGATTAATTACATGCTAATGGCCGATGCTTAATGAGATTAGCCGGTTGGCTGTGGATGCATGTGTCCCACCCAGGGGATCGATCCGTCCAGCGTTCTGTCCCTCCGTTCCAGCTGGGCAGTCGAAATCGACTGAAACAAAATTGGTGGTCAGTCGACTGACACATTCTATTTTTAGTTGACTGATCTATAGCTTGTCCCAAAAAATACTGCCATCTATTTTTTTCTTCTTCTTTTGATAAAGCGCCATCTGGTGGTATGAATAAGTCATGTTCAGCCATGTTCATATGAAAACATAGCAGGAAATTTGTCATGTTCACGACGAAAAAATGCACCTATATGTTAAATTGTTTGGCATATTCATGATTAATGTATTGAAAATTTGCCGTGTTATATAAAACATAGTAGTATTTGCCATGGGTCTTCAAAACAAGTAAACACAAGCATAGAGTAAATTTGCCATGATCCATGGCAAACACTATATAAACCCTATACAGGTCTCGGCGAAATTGTCTAGTGACATGGCAAATTCAGAAGAAGAAAAATGTCTATATCTAGGAAAATGTGGGAAATTTTGTACTTGTGACATCGCAAATTAAGAAAAAAAAAGTCTATATCTTGGGAAATATAGGTAAATTTGTGTTTGTGACATGGCAAATGAAAGTAAAACATTTGCTAGTGACATGACAAATTCATGAAAAAGTTGTCATGTTAATTATGTACAACAAATTTACCATGGACACATGTTATATACAATAAATTTGCCATGCTACAAGACTATGCTCCAAGAAACTTTACATTTTAGTTGGCATTTGGCAAGGTAAAAAAAAAGGAAATTAAACTTAATTTGCCATGTGAACCGAAACTTGGCAGGGCAGAAGTTTGCCATGCTACAAAACTATGCACCAAAAACTCTAATTAAAGTTTATTTAGTTGGCATAGCAGTAATGAAACTTAATTTATAAAAAGAGTCACATGGGAACATATCTGGTGAAAATGGGCATTCAGTGAAAATCTGAAAAGTTACATCACGGGACATCAAATCAAGAATAACCGACACAGATTCGAGATGGGATTTTAACCTTCCACTTAAAGGCCTATTAGCAGATAACCCCCTCCATCTATTCTCTAACTAGGTTCCTAATCCATCAATCCACCCACGATCAATTCGTCTTCGATCTTCTGGCGCGATGGAGACTTGCCCTATGCTGACCACCAAGCACCCACCGCCGCTCGTCAACTCTGTCCCTCCGCCGGCCATATACTTCTCCCTCCATCGAGTGTGACGCAACCTCCACTACTAGGGAAAGGCCTAGCAGTAGCGCGGGTAAAAGGCCTAGTAGTAGCGCGGATGGGCGCGCTACTGCCACTAAAAAAAAACCACTTCCGTGATGATACATGTTTGTCACAGTAGGTCACGTTTTCTGTCATGCATGTACATTCATGACATTTTTATGACAGAATCAAGATAGTCATGCCTGTGCTGTCGTAGAAGTGTTCCATGACAATACCAAAATTATCATTACGGAAGTGTCCACTTCCATGACGATAAATGGCGTGTCATGGAAGTGCTTTCGTCAAGGGTAACCTTCACGTGGCATCCACCGTAACGGGTTGTCGTTAATCTATCGGGTTCCGGTTTGGATCTGATAACCCCTTACAGCCCGGACCAATGGAGATTTTCCATGTGTAAAATTCTCAATGGCCAGAGGAACCACGTGTCGGCTTAGTGTTGGGACAGATGGCATCCACTCATTGGACGGGAGGCGCCTATGATACGTCAACACGTGCCACGACCCAACAAAGGCACATTCAGGTGAAAAGGCCGGCCCGTTTGACTTCGTCAAAAGGTAGCGGGCCGGCGCACGAAAAGCTTGTTAATGGCCTGTTCGCATATAGCCCATTTACAGCCCGCTAACTCATGACCCGTTATGGCATATCCGAATTAGACCCAGTAGCGTAATCTGGGCCGTCCAATATGATTCCAGCCCGTTGTAACTTCCGGCCCATGTATGGCCCTTGACGTCTTTCGGCCCATACGAGGCCCTTTATAACTCTAGGCCCATTAAAGGCCCGTGGTGAAACTGGCCCATAATGAATAGTGTATCGCTTTATACCCATTAACGGCCCATTATTCCGCTGGGCCGTTTCCATCCCGTGTTAACTTTCGGCCTTCTAAGGGCCCATTTATTTTTGGGCTCATTTCCAGCATTCAGTTACTTACGGTCCGTTCCTGGCCTGTTCCGCTTGTGGGCCAAATTCATCCCATGGTTACAGTCGGTCCGTTTGTGGCCCGTTAACCCGTTGGGCTATTTTCATAGCGTCATCAAATATGGCCCATTAACGACCCGTGATGCATGTCGATAGAATTAAGCCCGTTATACATTTTAGCCTATTAACGGCCCGTTATAGTCGGGCCATAAACAGACGATTTCCACTCTAGCCCGTTTACGACCCATTTTGCGGACCGTTATTGGTCCATGAATAGTACAACCCATGTTTGGCCAATCGATCATACGGCCCGTAGAAGGCCCATTGATTATACGGCCCGTAGAAGGCCCATGGATCCTACGGCCCATAGGAGGCCCATGGTCACTACAGCAGGTAGCAGGACCATGGTTACAACGGTCCGTATGTTGCCCATGGTTATTGTGGCCTACTTATAAAAAATAGGTTATTGTGGCCACTAGAAAAACGCGGAAAAAGAACTGTAGTGACTACAAGCAAACAACTAAACAAGATAAAAGGAAATAAATAAGCAAGCAACTAACGCTAGGCTATTACGGCTATTACACATATTACATCCACTGGGCATCAAAGTTCGCCACCAGTGCAAATATAGGGAACAAAGTAGCATATTACATACACTGGCCGTCTAAATTGGCCACCAGTGCAAATAAACGTGGTAGCAAAACAAGTCCATAACTGAAACAACTTCAGAAGAGCTCAAGAAACGTTATCCTGGGTATCCACCATGCTGGCAATAAGCTTAGCAAGCTTATTAGCTTTCTCCTGTTTGGCGCTAAAATCCTCCAATGCTTGTTGTTGCATCAGAAAGTATGCATATGAATTCTCAAGTGACCTCCGCAGTCCTTCGGCTTCTTGTCGCAGCACAGCTGATCGATGTCTTTCGGCTTGTAGTTGAGACTCAAGAAACCGAACTGATTCAGACAGTGAGTTCGAAAAGCTTGTGCCAGCGGTAGTGGCCAGTAACTCGAACACTACACCAAGACAGGACTTTGGGGTTGTCTCACTATCTTCAAGATAGTTTTCCTTAGATATTTTATCAGCTTTGTTGGAGACCAACAAGGATGTCTCACTATCCTGAACCTTATCTGCATTACTTCATTTACCATTGCTTAATAAGGTACTCTTCCCCAATATTCTATCAGTATTCTACAAGAAGAAACAAGCAGACACGTAACAGGTTTAGCATGTAGTATATGAAACTCATTTCGGTGAACCAGTTCAGTAGTAAGGTGGACAAGATTAAACTACCAAGTCTTCTATTGCGAAGTAGTACATAATAAAAGCATCAAACAAACATATATCTATGTGCTATGGTCACTGCATTGTCTTGCCAAATCAAAATAGAGACACGGTTCAAATCATATCAGTTCAAGACAAAGCAGCATTGAAAGAATACAAGTGTGGGAAACTACACGACACAACAAGATTTCAGATGGGTACCACGGGTATACATGTACAACAACACTACTGGCTCTGTTGTGATGCTAGTAATGTGCATGATATTTGAAGTCAACTATATACACAATAGAAATTGAAATCAATAGAGCAATTTAGAAGAGAAAACCAGTTAAACAAACATGTTTAAATATACTTGTTGTGCCATTGGAGTTTCGATTGGATCCTTCAATTTAAAAATAAGTTTGTATGAGTAAATATAGTGATACAAGAGCAAAGCAGTATGCACCATAGCAATGGAATCTTAAATGAGAACAATTGTTCTTCAGGTTTAAGCACTTGTTCTACACGAACAGAGTATAGTAAGACGCAGGCATATAGTACTTCAAAATAAAAAATGATCTCATAGACCTTACCACATTCTTGCCTCGGGCCCAGTACAGAACAAGGCGTTCCCAGTCATCGTCCCGTAAATGTGTCTCAGGAGAAAGTAAGGGAATTTGATGAGTTTCCTTGCCAGTGAAGTACATTTTCTTCAGGTAATTCCGATATTGCCACAAAGCATTCTTGAAGATAGCAGAGATATTAGCACAGGTTACCTCATCCTGAGTTTCAAAATCGGTCCTTCTCTATAGAGAAAAATGGAACATTTGCACTATTATAACCAGCATGGAGATAGAATGTATGGGAGAAAGCAAAGTAATTGCCATGAATAACATTACTTACACATAACTCATGGACGAACACCTGCAACTGGCTTTTTCCTTCATCTTCAGTATAATATTTCCATGATGAGAAGATATGCACATAGGATTTAACAACAGCAAATGCGATAGATGCTAAACTACGAGTGGCTGGTTGTGCTTCGTCCATAGGAATTTGTGTACTAACTGGTGGAGTTGGTGTCCGCCGTGGTAGTCCTGGCGCTTTGGGCACTGGAGCTGCCTTACTAACTGCTCTTGTTTGGGAGCTCTGTGGTGGAGATGGTGTTGTATCAACTGGAACTGGGTTACTATTTGCTGCGGTTGGGGTTAGATTGTGTGAAGCTTGTTCTCTGTCCATCGGAGTAGGGGTACAATCTGCGAGAGTCTGGGTTATGTGTGGTAGGGCTGGTTCTTGTGCATGTACAACCGGGGTGCTATCTCCACCAAGAGGTAGCACTGTTTTATTTGAAGGCCGTGTTTTTACTCCGCTAGATACTGCCATCACCCCCTCCAATTCAAATGGCTGATAAACAAGAAAAGTAGTTGAATGTACAGACCTTGTAGGAGAGACAGATGCAATAGATAGTGTGGAAAAAAGAGGGCATGAAATAGTTCACATATATATGGTTTAACTAAAAAGGATAGCATGACATAATTTCACATATATGATGTCTATCTAAGCTCGATAGCATAGCATGACATAATTCAAAGATATGATGACTAACTAAACAAGATGGCATGAGATAATTATATGACGTCTTTAGTAAACAAGTTCGCATGACATAATTCACATACATGTTATTTAAGTAATCAGGATCGCATGATATAATTCACATATGTGATTTATAAACTAAGCAGATGGCATTCGCATATATGATGTGTGAACTAAGAACATGGTGTTGAACATTGTCTATATGATGTCTAAGCTATGCAATGCAAGACACCATATGCATGATATGAGCAGTATAACCATGCCAGGTTAGAGCATACACCTCGGTGGGGGAATAGGACTGGTCATCTGTCTCTGAATCCATCTTTGAGGAGCTATCTGGACCCAGCAAGAGATCTGCTTTGACAGGTAGCACTGTCTGCTCTGAAGACCTTGTTTTCACTCCAGATTTTTCCATCACCCACTCAAATGGCTGATTCACAGGAAGAGTAGTAGAATGTACAAACATTGTCGACAAATGGAAATGTAATGAAGAAAAAGAATGTCAAGATATAATTTAAATATATGATGCCTGGCTAAACAGGATGGCATTGCATATTTCACATATATTATGGCTGGCTAAAAAAGATGAGATTGCATAATTCACATATATGATATAGAAACTAAACAGGTGGCATTAGAGAACATGTCTAAACTAAGCAGATGCCATATATGATGTCGAAAGTAAGCACTGCAAGGCAACATATGCATGATATGACCAACATCATCATGCCAAGTTAGAGCAAACACCTCGGGGGTAAATAGGAGTGTTCAGCTCCTTCTGAATCCGCCTCCGAATAGATATCTTCCTCAGGATTACAATCTGGAGGAGGGGGGGGGAGGGTTTGCCATTGCACCCACCATGGAGCGACGTCTGCATGACATTGTATTGCCGCGCAAAACTCTTCTCCTTTTCTCTACATGTTCAGCATGATTGTGTACAATATCTGACATGCACATGAAAAAATAGTGACATTATCTAAGGAGAGCATGCAGAAATCTATAGTGATGGTAACAACCAGTGGATAGATCCAAAAATGATGATAGCAGGCTGATGATAGCTTTAATTAATAAAAAGGCAGATGATGATTGCTTTACTGTTTGTTTCCCACCCAAGATGAACAACATAGACATACCCTCGGTGAACCAGATAATAGACATAGATACTCTTCATTGCTACCTCGATATGTGCCCCACAAGCATTTTAAAACTCAAGTTTGAATATTAATTTGGACCTGAATTGGAGTCTAAGAGGTGAACAAGACGCTAAAGTAGCAGGTAATATTAAGCAATGCATAACATAAGCAGAAACAAAAGAGTGCGACCTCTCTTGCGGACCCGTGTACTCCTCAGGTTCATCTGCTGGGTCGATGATGGTGATGCAGTTGCGGTGGGTGACGGCGGCAAGGAAGGAGATCTGAGGCAGCGAAAGACGGACATGAGTCGTGATGTCTGGTATGGTGGACGCTTCTGTCCGTGGAGCAGCTCAGGTGAGGTGGACGACGTTGCGACAGGAGCAGGACAAACCACGCAAAGTTTTCTTCGACACCTATCTGTAACTGAAGTAATTCTGTAAGGGCTCCTTTGGCTTGCAGGATTCTAAAAACGCAGGGATAGAAAAAACACTGGAAATGGATAGGAATGCACGTGGGAAACAGAGCATTTGTAAACCATGATATCTGTCAACTTGGGTGTTTGGTTCACAGGAATTGGAAGAGCAGAGGAATGCAAAGAAACATGGCCAAATTAAAGTGAAACCATATGAAAATGTGTACAGTTAGAATGTTATTCTCCACTAATGCACTTAGTCTTGTTTCATGCATAGGATTTTGAAATGTAGGTCCAGGTGGATGTTTTGTTCCATTCCTTTCAACCAAATGCATGAATAATTGAATAGTAGAGGACCATAGGAAAATTTCCTATTGCTATTTTTTTCCTTCATGTTTTCCTTTGAACCAAAATAGCCCTAATGGATCGACATGAATGTAGAGTAATAAGTGATGCGACAAGTGTACAACCTCTTTGGCGTAGTCGTGTCGACCTCAACATCATTGGGTTGGTCACTGAAGAAGTTGCGACAAAGGTGGTTGTCGGAGGTGTGGAGGAAGATCTGAGGCGTCTGTAGACGGCGTCCAGGGTACTGCTCTATTGTGATGGATGGTTTAGTCGTTGGAGCAGCTCCAGCGAGCCGTAAGACGTCGAGGCTGAAGCAGTACAAGACAGACATCGCTAATCTCAAGTGGGATTCTAATAGCATCTCTGTTAGGACTGAGAGTATATCGACCAGAAGGGGGGTGAATGGTAGATTCAAATTTTCTTTCAAAAGTTTTGAAACACAACCCAATCACAATAGCGGAATATAAATATGAAGGAAATTGACAGAGTCAATCTTCTTCGTTAGAAGCATATTCATCAATGAAAGCATTAACAACAGTACGAGCTTGATAGATCATAGGTTTAACCACAAAGAGAGTAATACAACATGCAAACAGATGAAGCAGAATGAGGTACATGGATGGAACTGAGTGAGATGCTGCAGAACTATTTCACAAGTGAATCTAAAGTACAGGAAATAGATGAAGAATACAGACGAAGATCAACACAGATACACAAAACAAAGTGATCAAGAAAACTATCGGTACGAAGCACAAATGATAACTGCTGAAGGAAATGCAGTAGAGTAGAATTAACCAGTGGTGCTAGATGGCGACAGAGAGATTGGGTAAACTAGTTCACCCTTCTGCCAAAGGGCTACGTCTGGTTGGAGGGGCTGTGACTTAACACGGAAGATAAACTCTCTTGACCCTATTCTCCTTCAACGCAGAGCTCATCAGACTCAGTTTGATTTCACTCATGGTAGATCCTTGTCGGTGACCTCCAAACCTTCGGTCGACCTTCGCCAACCACAATCACTCTTGGTTGCTAAAGATCAGGCTCGGTGAAGACAACAACTCTTCATCACTCGAAGCCAAAACCTATCCGTCTAGAGAGTGCGCAGCTCTCAAGAGTAATAGGTACAAGAACTCTCACTCAGAACTACTGTGATGCTAAACCACTGTCTAAGTTAGGGCTCTTGGTTTTTCTCTCGGTGGATCTTAAACTCAAATCACTCGGAGAGGGGTTGCTCAAATCAATCTTCTTAGAAATCTTAAGAGGAGCAGCCAACGGACAACGTTGGAGTGGGGTGGCTATTTATAGCCGCAGCCTTCCCTGATTGGAAATGACCAAATTGGACATCTGGCTCAGCCAATGGCCGAACGACATGATTCCAACGGTCGGATTTGAGCACAACGGTACCATTTCTTGTGGAGCAAGTAATGCTAACTCCTCGGTCTGAGACAAATCTCTCGCAGGAAAGAAGAACTCAGTCTCTTGCTGACGAGTATTTGCTCGGAGCACAAAGAGATCTCTCTCGCAACTTTCATAGGTTTTGGCTAAGCATCATAGTGGATCTAATTATCGAGAACCTATACCCCTCTTAATAGTACGGAGGACCTATGACTCAAATGAAATGAAAGAAGAACAACTAAGAGAATGCTACATCTTCACTTAGTCTTCGACTTCCATCGCTGCAGTCCATTTCTTTGGACGACAGTACCAAATCAAAAGCTTCGCTTCAGCAGTAATCTTTTGAGAGGTCGATTTCTTCACATCAATCTTCTCGACTCTATCACTTCAAACGGATATAGCTCATTATTCTCTGCAACGCAGATGTACTTCGGTGAAGTTCCTCGAACTCAGCACCGGAGACAGCAAATTCTTTGGTTGTGTATGGACTTTTTCTCTCTGTGTGCACTAGCAAACAAATCAGTCCATACCTGTTTCTGTCAACAATCTCCAAAACACAAGGTAGGCAGATATTGCACCAACAATCTCCCCTTTTTGGACAATTGTTGACAAAACAGATCTCATCGAATGATAGATAAATAATGGAATGTAATGCGAAGAATAATGAAATACGAGAGATAAGTATGAAGATAATATATTCTCCCCCTTAACATATGCTTCGGTTTTCAAAGGATCGGGGAAAGGTGATATTACTCTTCGTATGAGTGTCATTGACGGTAGATCATATACTTGAGTTCTTTTAATGCACTCGACAATGTTTGAGGTAGTTCCTGTCACAAGAACTTCGACGAAGGTTAGATGTGAAATAAGCATCGATTGACTTGTGACAAGGATATGTCATGAAGGTTTTCTCAGAACACAATTGGAATCCACACAAGAAGTAGTTTTCCTGCATGTTAGGTATTCGATATGATCAGAGAAGGATCGAATAATAATGCGTTGCTCAGAGTGGATATGTTTCGAAGGTGATTTTCCTGCAATATAGATGATGCAAATGATATATGTGAGGAAAAACACTTTGTCAGTCATATAGATAGCCTTCAATAAGGCATTTGTGCATAGGCTGACTTTATCTTCCTGCGTGGTTAGAAAATGAGAGACAAGAATTAAGAGCATATCCAATCACAATAGTTATAGTTCATTTAGTACTTAAAGTACTTCTCCAATATGATATCATCACTTGATGATTCTCTGTTCTTCTTCGAGGAGCAGGTATGTGTCCCTGTAAGATAGATAATTGTCTGTGATAGGCATTCACAGCACGAACATGTTTTAAAAATACCTGCAGACAAATAGTGCGAAGCAAATGATATTGCAGGCGGGGGTTATTAACATTACATGACGATCGAGTGTTTCAGCACCACATGCGGTGCAATAAAGTTCTTGAAGCAAATTTGTTCGAGGCAAAACCAAATAGCGAAAGAAAACACCCTGCAAACCCTGATAAACTATCACTCAATGTAATTCTCTCCCTTTTTGTCAACAAGTGTCATAAAGGAAAGAGAGGACATTCGAGGAATTACTCTGTGGGAGAATCTTCTGAATCAGAATTGAAACTACTCGTAGAATCAGAGTCAGAAGAATGTGGAATGGTCGAGGCAGAAGCAGGAGTAGCAGGCTTGGCCTTGGAAGACTTGGAAGGATGGACATCTGACTTGTAAATACGAGTTCCGGCAGTGTCTGTGATTTCATCATCATGATTGACAAACAACAGATCCGTTGAAGCAGAACATTGTGGGAGCACTCGGGTTTGTCTTCGGATGCGCGGTACTGCAAGCAAGTCCAGATAATCGTATTCCTTGAAGAGGCCCTTCTTGGCTAGATCCTTGCGAGAGTAATGTTTCCGCAGCAAGGTCCATGATTGCTTCCTTGCATCCTTCTCATGCAGAAGAATTTGACGAGTGTAATCAGATTCAACTCAGCCATCAAATCCACCTTTTCCTTTCTATCCATCATGATGTGTCTTTACAGAGTCTGCTGTGTGCGAATACAAATCTGATAGAGTGATGGATTTTCTTCGCGAGGGATTTCAACCCTGACTTCCTTAACCTTCGGAGCATTTTCAGACGCAGAAGCATTTGCAGCGGCATTGACCGGTTCCTTCCCTTTGCTATTATCCTTCACAATGCGCAGAGTGTCACAAACTGGTGGCATGAATACTTTTGGCTCGTAGCCCCTGAAGAATTTCTCATTTGTGAGCTGCTCGATTGCATACATTATCCATGGAGCATAGGGCTTGAGCGATTGAGGGCTATCTGCAGCACATGCCAGGTTCCGAATGAAAAGATCAGGAATGTCAAACTGGATTCCCTAAGATATTGCTACAAGAGCATTTCCTACAATGGAGTTGGGCTGGTTTGTTGGCGTGATGGTATTGCACAGAATGTGGAATAACACTTTGTTGTCATAGGCCAACTTCTTCGGATCAACATTAATGCATTCGTCACCCACCATAGTGGGATCCATCAGGACATGTAGTTGTGCATCGGATACTTCCCAGAAATGCAGTTTGTGCTCTCTACTGTTCTCAAATTCATATCGAGGCAAATTTAACAAAGCCAGAAAATGATCTGTTGAGCATTTGATTCTCTCTCTGCCAGTCATCCATTCAAGCGTGTTGAAGTATTTGCCATTTCTCCTGTGATGTACAGCGTGGCAAAGAACTGAAGAATGACTTCCTTGTTCCAGCCATGATTAAAACGCATGAAACCCTTCAGAAGAGCATGTTCTATATGATCAATTGCATTTAGGAAGCAAGGCATTTCTTCGAGCTTGGCGAAGTTTAACATCTTATGATTGAAAATTCTATGCTTGCCAAACAAGATCCGAGAATAATAGACTGGATGTTCCTCTGTCCAGAACCTCGGTGATAATGAAGTATTTTCTCCTTCATAAGGGCTTACCCCAAAGAATGCAAGCTTAGATGAGTGAAGCTGTTCATTGAATGCTGGGCCATTGGGGCCATACTCAGCTGGAAATAGCGGAAATGATTCCTGAGGATTTTTCCGATACTCTTCCTCGCTAATTTCCATCGGCTGAACATCATCAGAGGCTCGTGCATTTTCATCAATGGGCTTCAATGGTGCAAGAGACTTTGTAACCTTTTCTGAAGCAGATGGCATAGAATCACTAGACTGACCGTCATTTTTCTTCACTGAACTCCTTCAACGGCTTTCTCAGACTCAAGCACTAGGGCCTTTTCTTTTAGTGACGTCTCAACTGTGGGTGGCACAACAACCATCTCAGACTCTTGAGTCACAACCTGATCTCCTTCAGTCTGCTGAGGCAATACTGGTGGTACAACTTGGTGTGGCAAAACTGGTGGTGCAACTTCTTGTTCTTTCTCTTCAGGAGCCATGGGCTCTTCAAGTTTCTTCTCTTCCTATTCTGGCTGTGAAGCCAAAGAACCAGGAGCAGGGTCAACCTCCATCGAGGCAGGAGCACTAGATGAGGAGACCGTAGGGATATTTCCTTGGGAGGAAGATTTCTCCCCCTCAACCTTCTCACCCTCCTTGGTGGATCCGGAGGGTTCAGCTTGAATTTCCTTCAAAGGCGATGAAGTTGCCTTTTCCATCTCAATCTCTTCGTCAATTCTTTCTTCAGGAACATTTTGCTCGGGCACGGCATTTGCTTCATCAGGATTAACCAGATAAATGTCCACTACATCAGCTTCTTGTGCAGCTGAGGTAGGAATGATGACTACCGCAACCACATATTGTTGTTCGGTAACTTCCTCGGGATGAGGGGATGGTGGAATTTGTTGCAGTGGGACACTTGTATCAACAGGCGCATAAGTGGTTACAGATTGGATACGACGATCCTTGATTTCTTTCGGCTTATTGGCTCTAGCCTAAGTTCTCTGACATTTTTCTTCTTTTTCTCTGCGTCGAGCAAGATCTGCTTGACGCTTCATCTCATCTTTCCTACGATCACAGAGTTGAGAGACATCCATCTTCATCTTGGAGTGCCAGTTAATCTTGTTATTTCTCATGCAGTGAGGGCTTTGGTGATCTCAAGGATTCCCTTGTTTACGTCTTTTCTTTCAGACTCAGATTTAGCTTGCCTTCTCATTTTCTCAAGAAGCTTCTTATCATCGACAACTTGATTGAGTTCTTTGGTAATTTCTCTCAGCTCAGAGAAATGCTTTGCTACCATCTTGGTAACATCTTCAGGCAGACCAAAATTGCTTAACTCGGCTGGAATTGCTTCATAGGAGGCACCTTCAATGATGTCAAATATCAGATCAAAATCATATTCCTCTGTGGGAGCAGGAATGATTTTCTTCGCCTTCTTGGCAGGAGCAGCAGCTTTTTCATTAGTGATCAACTTTCTCTTTGCCACTTGGGCGGCAGAACCCGAAGGTTTATCTGAGGGGACAGGAGCAAGCCTTGGTGAAGATCTCACTGGTGGCAAAATCTTTGCTGGAGATGGAGTATGGTGCGGCTTATCAAGCAATGCTCTTTGATCATACATGGGAATTTCTTCACCAACATTATCATCAGAAGAATCCTCATCAGACGAGGTAGATGCAACTTTTCTAGATTTAGTTGCAACAGATTGCTTCTTCGGAGCGCGAGGGGAAACATACTTCCGCTTCTTCTTTTCTTTTCGGGCAGACGCCCTTTCCTTCTTCTCTAGCACATCCTGTTGAGTCAATTCAACATTCCGCTGTTCCACTTGATTTTTCTTTGCCTCTTTGGCGTCACGCTTGGCCTTGGACTTTGCACGTTTCTCAACTTCCTCAGGAAAATCAGCTATAGTTTTCAACGAGTCTGCATGGGCATTGGGAGGAGGAGTTGGTCTAGCTTTTTCATCATTAGGACCTAGGCGGCCCTTCGCAATGCAGTAATTCCACGGAGGAGTGAATGCAAACAGGATCTGGTATTTCCTTCGTACGTTCTCATAATTGAACCATTTCTTTGCCCAATGACGGCAAATCTTCTGCAGCCTGTTGTTCCTTTCCGGAGCTGTTTCTACTCCAGGTGGAGTCTTGTACGTTTCCTGATCAGACATCTCAGTTGCAGTATTCCTTTCTCTTCCATGGCCACTCTTCTTGGGATTTCCATCAGAGAACATGGTTTTAGAGACTGTGACTAGCTCGTCTTCTGGCTGACTCTGAGCAGAGGGACCATCATCATCTTCTTCAGCAGATTTAGATTCGACCTTTTTCTTCGGTGCTTTCAGTGGCTTTGCAGATTTTCTTTCAACCACCTTTGCCGTGTCAGCCACACGTGGCTGCTGAGGAATTTCTTCCTCGGACTCAGCTCATCCGAACTATTTGCCTTGACCACTCTTGAGAGAAAAAAAACACAAACACGAAAGAAAACACAGGAAGAAGTCACAAACATGCACAGAAGCATTTTAACTCAAAACAGATAATTTTTCGGAAGAAGCAAGGGATCCATGGCATATACTTGCAAGATATCGTCGAGTGAATTGCAATATGCCTAAAGACGACATAGTCATTCCTCTAATCTTTCGAAGCATACACAGTGAACCCTAGATCCAAGAGACTAGTATGAGGAACTTCTACAAACCATACAGGTCATAACTTAGTGAACCCTAAAGATCTACCGCAAGAAACTAACTCACGATAAATGGCGTCTGGATGAATGCCTTAGAACAGGAAGGGAATAGGGCAAGTTCTAGATCTGAATGCCCTAACTTGGCGAAACAGATCAACTACGGCAGCACGGGAGAGAGGAGTTACCGCACTGGCGTGACCAACGATGACGGAGCTCCGCCGGAGTTGCACGACGAGGCTTGATATCGACGTTGCTTCAAGCTCGGGCTCGGACGAAGAGCGAGAGGAGAGGTTTGAGGCCAAACAGAGAAAGAGCTAAGGAAGAAGAGACCCAAAGAGGGGGTTTGTATAGCCCGAGGGAGAAACCGCCCACTCCGAAATCTACGGACGAAAAACTCGGGACGTTCCACATTCAACGAACGGGATCACAATCAAGAGATCATGGGCATGTGTCAGCCATTTCCTGCGAAAATCTCGGTAACTGATCTGGATGCCGAAAGGTTTTAGGAAGCGCAAGCGCCAAAACAGATGAAATGTTGAAGTTGATTTCATTCGTGATCAAGGACATCGGAGTGAAATCTTCTTCAGATGAAGTTGCATGCTTATGACACGAAAGAGCCGAGAACAAACCATAAAGAGAACAGACTTGAAACACAAACCTACCGAAAGAAAAACACAAACACTTCGAGAGAAAACTCAAAAGGATAAGCACCAACAATAATTGATCTCAAGGCTTGAGATAAACATGAGATATCCCTGAGAGGGTTTCCTGCAAGAAATGATTAGTTCTTCTTTACAACCCACACTTGCGTGGGAGGTGAGGATCTCATCTGCTTTGCCTGGCTAGGAATATTTCTTCGGTGAGTCCTGCGAGGCACCTGTGCACTATGATAATAATCATATTAATAGGCATTGAAGTTGTTTCCTGACACATGAGTGTAATGATTTGAAGATGTACGCATGTACTCCTTCTGACGTAGTATAGGGTGATAATCATTCGAGAAGGAAATCCGAGTAGACTTGGAATGACATTCATTTCCTCATCGATGATTATCCTGCATGGCCAGGTTAGCAGTAACAGATAAATTTTCAATGATGCACTTCTTTACCCAAATTTGCTTCATGGGTGAACCTGACCTGCAGTTGGTTCCAACATATCAATCGAAAATCTTACCATTCTGTTGTTTGAAGAGTTTGTTATTAGAGCCATCAGACTCGTCAGTATCAACAGGAATGGGTGAATGATAACCAGTTAGAGTTTCAGGTTCGAGGGTTTTACTCTTTGCACGAACCCACATCGTATGAGGATACTATTCGGGAGTCCAATACGATCCATCCACATTAAGTTTATTTTCAAAACCTAATCCTTCCTTCTAAGGATTTTTGTGAAGTATGGACTTCTTGAGCACATCACATAAGGTCTGATGCCCTTGTAGGCTCCTTCGCATTCCAGTCTCAAGTAAGCCCTTTAACCTGCAATTTTCTTCAGTAATAATAGCAAAGTCCTCGGAAGAGGGGTCAGTTATGGTGCCAACTTTAGTAGTAGCAATATTATCTTTGGCAGCATTAGAGGTTTCAGCGTGAGATTCAGTATTGCTATGTTCTAGGCATTTTAAGCAAGGAGGTACAAAACCATCAGGAATTTGAACAGATTCCTTGGCGAAGAAAGAAGCTTTCTCTAAAACCAGCACGTTATGAGACTCTTTCAGTGACACGAGTTCTTGATTCATGTTGAGGAGTTCATTTGATAAACCCTCGTAGTCATCTGTAAGTGAGTCATATCGAATGGTGAGATCATCAATAGTTGATGAAAAAGCATCTTGCTCTTCAATCAACTTTTGATTCTTCTCCATCTCTTTGACCAGTAATCCTTCAGTTTTCCTGAGATTCCTTTCAAGCATTTCGAGTCCATCATGTTGGGATTTAGCAATCTTGACCATCTTGGCATAATATATATATATTCAGGAGAATATTCGTTCATGGATCTTAGGTGTTTGGCAGATACCTGATCCTTTGACGATTTTCCCATGAGACAGAAGGTGATTGGCTCATCATCGCTTGAATCATCATTACTTAAAGCATCACTATCAATATCTGATTCGCTGAAGTTCTTCGATGATTCAATAGCAATGTATGCATTACTTCTCCCAATCCTTTTGTAGAATTCTTCATCATCTAATTCAGTGTCAGTAGCTTCTTCTTCAGAATCTACTGTCAGATCCGCATACGCTCGGTTTAGCCCTGACATCCTCTTCATATTTGATTCGATGACTGCTCTGGCTCTCACATCAGTGACTGGTCTCGTTGAAGAAGATGATGAAGTAGCAATTTCCTTCGAGAGCTTAGTATGACAATCCATTCGAGTAAAACCACTGCAGTGAAGGTATTTCCATCTGATGCTAGGTTTTTCTTCCCAACCAAGGCAATCAGCAATGACATGGCCGAATAACTTGCACTTGAAGCATTTTATATCTTTAGGAGGCAATCTTCTTCTCGATGATTCTGGCTCATCATTATTTGTGAGGTAGAGATTGTGTCTTTTCAGATCACTTAGCCTTTGAGTGAGCATTTCAAGTTCTCTGGTTGATTCTCGACATCTTCTTCTTCTTCTTCTTCTTCTTCTTCTTCTTCTTCTTCTTCAAAACTGCCATAGTGTGAGAGAATTTCTCCTTCGCATTTCGAAGAAGATTCTTGATCAACATTTTCCAGCTCCATCTTTTCTTCATGAATGGACATCAGTGTCATGACCTCAACATAGTGTAGCTCTTCATAGTCAGGTCTTTGTTTGATTTCTGACACAATTGGATCGATGGATTCATCAAGTGCGCTGAGAAGTTTGTTGACTACATCTCTATCGGTGATATCAGTTATTCCTCGCTGATGTAATCTTTCAACAATGTTTGTCAATCGATCAGTGAGTTCCATGACACTTTCCTTATGAAGGCTTCTGAATCTAGTGAACATAGCTCGAAGCATTTTAGTGTGAGGATCTGATCGGGCGACAAATTCTTCATGGGCACTATTGAGAGCATCCCAAATTTGCTTTGCTGTGTTGAGCCTGTGAAACCGAAGGAAAATGTCTTTTGATAGACTTCCACACATGATATCTTTTGCTTGAGCATCCAACTGCAGATTTTCTTTATCATCGGAAGTCAGATCATTTTGTTGCTGAATGGTGAAGCCATTTTCCACAATCTTCCATAGATCATAGTTGTCAGCTTGAATTTTGATTCTCATTCGTTCCTTCTAGTATAGATAGTCATTTCCATCGAAGATGGGAAACCTTTCAGAATGCGAGGATCTACCTGCAACCGACATACTCAGAACTCCAGGGACGTTAGACCTTTAATAAACAGAGATAGGGAGAACCTACTCTGATACCAATTGTTTGGACCGAGAGTATATCGACCAGAGGGGGGTGAATGGGAGATTCAAATTTTCTTTCAAAAGTTTTGAAGCACAACCCAATCACAGCAGCGGAATATAAATATGAAGGAAATTGACAGAGTCAATCTTCTTCGTTAGAAGCATATTCATCAATGAAAGCATTAACAACAGTACGAGCTTGATAGATCACAGGTTTAACCACAAAAAGAGTAATACAACATGCAAACAGATGAAGCAGAATGAGGTACAGGGATGGAACTGAGTGAGATGCTACAGAACTGTTTCACAAGTGAATCTAAAGTACAGGAAAGAGATGAAGAATACAAACGAAGATCAACATAGATACACAGAACAGAGTGATCAAGAAAACTATTGGTACAGAGCACAAATGATAACTGCTGAAGAAAATGCAGTAGAGTAGAATTAACCAGTGGTGCTCGATGGCGACAGAGAGATTGGGTAGACCAGTTCACCCTTCTGCCAAAGGGCTACGTGTGGCTGGAGGGGCTGTGACTTAACACAGAAGATAAACTCTCTTCACCCTATTCTCCTTCAATGCAGAGCTGATCAGACTCAGGTTGATTTCACTCATGGTAGATTCTTGTCGTTGATCCCCAAACCTTCGGTCGACCTTCGCGAACCACAATCACTCTTGGTTGCTGAAGATCAGGCTCGGTGAAGACAACAACTCTTCATCACTCGAAGCCGAAACCTATCCATCTAGAGAGTGCGCAGCTCTCAAGAGTAATAGGTACAAGAACTCTCACTCAGAACTACTATGATGCTAAACCACTGTCTAAGTTAGGGCTCTTGGGTTTTCTCTCGGTGGATCTTAAACTCAAATCACTCGGAGAGGGGTTGCTCAAATCAATCTTCTTAGAAATCTTAAGCGGAGCAGCCAACGGACAATGTTGGAGCGGGGTGGCTATTTATAGCCGCAGCCTTCCCTGATGGGAAATGACCAAATTGGACATCTGGCTCAGCCAATGGCTGAACGACATGATTCCAACAGTCGGATTTGAGCACAACGATAACATTTCTTGTGGAGCAAGTAATGCTAACTCCTCGGTCTAAGACAAATATCTCGCTACGAAGAAGAACTCAGTCTCTTGCTGACGAGTATTTTCTCGGAGCACAAAGAGATTTCTCTCGTAACTTTCATATGTTTTGGCTAAGCATCATAGCGGATCTAAGTATCGAGAACCTATACCCCTCTTAATAGTATGGAGGTCCTATGACTCAAATGAAATGAAAGAAGAACAACTAAGAGAATGCTACGTCTTCACTTAGTCTTCGACTTCCATCGCTGTAGTCCATTTCTTCGGACGACAGTACCGAATCAAAAGCTTCGCTTCAGTTGTAATCTTTTGAGAGGTCGATTTCTTCACATCAATCTTCTCGACTCTATCACTTCAAATGGATATAGCTCGTTCTTCTCTGCAACGCAGATGTACTTCGGTGAAGTTCCTCGAACTCAGCATCGGAGACAGCAAATTCTTCAATTGTGTATGGACTTTTTCTCTCTGTGTGCACTAGCAAACAAATCAGTCCATACATGTTTCTGTCAACAATCTCCAAAACACAAGGTAGGCAGATATTGCACCAACAATCTCCAATAGATGATGTAAAATACATTACCAAAATATGGTAGATGTAAAATTTACATCACCAAAAAACACCTGACTACAACAGATGAGGTTAAAACTGTTAACTCTGAACTTAACTGTCGAAACTGAACGCACTGGTAGCAGAGAGGCACTTCACATGTAGTTTAGGCCGCCCGAGCACTAGTAGTAGAGAAACAGTGATCTAAATCAGCAGGCGATTGACATGGAACACAGTAGCAGGTAGCAGCCAGAGTAGCAGCGCCTGGAGCAGCAGTGCAAACTAGAGCCAGAGCAGCAACTCGTGTAGTCGTAGCAGCCCATGTACCAGCATCAGCAGCGCGAGCGAGAGCCGAAGCAGCAGTAGCAGCAGCAGCGCGAGCGAGCGAGAGCCGGAGCAGTAGCAGCAGCTCCGGCTGGTATGGACACCACCGCCGAGGGAACTGGGGGAGAGCCGCCGTGGAGATGTCGTCGACAGCGCGGACTACGAGGTAGCCGCACCATGGGGGAGCGGGATCGAGCACCGGCGGCGCCGGGAGGTCGAGTTAAGGAGAAGGTGCGATGCGATGAGTGTACAACCTCTTTGGTGGCGCTGAGTAGGCCTCAGCTTCGTCCGAGGAGTTGGTGAGGATGTTGCGGTTCCGGTGGAGCAGGTTAAGGCGGTGCTGTGGGGATGGAGCAGCCACGATAGACGAGGCGATCGTCGGAGCAGCTCCTTGGAGGTGGAGGACGGGTCGGCTGAACCGGCAGGATGACGAGATCGATGACGGATTGTCATCCGGGGCGGTGGATGAGGGACGTCGAGCTGTTGCGATGGACGACATCGTTGGGGAAGAGGCTCTGGCTGGGCGGCGGTGGGGTGGCGGATGGCGGAGGGTGGGGTTTTGTGGCTGGAGCAGAGAGGTAATGGCGGCCTGGGTTTTCGAATGGCAAAAAGGAGGTGATGGGAGGGGGGAACCATGACTTAGGTACGCGCTTGTCCAAAATGTAGGGTGTGTTACCAAAGTACCCCCACCGATTTGAACTAGCAGCCCTTTCGGCTCAGGGTTAGAAGGGGGATTTCGCGTGTCGTGATTTGGCAGTTGGAGGGAGTTTTCGCGCGTGTTGTAATTTCGGGATAGCAAGGCGCGAGTTTTCGGAGCACAAACAGACAAAGCAATATCTGAATTTTCGGGATAACAAGGCGCGGGTTGAAATTTCGGGACAAGCCTAACATGTAATAATGTACGTACCAAATCAATTTGCACTTCCCTCGCCCAAAAAAACAAAAACAAAAACTATTTGCACCACACAAAGGGAGTCTTGTTTCGTTTTACTTTACAAATGCTATTCAAAACTATGAATCCATGTTCTGTCCAATTAAATTTTTTCGCTACTTGTATAATGCATGTAACCTACTCATACGAACATTTTAGTGCATTCCAAATGTATATACTAGCGCTGCAATTCGAACTAAATTTGAATTCTTTTCTCTATTTGAATAAGAATCTACAATCATGATTGTTGCCAAGTTAAACCATCATTCATATATTATCTTAACAACACACTACATGATTACCATAGAGTTAGATATGAACTATGTGTACTATATATATGAACTCGAATTCAAAATTTTGAATACACTTGCTGTTGATTCCAAATAATAGTACATTTGAAGTGCTAGCTAGATCTTCATAATCTAAACCATGTTTCATATGTACACTTGATACGTCTCCAACGTATCTATAATTTTTTATTGTTCCATGATGTTATATTATCATTCTTGGATGTTTTACAATCATTTTATAGTCATTTTATATCATTTTTTGGTACTAACCTATTGACATAGTGCCCAGTGCCAGTTGCTGTTTTCTGCATGTTTTTTACATCGCAGGAAATCAATACCAAATGGAGTCCAAACGTAGCAAAACTTTTTGTGGATTTTTTTGGACCAGAAGACATCCAGTGGGCCGGAGAAGCACCTGGGGGTGCTCCGAGGGGAACACAACCCACCCAGGCGCGCTTGGAGGCCCAGGCGCGCCCAGGTGGGTTGTGCCCACCTCGGCCGCCTCCCGCACCGCCTCTTTGCTCTATAAATACCCCAATATTCCAGAAACCCTAGGGGAGTCGATGAAAATCAATTCCAGCCACCGCAAGTTCCAGAACCACCAGATCCAATCTAGACACCATCATGGAGGGGTTCATCATCCTCATTGGTGCCTCTCCGATGATGCGTGAGTAGTTCATTGTAGACCTTCGGGTCCGTAGTTAGTAGCTAGATGGCTTTCTCTCTTTTGTTTGATTCTCAATACAATGGTCTCTTGGAGATCCATATGATGTAACTCTTTTTTGCGGTGTGTTTGTTGGGATCCAATGAACTTTGAGTTTATGATCAGATCTATCTTTTTATCCATGAAATTTATTTGAGTCTTCTTTGATCTCTTATATGCATGATTGCTTATAGCCTTGTATTTCTTCTCTGATATTTGGGTTTTGTTTGGCCAACTTGATCTATTTATCTTGCAATGGGAAGAGGTGCTTTCTGATGGGTTCGATCTTACGGTGCTTGATCCCAGTGACAGAAAGGGAAATGACACGTATGTGACGTTGCCATTAAGGATAACAAGATGGGATCTATTTCTACATAAATAGATCTTGTCTACATCATGTCATCGTTCTTATTGCATTACTCCGTTTTCCATGAACTTAATACACTAGATGCATGCTGGATAGCGGTCGATGTGTGGAGTAATAGTAGTAGATGCAGGCAGGAGTCGGTCTACTAATCTTGGACGTGATGCCTATATAATGATCATTGCCTGGATATCGTCATGATTATTTGAAGTTCTATCAATTGCCCAACAGTAATTTGTTTCCACCGTTTGCTATTTTTCTCGAGAGAAGCCACTAGTGAAAACTACGGACCCGGGTCTCTTCTTTAATATATTTGCCTTCAAGATCTATTTTGCTATTCGCTCTTTTATTTATTTGCAACTTTTATTTTTAGATCTATTAATCCAAAAACCCAAAAATACCTTGCTGCAATTTTTACTTATTTATTTTATCTCGCGTTCCCGCGAGATCTATTTATCCAATCTACTACAATTTTATCTATCTCATTACCCGAAAGGGATTGACAACCCCTTTAACATGTCGGGTTGCAAGTATTTGTTCTTTGTGTGCAGGAGCTATTTATGTGGTGTTGCGTGGTTCTCCTACTGGTTCGATAACCTTGGTCTCATCACTGAGGGAAATACCTACTGTCGCTATGCTGCATCATCCCTCCCTCTCTGGGGAAAAATCGACGTAGTTCTAGCAGACATCAAGAGGAGTTTCTGGCGTCGTTGCCGGGGAGACATCATCAACATGAACCAGGTTCCTTATCACAAATCTCATCTCCTTGCAATTTACATTATTTGCTATTTGCCTCTCGTTTTCCTCTCCCCCACTTCACAAAAATTTGCCGTTTTATTCGCCCTCTTTTTCGTTCGCCGTTTTCTCATCAGATCTGTTTTTGAATGCAATCTTGTTGCGAAGTCACCATGACACAAGAGAACACCAAGTTGTGTGATTTCTCAAATACCAACAACAATGATTTTATTAGCACTCTGATTGCTCCTCCCGCCACTAGCACGGAGACTTGTGATATTAATACTGCTTTGTTGAATCTTGTTATGAAAGATCAGTTTTCTAGTACTCCTAATGAGGATGCCGCATCCCATCTTAACACATTCATGGAATTATGCGATATGCAAAAGAAAAAAGATGTGGACAATGATGTTGTGAAGTTGAAATTATTTCCGTTTTCTTTGCGAGATCACGCAAAAATTTGGTTTTCCTCTTTGCCTCGCAATAGTATTGATTCTTGGAATAAGTGCAATGATGCTTTTATTACTAAGTTTTATCCGCCCGCAAAAATCATTTCCCTTAGAACCCAGATCATGAATTTCAAGTAACTTGAGCATGAGCATGTTGCACAATCTTGGGAAAGGATGAAAATGATGCTAAGGAATTGCCCAACTCATGGGTTAAATCTTTGGATGATCATACAAATTTTTTATGCGGGATTGAATTTTGTTTCTCGTAATCTTTTAGATTCCGCCACGGGGGGTACTTCTATGGAAATTACTTTGGATGAAGCTACTAAATTGCTAGATAACATCATGGCAAATTATTCACAATGGCATACCGAAAGGGCTCCTACTAGTAAAAAAGTTAATTCGGTAGAAGAAATAAATTCTTTGAGTGAAAAAGTTGATGCTCTTATGAAGTTGGTTGCTAATAAAAATGCTCCTATTGATTTTAATGATATGCCTTTGTCTACTTTGATTGAGCAAAATAGTGATGCCATAGACGTGAATTTTATTTCGCGAAACAACTTTAATAATAATGCTTATAGAGGTAATTTTAATCCTAGGCATTTTCCTAGTAATTCCTCTAATAATTATGGTAATTCCTATGGTAATCCTTCTTATAATAATAATAGGAACACCTCTGATCTTGAGAATAATATTAAAGAATTTATCAATACTCAAAAAGTTTTCAATGCTACAATCGGAGAAAAGCTGAATAAGATTGATGATATGTCTAGAAGTATTGATAGAATTTCTCATGATGTGGAAAATCTCAAGATGAATATTTTTGTGCCTAAGGTTGAGGAATCTATTAAAGCTCTTTATGTTTCTATGGATGAAAGTAAGAAAAGAACCGATATGCTTAGAGCTAGACGAGAATTTTTAGAAAAAGCGTTTTCTAGTGATTGCTTTCATAAAAGTGATGAAGATCTTAAAATGATTGGTGTTTATTATATTGATTCCTTGTTTAGTAAAATTAATATTGATGATAAACGGACTGGAGAAGAGTCAACTTTAGCTAGAAGGCGTCCCGATAATTTGGAGGGTGAAAACCTTGTTGAAATTTTTGATCAAAGTGGGTTTGAAGAGGTCAAGACTTTAACTAGTGATGTGCCCACTATTTTGGATTACAAAGACTTTAATTATGATAGTTGCTCTTTGGTTGATTGTATTTCTTTGTTGCAATCCATGATAAATTCACCCCATGCCTATGAACAAAATAAAGCTTTTACTAAACATATTGTTAATGCTATGATGAAAGCTTTTGAAGAAAAGTTGGAATTAGAAGTTTCAATTCCTAGAAAACTACATGATGAATGGGAACCTACTATCAAAGTCAAGATTAAAAATTACGAGTGTTTTGCTTTATGTGACTTGGGTGCTAGTGTTTCTACAATTCCTAAATCTTTGTGTGATGTGCTTGGTCTTACCGATATTGAATAATGCTCTTTAAATTTGCACTTGGCAGATTCTACTATTAAAAAGCCTATGGGAAGAATTAATGATGTTCTTATTCTTGCAAATAGGAATTATGTGCCCATAGATTTTATTGTTCTTGATATTGATTGCAATCCTTCTTGCCCAATTATTCTTGGTAGACCGTTTTTACGTACTATTGGTGCCGTGATTGATATGAAAGAAGGCAATATTAAATTTCAATTTCCACTAAGGAAGGGTATGGAGCACTTCCCTAGGACAAGAATTAGGCCACCTTATGAATCAATCATGAGGGCATCTTATGGATCTCGAAACAAAGTTGACAACACGTAGATCTTTTGAGTTATGCCTAGCTAGGGGCGTAAAACGATAGCGCTCGTTGGGAGGCAACCCAACTTGTATCTTTTTGCTTTTTGGTTTTCTTGCTGTTTTCAATAAAATAACCAATTATGCCTCTGATTATATGTGTTTTTGTGGTTTAAATTAGTGTTTGTGCCAAGCAAAGCCTTTGGGTTGATTTGGGTGATAGTTGATTTGATCTTGTTGGAAAACAGAAACTTTTGCGTCCAGTAAAACAATTTTGAAAATTCACATAAGTGACGAAAAATTCTGAATTGTTTACACAAGATTTATATACAAATTGCCTCTGTTGTCCTTAGTTTTCAGAATTTTTGGACTTACATGAGTATGAGAACAATTCGTATCTTTGCAGACTGTTCTGTTTTTGACAGTTCTGTTTTCTTTGCAGTGTGTGCTTATTTTGATGAATCTATGGTTTCCTTTGAAGATTTTTTGCCATAGAAAAGTTAGAATACTGTAGATATAATGCAAGAACAAAATTTTAATGGTTTCCTACAATACTTAAAGTAAAGATTGGTTTTCTTATACTAACGGATCTCACGAAGGTTTTGTTGAGTTTTGTGTGATTGAAGTTTTCAAGTTTTGGGTGAGATTACGATGGATGAAGGAATAAGGATTAGCAAAAGGCTAAGCTTGGGGATGCCCGAGGCACCCCAAGATAATATTCAAGAAGTATCAAGCAACTAAGCTTGGGGATGCCCCCGAGTGGCATCCCCTCTTTCTTCTAACGACCATCGGTATTTTACTTGGAGCTATATTTTTATTCCTCACATATTATGAGTTTTTCTTGGAGCGTCTTGTATGATATGAGTCTTTGTTTGTTTTGCTTTTTTATTTTAAGTCTTGAATCCTTGCTGGACACACCTTTTTGAGAGAACCAAAAATTATGCTATGCCTGCTCCTATGCTTCACTTAAATTTTTAGAGCCTTGGAATTGCTCTAGTGCTTCACTTATATCTTTTTGAGCATGGTGTGCTTTGTTATTTTTGAAGAAATTATCTCTTGCTTCACTTAGATTAATCTGAAAGAAAGAAATATTATGCTCATGTTCTTCACTTATATTTGTTTGAGCTTATTAAAAGCAACATATGAAACTAGTCCCAAAGTGATAGATATCCAAGAAGGATATAATAAAAACTTTCATGAAGATCATTGGACAAAATAAACTTGATTCCTTGTATTAGTTTTGAGATATGATGATGTGACATGTGAGTCATGTTGATGAGTAATTATGCTTTAGTAAAAATATTGGGGTTAAGGTTTGTGATTCCCTATGCAAGTATGAAAGTCAATAGTTATGCAATGAAATTATATCTTACTTATGGTGCCTTATTCGGTGTTACTTATGCTTAATGCTTGCTTACGAGATTATTTGTTTCTTGGTTGGGCGCTTCTCAATATTTTTGCTAGCCTTCATTTGCACCAAGTATGATCACTACTTGTGCATCCAAAACCCTTTAAACCAGTTTTGCCATATGAGTCCACTATACCTACCTATATGCGGTATTTTCGTGCCGTTCTAAGCAAATTTGTATGTGCCATCTCTAATTTTCAAAATAAATTTCTCTTTTGTGTGCTCGTACCGCTCATGAGGCGGTGAGGGGTGGCCGATAGTTTCCATGCTAGATGTGTTATTCTCACGATGAGTGTTTATCCACTTGTCATTGCACGAGAGTACGGCAAAGGTATTAGGGATGCCTAGTCCCGAAATGAAAAATGAATTTACTTTATGTTGTCAAATAATAAATTCCTTGAAAAGTGTTGGTATGGAGGGCACCCATGGATACGGCTAGCCATGGAAAGTGAAAGAAATGGTGGAAAAATGATTAAACTTTATTTTCTATTTGGGAACCGCCTATGATATATCTAGCATGGAAAGTGTGGGGAGATCTAAGTCATTTTTGTTGGTGGGAAAAGTATGCCTCTCAAAATGTTTTTATCTCTCAATTTAATCTTTGAGCTCTGGCACCTCTACAAATCCCTACTTCCCTCCGCAAAGGGCCTTTCTTTACTTTATGCAATTTTTATTTTTAATTTGAGTCTCCATCTTCTCTTATAAAGCACCAACTAAGGGGCACTATGATCGCACTTGAGCATTGGGTGTAGCTAATATTCGAGTGTGTTTCATGAATCGATCAATGATTGAGCATGACGGGCTAGGGATAACTTGCTTTAGCGTTGATATTTTGAAAGACATGGTTGCTTGTTGATATGCTTGAGTATTTAAGTTATCATGTCAAAACTTGACTATTGCTTTGAACCATATAAAAGTCCAAATGTCCATGCTATTAAGAAAAGAATATGTGATGAACATGTTAGGAAGCATTCCACATAAAAAATTCTGTTTTTATCATTTACCTACTCGAGGACGAGCAGGAATTAAGCTTGGGGATTCTGATACGTCCCCAACGTATCTATAATTTTTTATTGTTACATGCTGTTATATTATCATTCTTGGATGTTTTACAATCATTTTATAGTCATTTTATATCATTTTTTGGTACTAACCTATTGACATAGTGCCCAGTGCCAGTTGCTGTTTTCTGCATGTTTTTACATCGCAGGAAATCAATACCAAACGGAGTCCAACCGCAGCAAAACTTTTTGTGGATTTTTTTTGGACAAGAAGACATCCAGTGGGCCGGAGAAGCACCTGGGGGGTGCTCCGAGGGGAGCACAACCCACCAGGGTGCGCCTGGAGGCCCAGGCGCGCCCAGGTGGGTTGTGCCCACCTCGGCCGCCTCCCGCAGCGCCTCTTTGCTCTATAAATACCCCAATATTCCAGAAACCCTAGGGGAGTCGACGAATATCAATTCCAGCCACCGCAAGTTCCAGAACCACCAGATCCAATCTAGACACCATCACGGAGGGGTTCATCATCCTCATTGGTGCCTCTCTGATGATGCGTGAGTAGTTCATTGTAGACCTTCGTGTCGGCGTACGACACCTATGGGATCCGAAGGACCCCTTTATGGTTCGGCAGGGAGAGAGGTATGCACAAAGAGCAGAACCGATGATCAACGCGAGGGGATTTTTACCCAGGTTCAGGCCGCTGATCAGCGTAAAACCCTACTCCTGCTTTAGTTTATTATCAGTGTTTTCGTCCCAGTTCTTGGAGCGCTTGCAATGAACAGTGTGTTCGTGCAGCAGCTACGCATGCAGAATGGACCGAGAGTGCTCTCTCTAGCCTCCTCCCCCTGTAGCAGTTGCCTTGGGCCTCCTTTTATATGCTCAAAGGGGTTCACCACAATGGCAAACTATTCATATGTGAGGTGTAAAGTAGCTACAGGGTTATCATACCTAACCACTGACGGTTTAGGACAAATGCATTTAATGCACCGTGAGGTGTCCGTTTAGGTGTCCTTACTTTCTTGGGGATGGAAAAAGGGGCCATCCCATCAGCACCGCTTAAGCTCGCCTCCACTAGCGCCTTGCCACGCATCCAGAGATGGGACCAGAATGCCAGGCTGGTCGCTGCGCTAGAGCGGTGGCACAGTGGCGGAACCTTGCCTGGTGCGAATCTTGCCGGGCTCCACAGGCTACCCCGGCAAGATCTTGCCGGGAGCCGAGCCTCTGGTCTCCAGTTCTCCTTATCTTCTGACCCTTGGCTTGAATGTCTCTTTGATAACCTTGGATTAATCTTCAGCTGTTCCCCTGACAAGCCTTGCCGCAGGTATGGCTACAACTGCCCGTGCACAAGTATGGGGTAATAAAGGCCCAATATTTAGTACACCGACAGGAGCCCCCGGGCCTAGGCTACACACGAGTGCGAGGCGTTGTTGGGCTAGGCCCAAACAGTGCACAGGCAGGCGTGGCAGGGGTTAACTGCTTGTAATTATTCCGCTTACTGCGCTTCCCTACTACGCGCGTTGAATGCGCGACGTGGGAAGCGTGCGCTGAACGGCCGCGGCCGCAGCGTGCTCGTATAGGCGTATTCACATTGGGCAGTAAAAGAGGCAGCCTCGCTCCTTCCCCATAAAAAAGAATCCGCAGAGGCGCTGCCCATTTACCCCCCTCTTCTTTCCAATCTAGAACCCGCCATTACCTTCTCTCCCCCGAGCCCAGAGCAGAACTTCTCCTCATCCGCTCACCGCCTCCGCACCCGCTCTATCCTCGGCTTCCGCCTTTGCAACCGCCATGCCGCCCAAGTCTAGCAAGGGCAAAGGCAAGGGCAAGGAGACGAAAGCTGATGTCCCGGAGACGAGCTGGCAAAGATGTGGAAGAAGTACGTCGTCTTCGCTCCGACGCTCAACGCGAAAGCATTGAAGAACCGGTACCAGTGCATGTGGGCGAGGGAGACGAAGGCTCACCCCGCGACTGGCGTGGCCCCAGGTTCTTCTTCCAAAGGTGGACCAGATAGATATCCCTTCTTCGCCGTTTACTTTTATTGCGGGCTCTATCCTCCATTCTCCGATTTCCTTATTGACATCATGTACACATACGGCTTCCATCTCCTGGATTTCACGCCGAATGCCGTAACATGCATGTCTATCTTTGCTCATCTTTGCGAAAACTTTGCCGGAGTAGTTCCCAACACTGCCCTCTTCCGCCATTACTTTATTCCTCGCATCCAAAAAGGGGAAGCCCTTTCCGGTTCTATCGCCTGGATCCCAAGGGCATGGAACAAGGAGATATATCCAGATGGGGTTTATCGTTAGAAGTGGGAAGAATGGCGGTCCGAGTGGTGCTGCATCAAGGAAGCAGATCCCCATCCATTCTGTTCGCCCCGACAGCAGAATGTGGTCCGTGGCGAGGACCGGAGTGATTTCGATGCTCAAGATGACAAGCTCACGATCGCCACCACCAGGATCCTCCGTTTGAAAGCTGCTGGGCTCACAATAGAGATGATTGGATCTGACTTCCTTCGCCGCCGCATCGCCCCTCTGCAGAATAAAGGGAAACCAGCTTGGGAGTTCCCGAACGCGGCAGACATCATGAGGCTGCGCCCCAGACTAAAGAATAACTTGACAATTATGCAGCTTGGCGCTCTCCGCCACAGGCTATTTCAGCGCGAGGGCAAGCATAAGTTGCCGGCGGGAATTATCCCTTTGTGCAACAACTCCACCCTGGGGTCAATCATCGCCATAATGCCAATGTTCAACGCCCATGGCCTTGACACGACTTGGGTCGAGCCATCTACGGAGCAGGCACAAAAGTTCTTCGACGACTTGTTAGAGAGGGCCATCCGAGAAGAAACAAACCTCGTCCACGCCACCACTGATGAAGAAGTGGCGTATATTGCGACTAGGGTGGAAGAGGCGGATCTTGCCGCGGAGGCCGGCAGTGTCGGCTTCACGGAATGGGAAACCAGCGACGCAGAAGTCATATTGGAAGAGGATCCTGCCGGGGAGGATAAGGCTGCCGGGGAAAAGAGTGGCGCAACCACCGAGAGCTCATCTGACGAGGACGCAGCCGAAGAATAGCCGCAGGAGGAGCCCCCAGCTCCAAAGAAGGCAAAGCGTGTCCTTCGGAAAGCCGCCTCTGGTGTCCCAGCAAACCAAACTTCTTTGAGCAGCGAGGCTCCCGGCAAGAAGGCAGCCGGCAAGGCTGCACCGCGGCAAGGAGTTCAACAGCAACCCGTGCGGCGCACGAGACACACACCTGCGGCAACCACTGGGGCGGCAGGGGCGTCTCACACAACAGCACCGGAGGCTGAGGCGGCAGAGTCACGCCAACCCCCTGCACCTGCTGCAGCCAAGCGACCCAGGACCCCTCCTCCACCTCCCCATACAGACACCGCAACGGCGGTCGATTTCGACATCTCCGGTTTCAGCCCGGAACGAGATGAGGAAGAGTAAGTATCCTGTCACAGCCTTTATCTCCCAAATTCTGAATTCGATTGATCTCATTGCCTTGCTTTGTCTTGTCTCTGCAGTGATACAGAAACTTTGGCGGAAAGGATGGCGAAGAGGGTGAAGACTTCCATGGGCGACGAGCCCCCGACAAGCTCTGCAAGCGTGCCAGAAACTATCATCATCAGCCCGGAGCTTAGCCCTCGACGCAACCCCCAGCGCAGCCCCCAGCGTGAGTCCACTACTCATTTTCCGCTGGCTGGTGATGAGGTTTCTACCTTTGCCGCTTATATCTTTGGGCTTGCAGGAGAAGAACAGCAACAGGGAGAGTCATTGGAGGACGCCCCCGTCGTGCCGCCTCCGTCAACCACGCTGCCCGCAAGCGCATCTCCGGCAAGAGCTCCTACCGATGAGCCTACCTTGGAAGAGGAGGAGCCGGCAAACATGGGCACCGGCAACCTTTTCCCGGCAACCAATGTTGCTGGGAGGGGTGAAGCTACCCCTCAATAGCTCGACGCAGGTGACTGCTTGCCTCAGAGCACTTGTTATTCTTTCCTTTATCTTTCTCTCTCTTTGTCTTCTTGAACTTCAATCTTGATCTTATTTTGTTTCCCTCCTTCGTCCTTCAGAATTCACTGTGATGGAACACATGGAGGTCGACGTTATCATCGAGGAGACCGCCAGAGATGCTGCCGCCGAAGTTAACAAGATCGCTGCTAGCAAGGCCGCCAAAGACGCCACTGTCGAGCTCAGCGAAGCTGCTGCCGAGGAAGCCGCCAAGGAATCTGCCGAGAGGGCCGGCGAGGAGACTGATGACCATACTGACGGCATTTCTGCCGCAGGAGCGCCAGGCGCTACACCGGCCACAGAGCCCCCAGCCACCGGTGAGACGATTGTCGAGGATCAACCATCGACATCTGAGGCTCCCTCATCGAGCAAATATCTCAAGGTTGGTGACAACCTATTCGTCAACTTGCCGGGGACGGCAAATATTGGAGCACCGACCAAAGGGGAAAATTTTGATGAAGAAATCATCACCGCTGCCGGGCTCAAGATTGTCGATGAACCAAGCGCCAGCAGCGGCAAATCTGAAGAAGATCAGTTCCTCCAGGCCATGGGCGATAATTTCCGCAAGCTCCAAGCACTCCACCGTGCTTGAAAGGAGAAGGCAGACTCTAGAGCTGAAGTTGTCGAAGCAGCCGAGGCAGATTTCCAGAAGCGCGTTGAGCAAATGCAGATCTGGTACGCCGAGGCCCTTCAGGAGTTGACTGCCAGCCGTGAACAAGTGAGCCAAAGCTGGACGGAGCTCCTCCTGAGGCAATCTGACATAGAGAAGGCGCAAGAGGAAGCTGCGCAAAAGGTTGCCGCTGAGGATGCTCTCTTGACGGAGCGCCGCATTGGGCTTGACGCTCACGAAGAAGATCTTGCCGCGCACGAGGAGGCACTTGCTGCCAAACTCCATGGCAAGAACGAAGAAATTGAAAAGCTTGTCGCGCAGCAGACCCAGGAGCTGGAGCAGAAGCACAGGGAGGCGCTCGATGCTTTAACTGTAGATCACGGCAGCAAGCTCAAGGAAACCATCGATGCCGCCAAGGCCATAGAGGCCACCAAGGCCGCAGATGCCGCCAAGAATGAGCTGAGCAAAAAAGTGAAGAAGCTGGAGGCGGATCTTGAGGAACACAGCAAGGAGCTCTCGACGATCAAAGGTGACAGGGAGAAAACTCTCCATAGCCTGGCGGAGATGCAAATTGCTATATCCGACAAGACCAAGCAGCTCTCTTCAGCCAATGATGCCATTGCCAATTTGAGGCTGAAGCTGACCACGCTGGAAAAGTCTCTTGAGGATGGCAGGGCCCACGAGAAGGCCCTGAGCAAAGATCTCCAGGATGAGAGGAACTTGCTTAAGAGCGCTGCCGCCGCCCAAATTGACTATGAGAAGGGTGTGAAAATCTGGACTGATCGCCTTGTCGACACCGCGGAGAAGCTCACAGCACAACTGTCAACCATGGGCCGGGATGGCCTGCAAAACTTGAGGTATTCCTCTGAAGAAAGGATATCCCCGTAAGCATCATTGATGCTCTGAAGCTGCTCCAGTCCAACCGAGCGACCCAACTGGCCAATGAATCCCGCAAGCTTTGCCGGGCCGTCCTCCGCAAGGTACTCATCAAGGTGGTGCATAAGAACCCTGGCGTTGACCTCACCAACATGCTCGACCGCTTGCCGAAGGATGCAGATCTCAAGGCACTTGAGGAGCTTGCCGCGCCCATCCTTGAGAAGGTAGATTCAATCAAGAGGGTTGAAGGCCAGTGCAGGGACTAGCTGTGTCACTTTTCCTTGCCGCCACCATTCCATGCCAAGGACAATTTAGTCTTTAGTTAGAACTGCGGCAACTATTGATGTAATATAACTTGCTATGATTGAGTACATGCATGCTATTTCCCCTGTCCGATTTCTTTCCGTATGGCATAAGCCCTACGCTTACTGGAAACTTGCTAGCGCGCAACCTGCCGCGAGCGCTGGGTGCAGGACTTCAGCAGCCTGCTGGAGGTGCAGCAGCCGGCAAGACACCTTGGCCTTCTTGGTGCGGCCACTTAGACTATTGAGCGGACTCGAAACAAAATAAGGGCACAACCAATTACGACAAGGGTTCCTTCGCGTGCAGGTTTTCCATACAAGGGCCGAAATCGTCTAAAGAAAATAGCCTGATAGTAAAAATTGAAAAACTTGCTCAAAGTTTTGCAACTTAGCTTTCTGTCGCTGTACTCCTTCCGGCAAGACATCAATTCTGAACATCGCCCATTGGTATCCATACCTTCCTTTCCCTCCCGGCAAACTTGCGCGTGAGGGAAACTTCTATCCCTTGAGAAGAAGAAAGAAGAGAAAACAGAGATATGGAACCTTGGTGGTTCGTTAATGCTTACCGGGAGCAAGTGTCATACAATATCTCAGACAAGCATGCATATATATAAACATGGAGATCAACAAGAAATGTACAACACTTAAGCTTATTCAACTGCGCACAGGGTTTGCGCCTGGATTTGTACAAAGGATTATATGCCTTGCCGGCAAGACTCGTACAAAAGGAGGTTGTCGGGGGCCCCCGGCAACCGCGTCTTATGGGTAGAACTTGCGAAGATGTTCGATATTCCAAGAGTTGCTCACTGGAATGCCATCCTCGGTCTCCAGGCGGACAGTGCCGGGCTTGGTGACTCGTACTACCCGATAAGGGCCTTCCCACTTTGGCGTCAACTTGTTTGAATTCTTGACGGACTGAATCCGCCGAAGAACAAGGTCGCCTTCCTCAAGACTTCGGGCATGAACTTTGCGGCTATGGTAGCTGCGCAAAGCTTGCTGGTAGCATGCAGCTCGCACAGCAGCCTGAAGACAATCCTCCTCAAGGAGCACAACATCATCTTGCCGCAGTTGCTCTTGCTCAAGCTCATCATAAGCGAGCACTCAAGGTGACTCGTATATGAGTTCCATGGGGAGAACTGCTTCTGCTCTGTAAACCAGAGCGAAGGGTGTCTGGCCAGTGGCTCGATTTGGTGTCGTTCTGATTGACCAAAGAACCGCTGGCAACTCATCAATCTAGCGCCTTCCACACTTTTTCAGCTTGTCAAAAGTTCTGGTCCTGAGACCGTGCAACACTTCAGCATTAGCCCTCTCCGCTTGGCCGTTGCTTCTCGGGTGGGCAACAGAGGCAAAACAAATTTTGCCGCCAAGGTCTTGGACGTATTGCAGGAAGGTGCGACTTGTGAACTGTGTGCCGTTGTCGGTGATGATCCTGTTGGGCACACCGAAACGGCAAACTATTCCTTTAAAGAACTTGACGGCTGATTGTGCTGTCACCTTCCTCACCACTTCCACCTCCGGCCACTTTGTGAACTTGCTGATTGTAACGTACAAGTACTCAAAGCCCCCGGTAGCATGGGGAAAAGGGCCCAGTATGTAGCCAGGAGAGAGGGATTGTCTGAAGAGCTTGAGCTGGCTTATGCGATTTCTTTGAATGAAACTAGCACGCTTCACACTTGGTTACTAGTGCAGCTGCATCCTGGAGAGCAGTGGGCCAAAAGAAACCTTGTCGGAATGCCTTTCCGACAAGCGCTCTTGATCCTATGTGAGAGCCACATATGCCTCCATGTATCTCTGCCAATAGCTCCAGTCCATCCTCCCGAGGAATACACTTCAATTTCACACCGTTCAGTCTCTTCCTGTACAGAACGCCATCGACGAACTGGTACATGCTAGACTGACGGGCTACTTTTTCCGCTTCTTCCTGCTCCTCAGGGAGTTCTCCTGTCTGAAGAAAATGGACAATGGGCTGTGCCCAAGCTGGAGCCGGGGGCTCGACAACTAGGACTAAAGGCATCTCTTCTGCCGGGGGAACGTTTGTCTCGACGACAAGGGCCTGAGCCCCTGCTGGAGCCTGTCGTTCCCCGGCAGGCCTGCCGTTGATCCCGGCGACTTCCTTGCCGACGGCTCCCGGGAGCTCTGCCGGAAAGTACTGACCAGAATTCAACTTCCTTCTCTTTTCTTGCCTCATTGATGGTGCTACAGATGGCTGAGTTAAATGGAGCACAAAAGTTCCTGGTTCCACAGGTAACTTGAGGGTAGCGCGCTTTGACAGGTCATCAGCAATACTATTTTCGGCACGAGGAATGTGCTTTGTTTGCAGACCGTCAAAGCGCTCTTCCATTTTTCTCACTTCATCCACATAGGCTTGCATCAATGGACTCTGATAATTTTTGTTGACTTGCCTGACAACAAGCTGCGAATCGCCTCTGATGATGAGCTTCTTGATACCAAGGTCTGCCGCGATCCTGAGACCGGCAAGCAGGCCTTCGTACTCCGTAGTGTTGTTTGTCGAGCTCTCCCGGGGAAAATGCATCTGAATTACATACTTGAGGTGCTCTCCGGTGGGTGCGACAAGCAGCACGCCAGCACCGGCGCCTTGCAGCGAGAAAGCCCCGTCAAAGTACATAATCCATCCTCGATCTGTTTCCTTGCCGGGAAGAGTCGTTTCTTGAATCTCTTCGTCTGGCGTTGGGGTCCATTCTGCAATGAACTCTGCCAAGGCTCTACTTTGAATTGCTGAAGTACTTTCAAACTGGAGACCAAAGCTTGATAGTTCCAACGCCCACTCCACAATCCTGCCGGTTGCCTCTGGATTTCGCAAAATCCGCTGCAACGGGAAGCGAGTGACGACGGTAATCTCATGTGCTTGAAAATAATGGCGCAGCTTCCTCGAGGCCATGAGAAGGCCGAAGAGCAACTTCTGCACACCAGAGTATCTTGACCTAGCTCCCTGTAAAAGGGAGCTGACAAAATAAACTGGACGCTGCACCATCTTCCTCTTTTGCACTGATTCCTCTGACTGCGCAGATCCTGTCTTGCCGGCACCAGACCTTGCCGAGGAAGATCCCGGCGCGTCACTTGACGGTCCTGCCACTGCCGTTGCCTCCTCATTGACTTCTCTCTATGCCACTAACGCAGCACTAACCACTTGATTTGTTGCCGCTAGATACAACAGCAACGGCTCTTGTGGCCTAGGTGCGACTAGCGTCGGCGGAGAGGAGAGGTACCTCTTCAAATCTTGCAGCGCTGCCTCTGCTTCCGGAGTCCATCTCATTGGACCTGCCTTCTTCAAAATTTTGAAAAAGGGCAGGGCATGCTCAGCGGATTTGGAGATGAACCTGCTTAAGGCAGCAACGCAGCCGGCAAGACAATGTACATCCTTGATGCGTCTTGGCACTTCAATCTGTTCAATAGCTTTGATCTTGTCGGGGTTAGCTTCGATCCCTCGCTAAGATGCAAAGAACCCGAGAAGCTTGCCGAAAGGGACGCCAAACACACACTTCTCAGGATTGAGCTTTAAATTGATCTTGCGTAGATTTGTAAATGTTTCTTCTAGATCTTGTATGAGCGTAGCTTTATCCATGGTTTTGACCACTATGTCATCCATGTATGCTTCCATATTTCTATGTAGCTGAGGCTCAAAACCAATTTGGACCGCTCTCGCAAATGTAGAACCAGCACTTTTCAACCCGAAAGGCATTCATATAAAACAATATGTACCACATGGGGTGATAAATGTGGTCTTTTCTTCATCTTCTTTTGCCATGAAGATATGATAATATCCCGAGTAGGCATCAAGGAACGACAGTAGGTCACAACCAGCAGTGGAGTCCACAATCTGGTCGATGCGCGGGAAGGGGAAAGGATCTTTTGGACAGGCTTTATTGATGTTTGTATAATCAATACATAGCCTCCATTTCTCATTCGCCTTGCGCACTTCAACCGGATTGGCCAACCATGTTGGGCGAAGCACTCCTCTGACCAAACCTGCCGCTTCTAACTTCCTGATTTCTTCGGCAATGAATTCTTGCCGCTCCAAGGCTTGCTTCCTCACCCTCTGCTTGATGGGCCGCGCGTGAGGACAGACATCAAGGTGGTGCTCAATTACCTCCCTGGGAACACCGGGGATGTCAGATGGTTGCCATGCAAACACGTCGACATTCGCCCGCAGGAAGGCAATGAGCACGCTTTCCTATTTGTCATCTAGGGTGGAACTTATGGTGAAAGTTCCTCCCATTCCGTCCTCCTTGACGGGCACCTTCTTGGTCTCTGGTGGAGCAGCCTTGGACTTCTTGTTCTTGCCGGTGGAACTCTCTGGTGCGTCCTCAATGGAAGCACAACACTCCGAGGAGGTGCGCTTGCCGGGGTTTGCGCGAGAGATCTTGCCGGTCTTCTTCTTCTTCCCCCCGGGAGTTCCAGCGGCAGGAGCAGATGCCTTGACAGCAGGTGCTGCAGCTGCCTCCCGGTAGAGTTGGTCGGTGCAGATTAGTTCATCCTTCTTGTTGGAGTGGATAGTGATGACACTTATCGGTCCGGGCATCTTCAACACATTATACGCATAGTGTGATGCCGCCATGAACTTGGCCAGCGCTGGGCAGCCAAGGATCCCATTGTATGACATGGGGATCTTGGCAACATCGAACACTACCTTCTATGTCCTGTAGTTGAGCTCGCTACCAAATGTTACCGGTAGCGTAATCTTGCCTTTTGGCTGGGTCCTTCCTGGATTGATCCCTTGAAACGTGCCCATTTCCTCGAGATCTTCATCAGGAATTTGCAGCTTCTTGAGCACGTCCGGCGAGATTAAGTTCAGCCCGGCTCCACCGTCAACTAGCATTTTTGTCACCTTGAGGTTGCGGATTGTTGGTGAGACCAACAAGGGCAAGCACCCGACCGCAGTTGTGCGATCAGGGTGATCATCGGCGTAAAAAATGATAGGCGTGTTGGACCACTTTAAAGGTTTCCGTGCATCAAACGATGGCTCCGTTGCATTAACCTCACGCACCCACTGTTTAAGTCGGCGGTGAGAAGAATGCAACGAGGCGCCCCCGGCAATACACATGGCCTCTGTGGCTTTCTGAAACTCGTGCTCACTGGATTCATCGTCTTCCTCATCATCATTGCCTCCCTCGTCCTTGTCGCGGCCTCGGGCGGGCCTCTCCTTGTGTTGCTTAGCCTTGCCACGGCGGCCTCCTCGGCCACCATGCTTCTTGCCAGATCCCTCAGCACCGTCCTGGGCCTTCTCCTTGTCTCGTCTTTCGTACTTAGCTCTCTGCTTCTCGACAAGCTGCTCAACTTGCCGGCAGTTTTAGAGATCGTGGCCCTTGGTGCGATGGATCTTGCAATACTGTTTGCCGGAGCCTTCCGACTTGTCGGCAGCCGCTAAGGCCTGACAGGAAGCGCACCCGACAACTTCCTTGCCGGGGTTGTCAACCTTGGCCTTCTTGGCGGTGCCGGGGTTGCCGGATTCCTCGACAGCAAGACGGCCTTGCCTTTGCGCTTCTTGTTCCGCCGCCGGCCTTTCTTTGACGGGGTTGCAGCACCTTCATCCTCAGATTCGCCCCCTGCGCCAACACCCTCGCCGGGGAATTTCCTCCCTTCTTCAGCTCGAGCGCACTTGTCGGCCAAAGCGTAAAGCTCGGCAATACTCCTGACCTTGTTCATCGCCAGCTCTTCGCGCATCTTGCGGTTACGCACGTTCTGATGAAACGTGCTAACAACAGCGGCTGGATGAACGTCTGGAATATTGTACTGCACCCGGCTAAATCTCTGGATAAACTTGCGCAGGGGCTCGCCCTCCTTTTGAGGGAGGAGATGCAAATCACTTTCTTGGCCAGGAGCTTGGTGGCCTCCAACAAAGGCGCCAACAAACTGATGGCACAGATCTGACCAAGAAGAAATGGAATTCTCCGGCAGATGCATCAACCACGACCTGACGTTGGGTTTGAGCACCAACGGGAAGTAGTTGGCAAGTATCTTGTCATCTCGGCCCCCGGTAGCTTGCACCGCAATGGTGTAGATGCTCAGGAACTCCAAGGGGTCAGTCTTGCCATCATATTTCTCCTGGACCTCTGGTTTGAACGTTCGGATTTGGGCCACTGGACTCGCCGCAGCTCACGGGTAAACACTGGACAACGTACCTCATAGGGCAAGTCGCCTACGTCCCCCGGCGCAGGCTTGTCGACAGTAGGCCCTGCGCGTTTATCGAACTGATGATGCGCCTCCCGTCGCCGCTCGATGGTAGTTCGAGCGTCCTCTTTGCTTCGTTCCTGAAGAACTTGACGCTCATCGCGGCGCATCTGCGGATCGGACGACGCCGTGGAATCGTCATCACAGCCGTCGGTCCGCCGAGTTGACGACCGCCGCTGCTATCGTGGAGGGGAGTGCACCGTGGTCGCACCGCCTCCAGTCTTCTCACCATCGGCTCACGCCGGATCGATAGACCGCTGCCGTGAGGGCCCCGCTTGCTGCGGGCCATCCTTGTTGACGAAGCCGATGTGGCTCTGGATAGTAGATCGCCACTCCTCCATCTTCCTCGGAGCAGGAGGAAAATCGAGGAGCAGCTGCGCACGTGCCAAAGCTTCTGCTGGCGTAGGCGGCGGCGATAGGCGCGAGCTACGTGAGGTGCTCTGACACCTAATAGTGTTAGAAGGAGCATCGTCACGATCACGCCACCGCGCGCCACTTCCACCGGCAGTTTGGCATGCATACTGGGCCTGTGCACCTTGGGATCGATACGCAGAAGTCTTTCCATGGGGACGTTCAGAACCACCAACGCCACGGCGCTGCTCGTCGCGTGCGACCTGGGAAGGCCGCAACGCTTGCGCCGACGTGGGAGTCCTAGAAGGCGTCCTCCGATCTCTGGAGTTCGCTGTGCCGCCCATAGGCAGCACGGCTCCATCTCTGGATCTAGCGGCATGCGGGTTGCCGTCACCGCTGCGAACGACGCCGCTCGCCTGGCTCGGATCACCAGAACGCCGTGGAGGCTCTAAACCTCCACCTCCTGCATCCACGTCGTCACCCGTCCGAGTAGGCACGGGCAAGACGGACGTAGACGCAACAACCGCTGCCGCACCCTTCTTCTTGGGTGGCATGGTGACAAAGACGGTGAAGAAACTGACGCGCTGATCACCGGATCAGGTTCGTGCAACCTCGATCCCCCTACCTGGGGCGCCAAAGATCTCGGCATACGACACCTATGGGATCCGAAGGACCCCTTTATGGTTCGGCAGGGAGAGAGGTATGCACAAAGAGCAGAACCAATGATCAACGCGAGGGGATTTTTACCCAGGTTCGGGCCGCTGATCAGCGTAAAACCCTACTCCTGCTTTAGTTTATTATCAGTGTTTTCGTCCCAGTTCTTGGAGCACTTGCAATGAACAGTGTGTTCGTGCAGCAGCTACGCATGCAGAATGGACCGAGAGTGCTCTCTCTAGCCTCCTCCCCCTGTAGCAGTTGCCTTGGGCCTCCTTTTATATGCTCAAAGGGGGTCACCACAGTGGCAAACTGTTCATATGTGAGGTGTAAAGTAGCTACAGGGTTATCATACCTAACCACTTACGGTTTAGGACAAATGCATTTAATGCACCGTGAGGTGTCTGTTTAGGTGTCCTTACTTTCTTGGGGATGGAAAAAGGGGCCATCCCATCAGCACCGCTTAAGCTCGCCTCCACTAGCGCCTTGCCACGCATCCAGAGATGGGACCAGAATGCCAGGCTGGTCGCTGCGCTGGAGCGGTGGCACAGTGGTGGAACCTTGCCGGGTGCGAATCTTGCTGGGCTCCGCAGGCTACCCCGACAAGATCTTGCCGGGAGCCGAGCCTCTGGTCTCCAGTTCTCCTTATCTTCTGACCCTTGGCTTGAATTTCTCTTTGATAACCTTGGATTAATCTTCAGCTGTTCCCCTGACAAGCCTTGCCGCAGGTATGGCTACAACTGCCCGTGCACAAGTATGGGGTACTAAAGGCCCAATATTTAGTACACCGACACTTCGGGTCCGTAGTTAGTAGTTAGATGGCTTTCTCTCTCTTGTTTGATTCTCAATACAATGGTATCTTGGAGATCCATATGATGTAACTCTTTTTTGCGGTGTGTTTGTTGGGATCCGATGAACTTTGAGTTTATGATCAGATCTATCTTTTTATCCATGAAAGTTATTTGAGTCTTCTTTGATCTCTTATATGCATGATTGCTTATAGCCTCGTATTCCTTCTCCGATATTTGGGTTTTGTTTGGCCAACTTGATCTATTTATCCTGCAATGGGAAGAGGTGCTTTGTGATGGGTTCGATCTTACGGTGCTTGATCCCAGTGACAGAAGGGAAAGGACACGTATGTATCGTTGCCATTAAGGATAACAAGATGGGGTCTATTTCTACACAAATAGATCTTGTCTACATCATGTCATCGTTCTTATTGCATTACTCCATTTTTCCATGAACTTAATACACTAGATGCATGCTGGATAGCGGTCGATGTGTGGAGTAATAGTAGTAGATGCAGGCAGGAGTCGGTCTACTAATCTTGGACGTGATGCCTATATAATGATCATTGCCTGGATATCGTCATGATTATTTGAAGTTCTATCAATTGCCCAACAGTAATTTGTTTCCACCGTTTGCTATTTTTCTCGAGAGAAGCCACTAGTGAAAACTACGGCCCCCGGGTCTCTTCTTTAATATATTTGCCTTCAAGATCTATTTTGCTATTCGCTCTTTTATTTATTTGCAACTTTTATTTTCAGATCTATTAATCCAAAAACCCAAAAAATACCTTGCTGCAATTTTTACTTATTTATTTTATCTCGCGTTCCCGCGAGATCTAATTTTCCAATCTACTGCAATTTTATCTATCTCGTTACCCGAAAGGGATTGACAACCCCTTTAACACGTCGGGTTGCAAGTATTTGTTCTTTGTGTGCAGAAGCTGTTTACGTGGTGTTGCGTGGTTCTCCTACTGGTTCGATAACCTTGGTCTCATCACTGAGGGAAATACCTACCGTCGCTGTGCTGCATCATCCCTCCCTCTCTGGGGAAAAACCGACATAGTTCTAGCAGACATCAACACTGTATTTATCACACAAAGTATAGTGCCCCACCCCCTACATTATGACAAGTATTTAGCCCTGAGCTGGAAAAGCCACACATTATCACAAATTCAAAAACAAATTACATATATTATATGTAGTATAACATGTTCATGACCACACCATGCGTATCACCATTGTATTCATGCATATGCGTCGGTTTAAAACACTATGATCTCTTGTTCAAATATCTGAATCCACTTTTATAATGAATTATGATCTCTGTTTGTCTTTTACACCCACACACTCCTCTTCTCTTTGTAGCTAGCGCTAACTTTCGCTCGTGCATGCACATGCCCGCCTCCCTCTCACCCTCCCTCGGCATTCTCTCCATCACGCACATTCGTTATTTCTCTTTAGGTCGTTCACCCATGGTGTGTGTAGGCCCTCCAGCTCCTTCTTTCCAGCACACACTCATAACCCACAAGTATAGGGGATCGCAACAGTTTTCGAGTGTAGATTATTCAACCCAAATTTATAGATTCGACACAAGGGGAGCCAAAGAATATTTGTAAGTATTAGCAGCTGAGTTGTCAATTCAACCACACCTGGAGATTAATTATCTGCAGCAAAGTAATCAGTAGCAAAGTAGTATGATAGTTTTGATAATAGTAGCAGCAGCAACAGTAATGGTAACAGTGATAGCAGTAGTTTCGTAGCAAGTGCAATAGTAACAGCAGCAATAGTAACTTAGCAAGATCAATATGTAGGAAAATCGTAGGCATTGGATCGGTAATTTGTTGGATGATATTCATCATGAGACAGTTATAACCTAGGGCGATACGGCACTAGCTCCAGTTGATAAATATAATGTAGGCTTGTATTCCGTAAATAGTCATACGTGCTTATGGAAAGAACTTGCATGACATCTTTTGTCCTACCCTCCCGTGGCGGCGGGGTCCATATTGGAAACTAAGGGATATTATGGCCTCCTTTTAATAGAGAACCGTAACAAAGCATTAACACACGATGAATACATGAACTCCTCAAACTACGGCCATCACCGGGAGTGGTCCCGACTATTGTCACTCTGGGGTTGCCGGATCATAACACGTAGTAGGTGACTATAACTTGCAAGATCGGATCTAGAACATAGATATAATGGTGATAACATAAACGGTTCAGATCTGAAATCATGGCACCCGGGCCCAAAGTGACAAGCATTAAGCATGGCAAAGTCATAGCAACATCAATCTCAGAACATAATGGATACTAGGGATCAAGCCCTAACAAAACTAACTCGATTACATGATGAATCTCATCCAACTCCTCACCGACCAGCGAGCCTACGAAGGAATTACTCACTCCTGGTGGGGAGCATCATGGAATTGGCGATGGAGAAGGGTTGGTGATGGCGAAGATCGAAGACCCCCCTCTCCGGAGCCCCAAACGGACTCCAGATTTGGCCTCCCGATGAAGAACAGGAGACGGCGGCGGCTCCGTCTCGTGAAACGCGATAATTCTTTCTCCCTCATTTTTTTCTGGAAAAATAGGATTTTATAGAGTCAGTTTCAGGGTCTGCGGGGCCACCAGGTGGGGACAACCCACCTGGGCGCGCCTGGGGGGCAGGTGCGCCCTGGTGGGTTGTGCCCACCCAGGTGCCCCCCTCAGGTGGCTCTTGGCTCCGGAAATTCTCTTATTTTGTATAAAAATTCCTCGCAAAGTTTCGTTCCATTCCGAGAACTTTGCTTTCTGCACAAAAACAACACCATGGTAGTTCTGCTGAAAACAGCGTCAGTCCGGGGTTTGTTTCATTCAAATCATGCAAATTAGAGTCCAAAACAAGAGGAAAAGCGTTAGGAAAAGTAGATACATTGGAGATGTATCAACTCCCCCAACCTTAAACCTTTGCTTGTCCTCAAGCAATTCAGTTGATAAACTGAAAGTGAAAAAGAAAAACTTTTACGAACTCTTTTGCTCTTGTTTGCATAAATAAGCTTAAACAGCACCCAAGTTTTCAGCCAATATTATAACTAACCATGTCGACAATAACTCTTAAAAATTATATTAACTCATATCAATGACATAATCAGCTAGCGAGCAATAATAAGATATCTCAAATGGCAACACGTTATCAAAACAACCATGATATAATATGACAATAGTGATATCTCGCTAGCCCTTTCTGAGACCGCAGAACATAAATGCAGAGCACCTCCAAAGTTCAAGTAGCGACTAAACATTGTAATTCATGGTAGAAAAGATCCAGTCATGATGCACCCAACATTAGCTACACACAATGCATAAGCATGACAGCAGTGCTCTCAGGTTCTGACGCTTATTTAAGAAGGTGATGACACAACATAAAAGTAAATAGATAGTCCCTTCGCAGAGGGAAGCGGTGATTTGCAGAGGTGCCAGAGCTCAAAGCTTAAATTGAGAGATAAAAACATTTTGAGAGGCATACTTTTCCCACCAACAAAAATGACTTAGAGTTTCCAATACTTTCCATGCTAGATATATCATAGGCGGTTCCCAAACAGAAATTAAAGTTTATTCCTTTTTCCACCATTTCTTTCACTTTCCATGGCTAGCCGTATCCATGGGTGCCCTCCATACCAACAATTTCCAAGGAATTTATTATTTGACAACATAAAGTAAATTCATTTTTATTTCGGGACTGGGCATCCCTAATACCTTTGCCGTACTCTTGTGCAATGACAAGTGAATAAACACTCATCATGAAAATAACACATCTAGCATGGAAAAATATCGGCCACCCCTCGCCGCCTCGCGAGCGGTACGAGCACTCAAAAGAGAAATTTATTTTGAAAATTAGAGATGGCACATGCAAATTTACTTAGGACGGCAGGGTAATACCGCATATAGGTAGGTATGGTGGACTCAACTGGAATAACTTGGGTTTCAGGTTTTTGATTCACAAGCAGAATTCCTACTTAGTACAGGCAAAGACTAGAAAATAGGTTGAGAAGCGGCCAGCTAGAGAGCAACAACGGTCATGAACATGCATTATGCATAAGTAACATTGGATACTAGCATGAGTAGGATATGAACACCATGAACATAAATATCATAGAGGCTATGTTGGTTTTGATTCAACTACATGCATGAACATGTGCCAAGTCAAGCCACTCGAACATTCAGAGGAGGATACCATATCATCATACTTCATCACAATCATTTTAACGCAACGTTGATATCCAAGATAAATCATTATCCACTCCTAGCTACTTATGCATGGCATTTTATTTTATTTAACTAATAGGAACATAAAATAAAAGGTAGGGACAGAAGGTAGTGCTCACTAAATTCATCAACTTCATACCTCTCAAAAATGATCCATTAATAAGGTTGATCAAGTCTTATTAACAACCACTTTCGATTAGCATGAAACCGAAGAACTTTTGTAAATCACTAAGTTACCTCAACGGGGATTTGAATGTCCCCAACAATAAGCATTTCATATTTCTTTTTGGTAATAGGTAGAGGTAGTTGAAAACTTCCAATAGGGATTGTCGGAGATTTTTCAATAACATTAATACCATTCACTTGGAATTGTTTCTTCGGAAAGTGCACCGTATGCTCATTACCATTGATATGAAAAGTGACCTTGCTTTTATTGCAATCAATAACAGCCCCTGTAGTATTCAAGAAGGGTCTACCAAGGATAATCGACATGTTGCCATCCTCGGGCATCTCAAGTATAACAAAGTCAGTCAAAATAGTAACATTAGCAACAACCACGGGCACATCCTCACAAATACCGATAGGTATGGCAGTTGATTTGTCAGCCATTTGCAAAGATATTTCAGTAGGTGTGAGTTTATTCAAATCAAGTCTTTTATATAAGGAGAAAGGCATAACACTAACACCAGCTCCCAAATCACATAAAGCAGTTTTCACATAATTCTTTTTGATGGAGCAAGGTATAGTTGGTATTCCCGGATCTCCAAGTTTTTTAGGTACTCCATCCTTAAAAGTGTAATTAGCAAGCATAGTGGAGATTTCAGCTTCCGGTATTTTTGTCTTATTAGTGATGATGTCCTTCATGTACTTTGCATAAGGAGGCATTTTCAAGATATCAGTCAAGCGAGTACGCAAAAAGACTGGCCTCAGCATTTCAGCAAAGCGTTCAAATTCTTCATCATCTTGCTTTTTAGTTGACTTAGGTGGAAAGGGCATAGGTTTTTGAACCCATGGTTCTCTTTCCTTACCGTGTTTTCTAGCAACAAAGTCTCTTTTATCATATCTTGCATTTTTGGGTTGTGGGTTATCAAGATCAACAGCTGGTTCTATCTCAACATCATTGTCTGGTTCTTTATTATTTGTTTGAGTTTCTTCATGAACCTCATCATTATCTTTTTCATTATCAGAAGGTAAGTGTTCACTACCAGATTGAGTTTCAGCATCAGAGATAGAAACATCATTATCATTATCAGGAGGTTTCTCTACTTCAGGTTCACTAGAGGCATGCAAAGTCCTATCATTTTTCTTTTTCTTTTTCTTTTTAGAAGGACCAGGTGCAGTGGTGTTGTTCCTTTGTGAATCCTGTTCAATTCTTTTTGGGTGTCCCTCAGGATAAAGTGGTTCCTGATTCATTTTACCTCCTCTAGTTGCAACTCTAACAGCAAAGTCATGTATGTTGTTATTCATTTCATCAAGCAATTCTCTTTGAGATTTAGCAACTTGTTCTAGTTGAGTTTGAACCATAGAAGCATGCTTCCCTACACCTCTAACATCATTTGAGATTCTAAATAACAAGTCACTCAAGCAAGCAATCATGTCAGAATTGTATTTTAATTGTTTCATAACATTTGCATTGAAGTGATCTTGTTTTCTAATATAGTTTTCAAACTCATAAAGGCATTGGCTAGGGTGCATATTGTGAGGATTATCATTATCATTGAATTTCATTAGAGAATTTACCTCTACCACCGCAGGTGGTGGTGGTGTATCAAGCCCATGTATTTCTTCAATAGGAGGTAAATTTTTGACATCCTCGGCTTTAATACCTTTTTCCTTCATAGATTTCTTTGCCTCTTGCATATCTTCAGGACTGAGATATAAAATACCCCTCTTCTTTGGAGTGGGCTTAGGCAGTGGTTCAGGAAGAGTCCAATCATCATAGTTTTTCAATATGTTATTCAATAATTCTTCAGCTTGTCCAATAGTTCATTCCCTGAAAACACAACAAGCACAACTATCTAGGAAATCCCTAGAAGCATCGGTTAATCCAGTATAGAAGATATCAAGTATTTCATTTTTCTTAAGAGGATGATCAGGCAAAGCATTAAGTAACTGGCAAAGCCTCCCCCAAGCTTGTGGGAGACTCTCTTCTTCAACTTGCACAAAGTTAAATATTCCTGTAAGGCAGCTTGTTTCTTATGAGCAGGAAAATATTTTTCAGAGAAGTAATAAATCATATCCTGGGGACTACACACACAACCAGGAGCAAGAGTATTGTACCAAGCTTTAGCATCACCCTTTAATGAGAACGGAAATAATTTGAGAATATAGTAATAGTGAGTTTTCTCATCATGAGTAAAAAGGGTGGCTATGTCATTCAACTTAGTAAGATGTGCCACAACAGTCTCAGTTTCATAACCATGGAAAGGATCAGATTCAACCAAAGTAATTAACTCTGGGTCGACAGAGAATTCATAATCCTTATCATCAATAAAGATAGGTGAGGTAGCAAACTTAGGATCATATTGCATTCTAGCATTCAAAGACTTTTCTTTATACTTGCATAATAATTTCTCTAGATCATCTCTATCCTTACAAGCAAAAATATCTCTAGTTGTCTCCTCATTCATAACATAACCTTCCGGTACCTTAGGCAATTCATATCTAGGAGGGCTAGTTCTAGTAGGTGTTTCAATATTTTCAGTTTCAAGCTCATCATCAGATTCAACAACATCATGTTGTCTTACTCTAGCAATTTGTTCATCAAGAAATTCACCTAATGGCACATCATCATCAAGCAAGGTACTAGCATCATCATAAGCATTCATAGCAGAAGTAGCATCATCAATAACTTGCGACATATCAGAATTAATAGCATGTGGTGGTGTTGCAAGTTTACTTATAACAGAAGGTGAATCTAAAGCGGAGCTGGATGGCAGTTCCTTACCTCCCCTCGTCTTAGAGGGAAAAATCTTAGTCTTAGCATCCTTCAGATTCTTCATAGTGAATAATTGATAATAATCCCAAGTGACTCAACAAATATAGCTATGCTCCCCGGCAACAGCGCCAGAAAAAGGTCTTTATAACCCACAAGTATAGGGGATCGCAACAGTTTTCTAGGGTAGAGTATTCAACCCAAATTTATAGATTCAACACAAGGGGAGCCAAAGAATATTTGTAAGTATTAGCAGCTGAGTTGTCAATTCAACCACACCTGGAGATTAATTATCTGCAGCAAAGTGATTAGTAGCAAAGTAGTATGATAGTTTTGATAATAGTAGCAGCAACAACAGTAACGGTAATAGTGATAGCAGTAGTTTCGTCGCAAGTGCAATAGTAACAACAGCAGTAGTAACTTAGCAAGATCAATATGTCGGAAAATCGTAGGCATTGGATCGGTAATTTGTTGGATGATATTCATCATGAGACAGTTATAACCTAGGGCGATACGGCACTAGCTCCAGTTGATAAATATAATGTAGGCTTGTATTCCGTAAATAGTCATACGTGCTTATGGAAAGAACTTGCATGACATCTTTTGTCCTGCCCTCCCGTGGCAGCGGGGTCCATATTGGAAACTAAGGGATATTAAGGCCTCCTTTTAATAGAGAACCGGAACAAAGCATTAACACACGATGAATACATGAACTCCTCAAACTACGGTCATCACCGGGAGTGGTCCCGACTATTGTCACTCCGGGGTTGCCGGATCATAACACGTAGTAGGTGACTATAACTTGCAAGATCGGATCTAGAACATAGATATAATGGTGATAACATAAATGGTTCAGATCTGAAATCATGGCACCCGGGCCCAAAGTGACAAGCATTAAGCATGGCAAAGTCATAGCAACATCAATCTCAGAACATAATGGATACTAGGGATCAAGCCCTAACAAAACTAACTCGATTACATGATGAATCTCATCCAACTCCTCACCGACCAGCGAGCCTACGAAGGAATTACTCACTCCCGGTGGGGAGCATCATGGAATTGGCGATGGAGAAGGGTTGGTGATGGCGAAGATCGAAGATCCCCCTCTCCGGAGCCCCAAACGGACTCCAGATCTGGCCTCCCGATGAAGAACAGGAGACGGCGGCGGCTCCGTCTCGCGAAACGCGATAATTCTTTCTCCCTCATTTTTTCTGGAAAAATAGGATTTTATAGAGTCGGTTTCAGGGTCTGCGGGGCCACCAGGTGGGGACAACCCACCTGGGCGCGCCTGGGGGGGCAAGCGCACCCTGGTGGGTTGTGCCCATCTAGGTGCCCCCCTCAGGTGGCTCTTGGCTCCGGAAATTCTCTTATTTTGTATAAAAATTCCTCGCAAAGTTTCGTTCCATTCCGAGACCTTTTATTTCTGCACAAAAACAACACCATGGTAGTTCTGTTGAAAATAGCGTCAGTCCGGGGTTAGTTTCATTCAAATCATGCAAATTAGAGTCCAAAACAAGAGGAAAAGCGTTAGGAAAAGTAGATACGTTGGAGACGTATCACACACCGATCGATATACCTCTCTAGCCAGGCAAACCTACCACAAACACACTCTTTCCCTCTTCTCTTCTCACCGTCCATGCCCGCTCTATCTAATACGGTTCCACGCACGTGCACACTCCCGCCCCTCTTTTCATCGATCTCATACTCGCACACTCCTCCCCCCTCGATATAGTCGGCCTCTCGCACCACCTCCTAGCCGCATCCCTCTCTCTCTATCTGTCTCTCCGGGCCTTATTTTCTTCTAACACATGCATGCATGTATACCTACCAATCTCCCTACATATAGCTAGGTCGACTATAACTCTTTTTCCCCACTCACCAATCAACGTACCTCACTAGTTATGTCTCTCCCTTTCTCCGACACAACACGATTGATCTTCCTATATAGTTACGTCTGCTTACCATAGCCATATCGCCCCCTAGCCATATCGCCCCCCCCCTAAGCCATATTGTCCCCCTGACCATGCTTGCATGCCTCCCGACCCGTCTCTCACACGCACGTGCACAGACAAGCACGCATCCCCTCTCTTATCGATATTGCAGTCGTACCCTCCGTTTGTCTAGCAGGTCTCCCACCATTTGTGAGAAGCAACTCCACCACCAACCCTCCAACACTCTAGCTTTGTCTCTCTCCGAACCTTATTCCTCTGCTACACATATGCATGGATGCCGATCGATCTCCCTCAATACATAGCTAGGTCTCTCTCCTTCTCAACACATATACCAGTCGATCTACCTCTCTATAGTTAGGTCTCTGCCCCCCTACACACACCGATAGTCGAACACCGTAGGTAGGTATCCATGCCACAGAGACAAAATGCACCTCTCCCCTCTCACATTCCAGTAGGCCAGCCGCCCTATCTATATCTTTGACGTGGGCAAACACAAATTCGATGTCACTCTTTATCGATCGTGCACCCACACACTTCACCCCTCCACTCTCTTCTTGTGGATCGCTCCCTCTATATATGATATATCCAGGCCTCTATTTCACACACATTGCATATGTTACATTTTTTGTTTGAGATATCATCGAGACATTGCCTCTGTTTCTCACAAACCATCTCTCTCTCACACACACACACACACACTTACGTGGGGTACCTGCACGTAGAGAAGAGGTGCACGCACGACACACGTACTCACGTCTCATTCCCGGTCACACCCGCGTGGGTACACATGGAGCTCATTTCTGAACGAAAAGGCAGCCCACGTGATAATTTGACGCGTGGAGCGGTTGTTTACTCGAAGGAGGGTCGTGTACCACGCGTACACGGAACAAAGTTCGACATGACGCGTTAGTTTCAAATAAAGTTATATTCCTCAATGGCACGTACAGAATATAGAATGATTGTTATCGAGAAAAAAGAAATCCGCTCCACTATATACAATGGAGCCTGCCTGCCGGGGTTTGTCTCTCATCACACTATCTCACACAAGGCGGCGGCGGCCTCTCTCTCTCACCGTTGGTCACTGATCCGGCCGCATCCCATCCGCCGAGGAAAAGGGAGGATTGCATCATTTCTCCGTTCGACGCTGTCGAGGCAGCACGTCCTGATCTGCGGTACCCGCCATTCTCTCTGACCAAGCTCCGGCGCGGTAGGGCCTTCACCACTTGCTCGCTGCCACAGTATGGGCAGATCCCGGCCGCCGGCGCCCTCCTAGTTACATCCCGATGACCCTCAGGTACAGCTTCCTCCGGCCTTGCTCCACTGCCCATCTTCCCACGTTGCTGCATGTGGAAAATCCTGCATGTGGATCTTCCCTAGTTCTTTGCCCAAAATGTAGCTCGGCCGGCGTACTTTCCATGTTGCAATGTCGTCCTCACACCGTTTTACATAAACAACCATGCTGCTATCTTCCCTTAGGACAAGGAATATGCTTCTTTTTTGTCGGTGTATGTGTCATAAACTGTTATTGGCCAGTAATTGTTTCCTTTCTACCTCTTTTTTTGCAAACAAGACTATCCATTTCACCTCGTCGCTATTGCGACCTTTTGGTGAACTGCACAAATCACTTTTTTCTTAAGAGTGTTTTGTGCAGTTTTGCTGAAATGTCACACGGGCAACGTTTCTACTTTTCAGTGGGACTGCACAAAGGGAGATTGGTTTTGCTCTATCCTCCTCATCCGACTCTGAGCCTAATCTTCTCCAACTATTTGCTTAATCTTCTCCAACTAATCAGTCTTAAGAGAGACTGCAAAGGTGACCGGCTTCTATTTGTGTGTTTACTGTTTCATCAACAGTCCTCTATTATTGTAATCACACTTACTCAATATCTTTGGAACAGGGACGCTTAGCTCTATTTTAGTGGAATTGCACAAAATGATCGGAATGTTCCATGCTCCTGACAGCTACTTTTTTCCCAACATGCCTTGTTGATTTAGACAGAGCTGGGGGGAAGTTGCTGCCCATGAAAGCATGGATCAATTTTAATTCAACACCTTATCACAACTTTGTCTTCAGTTGTGATGTAAATATTAGCTCTGATCTGCTAATCACTGAGATGCATTAGCAAGGAAGTTAGTTTTTTATTTTTTCCGAAAGAGCATGGATGTTAGTTTCCTTTCTAGTATTTGATTGATGTTGTAACGAGACAACCTTCCAGCTGGCAAGACACATGAAACAAAAGCTGAAAGCTTCAGAGCATTGTACAATTTCATGTCGCTGGAAAAATATTTGTACATCAATTATGTAAACAAATTCTAGAAGCTTGATAGCATTGCTAGAAGCAATTCAGCATCCGGTTCCATGTGCCATGCACCAAATTAGAGTGCACAACCCCCATCGGAGACTCAGCCCGGTCACTGCGACACACTAATAGTGAGTAATGAGCAGTCAAATCATAAGCCCCAGCTTTCCCACTGTAAGTTGCTCGGACGAAGCAACCATTAATACACTCTTCTTTGAATCCGCTCATACTAGTAGTATGAAGGTGCAAAACCAAGTGCGCGTATGGCCTGTCGGTCAACGCGCTTCCTCTTGGCATATCACTGACATGTGGGACCAGAGTGTGAGCAAACCGATCTCAATTGACGGCAAAATGGCCGCTCCTTGAAGCTGAGACGAGGAGTGAGAACACAGACGGGCTATGTGTCGCACGGAGGCCAAGAAATATTAGAGCATGGTTCATCGATGTCATCATTACATGTTTGATGTTTTTTAATAGTACTATTGGGCTGCCGTTTTCCGCACTTCTCCTGAATAAATGTGTACTTTATCACAGATTGAAATAAAATAAGAGTGCAGATGCTCAACCATGCGGTTCCAAGTACATGTATACTAGTAGTACTACTCGTACTACTAAACCTTGAGCTTGGCTCTTCGCCTCTTCAGGAAGTCGAACAATGATGGTACTATAGTGTATGCCTCTGGCAATCTGACACCGAATGAACTGCTACACGTCCACCGCCTGGGCGAGGCTATGTTGCATTAGTCAAAAGCTTCTCCTCGTCCTGCGAGTCATCGTGCTTGAGGTAGACGAAGAGGGCGTAAGCAAGCTTCACCTTATACTGCAAGCTTCTCCTTGTTCTGCGAGTTGACGGGACACACCAAAGTAGTGCTAGTCCATACTGCCTCCTTTCCGGTTAATATGGCTTAATTTTTTTGCGGGTAAATGAGAGAGCTTTATTCATATATAAGCATTCTTAGGACAATCAGCCAAGAGACTGGTCACTAGGAACCGAGGTACCCCGCAAAAAAAGGAAGCAAGGTGTTTCATCAAGCCAGCTCTCGGTCACATTCAAAGTGCAGCAAGCACGGTTCGCACAAAGATGCCCCGCAAGGTTTGATGACCTATTTACATGCTGAATAACAAAAAAATAGAAAATATTACTGAGCGCTCCTATTTCTAACAGGATAGGAGCCAGAATTAAGCGAGAATTGTGGCGAGTGTTCCATGCAATCAACTTCCATTATCACATGCAAGAACCCTCGAAGAGAAGCAAATGTGTTGAAGATTGCTTTATCACAGATTAAAATAAAATAAGAGTGCAGACGCTCCACCATGCGGTTCCTAGTAGTACCTGTATAGTAAGTAAGTAGTACTAGTAGTACGTAATACTACTCGGAGTACTACTGTAGTAAACTTTGCGCTTGGCTCTTCGCCTCTTCGGGAAGTCGAACAATGATGGTACTAGTACAGTGTATGCTTCTGGCAATCTGACACCGAATTAACTGTTGCACGTCCACCGCCTGAGCGAGGGAGAGCTTGCATTAGTCAAAAGTTTCTCCTTGTCCTGCAAGCCACCGATCCCTAACATGTTGGAGGCTCAACGTCCTTTGCTAGGGTTTGCTCTATTCACAATCTCTCACCCTCTTCATTGGATCTAAACAAGACTGCGTTGGCCTCTCTCTCTCTCTCCCCCCTTACAGCTGGTGAAGGAGCCGTCCAGATCACGTCACATCGGGAAGGGGAGGAGGTGCAGCGTTCACTCTGTCGCCTTCGTCGAGGGAGGCAATCCACTGCAGGCTGCGCTGTTCTCTTTCACGCAACGCCTGTGCGGGAGGGCCTCCGGCCCCTTCTTCCTCACCGCAGTACATAGTGTGGGCAGATCCGGCCTCCCGCCGCACGCCTAGCCACATCCCGACGACCCTAAGGTATAACTTTCGTTGAAACCGTCATTGCTCTAGCTGCATGCGGATCTTTTTCGATTCTGTCGGCGAATCTAGGTCTTGGTTCAAAGAGGAAAGAAGGGGGGTGGGGTAGAGCATGAATCTAGGACATGGTTCAATGAGGAAAGGAGGGAGGGAAAGTAGTATAGACTGGCTATCCAGCCGCTCTGTTGGTCGAAAAGGGAAAAAGGGGTAACCCAGTACACACATCTGTAAGGAACCAATCTCTTTGTTAAAAAGGAAAGAAATTATGGGGTCGGGTAGTTTGTGCAGGACTAGATTTGTTGCCCTCACATAGGAAAAAGGTTCAAAGAGAACAAATATGGGACCAACACAGATATGCTGCTTGGCAACATACTCTACATCACCCATTTATACGTGTGGACGCACATGGTGCTGGCATGTCCCATGTCCCATACAACTATTTTGCTGTTGTTAATCTAAGAATGCCGCTAGAAAATTAAAGCAATGCCACTGTTAAAAGTAAATTACATTTTTAATGAATGTTATTTTAAGAGAATGTCTCTGTTAATATGAATAAATGCAACCGTTTTAGAAATGCTACTGTCCTACTTTGTTTTCCATCAAGATAAGGTAGATGCTTCTCTTTGTGGCCATATGATTCATCCACCTTATTTTGCCAGTAATTGTTTCTTTTTTTACCTCTAAAAACAGGGATATCTATTCAACTCGTTGCTATTGCGACCTTTTGCTTCACTACGCAAAACACTTTTGTTTTAAGAGTGTTTTGTGCAGTTCAACTTAAATGTCACACCGGCAACTTTGCTTGATTTAGTTGAACTACACAAAACGAGATTGGATTTCCTATTCGTGTTGGCAGATTCATATTTGATCTTGTCTGCCTCATGAAAGGTCAGTACTGGCCTTCATCCACATGATTGTGCAGTGTGCTTTGAGATGCTATGCTACTTGTAGTGGTACTGTTTTAAATAAATGTTGAATTGAAGCTATTGTATTACTGTCTTTTCCCATTAAATGAACAAAAATGGGACCAACCCAGACATGATGCTTGTTGCTTTGTTACAACAAACTCTACATCACCCCCTTTATAAGTAGATGGAAGCACATGGTGCTGTTGCGCCCACTCTCCTCTGGAACTGTTTATGCTTTTTGTTAATCTAATGCCACTGGTAAAATTAAGCAATGCCACTCTTAGAATTAACTATTGAATCTTAGTTCAAAACTGCAACGCTTGTTAGGGATCAGCGGGAGTACCATTTCTGTTAGGGATCGGTGGGAGTACATGTTTAAGAAATGTATTGTTGAGATAATGTCTCTGTTATTATATATCGGTTACAGTGTTTTACAAATGGTGCTATCCTGCTTTGTAGTTCTTTCTACAAGTTTAACCAAGGTATTGTTAAGATAATGTCTCTGTTAATATGAATTAGTTGCACCGTTTTAGGAATGGTACTTTTCTGCTTTGTCGTTCTTTATACATGTTGAAACAAGGTATTGTTAAGATAATGTCTCAGTTAATATGAATGAATCACACTGTTTGAGAATTGCTACTGTCCTGCTTTGTTTCCCATTAAGATAAGGTAGATATTTTTTCTTCTGGGAGTATAAGTAATCAACCATTATTTCTCAGTAATTGTTTCCTTTATACCTATTTGTGTATACAGGGATATCAAAACTTCTGCTCGATTCTATTTCGACTTTGATTTTAGTTGAACTGCACAAAAGGAGCCAATGTGTTTAAGGCAAACTGTTGCATTATTGGGCCCATGGTCTTTCCACTTTGCAGAAAGAAGCAGTCACTGATTGTGCTACATTACACAAGGAATGATCGAGAAGCTTTAGAGTATTAGTAGACGCTGTTGACATGACTAGTCTGCAGACCAAGGGAAACTCAACTCAACAGCATGTGGGGTAAAAAATTGGGATGACCAAGTCAGTGGCCGACGCAGCTGTAACAAACGAGGTCATTATCGGCCTTCATCCACATGATCGTGCTTTGTTATGTTGTGCTAATTATATTGTTGTATTGTTTTGAATAAATATTTAATTGAAGCTATTGTATTGCTATCTTTTCCTGTTAAGATAATGAAGATGATTATAGTTGTGAGCGTATGTTTAATCAACTAGTACCACTATAATATTCATCACACTTTTTCTGTATTTATGCAGACAGGGATGCTTAGCTTGATTTCAGTGGAACTGCGCAAAATGTTCAGATGGTTCGTGTCCTCCATAATACTTCATCATGCACAATACATTGAATGGTTCTCTAATCATTCGTCGTCACCTTGAGCCACCGGACTATCTACTTGAATGGAGCTGCCAACGTCTTCAAGGCCTTGCAACATATAAATACAAAATCCACCGTGCTACGCAAGACATTGTTTGATTTCAGTGGAACTGCACACAAAGATACGCTGGTTAATCCGGCTCCATGTGCCATTTCAATGTGCAAACTTATGACAAACCCTGCTCGTTCCACAGTCATAGTCATTACATATTTTGAATGGGAAAAGCTTATCAAAGTTTAATCATTGATGTTAGCAAGAAGACATTAGTTTAATATTTTGGAATTGGAAAACCTTGTCAAATTTTGCTCATTGATGTTAGCCAGAAGACATGCATTTGATATTTTGGAATGGGGCGCCCTTTGCTGTGAGCAGCGTCGATCGTTTTTTCCTATTTGTGTGTTTAGTTCAGAAGTATATATTTACTCTGATGAGATGCATAGTCATGAATGTTGACTTATGTAAGGTATTTTAAGAGTTTGTTCTGAATGTTGTCTATGAAATGCCAGGCCTTGTGAGTTTGATTGCAAAGATGAGCTTGGAATTCTGTGGCATGCGGCATCACGAGCTGTTCACCGTGCCTCCTGAGAATAATGCTTCGTATTGTTTTGCATGTTGATCTAATGCTAGTGATTTGCATGTTAGGAAGATCATCCTCTTCTATTGTTTCTGTGCTTAAGAAGTTCATCGTCTTATGTTTCATTCATAGCCTATACGACAACTCGGGTAGGTTAGAGGTGAAACCATATGATCTTCCGACCAACTCAACATCTTAGGCCATGATTGGATCGTCGTTTTCCAATGAAAACCGCTTGTAAATAAAAGCAGATGGTCTTGGGCGAAGTGCTTGGTTGGTCATTTTCGACTGGTAAAATATACACTAGTTTTTCAAATTACACGCGTAACTCGCCGGTTTTCGTTACAGACCTCGGGTCGTCGGTTTCATTACGCCTGTATTTTACGCGTTGTTTCCGGTGACGAGTAAATTACACTTGTGTCCTTAATACAGGTGTGAAACAATCTAGAGCTCCCAAGCGTCACCTTACCGTTTCATGCCGGCTCAGTCTCTCGAAGGTGCTCATAGGGGTTCGATGATCCTGGCTTCCTGAATGACCAGCGAGCGCTGTATCAGACCATCCATAGGGCCCGCGAGGCCCTCTCCGTCGTCCTTCGAGTTGTTGCGCTCGCTGTGGCGCCGCCGTCTCGTGTTGTCAGCATGGTAAACGAACAAGTGGAATCAGGAGATGACTTTACTTGGAGAGGATGACAGTAGGGACCCACCAGGGCCATAGCCGTACGTACGCAAGTGCCTCCTTATTATATACAACTATAATTTTTTTGCTTCTTCTTGGTTTCCTGACATCACGGTCCCACACCATTATCAACCTATATAGTCAATAAATGAGAGAATTGCACAAGGAGTGGCCGACAGCTGGGACCCAGCAGCTCGAGTAGTATTTGTTTTTTGAGGTGTGAGCAGATTTTTCCTTGAGCGATGTTTTTGTTGTTGTTCAGAGGAGCAGGGTATCAACTGGGCGGGCTGTGGCCCGTCTAGCCCAGGCTATTATTTTATGTTGACCAAATATCCAGCCCAAATGTTTTTTGAGGTGTGAGCAGAGTTTTTCTTGAGTGATGTTTTTGTTGTTGTTCAGAGGAGCAGGGTATCAACTGGGCGGGCTGTGGCCCGTCTAGCCCAGGCTATTATTTTATGTCGACCAAATATTATTTTTTTCAAGGTGAAAATGGCTAGCCCAGCTATACTTTTTTTGCGGAATACCCAACCCAGGTCAACTTGTTATTCTCCGCCCCGCTGGGCTGCAAATCTTTCCTAGGAGGGATGCACTAGGCCTAACAAGAAAATGGGCTTTAAGAAATCGTAAATGGGATGTAATTATAAAAACTGGGCTGTAAATATAAAAAAAGCACCAAACAGGTAATTGGTTTCAAAAATATAATTTTTGGATTTTGAAAATTTTAATTTTATTACTTGTTGCGCGCGCAATATTTTGTTAGATTTTTTACCTAATTCAAATTTATTTTGAAATTATATTTAATATGACTCGAAATTTCTGGATAAAAATATTTCGGATCCCATCAAAATGTGGGATTTTTTGTTGAATTCTGTTTTGAGCGGTTGGTTGAAATTATTAATCGTTGTCCTAGCTAGAAAATGGGCTGTAATTTTAACAAACTGTAAATGGGCTGTAGTAAATTCCATTAGAATTAAAAAATGGGTTGTACATTATTACAAATCGTAAATGGGCTATATGTTCTCTGCCACGCACTTGTGAGCCTACTAAGTTGACGCGTACGCAAGGCTTTGTCAACTATAATCAACACACGATTCTAGCAGCAGTGGCCATTAGATGTCCATCCAACGGTTGTCTTGCTTCTTCAATCTCGGATATTCTTGCTTCAGCCACCCAAACCACCGCCGGTGGTACCGCCTACTACCGCCTCCTATGGCCGGCTGTGCTGTCGAGCAGGACTCACCGGCCCACCCTACTCCCATCGCGGTCCAGGCCATTCCTCTACTCACCAACATCTTCTGTTATTCTCCGGCGATGGCAGCCTCACACCACAGCTGAACCAGTGAACCCTCGTACTCCCCTCTGCGTGGGCATCCACTGTTGTGTCTTCACCAGCTCCGGGTCGTTCCCTTCCTAGGACTCGCCATCGTTCACCGCATTAGTTCTCTCACCGCGGCGTGGTCAACTTTGTCAGCAAACGACAGCCATCGGAAGAGGCATGTACGTGGAGTGGCTAACAGTAGGGACCCACATGGCCCATGGCCACACGTAGCAAGTGCCCCCATATTATGCGAAAACAAATGATTTCTCCCCCAGACAAGTTTGACCCACCAGCTACATCTTCGCACGCAAGGAAGTGCTTCCTTTATTACGCATAAATAAAAAGTTTCCTCTCCCTGACAGCTAGGACCCACCAGCTTTATTATGATCCATTTTGTGAAAATATAGATTGTACCAAAGATGCTAAATTGTTTTCTTTTTATTCTAACTCGAAAAAGAAGAAATAAAAAAATAGAAAACATCTTCGCACGCAAGGAAGTGCTACCTTATTACGCGCAAAAAAAATGATTCCCCCTACTAGCTGGGACCCACCATATTTGGAGGCTGACTTGTGGGACTACTAAGTTGACACGTACGCAGGGCTTTGTCAACTTAGTCAATAAACAATTCTAGTTGCAGTGACCATTGGATGTTAATGCAACGGCCGAGCTGTGCCTTCAACCTCTGGTCTTCTTGCTCCAGCCGCCCAAACCTGCGCCCGCCGTACCGCCTGCTCCAGCCTCCCGTGGCCGGCTGTGCTGCTGCGCAGGGCTCACCGCCAGACCATACTACCACTGGCCAGGCCTTCCGACTACTCACCCACACCCCCTGTTATTCTTCGACGACGGCAGCCTTACACCACAGCCGAACCAGTGAACCCTCGTACTCCCCTACGCGTAGGCATCCACCTGCCTCGTCTTCCCTGGCTCAGCGTCATTCCCTTCCTAGGCCTCGCCGTCGTCCACCACCTGGGTGCTGTCCATGTGACGTGGTCAACGAACGACAGCCATCGGAAGAGTAGTGTACACGGTCAGGCTGACAGATGGACCCACCAGCTACATCTTCGCACGCAAGGAAGTGCCTCCTTATTACGCGCAAAAAAATGAATCCGCCCCCTGACAGCTCGGACCCACCATCTATATCTTCGCACGGAAGGAAGTGTGTCCTTATCCTCCCTGACAGCTGGGACCCACCCGGTCGAAGCATACGTAGCGTTGTCTGTCTGGTCACGGATGTGTACGTATATACTGGTCGATCGGTCTCTCTGGTCTCTGCAATGATGAACCGTGGCTGAGCAAGCAGCGGCACGTGAAGTAGTATAGCCCCTGACATAGCAGTTTAGGCAGTCCCTTCTAAACTGTGTACACATACGTACAACCACATGCCAAAAAAATGGCCATGTACGTACATACGGGCTGGGTCTCCAACACGTACTCGCGCATACGTACGACCAGGGCTCGTGTACATGGAGAGGCAACGGACGGCAGCAACAGCGTCCTATGCATCAGCAGCCAACCGGCTGGGTCGAAATGGAGGAAACAACGTCGTGTTCATCGAGAGGCAACCGACTGGGTTGGAATACGTCTTGTTCATCGAGAGCCAACCAGCTTGGACGGAACAGCCGAAACGAGGTCTGACGTACTGCAAAACGAAGGAAAAGGACTTCTGTTCGAGCTCCTACGGTCGAAACAGGGTCCTGTTGATCGGGGGGTGTGGCGTACTGCAAAACGGAGGAAACGGACTTGTGTTGGAGCGCCTACTGTCGAAACGGGGTCCTGTTCATCGGGAGGGGCGTGGCGTACTGCAAAATGGGACTCCATGGGCTACTGTTCATCCACCGTCTACTGCCTCGCTCTAGCCTCCACGGGCTACTGTTCATCCACTACCAGCCTCCCACGGGCTACTGTTCATCCACCGTCGAATTCCCCCAGCCTCCACCAGCTACTGCTCATCCACGGGATACTGTTCATCCAGCCTCCACCGGCTACTGTTCAACCAGCCCTCCACAGGTTCCTGTTCATCCACCCCCACCTCCTCGATCGGGGCCCTGTTCATCCACGACACCGGCCTCTACTACCACGGGGTCCTGTTCATCCAACCCCCACCAAGAACTGTTGATCCAACCCCAACAACGGTCACTGTTCATCAAGAGGCAGCTGATTCGATCGGCTTCAGTTAGCAGCAGCAGCGAAGGAATCGCTCGGGTTCAGTTAACAGCCAAGGGATCGATCGCTCGGGTTCAGTAATGTAGCTAGTGCAATCGCTCGGGTTAAGTAAGCGAACGCCTCGCTCGGGTTCAGTTAGAGCACAACGCCTCGCACACATCCGTGTACGTGTACGAGAGAAATGCACAAACCTCCGTGCATCGCTCGGCCCCGACACCCACTGTAACCGGGAACTCCCCGATATTTTTCTCGCCCTCGCTTCTACCATGATTTTTTCCGTCATGGACGGCCCAAAGAATGTTATGCAGGTGCGTCCCCGGCCTGCCCAGGACGAAAAGCCCATTTTCTGTCATGATTTTTTGTCATAGAAGTAGGAGCCCACCACAGATATGATGATACGTGGTTTTGTCATAATTATCGTCGTAGAAGTGTCATAAGCATGACAGAAAAAAAATTCGTTTGGGCCAAAATGTTACGGATGTGTCTTTTTTTTGTAGTGTACTACGACGCTACAGCTAACTTATAGCAGTAGCGCATTTGTCCCGCGCTACTGATATCTGTAGGTAGCAGTAGCGTTTCTTAGTAAGACGCGTTGCTGGTAAGTGCTCGCTGCTGCTAAAATCACACCCCTCGCTACTGCAATTAGTTTCAGATTTTTTTGCTGTATATTTTCTTTGTATTTGTACATCGTTATACAAATTTTGATATAGTAGCAATTAAGGGGTTGTTATATCATTATGATCATGTTGAGTTATTATATCATTAGGTGGAAGAAACACGGATTAGATTCATGTGACCAAAAGTTGGATTAGTAGGATGACTAATCCAACTTTTGGTCACATGAATCTAATCTATGTTTCTCCCACCAATGATATAATAAATCAACATGATCATAATAACTCATCTTCATATTCATATAAGAACTCATATATCATCATCATTATAATAACAACTCATCATCATAATCATATAAGAACTAGCTCATCATTCTAACACAATGTAGCACATAACTCATCATCATGATAACAATTCATCCTCATAGTCATATGAGAACTAGCTCATAATTCTAACATAATGTAGCACATAAGTACCTAAGACCTGCTACTCTCTCGAAGGTAAAATAGCATAAAACAGGTAAACCGATGATTCTCCATTGTGGAGAATACAGATGAACCTGTCTCCCATTTGTGGCCTGCGCTTGATGTTGCCCCCAAGTAGTTCTCTGTGATCATTCAGAACTTTTCTCCAGTCTTTGATTGTGAGGATGGCATCTCTTCGATGAATCGTGTATGCACTGCGGTGAATCGTAGGCCAACTTGGCCTTAAGCTAACAATTCTCATGTCACCTTTCATTTGCATAAGACTAGGTATACAATCCGCCGGGAGTTTCTGTTGAAGAACATCATAATAACATACTTAATTAGCAAAATGTAGTTTAGCTTAGAGGAATATATGCAAAACATGCACTGGTGACATAATAGGAAAAATCTTACCATGATATCTCGATGGATGTTACCGTAGTTCAACACGTGGACTAGTGGCACATATTGAGAATAACTTGGAGGGATATGATAATTCATCTTAAAAGTCTCAACATCATTAATCCATGAAACAAAATGATTTATCTCCTCGCAAGTTAGCTCAGACCCATAACTGTAGTAGGTTTTGTCTACTACCACTGCTACAATGAGGTGCTATACAAATGGTTTTTAACCCCTTTCCGCGACGGCATTTTGAACCGTCGCCAAGTGAGTGTGTGCGATAGGGGGTTCCTTCCTACACGACTCAGAAACAGTCGGGGATAGGCCCTCCGGTCACACACGCTCAGCAAAATGAGGTCGTGTGCGACGGGTGAGCAATCAAATACGATTATATGTATAGTTGTGCTAAAAAATATAATTATATAGGCCAAATCGTTTCCAGTCGTAAGTACATCCCACACAGTCAGTCCCGGCTAAACATTTCCGTTCGTATGTACATTCCACATAGTCAATCCAAGGAATAGGTTTCCGTTAGTATGTACATCCCACACAGTTAATCCAAGAAGTATGTTTTCGTTCGTATATACATCCCACACAGTCAATCCAAGGAAAACGTTTCCGTTCGCAGGTACATCACACACAATTTTTCCCATTAAATCGTTTGGGATAGCGTTGCCATTGCAGACGATATTAACAAATTTATCGTTTGCTTTATTGAATGCATCACACACGGTGCGTAGAAGAAACTGTGTGGCATAGGCTGTCCATCACACACACTTTTTATGTGGTAAACATTTGCGCAAGGTGGCCTAACGCAAACAGTTTTCAAGAGGAAGTCGTGTGTGATTGTTCATTGATCCAACACGTTTTATTCTTAGAAATTGTGTGCGTTGTCTGATGTCATCGCCCATGGTGTTTTCTCAATAACCGTTTGCAATAGAAAAAACCCAATTAGCCGGCTAATTGGCCATTAGTAGGCTAATTGTCCTATTATTAATAATCCATTTATTAATCTAATTGACATTTCATTTTAAGCACACAATATATTTCATTTTCGTATTAAGGAAGCAGGATTTCATAATTGAAATACATCAGAGTACAACATTATATAGCTTCAGCACTCAGCTACCCCATTACACAACTGCACCAGCACCAAGTTTCACATGCAACATCTATAACCTTTTGAAATTAGCATCATAGACGGTACATAGACAGATGAATCTCATCTGGAAAACTACTGAAGCGGAAGGCGAATATTGAGCCTTCATTGATATTAAAGGTCTTTGCAACTTTAGGCCAGTGCATGTGGATGATTGACTGTCCATCCTTCGTCCTCTTTAGGAACACTTCAATATTGAACCATGGGTGTTGTATGAATACCTTCCTCGCCTCCTGACCATACAGGTGGTTTGAGAGGTAATCATCAGTGAACTGCTTTGGAAAGGCCTGAAAACAAGGATGTGCATAAAAAAGCCAAGGTATAATAGTTAGTACGATCCTGTAGTGAACTGATGTCTTCTTCATTGTGCAGACAAAGATCTTGTTGTTTTTTGTCACTAATTTCTTTATCCTAACAATCTTTCTGAGTTTCTTGACTTGACTGATATTCATGGACAGCTCATTTCCCCATATGCAAAGAGGGTCGAATAGTGGGTCAAAACCTCTGACAGCAGGACCTACATGTGCAAGACCAAATTGTTAAAAACCTAAATATTAGAATGGTTCCTACAATTGCACAATAATGTGCTATTAGACAAAGGACCATGCATGTGCAAACCTCGATTGTAAACCTTAGTGCTTCCCATTGTTTCCCTGCAACACATATAAGGTAGTTAGTGATCAGGTTAAGTGAGGGTTCGCATGCTATCAGTAAAATATGTTGATGAAAAATAAGCACATTGCAGATTCATCAGATTAATTCGAGCCACATGGAAAACCCATTTATCCAAACCAAGCATGATTAATAACTAGGAAATATAGCAATTGTATATGTTTCTCATGTATTAAGTGCAACCAAATTCAATTTATTCCTCACATGCACAACAATACAAAATTCTACCCACGACAATTGGACATCGCATTGCAGAATTGAACCAAGCAGTTAACTAAACACCACAACAAATGAACCAAACATTAACTGAGCACCACATTGCACAATATAACATACTCCTAATAGAAGATCAGACAGTTAACCAAACCAAGCATGCTTAACAACTTGGAAATATAGCAATTGTATTTGTTTCTCATGTATTTAGTACAGCGAAATTCGATTTATTTGTCACATGGTATACAATAACAAAATGCACCCACAATAATTGAACATTGCATTGCAGAATTGAACCAAACAGTTAACTAAACACCACAACAAATGAACCAAAGGTTAACTGAGCACCACATTGCACAATATATAACATACTAGAAGACCAGACAGTTAACCAAACCAAGCATGCTTGACAACTTGGAAATATAGCAATTGTATTTGTTTCTCATGTATTTTGAACAGATAAATTCGATTTATTTCTCACATGGAAGACAATACAAAATTGCACCCTGAAGAATTGAACATCACATTTGCAGAATTGAATCAAATAGTTAACTGAACATGACAACTAATTAACCAAACAGTTAATAAGTGAGCACCACATTGCACGACATAGAGAACATATACACTAGTTCAAGAGATTGCATGGTAAAAGTAGATAGGACAATTCACTAGAATTTGTTAAGGAAAGGCAGGAGCAGCACATGCAACGGGTAAACCGAGCATGCTTAACCGGCATAGCTAGCAAACTGAACATAGGTCCTTATAGTGAGCTAATAAGACAAGCTACTCCTCATCGTTGGAGATATTGATGATGATTGGCTCCTTGGACATGGAAGAGGGCGAGGCCTCCACATCGTGGGTGCCCTCGTCGTAGTGGTGAGTTACCTGAGCCGCTCCGGGCAACAACCTGTTGGCTCTCGAGTTGAGGTAAGCACGGGCACGCTGAGAAAACACCTTGTAGTCTTCGTCGAAAGCACCGACGATGGCCTCGAGAAAATGCCACGAACTGTCGTTTAAAGCAGCCAACCGCGTTGCAGTGTCGGTGCATGAGGTGTCGACGGTGGCCTCTATGGTGAGGTGCTCCTCCAAGATCTGGGGGCCGGCATGAATGGCAGCCATCGCGACCTTATCCGCGCGTGCGGCCGCGATTTGCTTCTCCGCTGCCAAATGCTCCTTGAGCTCCTGGCTATACTACGTGCACCATGGCTTAGGGCGGCGCTTATTTCGGGGAGGGGTCAATGATTTGGGTGGAAGGTGTCGCGCCGGCGGTCGGGGCATGTGGGAAGTGGAAGGAGGAGGAGGATGGGGGGTGGGTATGGATTACCTGCCTGGATCGACGAGGCCAAGCAGCGTGAAGGAGGGTCACCGGCGAGGAGGCGGCACTAAAAGCAAGGAGGGAAGGTTTCAACTTGTAAAGGAAGGCGGAAAAGGGGGAAATGTGGCTTTTGGTAAGGGGGGGGCAGGGAGGTAGATATTTCTGCGGAAGTCGAAAATTTTGGATCGGTGCAGCAAAAAAACTGGCGCGCAAAGTGTCATCAGACATGGTCCCTTATTCAGCACTGTGTATGATATGTAAACATCACAAACGATTCATATAGATTACCCCGTGTGTGATGAGTTTGAACATGCAAATTTTGGTCCGAATATCCCTGGTTACAGTGGTCATCCACGTCATTGCATAATTTTGGTACACAAAGGAGCCTACAGCACACCCACACTTCTTAATCGAGCAAGTTCAGCAATTAAACAGAGTTAGCTGACCTAAACATTGACCTAACAAATTAAAGACCGGTGCTCTAAATTAGACAAAGAGTACTACTCCGACTGGTGCTCATCGATCTCCGCTGCCTCCTCCATGTCCAGCTCGCGTCCGACGATCTCCTGGGGAAGGGGCTCCATGGCATCAATCGCACCAAACTCGGCAAGCATCTCGCCATCCGTGTCTGCCATTTCTTTGGAAAAGGCCGCCACGAGCTGGGCGTGGGAGGCCAAGATCTGGGCTTGGACGGGCTCCATCGTGGCAAGGAATGCCGCAAAGGAACGAACGGCTGCTAGAATGCTCTCGGCGATTGCCAACTCTTCGGCCGTGGGTTGCCGACTATTGTCGGAGAAGCTTCGTTCGATTTGTGCGGTGACCGCCACGAGCTGGGCGTGGGCGGCCTCGACATGGTTGTGGGCAGCCTCCATCAGGGCTAAGGCCGCTGCTGCGGGATGGACAGCTACTGTGTCGCTCTCACCAGTTGCTATCCCCGAGGCAGATGTTACTGCCGCCAGCTGAGAAGCAACAACGGCCGTTTGGGCTCCTTGGCCGCCCGGTCGCAAATTGCGGCCGCGCTCACGCAGCTTGTTAGCATGCAGATGGCAGCAGCGGCTGCGCTCTCACCGGAGTGGGCCACCGAAGTTGCCCTCACAATGCGGGTCCACGTCCCCATCTTTCACCGGCGACGATTGAATAGTGAAATGATATTTGGGGAGCGAGCTAGTGTGCTTGACACGCCAGCTGTGGACTGTAGCCGACGCACCTTCTCGCGTAAGCCATATGCGTACTATACTCCAACGGTGCTCCAAGATATTTTGTGGTACATCTCAAATGGTTGGTGATAATAAACTGTGTGCGATCTACTTGATTTTTTGTCTTGATTTGAATTACATAATGGGGTCACAGCGGCAAAGGAAGGTGTTTGAATTGCTAGAACTTTTATCTGCAGTGAACATTGCTACTTCTTGAGCTTGCGTTGGTTTTTCCCTTGAAGAGGAAAGGGTGATGCAGCAAAGTAGAGATAAGTATTTCCCTCAGTTTGAGAACCAAGGTATCAATCCAGTAGGAGGTACACGCAAGTCTCCAATCTATGCACCTGCACAAACGATCAAACACTTGCACCCAACGCGATAAAGGGGTTGTCAATCCCTTCACGGTCACTTGCAAGGATGAGATCTGATAGAGATAGATATAAAAGATTACTAAAACGTAAAACAAAATAAAAGTAAATGAATTGTAGCAAGGTATTTTTGGGTTTTTGATTTATAGATCTGAAAATATATGATGGAAAATAGACCCGGGGGCCATAGGTTTCACTAGAGGCTTCTCTCTTGAAAGAAAGCATACGGTGGGTGAACAAATTATTGTCGAGCAATTGATAGAAAATCACAAAGTTATGACGATGTCCAAGGCAATGATTATGAATATAGGCATCACGTCCGTGTCAAGTAGACCGACTCCTGCCTGCATCTACTACTATTACTCCACACATCGACCGCTATCCAGCATGCATCTAGAGTATTAAGTTCATAAGAACGGAGTAACGCCTTAAGTAAGATGACATGATGTAGAGGGATAAACTCAAGCAATTTGATGAAAACCCCATCTTTTTACCCTTGATGGCAAAAATACAATACGTGCCTCGCTACCTCTACTATGTCACTGGGTGAGGACACCGCAACATTAAACCCAAAACTAAGCACCTCTCCCATTGCAATAAGAACCAATCTAGTGGCCAACCCAAACCGATAATTCGAAGAGAAATACAAAGATATCAAATCATGCATATAAGAATTCAGAAAAGACTCAAATAATATTCATAGATAATCTGATCATAAATCCACAATTCATCGGATCTCGACAAACACACCGGGAAAGAATATTTCATCGGATAGATCTCCAAGAACATCGAGGAGAACATTGTATTGAAGATCAAAGAGAGAGAAGAAGTCATCTAGCTACTAGCTATGGACCCGTAGGTCTATGGTAAACTACTCACGCTTCATCGGAAGAGCAATAGGGTTGATGTAGAACCCCTCCGTGATCGAATCCCCCTCCGGCAGATTGCCAGAAAAGGCCCCAAGATGGGATCTCATGGATACAGAAGGTTAAGGCGGCGGAAAAGTATTTTGGTGGACGCTTCTAGTGGTTTGGGAATATTTCTGAATTTATAGGCCAAAGATTAGCGTTGGAGGACTCCCGGGGGGCCCACAAGCCAGGGGACGCCTCCCTAGGGCGCGCCCTGAGGGCTTGTGGAGCCCTCGGGACTCTTCCGACTTCCTCCCCAAGTCCTACGTGTGTCTTCTGGTCCAAGAAAAATCATCGCGAAAGTTTTATTTCGTTTGGACTCCGTTTGATATTCCTTTTCTGTAAAACTCTAAAACAAGGAAAAAATAGAAACGGGCACTGGGCTCTAGGTTAATAAGTTAGTCCCAAAAATAATATAAAATAGCATATTAATGCATATAAAACATCCAAAACAGATAATATAATAGCATGGAACAATCAAAAATTATAGATACGTTGGAGACGTATTAAGCATCCCCAAGCTTAATTCCTACTCGTCCTCGAGTAGGTAAATGATAAAAACAGAATTTTTGATGTGGAATGCTACCTAACATATTTATCCATGTAATCTTCTTTATTGTGGCATGAATATTCAGATCCATAAGATTCAAAACAAAAGTTTAATATTGACATAAAAACAATAATACTTCAAGCATACTAATAAAGCAATCATATCTTCTCCAAATAACATGGCCAAAGAAAGTTATCCCAACAAAATCATATAGTCTGGCTATGCTCCATCTTCATCACATGAAGTATTAAATCATGCACAACCCCGATGACAAGCCAAGCAATTGTTTCATACTTTTGATTTCTCAAACTTTTTCAACTTTCACGCAATACATGAGCGTGAGCCATGGATATAGCACTATAGGTGGAATAGAATATGGTGGTTGTGGAGAAGACAAAAATAAGGAGAAAGTCTCACATCAACTAGGCGTATTAATGGGCTATGGAGATGCCCATCAATAGATATCAATATGAGTGAGTAGGAATTGCCATGCAACGGATGCACTAGAGCTATAAGTGTATGAAAGCTCAAAAAGAAACTAAGTGGGTGTGCATCCAACTTGGTTGCTCACGAAAACCTAGGGCAATTTGCGGAAGCCCATCATTGGAATATACAAGCCAAGTTCTATAATGAAAAATTCCCACTAGTATATGAAAATGACAAAATAGGAGACTCTCTATCATGAAGATCATGGTGCTACTTTGAAGCACAAGTGTGGTAAAAGGATAGTAACATTGTCCCTTCTCTCTTTTCTCTCATTTTTTATTTTGGGCACTTTGGCCTCTTTTTCTTCTTCTTTTTTCTCTATTTTTTTATTTGGGCTTCTTTGGCCACTTTTATTTTTTTGTAAGTCCGGAGACTCATCCCAGCTTGTGAGGGAATCATAGCTTCCATCATCCTTTCCTCACATTGGACAATGCTCTAATAATGATGATCATCACACTTTTATTTACTTTACAGCTCAAGAATTACAACTCGATACTAGAACAAAATATGACTCTATATATGCCTCATGCATATGAGAACAATATGACAATGATGGTGCGTGTCATAATAAACGGAACGGTGGAAGTTGCATGGCAATATATCTCGGAATGGCTATGGAAATGCCATAATAGGTAGGTATGGTGGCTGTTTTGAGGAAGGTTATACGGTGGGTGTAATGCACCGGTGAAAGTTGCGCGGTACCAGAGAGGCTAGCAATGGTGGAAGGGTGAGAGTGCGTATGATCCATGGACTCAACATTAGTCATAAAGAACTCACATACTTATTGCAAAAGTCTATTAGCTATCAAAACAAAGTACTACATGCATGCTCCTGGGGGGATAGATTGGTTGGAAAAGACCATCGCTCGTCCCCGACCGCCACTCATAAGGAAGACAATAAATAAATAAATCATGCTCCGACTTCATCACATAACGGTTCACCATACGTGCATGCTACGGGAATCACAAACTTTAACAAAAGTATTTCTCCCAATCCACAATTACTCACTAGCATGACTCTAATATCACCATCTTTATATCTCAAAACAATATGCAAGGAATCAAACTTGTCATAGTATTCAACGCTCTTTATATGAAAGTTTTTATTATATCCCTCTTGCATGCCTATCATATTAGGACTAAATTCATAACCTAAGAAAATTACCATGCTGCTTAAAGATTCTCAAAATAATATAAGTGAAGCATGAGAGTTCAACAATTTCTATAAAATAAAGCCACCGCCGTGCTCTAAAAAGATATAAGTGAAGCACTAGAGCAAATTGCCTAGCTCAAAAGATATAAGTGAAGCACATAGAGTATTCAAATAAATCATGATTCATGCGTGTCCCTCTCAAAAGGTGTGTACAGCAAGGATGATTGTGGCAAACTAAAAAGCAAAGACTCATATCATACAAGACACTCCAAGCAAAATACATATCATGTGGTGAATAAAAATATAACCTCAAGTAAATTTACCGATGGATTGAAGACGAAAGAGGGGATGCCATCCGGGGCATCCCCAAGTTTAGATGCTTGGTTGTCCTTGAATATTACCTTGGGGTGCCTTGGGCATCCCCAAGCTTAGGCTCTTGCCACTCCTTATTCCGTAGTCCATCAAATCTTTACCCAAAACTTGAAAACTTCACAACACAAAACTCAACAGAAAACTCATGAGATCCGTTAGTATAAGAAAAGCAAATCACCACTTTAGGCACTGTTGTGAACTCATTCTAAATTTAAATTGGTGTAATATCTACTGTATTCCAACTTCTCCATGGTTCATACCCCCCCCCCCCCGATACTACCCATAGATTCATCAAAATAAGCAAACAACACATAAAAACAGAATCTGTAAAAAATTGAACAGTCTGTGAAGATCTAAATTAACCACAAAATTATGTAACTACACAAATGCTAGGAAATTAAGTAAACAGAGGAAATTTGTATATAAATCTTGTGTAAAAAATTCAGAGTTTTTCCACTCTCCAGTGTATTTAAACAATTCTGTTACTGGACATAAAAGTTTCTGTTTTTTAGCAAAATCAAATCAACGATATACCAAAGTATCCCAAAGGCTTTACTTGGCTAAAACACTAATTAAAACACCAAAACACAATTAATACAGAGGTAATAATGTTTATTTATTGAAGAACAGTAGAAAAAATAAAAAACATAAAAAATAAAATTGGGTTGCCTCCCAACAAGCTCTATTGTTTAACGCCCCTAGCTAGGCATATTGGAATAGATCTAGGTATTGTCATCTTTGGTATGCAATCCGTAAGTAGCTCTCATAATAGATTCATATGGCAACTTAATTTTATTTCTTGGAAAGTGTTCCATGCCCTTCCTTAATGGAAATTGAAATCTAATGTTTCTTTCTTTCATATCAATAATTACACCAATCGTTCTAAGGAAAGGTCTACCAAGAATAATAGGACATGTAGGATTGCAATCTATATCAAGCACAATGAAATCTACGGGCACATAATTCCTATTTGGAACAATAAGAACATCATTAATCCTTCCCATAGGTTTTTTAATAGTGGAATCCGCTAGATGCAAATTTAAAGAACAGTCATCAAATTCACGGAAACCTAGCACATCACATAAAGTTTTCGGAATCATGGAAACGCTAGCACCCAAATCACACAAAGCATGGCACTCATAATATTTATTTTTAATCTTAATAGTAGTTTCCCACTCATCATAAAGCTTTCTAGGGATTGAAACTTCCGACTCAAGTTTTTCTTCAAAAGATTTCATCATAGCATCAATGATATGTTTAGTAAAAGCTTTATTTTGATTGTAAGCATGAGGAGAATTCAACATGGATTGCAACAAGGAAATACAATCTGTCAAAGAACAATTATCATAATTAAAGTCCTTGAAATTCAAAAGAGTGGGTTCATCGCTACTTAAAGTTTTGACCTCTCCAATCCCACTTTTATCAATTTTTGCATTAAGATTTATAAACTCCGAATCATTGGGACGCCTTCAAGCTAAAGATGACTCATATCCAGTCCCATATTTACCAAGATTTATATTAGAAAACAAAGATTCAATAGGAGTCACACCAATCACTATAAGATCTTCATCATTATTCTCGCAAAAACTAGAAGAACATGCTTTTACAAACCAATCTCGCTTAGCACGCATCCTAGAGGTTCTTTATTTACACTCATCAATAGAAATTTTAATAGCTTTCAGAGATTCATTAATATCATGCTTAGGTGGCATAGATCTAATTTTCAAAGAATCAATCTCAAGAGAAATTCTATCAACGTTCCTAGCCAAATCATCAATCTTGAGAAATTTTTCTTCAACCATAGCATTGAAAACTTTTGGGGAATTAATAAAATCTTTAATATTGTTCTCAAGATCAGAGGGCATTTTATTATAATTTCCATAAGAATTGTTGTAGGAATTACCATAATTATTAGAGGAATTACTAGGAAATGGCCTCGGGTTGAAATTACCTCTATAAGCATTATTACCAAAATTGTTCCTACCAATAAAATTCACATCCATAGATTCAATATTGTTCTCAATCAAAGTAGACAAGGCATATCATTAGGATCAATAGGAGAACTCTTACTAGCAAACAATTTCATAAATTCATCCATCTTTCCACTCAAAGTATTAATTTCTTCAATCGCATGCACTTTTTTACTAGTAGAAGATCTTTCGGTATGCCATTGAGAGTAATTTGCCATAATATTACCTAGGAGTTTAGTAGCTTCTCCTAATGTAATTTCCATAAAAGTACCTCCCGCGGCGGAATCTAAAAGATTTCTAGATGCAAAATTCTATCCCGCATAAATTTTTTGTATGATCATCCATAAACTCAAACCATGCGTAGGGCAATTTCTTATCATCAATTTCATCCTCTCCCAAGATTGTGCAACATGTTCATGATCATGTTGCTTAAAATTCATTATATCGTTCCTAAGGGAGATGATCTTAGCGGGCGGAAAATACTTGGAAATAAAAGCATCTTTACACTTGTTCCATCAATCAATACTATTTTTAGGCAAAGATGAAAACCAAGTTTTAGCACGATCTCGTAGAGAGAACGGAAACAACTTCAATTTAACAATATCATTATCCACATCTTTTTTTCTTTTGCATATCACACAACTCAACGAAAGTATTTAGATGGGATGCGGCATCTTCACTAGGAAGGCCAGAAAATTTATCTTTCATAACAAGATTCAGCAAAGCGGCATTAATTTCATAAGATTCCGCACTAGTGGCGGGAGCAATCAGAGTACTAATAAAATAATTATTATTAGTATTGGAAAAGTCACACAACTTGGTATTTTCTTGAGACATCGTGACAAAGCAAGCAATCTAGCACACGAGCAAACAAATTGAAATGAAAAGACGAACGAAAGAAGGGCGAATAAAAAGGCAAATCTTTTTGTGTTTTTCTGAAAACGTTTTAGAAGTGGGGGAGAGGAAAATGAGAGGCAAATGGAAAATAATGCAATGCAAGATATGAGAGTTTATGGTGGGTACTTGGTAAGCTTGATGTAGAACCTCCCTGGTAACGGCGCCAGAAATTCTTCCTGCTACTTCTTGAGCTTGCGTTGGTTTTTCCCTTGAAGAGGAAAGGGTGATGCAGCAAAGTAGAGATAAGTATTTCTCTCAGTTTGAGAACCAAGGTATCAATCCAGTAGGAGGTACACGCAAATCTCCAATCTATGCACCTGCACAAACAATCAAACACTTGCACTTAACGCGATAAAGGGTTTGTCAATCCCTTCACGGCCACTTGCAAGGATGAGATCTGATAGAGATACATATAAAAGATTACTAAAACATAAAACAAAATAAAAGTAAATAAATTGCAGCAAGGTATTTTTGGGTTTTTTGGTTTATAGATCTGAAAATATATGATGGAAAATAGACCTGGGGGCCATAGGTTTCACTAGAGGCTTCTCTCTTGAAAGAAAGCATACGGTGGGTGAACAAATTACTGTCGAGCAATTGATAGAAAAGTGCAAAGTTATGACGATATCCAAGGCAATGATTATGAATATAGGCATCATGTTCGTGTCAAGTAGACCGACTCCTGCCTGCATCTACTACTATTACTTCACACATCGACCGCTATCTAGCATGTATCTAGAGTATTATGTTCATAAGAACGGAGTAACGCCTTAAGTAAGATGACATGATGTAGAGGGAAAAAGTCAAGCAATATGATGAAAACCCCATCTTTTTACCCTTGATGGCAATAATACAATACGTGCCTCGCTACCTGATAACCCACAAGTATAGGGGATCGCAATAGTTTTTGAGGGTAGAGTATTCAACCCAAATTTATAGATTCAACACAAGGGGAGCCAAAGAATATTTGTAAGTATTAGCAGCTGAGTTGTCAATTCAACCACACCTACAGATTAATTATCTGCAGCAATATGATCAGTAGCACGATAGTATGATAATTTTGATAGTAGTAGTAACAGTAACAGCGATAGCAATTATTTTGTAGCAATGGCGACAGTAGCAATAGCAATAGTAACTTAGCAAGAACAATATGTGAAAAACTCGTAGGCATAGGATCGGTGAATTCGTTGGATGATATTCATCATATAACAGTCATAACCTAGGGCGATACAGAACTAACTCCAGTTCATAAATATAATGTAGGCATGTATTCCGTAAATAGTCATACGTGCTTATGGAAAGAACTTGCATGACATCTTTTGTCCTACCCTCCCATGGCAGCAGGGTCCATAAGGAAAATAAGGGATATTAAGGCCTCCTTTTAATAGAGAACCGGAACAAAGCATTAGCACATAGTGAATACATGAACTCCTCAAACTACGGTCATCACCGAAAAGTATCCCGAATACTGTCACTCCGGGGTTTACGGATCATAACACGTAATAGGTGACTATAACTTGCAAGATCGGATCTAGAACATAGATATAATGGTGATAACATAAACGGTTAAGATCTGAAATCATGGCACCCTGGCCCAAAGTGACAAGCATTAAGCATGGCAAAGTCATAGCAACATCAATCTCAGAACATAATGGATACTAGGGATCAAGCCCTAACAAAACTAACTCGATTACATGATGAATCTCATCTAACTCCCTCACCGACCAGTGAGCCTACGAAGGAATTACTCACTCCCGGTGGGGAGCATCATGGAATTGGCGATGGAGAAGGGTTGGTGATGACGAAGACCAAAGATTCCCCTCTACGGAGCCCCAAACGGACTCCAGATCTGGCCTCCCGATGAAGAACAGGAGGCAGTGGCTCCGTCTCATGAAACATGATAATTCTTTCTCCCTGGTTTTTTCTCCAAATATAGGTATTTAAGGATTCAGAATCAGGGTCTGCGGGGCCACCAGGTGGGCACAACCCACCTGGGCGCGCCCTGGTGGGTTGTGCTCACCCAGGGGGCCCCCTCCGGTGGTTCTTGGCTCCAGTATTTTTCTTTTATTCCATAAAAATTCTCCAAAAAGTTTCATTCCATTCCGAGAACTTTTATTTCTGCACAAAAACAACACCATGGTAGTTCTGCTGAAAACAGTGTCAGTCCGGGTTAGTTTCATTCAAATCATGCAAATTAGAGTCCAAAACAAGAGTAAAAGTGTTAGGAAAAGTAGATACGATGGAGACGTATCAACTCCCCCAAGCTTAAACCTTTGCTTGTTCTCAAGCAATTCAGTTGATTAACTGAAAGTGAAAAAGAAAAACTTTTACGAACTCTTTTGCTCTTGTTTACATAAATAAGCTTAAGTAGCACCCTGGTTTTCAGCAAAGATTATGACTAACCATGTCGACAATAACTCTTAAAAATTATATTAACTCATATCAATGGCATAAGCAACTAGCGAGCAAATAATAAGATATCTCAAATGACAACACTTTGTCAAAACAAGCATGATATAATACGACAACAGTGGTATCTCGCTAGCCCTTTCTAAGACCGCAAAACATAAATGCAGAGCACCACCAAAGTTCAAGTAGCGACTAAACATTGTAATTCATGGTAGAAAAGATCCAATCATGATGCATCCAACATTAGCTACACACAATGCATGAGGGTGACAATAGTGCTCTCAGATCTGGCGCTTATTTGAGAAGGTGATGACTCAACATAAAAGTAAATAGATAGTCCCTTCGCAGAGGGAAGCAGTGATTTGCAGCGGTGCCAGAGCTCAGATTTTTTTAAAAACAGAGATAAATGAAATTTTGAGAAATGCACCCTTCCTATTTACTTTGCGACCATTAGTTATCGATATCTTCCATGCTAAACACATTAGTGGCGGTTCCCAAGCAATAAAAGTAAAGGTTTACTCCCCCTCCACCAACAAACGCACTCCACGGCTAGCCGAATCCATGGGTACCATCCATACCAACAACAATCCTGGGGGAGTTTTGTTTAATTATTTGCAATTTTTGATTTCGGGACTGGGAATCCCTATTACCGCCCCTCTCGTGCAAGGACAAGTGAATAAACACTCATCATGAGAATAACCCGCTTAGCATGGAAGATACCGACTACCTCTTGTCGCTCTATGAACAATCCAGGCACACAAAAATGGATGTTTATTTGAAGTTTTTGAGGTGGCACATGCAAATTTACTTAGAACGGCAGGGTAATACCGCATATAGGTAGGTATGGTGGACTCATCTGGAATAACTTGGGTTTTAGGATTTTGATGCACAAGCAGTATTTCCGCTTAGTACAGGCGAAGCCTAGCAAATAGGTTGAGAAGTGGCCAGCTAGATAGCGAAAACGGTCATGAACATGCATTATGCATAAGTAACATTGGATACTAGCATGAGTAGGATATGAACACCATGAACATAAATATCATAGAGGCTATGTTGGTTTTGGTTCAACTACATGCATGAACATGTGCCAAGTCAAGCCACTCGAACATTCAGAGGAGGATACCATATCATCATACTACATCACAATCATTTTAACGCAATGTTGACATCCAAGATAAATCATTATCCACTCCTAGCTACTTAAGCGTGGCATGAGAAACTATAATCTCTAATTGTCATTGCAAACATGTTCGATCATAATATGCTAAATCATGGATACTAGGTTAAACATGTTTACAAAAACAGAACAAGTTGAGTTCATACCCGTTTCTCTCTGCCACAACCAATTCATCAAATATCGTCATTATTGCCTTTCACTTTCACGACCGAATGATATGAAAATAATGATAGTGCAAGAGTGTCATGGACTAAGCTGGAATCTGCAAACATTTTATTCAAAAGGAGAAGACGTGGTAATAAGGCTCTTTGTTAGATCAACGATATTGCATATGAGAGCCACTCAACATTTTCATCGTGGTCTTCTCCTCGCTATGACTCAATAAAAAAAAGAATTTCAGAGAAACAAACTGAAATATTTTTGGAGTTTTTAGTTTTTCTTGAAGGAAGCAAATTAAAGAAAGGAGAAAAACAAAAAACGAGAAAAACTATTTACACGGGAAAACTCCCAACAAGCAAAAGAAGAACAAGGAAATCTTTTTGGGTTTTCTTTTAAATGCTGCAACTAATTAAACTAGAAAGAAAAACCGAAAAGAAGTAAGCAACATTTTTTTTGTGATTTTCTCAAAGTTTTTCAAACACACAAGAAGAAAGCGAGAAAATAAATCTAACATGGATGATACAATGAAAAAGTGTGAACACTGACAACTGGAATGAAATGTGTGAAGATGAATGTAATGTCGGTGGAAATACGTACTCCCCCAAGCTTAGGCTTTTGGCCTAGCTTGGTAATCACCATCCGCGGCCTGCGTAATAATCAGAGTGATAGATCACGGATGCTCTTGGTGCAGACTCCTCGGCTCGCCGAGCAGCCACAACCTCTGCGTTGTGTGCATGAGCCTCACTCTCAAGAACATAATACCTTCCCTTGCTGTGATAATCAAAGAGAGCAGGCGTAGGCAAAAAGGTGTGCACAACGAAAACTTTATTGAATAGCAGGTTATAAGTATAATCAGTGATCTCGCCCTTAAGGAACTTATGGCACTTCATGGCCTCGAAGTCTAAGTACTGAGTAGGTAGGATGGGGTCATTAGGCCAAAGTGATACACCAAACTCCTCTGCTAAACGTGAAGCATAAATCCCACCATAAAAATATCCACTACCAGCGTTGTGTTGCAATCTGCGTGCAACAATCGCTCCAAGGTTATAACATTTAACACCGGTGAGAGCAGTGTGTATGAGGCTCAAGTCAGGAACACATAGTGTACTACTGTCCTGTTTGCCTATGATGCATTTTCCATTAATCAGTGCAAAGTATTGAATTGATGGGAAATGAATACTTTTTATTCTACCTTGTGTCTCTATCCTCATCGTAGCAAAGACTAGTAAAAAATGACTCATACTCAGACCTTGGTGGTTCGTCCAACGAACCCCAAAATGGAATCTTACACACGCCACTAAACACGTCTAGAGACATGGTAATTGAATGGTCATAAAGTTTAAACGAAACTCTAGACTCACGAGGATGAAATTTAAACTCTTTAGTAAACGGTTCTGTGAGACTGAGGTACTGATTGCACTTATCTTGAATGTAGGGACAGAGCTCAGCATTGTGAACATATTTCTCAAACTCTTCTTTAATACCTGCACTTAACATGAAATTGTCGCACGGCCATAAGCATGATTTGGTAGCAGCATCCCGTATTGAACTTGCACTTGGTTCAACATACGACCGACAGGTTGAGCCACTACTAGAAGATGCCTCTGAGGACCTCCGCCTCGAAGAACTCCTTCCAAAGAAGTTCATTTTATTCGCGTACAAATTTCTGAAATTTTTGGGTCACAAAATTTTGTCAACAAAACTTTGCAAGATTGATAGCAACTACTCATAAGGATGCATAAAGGCCATATTAAGCATTCAAACTACTTAGAACTCTAAGAATTCCACATGCAAGCTCATCTACAGCAGCACCAAGAGTAGCTAATTATTCAAAATATAATCCACGAAAGCAAAAACTAATTGGACCAATGGAGGAGTCACATACCAAGTAGCAATCCCCCAAAATAGTTTCGGAAATGGAGCTTCGAGCAAAGAGATCAAAATCCGCGGGTTTGAGAGTAAGAACACGAGAGAGAGAGAGCAATGGTGAATTTTTTCTGGAGGTAGGTGATGACATGGGCTAAAAAGATAAGTGAGGGGGCCCACGTGGGGACCACAACCCACCAGGGCACGCCTGGGGCTGCTGGCGTGCCCAGGTGGGTTGTACCCACCTGGTGCACCCCCCCCCCTCTGATGTTATTTGCATCAAAAATTCTTAAATAATCAAAAAAAATCGTATTAAATTTTCAGGGCATTCTGAGAAATTTTATTTTTCGTTCATTTTTTTATTGCACGGGAATATCAGAAAACAGACAAAACATGGCATTTTATTTTATTTAACTAAGAAAAATAGAAAACTAAAGTTGGAAACAAAAGGATGTGCTTACTAAATTCATCAACTTCATACCTCTAAAAAATGATCCATTAATAAGGTTGATCAGGTCATATTAACAGCCACTTTCGATTAGCATGAAACCGAAGAACTTTTGTAAAACACTAAGTTACCTCAACGGGGATATGCATGTCCCCAACAATAAGCATTTCATATTTCTTTTTGGCAGTAGGTAGAGATAGATGAAAACTTCCAATATTGAGTGTCGGAGATTTTTCAATAACATTAATACCATTTACTTGGAATTGTTTCTTCGGAAAGTGCACCGTATGCTCATTACCATTGATAAGAAACATGACCTTGCTTTTATTGCAATCAATAACAGCCCCTACAGTATTCAAGAAGGGTCTACCAATGATAATCAACATGTCGTCGTCCTCGGGCATCTCAAGTATAACAAAGTCAGTTAAGATAGTAACATTTGCAACAACAACAACAGGCACATCCTCACAAATACTGATAGGTATGGCAGTTGATTTATCAGCCATTTGCAAAGATATTTTAGTAGGTGTGAGTTTATTCAAATCAAGTCTTTTATATAAGGAGAAAGGCATAACACTAACACCAGCTCCTAAATCACACAAAGCAGTTTTGACATAATTTCTTTTGATGGAGCAAGGTATAGTTGGTATTCTCGGATCTCCAAGTTTTTTAGGTACTCCATCCTTAAAAGAATAATTAGCAAGCATGGTGGATATTTCAGCTTCAGGTATCTTTCTTTTATTAGAGATGATGTCTTTCATATATTTTGCATAAGGGGCCATCTTTAAAATATCAGTCAAGCGAGTATGCAAAAAGACTGGCCTAAGCATTTCAGCAAAGTGTTCAAATTCTTCATCATCCTTTTTCTAGTTGATTTAGGTAGAAAGGGCATGGTTTTTTGAACCCATGGTTCTCTTTCTCTTCCATGTTTTTTAGCCACAAAGTCTCTTTTATCATATCTTTTATTTTTAGATTGTGGGTTATCAAGATCAACAGCTGGTTCTATTTCAATATCATTATCTGGTTCTTTATCATTGTCTGGTTGAATATCTTCATGAACCTCATCATTATCCTTTTCATTATCACTAGGTGAATGTTCATTACCAGATTGAGTTTCAGCATCAGAAATAGAAACATCATTATTATCTTCAGGAGGTTTTTCTTTCCCAGGTTCACTAGAGGTATGCAAAGTCCTATCATTTTTCTTCTTCTTTTTCTTTTTAGAAGGACTAGGTGCATGATTATTAATTCTTTGTGAATATTGTTCAATTATTTTAGGGTGTCCCTCAAGATAAAGTGGTTTCCTGAGTCATTTTACCTCCTCTAGTTGCTACTCTATCAGCAAAGTCATTTATATTATTATTCATTTCAGCAAGCAATTCACTTTGAGATTTAGCAACTTGTTCTAGTTGAGTTTGAACCATAGAGGCATGTTTTCCTACACCTCTAACATCATTGGAGATTCTAAATAACAAGTCACTCAAGCGAGCAATCATATCAGAATTATATTTCAATTGTTTCATAACATTGGCATTGAAGTGATCTTGTTTTCTAATGTAGTTGTCAAACTCATAAAGGCATTGGCTAGGATGTTTATTATAAGGGATATCACTTTCATCAAACTTCATTAAAGAATTTACCTCTACCACCTATGGAGGTGGTGTATTCAGTCCATGTATTTCTTCAATAGGAGGTAAATTTTTAACATCCTCTTCTTTAATACCTTTTTCCTTCATAGATTTCTTTACCTCCTGCATATCTTCCAGACTGAGATATAAGATGCCCCTCTTCTTTGGAGTGGGTTTATGCGGTGGTTCAGGAAAATTCCAATCATCATAATTTTTCAATATATTATTCAATAATTCCTCAGCTTGTCCAACAGTTCGTTCCCTGAAAACACAACCAACACAACTATCTAGGAACTCCCTAGAAGCATCGGTTAGTCCATTATAGAAGATATCAAGTATTTCATTTTTCTTAAGAGGATGATCAGGCAAAGCATTAAGAAATTGGAGAAGCATCCCCCAAGCTTGTGGGAGACTCTCTTCTTCAATTTGCACAAAGTTAAATATTTCCTGTAAAGCAGCTTGTTTCTTATGAGCAGGAAAATATTTTTCAGAGAAGTAATAAATCATATCCTGGGGACTACACACACAAACAGGAGCAAGAGTATTGTACCATATTTTAGCATCACCCTTTAATGAGAACGGAAATAACTTGAGAATATAGTAGTATCGAATCTTCTCATCATGAGCAAAAAGGGTGGCTATATCATTCAACTTAGTAAGGTGTGCCACTACAGTTTCAGTTTCATAACCATGGAAAGGATCAGATTCAACCAAAGAGAATTCATAATCCTTATCATCAACAAAGATAGGTGAAGTAGCAAACTTAGGATCATATTGCTTTCTAACATTCAAAGATTTCTCTTTCAGTTTGCATAATAATTTTTTAAGATCATCTCTATCATTGCAAGCAAAAAAGTCTCTAGTTGTCTCCTCATCCATAACATAACCTTCAGGTACCTTAGGCAATTCATATCTAGGAGAGCTAGGTCTAATAGGTGTTTCAAGATTTTCAGTTTCAAGTACTTCATTAGTTTCAATAATTTATTCTCTCTAACTCTAGCAATTTGTTCATCAAGAAATTCACCTAGTGGCACATCATCATCAAGTAAGGTACTAGCATCATCATGAGTAACATTCATAGAAGTAGCATCATCAATAACTTGCAACATATCAGGATTAATAGCATATGGTGGTGTTGCAAGTTTACTCAAGATAGAAGGCGAATCAAGTGCAGAGCTAGATGTCAGTTCCTTACCTCCCCTCATCTTACAAGGAAAAATCTTAGTCTTGGTATCCTTCAGATTCTTCATAGTGATAAATTGATAATAGTCACAAGTGACGCAACAAATATAGCTATACTCCCCGGCAACGGCGCCAGAAAAAGGTCTTGATAACCCACAAGTATAGGGGATCGCAACAGCTTTCGAGGGTAGAGTATTCAACCCAAATTTATAGATTCGACACAAGGGGAGCCAAAGAATATTTGTAAGTATTAGCAGCTGAGTTGTCAATTCAACCACACCTAGAGATTAATTATCTGCAGCAATATGATCGGTAGCACAATAGTATGATAATTTTGACAGTAGTAGTAACAGTAACAGTAACGGTAACAGCAATAGCAATGATTTTGTAGCAGTGGCGACAGTAGCAATAGTAACTTAGCAAGAACAATATGTGAAAAACTCGTGGGCACTGGATCGGTGAATTCGTTGGATGATATTCATCATATAACAGTCATAACCTAGGGCGATACAGAACTAGCTCCAGTTCATAAATATAATGTAGGCATGTATTCCGTAAATAGTCATACGGGCTTATGGAAAGAACTTGCATGACATCTTTTGTCCTACCCTCCCGTGGCAGTGGGGTCCATAAGGAAACTAAGGGATATTAAGGCCTCCTTTTAATAGAGAACCAGAACAAAGCATTAGCACATAGTGAATACATGAACTCCTCAAACTACGGCCATCACCAGAAAGTATCCCGAATACTGTCACTCCGGGGTTTACGAATCATAACACGTAATAGGTGACTATAACTTGCAAGATCGGATCTAGAACATAGATATAATGGTGATAACATAAATGGTTAAGATCTGAAATCATGGCACCCTGGCCCAAAGTGACAAGCATTAACCATGGCAAAGTCATAGCAACATCAATCTCAGAACATAATGGATACTAGGGATCAAGCCCTAACAAAATTAACTTGATTACATGATGAATCTCATCCAACTCCCTAACCGACCAACAAGCCTACGAAGGAATTACTCACTCCCGGTGGGGAGCATCATGGAATTGGCGATGGAGAAGGGTTGGTGATGACGAAGATCGAAGATTCCCCTCTCCGGAGCCCCAAACGGACTCCAGATCTGGCCTCCCGATGAAGACCAGGAGGCGGCGGCTCCGTCTCGTGAAACATGATAATTCTTTCTCCCTGTTTTTTTTTCAAATATAGGTATTTAAGGAGTCAGAATCAGGGTCTGCGGGGCCACACGGTGGGCACAACCCACCTGGGCGCGCCAGGAGGGGGGCGCGCCCTGGTGTGTTGTGCTCACCCAGGGCCCCCCCTCCGGTGGTTCTTGGCTCCAGTATTATTCTTTTATTCCATAGAAATTCTCCAAAAAGTTTCGTTCCATTCCGAGAACTTTTATTTCTGCACAAAAACAACACCATGGTAGTTCTGCTGAAAACAGCGCCAGTCCGGGTTAGTTTCATTCAAATCATGCAAATTGGAGACCAAAACAAGAGTAATAGCATTAGGAAAAGTAGATACGACGGAGACGTATAACTACCCCTACTATGTCACTGGGTGAGGACACTGCAGGATTGAACCCAAAACTAAGCACCTCTCCCATTACAAGAAGAACCAATCTAGTTAGCCAAACCAAATCGATAATTCGAAGAGAAATACCAAGATATCAAATCATGCATATAAGAATTCAGAAAAGACTCAAATAATATTCGTAGATAATCTGATCAAAAATCCACAATTCATCGGATCTCGACAAACACACCGCAAAAGAATATTACGTCGGATAGATCTCCAAGAACATCGAGGAGAACATTGTATTGAAGATCAGAGAGAGAGAAGAATCCATCTAGCTACTAGCTATGGACCCATAGGTCTGTGGTAAACTACTCACGCTTCATCGGAAGAGCAATAGGGTTGATGTCGAAGCCCTCCGTGATCGAATCCCCCTTCGGCAGATTGCCGGAAAAGGCCCCAAGATGGGATCTCATGGATACAGAAGGTTACGGCGGCCCACAAACCGCTTCTGGTGGTTTGGGAATATTTCTGAATTTATAGGCCAAAGATTAGGGTTGGAGGACTCCCGGGGGGGCCCACAAACCAGGGGGCGCAGCCCTCCTAGGGCGCACCCAGAGGGCTTGTGGAGCCCTCGGGACTCTTCTGACTTCCTCCCCAAGTCCTACGTGTGTCTTCTGGTCCAAGAAAAATCTTCGGGAAAGTTTTATTCCGTTTGGACTCCGTTTGATATTCCTTTTCTGTAAAACTCTAAAACAAAGAAAAAAGAGAAACTAGCATTGGGCTCTAGGTTAATAAGTTAGTCCCAAAAATAATATAAAATAGCATATTAATGCATATAAAACATCCAAAACAGATAATATAATAGCATGGAACAATCAAAAATTATAGATACGTTGGAGACGTATCAAACATGCAACTATAGGTGTGTCGTCAAAAAAATTGGAATTATTCAGGGTTCGTTTGGACATTTTTATACATTAACTTGGTTTTCTAGGCATTTCAGTTGCACAATTCAAAATTAAACTACATGCACATGCTCCAGTGCACCAAAATGGGTTGTAAATCATATATGTGTCCATGGGTTGATGCTTATGTCCCATGCAAGAAATGGGGATGATTTTAAAGCACCACGACACCGTGGCTCTCCGACAAACGTTGAGGTACTTGCTTTTGTAATTCTAGTAAATCCAAAACTCGTTTGAAATTCATGAACCTTGGCATGCTATCATGGAATGGCATCAACATGCTGGGGTAAAAAATATTGTCCCATTTGGGGCAGGTTATGGTATAAGCTTCTCACAAGAAGCCTCATGGTTCCGGTAGGGAAACGTGTCACCTTTGTGGACAAAACGATATTCGTCGCCTTTTCTTGCTTTCAAAATGTTTCCGGTGTCAACATAGAATAACAGGAGTGTCATGTTAAATTTTGGAATTTTTCGGGGTTTGTTTGGACATTTTTATACGTTAAGTGAGTTTTCTAGGCATTTATGTGCATAATTGAAATATGAACTACATGCACATGCTCCAGTGCATAAAAATGGGTTGAAAAATCAAATGTGTGTCCTTGGTTGCATGCTTAGGTCACATGCAATAAATGAGAATGAATGTCAAACACCTTGACACTGTCGCTCGGCCGCTAACATTGAGATACATGGTTTTAAAATTCTAGTAAATCGAAAAGTCATCTGAAATTCATGAAACTTGACATGATATCATGGAACAGCATCAACATGTCGTGGTAAAAATATTGTCCCATTTGGGGCAGGTTTGGGTATAAGCTTCTCACAAACTAGAGCTTCTCACAACAAGCCTGCTGGTTTCAGTAGGGAACATGCCATCTTTGTGGACGAAATGATATCCGTTGCCTCTTCTTGCTTTCAAAATTTTCCTAGTGTCAACATAAAACAACATGAGTGTTGTGTCAATTTTTGGGATTTTTTGGGGTTCACTTGGACATTTTTATACATTAACTGAGTTTTCTATGCATTTATGTGCATAATTCAAATTTGAACTACATGCACATGCTCCAGTGCATATAAATGGGTTCAAAATTCAAATGTGTGTCCTTGGTTGCATGCGTCCCATGCAAGAAATGGGAATGAATGTCAAACACCTTGCCACCGTCGCTCGGCCCCTAACATTGAGATACATGGTTTTTAAATTCTAGTAAATCAAAAATGCGTCGGAAATTTATGAAACTTGACATGCTATCATGGAACGGCATCAACATGTCGTGGTAAAAACATTGTCCCATTTGGGGCAGGTTGGGGTATAAGCTTCTCACAGACCAGAGCTTCTCACAACAAGCCTCATGGTTACGGTAGGGAACATTTCACCTTTCTGGACGAAACGATATCCGTTGCCTCTTCTTGATTTCAAATTTTTTTCTAGTGTCAACATAGAACAACAGTAGTGTTGTGTTAAATTTTGGAATTTTTTGGGGTTCGTTTGGACATTTTATACATTAACTGAGTTTTCTATGCATTTATGTGCATAATTCAAATTTGAACTACAGACACATGCTCCAGTGCATATAAATTGGTTGAAAAATCAAATCTGTGTCCTTGGTTGCATGCTTAGGTCCCATGCAAGAAATGGGAATGAATGTCAAACACCTTGCCACCGTCACTCGGCCGCAAACATTGAGATACATGGTTTTAAAATTCTAGTAAATCCAAAACTCGTGTGAAATTCATGAAACTTGGCATGCTATCATGGAACGGCATCAACATGCTGTGGTAAAAAATTTGTCCCATTTGGGGCAGGTTTGGGTATAAGCTTATCACATACCAGAGCTTCTGACAACAAGCCTCATGGTTCCGGTGGGGAATGTGCCTCCTTGGTGGATGAAACAATATTCGTTGCCTCTTCCTGTTTTCAAAATTTTTTCCTAGTGGCAACATAGAGCAACAGGAGTGTCGTGTTAAAATTTGCAATTTTGGGGTTCGTTTGGACATTTTTATACATTAACTGAGTTTTCTAGGCATTTTATGTGCATAATTCAAATTTGAACTACATGCACATGCTCCAGTGCAGAAAAATGGGTTGACATATCAAATGTGTGTCCTTGGGTGCATGCTTAGGTCCCATGCAAGAAATGGGAATGAATTTCAAACACCAGGGCACTGTTGATTGCCGACATAACGTTGAGATACTTTGTTTTTAAATTCTAGTAAATCAAAAACTCGTCTGAAATTCATGAAACTTGGCATGCTATCATGGAATGGCACCCGACATGCTGTGGTATTTTTCGTGTCCATTTTGAGAAAAGGCGCACTCAAATAACAGCCAACAAAGGCATTCTGAAACAAATAGTTGCCACTTTAACATCTCAAACATTTGTATAATTTAAATCATGTGCATTCTGTTAACCATTCACGTGACACCACGCGTCACACTTTTAATGGCTAGGAGGTGCCGTGCGGACAGCTGCTTGACTGAACAGGAGGCGTGCGAGCGCAGTCCGCTGCGCAGGCTGACCGAGAGGCGTGCAAGCTGTCCTCCAATGCGCAGGCTCACCAGGAAGCGTGCGAGTTGTACACTGCGCAGGCTCACTGGGAAGCGAGCCCTTTGACTTCCATGGCCGGCCGCCTTGCTTGCATCCTCTCCATTAATGGCGCCCGAGCCGCTGTTTAATACGGGCGGCCTTACTGTTCGCCTCCCATTCCCCTCCCACAGACCTCCACCAATGCCATGGCGCAGAAGGATCATCTGCCACTAGTCTTCCAGTTTGGTGAAGTCAACTCCGAGCCAGACGAGATAGAAAATAAGGAGAAATGGGGCCTCATGGACATGGCCCTGAACGAGCTGGCCCGGCGGTTGCTGCCCCCACGCCCGTCCCAGCTCCCATCCCCATCCCCGCGCCCGCGCCAGCGACCATCCCCATAGCATTGACGGGCCGGTCATCGAGCACTATTGCAGAGCTGAAAGCCGCGGGCGTCAGCGAGGTCTCCGCGGACCCGCGCGAGCTCGTGTACATGCCAGCGCCCGTGCCCGTGCGCGCCCCTGGACCCATCGTGGCGCCGGTCCCCGTGTGTTTGCCTGCACCCGCCGCGCCCGTGCCCGTGCGCGTGCCCCCCTCAGCGGCATGGGACGCCGCCATCGACCGCTACCTCGCAGCGCCACGAGTTTCCGTCCTCCCGCGCCCCGCCCGTCGATCGCGCAACGACATGATGTTTGATTTCCAAGTGAAGAACATTATGTGCTGCCTTGAAGACTTCAACAACGGCGTCCCGAAGGACGACAACGACAATGCCGGCGCGGCACGCCGCCTCCGCCGCTGCCGGAATTAGTTTTTTTGGGTTTAATATTGTATCTCAATCATATGAATATAAATTCGCAGTGTGACTGAATGAAAGATATGGTTTGAACGAACTTGCGTTTTTCCCTCTGAATGTACAGACTTATCAAATGATTTTCTTTAAAAAATGTCAATGATTTTTAAATACAAAACACTCATCGCAAATGTTTTAGATAGAACACCCATATGCAAACCAACAGCTTCCCCAGCAGGATTTGTGCAGCTCTTGATCGTAAACATTTTAGATAGAACACCCATATGCAAACCAACAGCTTCCCCAGTAAGCCAAGGGAAAATGTGTCGAGCAGGATTTGTGCAGCTCTTCATCGCAACCGTTTTAGATAGAACACCCGTATGCAAAGTGAGAGCTATGGTCTTCCGCAGTAAGCCAAGGGAAAATTCACCGCGCAGGATTTGTGCATCTCTTCAACACAAACGGTTCAGATTGAGTACGGTATGCAAAGCGAGACTTCGGCGCTAAGCCAAGAGAAAATATGGCACGCAGGATTTGTACATCCCTTCAACGCAAACGGTTTTTCCGGAAGACCCGTGTGCAACCACGTACACACAATTTGGTAAGATTTGCATTTGTCATATTGGGTATATTGCCATTTGTCAAACTGGAAGGATTGACATTTGTTGATCTAGTAACATTGCCCTTTGTCAACCTTGTAACACTGCCATTTGTCAAAATATGCTGCTAAAAATCACTAGCACTATCTAATTTTTGCAACTAAAATTCAGTAATTAAACATAGATTTCATTCATAGATTAAGCAGTCATCCTTTATACAAACAGTTCAACTCGACAGCTGAACCGACCAAACTTTTCCCCAATTGTTGCCAACCACGTACTGAAATAGCTAGTTCAACTATATATACTAGCTAATTTTAAGTACTGTGTACAGTTCAACCACATCTATAGTCAGATGAACTGAACAAAATAGCCCCTAAATACTACTACTACGGAGGGGCTTTGTACTACTTCCGGCAACCTCTCATCTGCCGAGTGTGCTCAGTAAGAGGCAGAGGAGGAGGAGCCTACCGACGAGCTGGACAACTGCAATACGGTGCATGCCGCTGCTGCACCTTCAGCGACGCTCACCTCGAACGCCCTCTGCCGCTCCAGACAACCCCTCTCGAAGTGACAGGACTCCTCGTAGATCTCCTGATTCCTCGCCTCAGCGGCGGCGTGTGTTGCGGCCATGGTGGCGGTAAGGCTCTTTGCGTGCTCGATGAGGCGCTCCTCCTCCTCCCGCAGGACCTCGATGTAGCACGCAAGGTCGCTGACGCACGTGTGGGCCTCCACCTCCGCCTCCCACCTTCGAGCGGCGGTGGCGGAGCGGGTGATGACCCCGACGGTCGATGGTGGGCTGGCTGCCACGGCGGCCGATGATGGGGTGGCGGCCACGACCACCACCTCCCACCTTCGAGCCGCGGAGGCGGAGTGGGTGATGGCTGCTAATTCTTGAGCTTGCGTTGGTTTTTCCCTTGAAGAGGAAAGGGTGATGCAGCAAAGTAGAGATAAGTACTTCCCTCAGTTTGAGAACCAACGTATCAATCTAGTAGGAGGCACAAGCAAGTCTCCAATCTATGCACCTGCACAAACAATCAAACACTTGCACCCAACGCGATAAAGGGGTTGTCAATCCCTTCACGGTCACTTGCAAGGATGAGATCTGATAGATATGGGTATAAAACATTACTAAAATGTAAAACAAAGTAAAAACAAATAAATTGCAGCAAGGTATTTTTGGGTTTTTTGGTTTATAGATCTGAAAATATATGATGGAAAATAGACCCCGGGGCCATAGGTTTCACTAGAGGCTTCTCTCTTGAAGATAGCATACGGTGGGTGAACAAATTACTGTTGAGCAATTGATAGAAAAGCGCAAAGTTATGACGATATCTAAGGCAATGATCATGAATATAGGCATCACGTCTGTGACAAGTAGACCGACTCCTGCCTGCATCTACTACTATTACTCCACACATCGACCGCTATCCAGCATGCATCTAGAGTATTAAGTTCATAAGAACGGAGTAACACCTTAAGCAAGATGACATGATGTAGAGGGATAAACTCAAGCAACATGATATAAACCCCATCTTTTTATCCTTGATGGCACCAATACAATACGTGCCTCGCTACCCCTTCTGTCACTGGGTGAGGACACCACAAGATTGAACCCAAAACTAAGCACCTCTCCCATTGCAAGAAAAACCAATCTAGTTGTCCAAACCAAATCAATAGTTCGAAGAGAAATACAAAGATATCTTAATCATGCATAAAAGAGTTCAGAGAAGACTCAAATAATATTCATAGATAATCTGATCATAAATCCACAATTCATCGGATCTCAACAAACACACCGCAAAAAAGTATTACATCGAATAGATCTCCAAGAACATCGAGGAGAACATTGTATTGAAGATCAAAGAGAGAGAAGAATCCATCTAGCTACTAGCTATGGACCCGTAGGTATGCGGTAAACTACTCACGCATCATCGAAAGGGCAATAGGGGTGATGTAGAAGCCCTCCGTGATCGAATCCCCCTCCGGCAGATCCCCGGAAAAGGACCCAAGATGGGATCTCACAGGAATAGAGGCTTGCGGCGGCGGAAAAGTATGTTGGTGGACGCTTCTGGTGGTTTGGTAATATTTGGGAATTTATAGCGCAAGAATTAGGGTTGGAGGACTCCCGTGGGGCCCACAAGCCCTTAGGGCGCCCCCCAGGGGCGCGCCTGGCAGGCTTGTGGCCGCGTGGGGCATCTTCTGACCCCCTCTCTAAGTTCCATGGATGTCTTCTGGTCCAAGAAAAATCATCGTAAAGTTTTTTTTCGCTAGGACTCTGTTTGATATTTCTTTTCTGTAAAACTCAAAAACAAGAAAAAAAACTGGCACTGGCTCTAGGTTAATAGGTTAGTCCCAAAAATAATATAAAATAGCATATTAATGCATATAAAACATCCAAAACAGATAATATAATAGCATGGAACAATCAAAAATTCTAGATACAATGGAGACATATCAAGCATCCCCAAGCTTAATTCCTGCTCATCCTCGAGTAGGTAAATGATAAAAACAGAATTTTTGATGTGGAATGCTACCTAACATATTTATCAATGCAATCTTCATTATTGTGGCATGAATATTCAGATCCATAAGGTTCAAAACAAAAGTTTAATATTGACATAAAAACAATAATACTTCAAGCATACTAATAAAGCAATCATGTCTTCTCAAAATAACATGGCCAAAGAAAGTTATCCCTACGAAATCATATAGTCTGGCTATGCTCCATCTTCATCACACAAAGTATTTCATCATGCACAACCCCGATGACAAGCCAAGCAATTGTTTCATACTTTTGGTGTTCTCAAACTTTTTCAACTTTCACGCAATACATGAGCGTGAGCCATGGATATAGCACTATAGGTGGAATAGAATATGGTGGTTGTGGAGAAGACAAAAAGAAGGAGAAAGTCTCACATCAACTAGGCAAATTAATGGGCTATGGAGATGCCCATCAATTGATATCGATGCAAGTGAGTAGGGATTGCCATGCAACGGATGCACTAGAGCTATAAGTGTTTGAAAGCTCAAAAAAGCTAAGTGGGTGTGCATCCAACTTGCTCGCTCACGAAGACCTAGGGCAATTTGAGGAAGCCCATCATTGGAATATACAAGCCAAGTTCTATAATGAAAAATTCCCACTAGTATATGAATGTGAAAAAATAGGAGACTCTCTATCATGGAGATCATGGTGCTACTTTGAAGCACAAGTGTGGAAAAAGGATAGTAACATTGTCCCTTCTCTCTTTTCTCTCATTTCATTTTTTTGTTTGGGCTTCTTTGTCCTCTTTTTTTTATTTGGGCTTCTTTGGCCTCTTTCATTTTTTTGTAAAGTGCCAAGACTCACCCCAACTTGTGAGGGAATCATAGCTTCCATCATCCTTTCCTCACATGGGACAATGCTCTAATAATGATGATCATCACACTTTTATTTACTTACAACTCAAAAATTACAACTCGATACTAGAACAAGATATGACTCTATATGAATGCCTCCGGCGGTGTACCGTGATGTGCTATGATCAAGAGTGACATGTATAAAAAAATATGAACGGTGGCCTTTCCACAAATACTATGCTAACTACAGGATCATGCAAAGCAATATGACAATGATGGTGCGTGTCATAATAAACGGAACGGTGGAAGTTGCATGGCAATATATCTCAGAATGGCCATGGAAATGCCATAATAGGTAGGTATGGTGGCTGTTTTAAGGAAGGTATATGGTGGGTTTAATGCACCGGCGAAAGTTACGTGGTACTAGAGAGGCTAGCAATGGTGGAAGGGTGAGAGTGCGTCTAATCCATGGACTCAACATTAGTCATAAAGAACTCACATACTTATTGCAAAAATTTATTAGTCATCAAAACAAAGTACTACACGCATGCTCCTAGTGGGATAGATTGGTAGGAAAAGACGATCGCTCGTCCCCGACCCCCACTCATAAGGAAGACAATCAAAAAATAAATCATGCTCTGACTTCATCACATAACGGTTCACCATACGTGCATGCTAAGGGAATCACAAACTTTAACACAAGTATTTATACCAATCCACAATTACTCACTAGCATGACCCTAATATCACCATCTTTATATCTCAAAACAAATGCAAGGAATCAAACTTCTCATCTATTCAATGCTCTTTATATGAAAGTTTTTATTATATCCCTCTTGGATGCCCATCATATTAGGACTAAATTCATAACCTAAGCAAATTACCATGTTGTTTAAGACTCTCAAAATAATATAAGTGAAGCATGAGAGTTCATCAATTTCTATAAAATAAAGCCACCGCCGTGCTCTAAAAAGGTATAAGTGAAGCACTAGAGCAAATTGCCTAGCTCAAAAGATATAAGTGAAGCATATAGAGTATTCTAATAAATTCACGATTAATGCATGTCCATCTCAAAATGTGTGTACATCAAGGATGATTGTGGCAAACTAAAAAGCAAATACGCATATCATACAAGATGCTCCAAGCAAAACACATATCATGTGGTGAATAAAAATATAGCCTCAAGTAAATTTACCGATGGATTGAAGACAAAAGAGGGGATGCCATCCGGGGCATCCCCAAGCTTAGATGCTTCGTTGTCCTTGAATATTACCTTGGGGTGCCTTGGGCATCCCCAAGCTTAGGCTCTTGCCACTCCTTATTCCGTTGTCCATCAAATCTTTACCCAAAACTTGAAAACTTCACAACACAAAACTCAACAGAAAACTCATGAGATCCGTTAGTATAGGAAAAGCAAATCACCACTTTAGGTACTGTTGTGAACTCATTATAAATTTATATTGGTGTAATATCTACTGTATTTAAACTTCTCCATGGTTCATACCCCCCGATACTACCCATAGATTCATCAAAATAAGCAAACAACACATGAAAAACAGAATCTGTCGAAAACAAAACAGTCTGCGAATATCTGAATTGTTCTCATACTTCTGTAACTCCAAAAATTCTGAAAATTTAGGACAACCTGGGAAATTTGTATATAAATTATGTGTAAAACATTCAGAACCAGAACATGCTTCTATAAATTTAATTAATTCTGTTACTGGATGCAAAAGTTTCTGATTTTCAGCAAGATCAAATCAACTATCACCATAGACCATCCCAAAGGTCTTACTTGGCTCAAACACTAATTAAAGCACCAAAACACAATTACTACAGAGGTAATAATGTGTATTTATTGAAAAATAGAACCAAAATCAAAAAACATAAAAATAAAATTGGGTTGCCTCCCAACAAGCGCTATTGTTTAACGCCCCTAGCTAGGCATAAAACATAGATCTAGGTATTGTCATCTTTGGTTTACAATCCATAAGTAGCCCTCATAATAGATTCATATGAAAACTTAATTTTCTTTCTTGGAAAGTGTTCCATGCCCTTCCTTAACGGGAATTGAAATCTAATGTTTCCTTCTTTCATATCAATAATTGCACCAATCGTTCTAAGGAAAGGTCTACCAAGAATAATAGGACATGTAGGATTGCAATCTATATCAAGCACAATAAAATATACGGGCACATAATTCGTATTTGCAACAATAAGAACATCATTAATTCTTCCCATAGGTTTCTTAATAGTGGAATCCACTAGATGCAAATTCAAAGAACAATCGGCAAATTCACGGAAACCTAGCACATCACATAAAGTTTTTGGAATCATAAAAACGCTAGCACCCAAATCACACAAAGCATTGCACTCATAATCTTTAATTTTAATTTTAATAGTAGATTCCCACTCATCATAAAGCTTTCTAGGGATAGAAACTTCCAACGCAAGTTTTTCTTCAAAAGATTTCATCATAGCATCAACGATATGTTTAGTAAAAGCTTTATTTTGATTGTAAGCATGAGGTGAATTTAACATGGATTGCAATAAGGAAATACAATCTATCAAAGAGCAATTACCATAATTAAAGTCCTTGAAATCCAAAAGAGTGGGTTCATTGCTACTTAAAGTTTTGACCTCTCCAATCCCACTTTTATCAATTTTTTCACTAAGATCTTTAAACTCCAAATCATTGGGACGCCTTCTAGCTAAAGTTGACTCATCTCCTGTCCCATATTTATCAAGATTTATATTATAAAAAAAGATTCAATAGGAGTCACACCAATCACTTTAAGATCTTCATCATTATTTTCATAAAAACTAGAAGAACACACTTTTACAACCAATCTCGCTTAGCACGCATCCTAGCGGCTCTTTCTTTACATTCATCCATAGAAATTTTAATAGCTTTCAGAGATTCATTAATATCATGCTTGGGTGGCATAGATCTAATCTTCAAAGAATCAATCTCAAGTGAAATCTTATCAACGTTTCTAGCCAAATCATCAATCTTAAGCAATCTTTCTTCTACCTCGGCATTGAAATTCTTTTGAGAATTAATGAAATCTTTAATATTATTATCAAGATCAGAGGGTATTTTATTATAATTTCCATAAGAATTGTTGTAGGAATTACCATAATTATTAGAGGAATTACTAGGGAACGGCCTAGGGTTGAAATTACCTCTATACGCTTTATTACCAAAATTGTTCCTACCAACAAAAATCACATTCATAGATTCATTATTATTCTCAATCAAAGTGGACAAAGGCATATCATTAGGATCAATAGGAGCACTCTTACTAGCAAACAATTTCATAAGTTCATCCATCTTTCCACTCAAAATATTAATTTCTTCAATCACATGCACTTTTTTACTAGTAGAAGGTCTTTCGGTATGCCATTGAGAGTAATTTGCCATAATATTATCTAGAAGTTTAGTAGCTTCTCCTAATGTAATTTCCATAAAAGTACCTCCCGCAGCAGAATCTAAAAGATTTCTAGATGCAAAATTCAATCTCGCATAAAAAATTTGTATAATCATCCACAAACTTAAACCATGAGTAGGGCATTTTCTTATCATCAATTTCATCCTCTCCCAAGATTGTGCAACATGTTCATGATCAAGTTGCTTAAAATTCATTATATCGTTTCTATGGGAGATGATCTTAGTGGGAGGAAAATACTTGGAAATAAAAGCATCTTTACACTTGTTCCATGAATCAATACTATTTTTAGGCAAAGATGAAAACCAAGTTTTAGCACGATCTCGTAGTGAGAACGGAAATAGCTTCAATTTAACAATATCATTATCCACATATTTTTTCTTTTGCATATCACACAACTCAACGAAAGTATTTAGATGGGATGCGGCATCTTCACTAGGAAGGCCCGAAAATTGATCTGTCATAACAAGATTCAACAAAGCGGCATTAATTTCATAAGATTCCGCACTAGTGGCGGGAGCAATCGGAATACTAATAAAATCATTATTATTAGTATTGTAGAAGACACATAATTTGGTATTTTCTTGAGACATCGTGACAGGCAAGCAATCTAACATACGAGCGAACAAAAAAGAAATGAAAAAGACGAACGAAAGAAGGGCGAATAAAAAGGGTAAATATTTTTGTGTTTTTCTAAAAATATTTTTTAGAAGTGGGGGAGAGAAAAACGAGAGGCAAATGGCAAATAATGTAATGCAAGAGATGAGAGTTCATGATGGGTATTTGGTAAGCTTGATGTAGAACCTCCCCGGCAACGGCGCCAGAAATTCTTCCTGCTACTTCTTGAGCTTGCGTTGGTTTTTCCCTTGAAGAGAAAAGGGTGATGAAGCAAAGTAGAAAGAAGTATTTCCCTCAGTTTGAGAACCAAGGTATCAATCCAGTAGGAGGCACAAGGAAGTCTCCAATCTATGCACTTGCACAAACAATCAAACACTTGCACCCAATGCAATAAAGGGGTTGTCAATCCCTTCACGGTCACTTGCAAGGATGAGATCTGATAGAGATGGGTATAAAAAATTACTAAAACATAAAACAAAGTAAAAACAAATAAATTGCAGCAAGGTATATTTGGATTTTTTTGGTTTATAGATCTGAAAATATATGATGGAAAATAGACCCGGGGTCCATAGGTTTCACTAGAGGCTTCTCTCTTGAAGATAGCATATGGTCGGTGAACAAATTACTGTTGAGCAACTGATAGAAAAGCGCAAAGTTATGATGTTATCTAAGGCAATGATCATGAATATAGGCATCACGTCCGTGACAAGTAGACCGACTCCTTCCTGCATCTACTACTATCCAGCATGCATCTAGAGTATTAAGTTCATAAGAACGGAGTAATGCCTTAAGCAAGATGACATGATGTAGAGGGATAAACTCAATCAATATGATACAAACCCCATCTTTTTATCCTTGATGGCAGCAATACAATACGTGCCTCGCTACCCCTTCTGTCACTGGGTGAGGACACCGCAAGATTGAACCCAAAACTAAGCACCTCTCCCATTGCAAGAAAAACCAATCTAGTTGTCCAAACCAAATCGATAGTTCGAAGAGAAATACAAAGATATCTTAATCATGCATAAAAGAGTTCAGAGAAGACTCAAATAATATTCATAGATAATCTGATCATAAATCCACAATTCATCGGATCTCAAGAAACACACCGCAAAAAAGTATTACATCGAATAGATCTCCAAGAACATCGAGGAGAACATTGTATTGAAGATCAAAGAGAGAGAAGAAGCCATCTAGCTACTAGCTATGGACCCGTAGGTCTGTGGTAAACTACTCACGCATCATCGGAAGGGCAATAGGGTTGATGTAGAAGCCCTCCGTGATCGAATCCCCCTCTGGCAGATCGCCGGAAAAGGCCCCAAGATGGGATCTCATGGGAACAGAGGCTTGCGGCGGTGTAAAAGTATTTTGGTGGACACTTCTGGTGGTTTGGGAATATTTGAGAATTTATAGCGCAAGAATTAGTGTTGGAGGACTCCCGTGGGGCCCACAAGTCCTCGGGGCGCGCCTGTCAGGCTTGTGGCCACGTGGGGCATCTTCTGACCCCCTCTCCAAGTTCCGTGGATGTCTTCTGGTCCAAGAAAAATCATCGTAAAGTTTTATTCCGTTTGGACTTCGTTTGATATTCCATTTCTTTAAAACTCCAAAACAAGGAAAAAACAGAAACTGGCACTGGGCTCTAGGTTAATAGGTTAGTCCCAAAAATAATATAAAATAGCATATTAATGCATATAAAACGTCAAAAACAGATAATATAATAGCATGGAACAATCAAAAATTATAGATACGTTGGAGACGTATCAATGGCCATGGTGGCTGACAGTGGGGTGGCGGCCACGACGGCCACCTCCCGCCTTCGGTCCGCGGCGGCGGAGCGGGCGATGGCCCTGGCTTTCGACGATGGTGTGGCGGCCACGGCGGCAGACGGTGGGGTGGCGGCAACAGCTGCCGACGGGCAGCGGCGGCGGAGCGTGTGGTGGGTGTTCCGCGCACACCCAACGGGGACGCCACGCGCACTACACTACGCCGGGGACTGCACTGCCGCCGCGGTGTAGCCTCCCAGCTGGAGCTGTCCTCTGATGACGGCGGAGTGGCTAAGCGACGACGACGGACCGGTGCCATTGGCGATTATGGGAGAAGCAGACGAGAGAAGCTACAGGGAGGAAGGATAAAATGCGACGTAGGACTCGCCGGCCGTGAGGGTTTATATAGCAGGCCGGTAAGCATTGGGGTTTTGGGGGATTTCACCGAGTCAAGCAGGAAGCTTGCGCGGGAACCTGCGCGGTTGCGCGGCAACGGGCTCACCGACGATTCATTGGCGCCACTTTGAGCCACCGTTTGGCCAAAAGAACGCCCCTGCACGCTGCTCAAGCTTGCGCTCGAAGCTGTCTGCTGTAGCGGGGTGACAACACGTGCGAGAGGAGGACGAAAGGACACGTACACATACGGTTAATAAAAAATGTTTGCGATTTAATTACCTACTACCCCGTCTTGGTTTATAAGTTGTCTTTGTATTTTTGTGCCAAATTTTGACTAGAGATCTATTATATAATTAAAACGATAGAAAACCAACGGTGATGATTTAGCGCTCTAAAAGCTAAGATGTATCAACGCCCAAGATCTAAAACAACCTGATATTAGGCAAGTGCACACGGACGTATAAGTATTGCACGTGAAAAAAACTGAAACGGACATATACGATTTCACGTAATATTAGGCAAGTGTACACGGACATATACTATTGCACGTGGAGGACTCCGAAACAGATTGATATTAGGCAAGGATACGGTCTTATACTATTGCAAACGGGATAATTTACAGCAGACAGCCAGCAACGGATTGATATTAGGCAGATATTAGGCAAGGATACGGTCTTATACTATTGCAATTACAGCGGACAGCCAGCCGTACACAGTTCAAATTCAACAACCTTTGGACTAATATATAGGTTGGGGCGGACACCCCAGAACACCCACGGAATAACAGACGCCAGTACACCCATTGAAGCAGATCCACACAAACATATCGACACACGCCAAGAACTATTGATTGCACCAGCAAGTTGACGCAACACAAATCGGAGGGGCGACATATGTCAGGACGCCCAGCACATCGAAGGACGGAAGAAGAAACGACAGAAACATCAACTTTGGCTAATATATAGCTTAAATCTTGAGGTATGTTTACATCTCTCCATCCCTGCATGCCTTTGCAACCTCCTTATGAACACCATATTTTCCTGTTCATTAACAATTAGTTAGAACACTTCTTTCTAACCAAACTTCATTATTGCATTATCATATGAACCACTCCTTTTTAAAATTGTTTTGAAGGCAACTTCTCTATGGCTTACACGAAGTTGAGTGAGTTAACCACAAGAGGACAGACATGGAATATTAAAGCCAAAGTAATGAGAATGTGGGACTCGATCAATCCTTCGACTGATGAACTTATAAGCATCGATATGATCTTGATGGATGAGCAGGTATTTTCTTCACATAATTAACAATGGGGACTGTTTTATTATTAAAATTACTACTAAGATATTTCTTTCATTAAATTTTGAAGGGCCATACAGTTCATGCTACTATTTGGAAGAATCTAATTGACACTTACAGAGCAAAGATCAACGATGGTTCTATATATGCTTTTAGCAATTTTAAAGTTGTAGATTCGACAAAATATCGGCCAGTCAGCAATGAAATTAAATTTTTTATACAATACAAAATTAAAGGAGATGAAAGGGTCATCAGATAATTTTCCAGATTACTACTTTGAGTTTGCTAGAAAAGATACCCTACAAGAACGGCTAGAAAAAGACCAACAATGCTCAGGTATGTTGATAGCCATATTCTTACTTCCAAGTGGTCCATTTAAATTTGAAGTCATTTGTTGGTAGTTGTATTAATAAACTCAAATGAATAAATTCGTAATTTTTGAAGACTTTAATCTTCTAATTTGCAGATGTCATTGGGTTACTTACCAAGATTAAGCCAATAGAATAAAGGATAACAAAGAAGAAAACACCTTCAGATATACGTGAGATTGAAATTTTAATGCGAGAGTAAGTATATATCCATGTGCCAACTTTTCACTAAAGGGTAAAGACTATTTTCTTCCACTTATATTATTATTGCCATTAATTACTTTGGAATGAATTATTCAGGGGTGATAGAATCAGAGTATCATTATGGGGAAGATTAGCTCATCATTTAAGTGAGGATGTAGTTGGCAATCAAACAATTATTATTGTTACCTCAACAATGGTGCAAAAATTCAACGGTAAGTTGAATATTTTTACATTTATTTTTTCATACCAAAATAATAAATCTAACAGATTTATTGTTTATTAAATAGGTTTGTGCCTAAAGTCAACTAGCGCCACAAATTATATACCAATCTAGATATACCCGAGACTTGGGAACTTCGTGGCAGGTATTAAGCACAATTTGTAGGTTCTGGTCATATAGAAGTTCATAATATAACTTCATTTACTAACTTTTATTTATAGCCACTCCACCGAAGAAACTTTACCAAAAATGATGGAGATAGATAAAAGTACTCAAGGGACACTGGAAGATCAAATGTTTTACAGAAGGATTACCTTAAAAGAACTTACTGGAATCAAGCACGACAACCCAACAGATGAGGTAATGAATCAGAACTCTACTAAGACATGATAGTGTGGAAGCCTCCAATACCTACATATGTATTTGATGACATATTTGTATGAGTGACTGCATATTGTTTAAAGAGCTATATTTTTGTCATCAACTTTCAGGACTTTGTGTTCACAACAATAGCTACAATTGATAGGTTACAAGAAAATATTCAATGGTGGTACATGTCATGCGATGTTTGCAACAAAATTGCTACGAAAGAATCACACAATTATTATTGCAAGAATTGTGATACGTATCCAGAAGGTTTAACACCTAGGTAAGCATATTCTCTTGATTTGACCATCATTATGTACTATCACATTTGCGTTACACTAACCAAATGTGATTCTAGGTACCGTATTCGGCTTCAAATTAGTGATCACAGTGCTACTACAAGTTGCACTTTATTTGATGAAGAGGCTCAAAAAATGCTCAATACATCAGTCTCATTGCTGTTGGATTCCATAGATGGAAAATCTAAAGAAGTCCCAAAGATTATACAAGAATTATGTGTACAAAGACTTATCTTTCGATTCAAACTCAACAATAAGAACCTCACTCTAGGCATGCAGAACTATGCAGTAAAGAAAATATTCGTGCCTGATGAGAAGCTTGAGAAGCGATACTTAGAGGATAAAGCTGAAGAGGTGTAACACCCCCTAGTAATAAGCTCTATGACACTCTGTTAAAACTGCCAAGTCATGATCATTTGCAGTGCCAAATCATTTGGGTTAATAATCCAATTCAAATTCAAAATCTGAAAATCAAATTAAATTCCAAAGTGCAAATTGAAGTTGATCAAACTCTGCTGGAGAAATGTTATTTAATTAGCAAATAATCCAGTGGTCATGGCAAAATCATAATCATTATTTTTGGAGTTAGCTAAGTGAGTGAAACAACCTGAAACAGCACTCAAAACAGACTATTTACATCTATTAAATTAATATCAAACTCAAATGGAATCCAAATTTGTCCAAACCACTTTTTGGTGAGAGATAATATTGCATTGCAATATTTGGGCCAACTCCCACATTTTTCAAAAGTGCACAAGTGCCCTAAACATTTTGAAACAGAAAAGGATAAAAGAAAATGGAGAAGCTAAAACAGAAAATCAAAAGCGGGACACTGTGCACTGGGCCTTAGTGCACAGTGCCCCGAGTCGCGGCCCAGCAGGCCCACCTCGTCTCCCTCCTCCCCGTGTCGTCCCCGCCGTGGCCGCGCGCGCGCGCGCTAGTCGGCCGGCGACACCGCGGCGCCACCGACGCTACAGGGAGGAGGAGGAGATAAGGCCGGAGCCACTCGACCCCCCTGGCTTCCCCTGGCATTCCCCATCTCTCTCCCTCGCTCGCTCCGCCCGTCTTCCCCCTCAGATCCGGGAGCAGCCGGACGCGGCCGCCGCCGCTCGACGCCGTGCTCGCGGCTACCGACCTCGCATCGCCTCGTCGAGATGTCCCTCGCCTCCGCCGTGGTCGACCGCGTCGCCTGAAGCTCTCTGGTGGAGCAGGGGAGCTCCACAGGCGTCGTTTTTCTCCGCCCCCTTTGCTTCGGTCGCCGGCGCCTCTCCGTCGATTCCCGGCGCAGCAGCTACTAAACCACTCGCCGGGCCTACGTGTGAGCCTGCACGGTGAGCTTCTCCCCTCCTCTCTCTCGCTGCGCCATAGGAACCGCCGTAGCTAGCCGCCACCGTGGTCGTGCTTTGGCCGCCGCCGACGAGCTCGTGCTCGTGGCCACGGCCGCTTCCGTGCTTGGCTAAGCACCGCGCTGTGCTCCTGGCAACCCCGGGAGTCGAACGCGCACTCGCACGTACCCCCTCGAGCCGCGCAGCCGCGATCCCGTCCAGACCCCGAACTCCGGCGCCGCCCGCGAGCTCACCGTCGACGGCTCCGGTAGATTCCGGCGACGAGACCACTCCCACGCGACGGGCGAGTCCCCTGGCTTTCGAACGCACCCAAGCCCGGCTCGAACCGAGCCCTATAGCCCGATTCCGGCCAACTCCGGCGACGCGCCGCCGTGCGATTTGGTCGCCGGCGACCAGCCGCCGGCCCCGCTGACGTGGCACAGGCGGGGCCCACCCCTGGGTCACTGACCCGTGGGCCCCAGGGGCCCGACCGGCCAGCTGACCGGTCAGCCCTGCTGACTGGACCGGCCCAGTCGCTGACACGTGGGCCCCACCTCCCTGATTAATTAGTTAAAACAAATTAGAAATAAAAATAAACTAATTAACCTAATGTCTCACTGACATGTGGGGTCCACCCCCTAATTAATCCTGGTAATTAAACTGAATCACTGATTAAAGAAATAGAGGCTGACATGTGGGTCCCACTGGACCCACATGTCAGGTTTGACTGGTCAACCGTCCTGTTGACTTGCTGACGTCAGCAGCGCATCATGCTGACGTCATAATTCATTTTCTGTTAAATAAAATAATTCCAGAAATTCAAATAATCTTTAAAAATTAATAACTTTTAAACCGTAGCTCGGATCGAAAAAGTTAAAACATGAAAGTTGCTCAGAACGACGAGACGAGTCTGATCGTGCCGTCTGTTTCTCCATCGGAGCCTCCTACGTAGAAGAACTCGTAACTCCGGACCCGAATCCAGCAGATGAATAGTGCACACACGTCGGATATTAAATCCTAGAATAATTCTAAAATTAACTAAAATGACTTAGATGCATATTCAGGCAACCCTGCACTGCATCATAGCATCACACGCACCGTGTTGCATTTGTTTGCATTATGTTTACCTGTTTCTTCCCCCTCTTCTCTCTCGGTAGCCCCCGACGTTGACGTAGCTCCCGAGGCAGACGCCGCACAGGAGTACGACTACGTCCCCGACGATACTACTGAAGACCTTGCCCTTGCCCCCGAGCAAACAGGCAAGCACCCCCATTTTGAGCATGCCTATATCGCCTACTCTCTTCTCTCTTATGCTTGCATTAGAACTGCTACTGCTACTGTTTTCCTATATCTGCTGCATAGCCTGTTTATTGTAACCTGCCTTGATACCTTACTGGTTATCCTAGACTGCTTAGTATAAGGTGGGTAGAGACACGACCGAGACCCCCACTTGATCCCGACTGCCCTGCTGGACATCAGAAGACCCGATCATCGGGATTGAAGACTAGACCATGGCACCGCACATCACTTCCCCTTAGTTGCCGACACTGCTGGGTTACCATCGAGTGCCGAGGGTGATACCTCGTCGGCACTTCTGATGTTAACCTTGTAGGTTAGTTACTCGGTCGTGGTAAGCGAGGGTGATTCCTTCTACACCACCCCCGATCACGACGTCGTCGCGCAACTCCTCAAGGTGGACCTCGAGGGTGATTCCTCCTTCGTTCACCTTGATGATAACATCGAGCGGGAATTCCATCGAGGGTGATTCCTCAGGGTTCCCTTCGGTGTCAGACACACAGTTACCTTGGATATTATGACTTGCACTAAACTATGATACTAAAGACGGGTCGGCCCTGAGGGGTACCCGCGCGAGCTTAACGCGAAGTGATGTGGAGTCGGGTTGACCTGGATGGTGCCCGCGAGATAACTACGAGGCGTGGCCGGGCATTCTTAGCCCTTGCCACAAGTCCTCGAGACGGGGCGACGGGGTCACATCGATCGTGAGTCTCTGCTCGTTTCCGCGCGCTCCTAATCCACTACGGTTTGGATATTTGATCCGAGGGGCCTCTGGCCCGATAGCACTAACCATCACGTGGGCATAGTATGGGCGTTCTGCGTCGTACACATCAGCCGAAGCTTGTTTGACGTCAGTAAGGAGCGGCGCACGCCGAGTTGGACTGGTAATGCAACCGCGCTTGTATAAGGGGTTGCTAGGTCTGCTCTCGGTGTCCCCGTAACGTGCAGGAGTTCCCGGGGCGATGGCCCAAGACCCCTGGGGGCATAGGTTTAGTCCGGCGTGCTGACCTCTCTTATAAGCCTAGGTCGGGTTGCGGCGTGTTGCTTAGCCGAGGCCGGGCATGACCCAGAAAAGTGTGTCCGGCCAGAGTTAAGTGAGCGTGGTGGGTAAGTTGGTGCACCCCTGCAGGGAAGAAACTTCTATCGATAGCCTGTCCTACGGTAACGGACACTCGGAGTTGTATCCCGATCGGTACAACTAGAACATGTGATGAGAACTGGATAGTACGGCTCTGGGATTGCTTTCTCGCAGGGAGTCGAGAAAGGATCTCAGGTCGAGGTTGATGATATTACTACTACTACTTTACATTATGTTCATCTGCTCTCTCCTGATGCTGCAAGACTGTCGAAGATTGTTGAAGATGCTAGTCTTCGATAGGACTAGGTTTTCCCCCTCTACTCTGGCATTTCTGCAGCCCAGTCCACATATACAGCCATTCCTTTGACAATGATGCATATGTAGTGTAGATCCTTGCTTGCTGAGTACTTCGGATGAGTACTCACGTTTGCTTTATTTTCTTTTTCCCCCATTTTTCCATTTGATGCCACCAGACGACGGAGCCCCTGAGCCAGAAGCCCCAGCCGACGACCAGTACTACTATCCGCCTGGCGAGTACTACTACTACGAGGAGCCGTTCGACGACCAGGAGTAGGATCGGAGGGTCCAGGGCAGGAGGCCTACGCCTTTTGATCGTAGTTTTTATTTTTACCCCGCCTCTGTGAAGGCTTATCTCTCTCTCTGTAATATATCTGTACTCAGATATCTAATGCTTCCGCTGACGCTTGTATGCCATCGAGCTTGTATTCGAGCCCTCGAGGCCCTGGCTTGTAATATTAAGCTTGTATGACTTTATTTTTATGTTTTAGAGTTGTGTTGTGATATCTTCAAGTGAGTCCTTAGGCTTGATCGTGCGCATTTGCGTGTATGATTAGTGCACGATTAAGCCGGGGTCGTCACAGGTTGGTATCAGAGCCGACTGCCTCTAGGATTCCCCCTTTCCAACTCTTTGGCCGAAGTTGAGTCTAGTGGTCAAAAATTGTTTTACTAACTTGGCTGTGTGGCTTAAGGGCCCATGTCGCCAACTGGGTGGTATTAGGATCTTTTATTCCTCGTCTTTACTCTGGGATTCTAATCTCTCATCTATTCGGGTTTAATAAAATTTACTAACACCGACATTTAGGATCTCGTTAATTCTATCCACCCGGAGAGCTGGATTCAGTGCGATTTCCCTGTCTCTGATCTGATTAGTCTGATAATCATTTTCCTTTCCATTGTTTTGTTTAACTTTTCCTTCCGAGATCGGTTATATTTCTCAATGTCTTATGACAATCCTGAACTTCTTATTTCAGATGGATCGACTGTTTCCCCCTCGTCCTACGACGCAGCTCGTGCTTCGCACCTGTGCTCGAGACGTCCCTGGGTTTCCAGCTGTTCTGATCGCCCTCTTGATCAGGCTGGGATACCGCTGGTGCCCCGAGTACATGGTCTATGAGGTTTATCGTGAGTTCAACCAGGAGCAGTACTATGCTGATGTTCGCATCTATGATCAGCAGGATAACTCTGACACTGAGCTTCACCGATTTCACGGTATCGGCGTGACGATTGAGATGGCAGTCCATGATGCCGCCTACTCTGCTGTCGCACGTCTCCGAGGAGAGCACAGTGATAACTTGGATGATACTGTGTTTCGGTACATTCCGTATGCACCTGTTGGAGATGCTACTGGATTTTACACAGCTATCTGTGCCCCGTACGAGCCTCGTCGCTATGATCAGCGAGTTCTGATCCACTATGCTCAGGCTTTGGATCGCACTGTTCGTGCACTTGCTGTTGAGTTGTTTGCCACTCGAGCACGCTACTACGAGGCTATGATACAGTTGCTACCAGCTGTTCGTGCAGGGATGCATCCGGAGTACATTCTTTACCCGAGCAGGACTGAGATGCCATCAGGGATCGTCTGGCCTGCTGTGGGAGGTCACACGCCTGCACGTGGACCTCTTCTTTCTTCTCGAGACCGAGTTCTGCATCAGAGTGCCCATGGAGCGCAGGATCCTTCTGCGACGAACGTCCATCGTCCGCACTTGCAGTTACCCCGTTTCAGTGGTTTTCTCCGACGTTGATGTAGCCTTTGCTATGTCCCGTTGTGTACTTTCTTACCGCGTGCCTGCGCGCCGCCTAGCATGTCTAGCTTTTCATTTGCGCTGTTATGCTGCCCGAATGTAACCGACTATGTATGGATCTGTACGTCTTAATGACTACTTTCAGCATCTGTGCACTACTTCAATAAATGTCGAGTTACATCATGTTTATTGCTAAACACTTGCATAAGCTATTGCTGAAATACCCCTGTTGAATTAGCAGGATGGCTGACAACAATCCACCACCGCCGCCACCACCTGATTATATGGCAGCGATGATGCAACAGTTTGAACTCAACCGCCAGTTTATGACGGGAATTATGCAGCAGTTCCCTCGTCCTGATGCTAATCAGCAGCCTTTCTCCATCACTTTGCCAGAATTTATGCGGCTCAGCCCATCCTTCTTCCGCAACGCAGTCAACCCATTGGATGCCGATGACTGGCTGCGTGACATCTCCCATGAGATGGAGTCTGCTAGTGTCGCCGAAATTAACTATGTCACTTTTGCGACATATCTTCTTAAGGGTCCCGCAGCCCAATGGTGGGCCACTCACCGACAGACTCTGCCGCCTGGTACTGTCGTCACTTGGGCAGAATTCAAGATTGCATTCCGTGCCCGCTACATTCCTCAAGCTGTCATAGCTCGGAAGAAGGCCGAGTTCCGTAGCCTTGTTCAGGGCAACAAGACCGTGGAAGTATATCAGCGCGAGTTTCTTGACTTATCTCGCTATGCTGAAGAAGACATTCCTACTGATGAGCGAAGACAGGAGAAGTTCCGTGAAGGACTGCATCATGACATACAGTTGGCACTGCTTGTCCAGGATTATCCTGATTTCGCCACCTTGGTGAATAAAGCTATCATGGTTGAAACTGGACTGAAGAAGCATAAAGAAGCGTCCAGACGCACCCGTGAGTCGGGCTCCTCTTCGGGCTCGTCTTCCCAGAAGCGACGCATCTGGTTCCCCAAAGGCATGTTCCGTTCAGCAGCTCCTGCGAACAGACCTTCTTATGCTGCACCACGTCTGCCACCTCCACCACCGAGACAGCCCCTGCCAGCTCCAGCACCTCGAGCTCCAGCACCTCGTCCTGACAGCGGACTATGCTTCAAGTGTGGCAAGCCAGGTCACCGTGCTAGAGACTGTTCTCAGAATCAGAATCAACTAGCTCTCCCTTCTGCTGGACGTGGAATTGGCCGTGGTATTCCTCAGCAGCGCAACAATAATGCCAGACCTTCTTACGGTCGTGGGCAGTACTACCACGTCAACATGTCTGAAGCTCCAGATCAACCAGATACTGTGATGGGTACACTTCTCGTTAATTCAGTACCAGCATCTGTTTTATTTGATTCAGGAGCATCGCATTCCTTCATGTCAGAACCTTTTGCACGCATGCATGACATTAAATGCGAATACATGAACACACCCTTATTGGTACACACCCCCGCGGGTGGTTGCCGAACCTTTGCAGTTAGCTATAATGTTCCCGTTGAAATCGAAGAGTTGGAGTTCAGTGCGTCTCCCATTATTCTGAAATCATCCAAGATTGACCTTATTCTGGGAATGGATTGGTTGAAGGCCCACTATGCCTCAATCAATTGTGCCACCAAAGTTGTTCACCTCTTGCACCCCTCGAATGAGATGGTGAATTACCATGCTCATATCACTCAGAACGCTGAGGCTCAAATTTATGCCTTGAATGCGTTGAATGCTTCTCCGCTTGATGGGATTGAGATTATCCCAGTTGTCTGTGACTTCCCGGATGTTTTTCCAGAAGAACTTCCAGGAATACCCCCTGCTAGAGCTGTCGAGTTCGTCATCGACTTGAAGCCTGGCACCACTCCTATTGCGAAGCGTCCTTACAAGATGCCTCCGCACCACCTCATCGAGCTTAAGGAGGAAAATGATAAATCTTTAAGGAAGGGTTTCATCCGCCCTAGTTCCTCTGCTTGGGGAGCACCTTCTCTCTTTGTTAAGAAGAAGGATGGAACTAACCGTCTGGTTCAAGATTATCGTCCTATCAACCAGGCAACCATTCAGAATAAATATCCACTTCCCCGGATCAACGATTTATATGACCAACTCGCTGGATCTTCGGTGTTTTCTAAACTCGACTTGAGGTTGGGTTATCACCAGATCCGTGTTCGCGAAGAGGATATTCCGAAGACTGCCTTCGTTACTCGTTATGGCTCTTACGAGTACACAGTCATGTCGTTTGGTTTAACAAACGCTCCAGCTACATTCTCCCGCCTAATGAATTACATATTCATGGATTACCTCGACAAATTCATCGTGGTATACCTGGATGATATTCTGGTTTATTCGAAGAACAAAGAAGAACATGCCGAACATCTTCGTCTTGTTCTGGAGAGACTTCGAGAGCACCAATTATATGCCAAGTTCTCTAAATGCGAATTCTGGCTTCCTGAAGTGACCTATCTTGGACATGTGATTTCCAAGGACGGTATTGCCGTCAACCCGGAGCGTGTTCAGGCTATCCTTGACTGGACTCCTCCGAAGAATGCCAAGCAGGTCCGAAGCTTTCTCGGTCTAGCCAGCTATTGTCGCCGATTCATCGAGAACTTCTCCAAGATCGCCAAGCCCCTGACTAATCTGCTCCACAAAGGCGTTAAGTTTGAGTGGACAGACAAGTGTCAGGAAAGTTTCCAAACCCTCAAGGACAAGCTCACTTCTGCTCCAGTGCTTGCTCCTCCTGATTCTCGCAAGGACTTTGTCATATATTGCGACGCCTCTCGTCAGGGATTAGGCTGCGTCCTAATGCAAGAGCGGAGAGTAATTGCATATGCTTCACGTCAATTGCGTCCACATGAAGAGAATTATCCAGTGCATGATCTTGAACTTGCAGCAGTGATGTATGCATTGAAGTTATGGCGACACTACCTTCTGGGTAATCAGTGTGAAATTTATACCGATCACCAAAGTCTGAAATACTTATTCACTCAACCGGATCTTAATCTCCGACAACAACGATGGTTAGAAGCTATTGCGGATTATGACTGCGGTATTTCTTATACCCCGGGCAAAGCTAATGTAATGGCCGATGCCCTGAGTCGCAAGTCATATTGCAACAACCTCATGGTTAGGCAAGCTCAACCTCGTCTTCACGCAGAACTGACTCAGCTGAATCTGCGAATTGTTCCCCAGGGTTCTCTTAATAACCTTGTGGTACAGCCAGACCTTCTGAAGGCTGTAAAGAAGCGCAAGCCAAAGATGCTGAAATTGACTTGATGAAGAAGGAGCTTCACCTTGCTAAGTATCGGGATTTCTCAGTTGCTGAAGATGGTACATTATATTTCAGAGACCGCATCGTAGTACCTCGCTTCGAGCTGATGACTGACAAAGTCATGAAGGAGGCCCATGATACACCGCTGTCTATCCATCCGGGTAGTACCAAAATGTATCGAGATCTTCGTCAAAGGTACTGGTGGTCTAGGATGAAGCAGGATATTGCTCGTTATGTTGCCGAGTGTGACGTTTGTCGTCGCGTGAAGGCAGAACATCAGAAACCTGCTGGAATTCTGCAACCGCTCCCTATTCCTCTATGGAAGTGGGATAAAGTGCAAATGGACTTCATCACTGGTCTTCCCAAGTCTCAGAAGGGTCACGATGCCATTCTTGTCGTCGTCGACCAACTCTCCAAGGTTGCTCATTTCCTACCTGTTAAGGAGACTATCACCGCTAGCCAGCTAGCAGAACTGTACATTGCCAGAATTGTTTCACTCCATGGTATTCCCAAGGAAATCAGTTCAGACCGTGGCAGTATTTTCACTGGCCATTTCCGGGAAAGTTTCCAGAAAGCAATGGGAACTCATATTACCTGGAGTTCAGCTTATCATCCCCAATCCCAAGGCCAAGTTGAGCGTGTTAATCAAGTGCTTGAAGACATGCTTCGAGCTTGTGTTATATCCTTCGGTAAGAAATGGGAGGAATCTCTCCCGTATGCCGAGTTCTCTTATAACAACAGTTATCAAGCCAGCTTAAAAATGGCCCCATTTGAGGTTCTTTATGGACGTAAATGTCGAACCCCTCTGAATTGGTCAGAAACTGGGGAACGACCTCTTGTTGGACCGGACATCATTCAGCATGCCGAAGAACAAGTCCGAATTGTCCGGGAGAATCTCAAAGCAGCTCAAGACCGTCAGAAGAGTAATTATGATCGCAAGCGATGGGGTGTGATCTATCAACCTGGTGATCAAGCCTATCTTCGTGTCACTCCAATGAAGGGCACCCGTCGTTTCGGAATCAAGGGCAAGCTAGCTCCTCGCTACATTGGTCCTTTCCACATCGTGGCTAGACGGGGACAGGTGGCATATAAATTGGAGTTGCCACCGCAATTCTCCCATATTCATGATGTCTTCCACGTATCGCAACTCCGTAAGTGCTTCAAGGAATCCCCGCACCGTGCAGTGGATCATGAGATGCTCGAGCTACAAGATGATCTTTCCTATAAGGAGCATCCGATCCGCATCCTCGACGAAGCTGAGCGTCGTACTCGTCAGAAGACGACCAAGTTCCTAAAAGTGCAATGGTCGAATCATACTGAAGATGAAGCCACTTGGGAACGCGAGGGTCATCTTCGGGAAGAATATCCCGGACTCTTTCCTTCTACCTCCTAAATTCTCGGGATGAGAATTTCTTTTAGAGGAGGAGAACTTGTAACACCCCCTAGTAATAAGCTCTATGACACTTTGTTAAAACTGCCAAGTCATGATCATTTGCAGTGCCAAATCATTTGGGTTAATAATCCAATTCAAATTCAAAATCTGAAAATCAAATTAAATTCCAAAGTGCAAATTGAAGTTGATCAAACTCTGCTGGAGAAATGTTATTTAATTAGCAAATAATCCAGTGGTCATGGCAAAATCATAATCATTATTTTTGGAGTTAGCTAAGTGAGTGAAACAACCTGAAACAGCACTCAAAACAGACTATTTACATCTATTAAATTAATATCAAACTCAAATGGAATCCAAATTTGTCCAAACCACTTTTTGGTGAGAGATAATATTGCATTGCAATATTTGGGCCAACTCCCACATTTTTCAAAAGTGCACAAGTGCCCTAAACATTTTGAAACAGAAAAGGATAAAAGAAAATGGAGAAGCTAAAACAGAAAATCAAAAGCGGGACACTGTGCACTGGGCCTTAGTGCACAGTGCCCCGAGTCGCGGCCCAGCAGGCCCACTTCGTCTCCCTCCTCCCCGTGTCGTCCCCGCCGTGGCCGCGCGCGCGCGCGCCAGTCGGCCGGCGACACCGCGGCGCCACCGACGCTACAGGGAGGAGGAGGAGATAAGGCCGGAGCCACTCGACCCCCCTGGCTTCCCCTGGCATTCCCTATCTCTCTCCCTCGCTCGCTCCGCCCGTCTTCCCCCTCAGATCCGGGAGCAGCCGGACGCGGCCGCCGCCGCTCGACGCCGTGCTCGCGGCTACCGGCCTCGCATCGCCTCGTCGAGATGTCCCTCGCCTCCGCCGTGGTCGACCGCGTCGCCTGAAGCTCTCTGGTGGAGCAGGGGAGCTCCACAGGCGTCGTTTTTCTCCGCCCCCTTTGCTTCGGTCGCCGGCGCCTCTCCGTCGATTCCCGGCGCAGCAGCTACTAAACCACTCGCCGGGCCTACGTGTGAGCCTGCACGGTGAGCTTCTCCCCTCCTCTCTCTCGCTGCGCCATAGGAACCGCCGTAGCTAGCCGCCACCGTGGTCGTGCTTTGGCCGCCGCCGACGAGCTCGTGCTCGTGGCCATGGCTGCTTCCGTGCTTGGCTAAGCACCGCGCTGTGCTCCTGGCAACCCCGGGAGTCGAACGCGCACTCGCACGTACCCCCTCGAGCCGCGCAGCCGCGATCCCGTCCAGACCCCGAACTCCGGCGCCGCCCGCGAGCTCACCGTCGACGGTTCCGGTAGATTCCGGCGACGAGACCACTCCCACGCGACGGGCGAGTCCCCTGGCTTTCGAACGCACCCAAGCCCGGCTCGAACCGAGCCCTATAGCTCGATTCCGGCCAACTCCGGCGACGCGCCGCCGTGCGATTTGGTCGCCGGCGACCAGCCGCCGGCCCCGCTGACGTGGCACAGGCGGGGCCCACCCCTGGGTCACTGACCCGTGGGCCCCAGGGGCCCGACCGGCCAGCTGACCGGTCAGCCCTGCTGACTGGACCGGCCCAGTCGCTGACACGTGGGCCCCACCTCCCTGATTAATTAGTTAAAACAAATTAGAAATAAAAATAAACTAATTAACCTAATGTCTCACTGACATGTGGGGTCCACCCCCTAATTAATCCTGGTAATTAAACTGAATCACTGATTAAAGAAATAGAGGCTGACATGTGGGTCCCACTGGACCCACATGTCAGGTTTGACTGGTCAACCGTCCTGTTGACTTGCTGACGTCAGCAGCGCATCATGCTGACGTCATAATTCATTTTCTGTTAAATAAAATAATTCCAGAAATTCAAATAATCTTTAAAAATTAATAACTTTTAAACCGTAGCTCGGATCGAAAAAGTTAAAACATGAAAGTTGCTCAGAACGACGAGACGAGTCTGATCGTGCCGTCTGTTTCTCCATCGGAGCCTCCTACGTAGAAGAACTCGTAACTCCGGACCCGAATCCAGCAGATGAATAGTGCACACACGTCGGATATTAAATCCTAGAATAATTCTAAAATTAACTAAAATGACTTAGATGCATATTCAGGCAACCCTGCACTGCATCATAGCATCACACGCACCGTGTTGCATTTGTTTGCATTATGTTTACCTGTTTCTTCCCCCTCTTCTCTCTCGGTAGCCCCCGACGTTGACGTAGCTCCCGAGGCAGACGCCGCACAGGAGTACGACTACGTCCCCGACGATACTACTGAAGACCTTGCCCTTGCCCCCGAGCAAACAGGCAAGCACCCCCATTTTGAGCATGCCTATATCGCCTACTCTCTTCTCTCTTATGCTTGCATTAGAACTGCTACTGCTACTGTTTTCCTATATCTGCTGCATAGCCTGTTTATTGTAACCTGCCTTGATACCTTACTGGTTATCCTAGACTGCTTAGTATAAGGTGGGTAGAGACACGACCGAGACCCCCACTTGATCCCGACTGCCCTGCTGGACATCAGAAGACCCGATCATCGGGATTGAAGACTAGACCATGGCACCGCACATCACTTCCCCTTAGTTGCCGACACTGCTGGGTTACCATCGAGTGCCGAGGGTGATACCTCGTCGGCACTTCTGATGTTAACCTTGTAGGTTAGTTACTCGGTCGTGGTAAGCGAGGGTGATTCCTTCTACACCACCCCCGATCACGACGTCGTCGCGCAACTCCTCAAGGTGGACCTCGAGGGTGATTCCTCCTTCGTTCACCTTGATGATAACATCGAGCGGGAATTCCATCGAGGGTGATTCCTCAGGGTTCCCTTCGGTGTCAGACACACAGTTACCTTGGATATTATGACTTGCACTAAACTATGATACTAAAGACGGGTCGGCCCTGAGGGGTACCCGCGCGAGCTTAACGCGAAGTGATGTGGAGTCGGGTTGACCTGGATGGTGCCCGCGAGATAACTACGAGGCGTGGCCGGGCATTCTTAGCCCTTGCCACAAGTCCTCGAGACGGGGCGACGGGGTCACATCGATCGTGAGTCTCTGCTTGTTTCCGCGCGCTCCTAATCCACTACGGTTTGGATATTTGATCCGAGGGGCCTCTGGCCCGATAGCACTAACCATCACGTGGGCATAGTATGGGCGTTCTGCGTCGTACACATCAGCCGAAGCTTGTTTGACGTCAGTAAGGAGCGGCGCACGCCGAGTTGGACTGGTAATGCAACCGCGCTTGTATAAGGGGTTGCTAGGTCTGCTCTCGGTGGCCCCGTAACGTGCAGGAGTTCCCGGGGCGATGGCCCAAGACCCCTGGGGGCATAGGTTTAGTCCGGCGTGCTGACCTCTCTTATAAGCCTAGGTCGGGTTGCGGCGTGTTGCTTAGCCGAGGCCGGGCATGACCCAGAAAAGTGTGTCCGGCCAGAGTTAAGTGAGCGTGGTGGGTAAGTTGGTGCACCCCTGCAGGGAAGAAACTTCTATCGATAGCCTGTCCTACGGTAACGGACACTCGGAGTTGTATCCCGATCGGTACAACTAGAACTTGATATGAGAACTGGATAGTACGGCTCTGGGATTGCTTTCTCGCAGGGAGTCGAGAAAGGATCTCAGGTCGAGGTTGATGATATTACTACTACTACTTTACATTATGTTCATCTACTCTCTCCTGATGCTGCAAGACTGTCGAAGATTGTTGAAGATGCTAGTCTTCGATAGGACTAGGCTTTCCCCCTCTACTCTGGCATTTCTGCAGCCCAGTCCACATATACAGCCATTCCTTTGACAATGATGCATATGTAGTGTAGATCCTTGCTTGCTGAGTACTTCGGATGAGTACTCACGTTTGCTTTATTTTCTTTTTTCCCCATTTTCCATTTGATGCCACCAGACGACGGAGCCCCTGAGCCAGAAGCCCCAGCCGACGACCAGTACTACTATCCGCCTGGCGAGTACTACTACTACGAGGAGCCGTTCGACGACCAGGAGTAGGATCGGAGGGTCCAGGGCAGGAGGCCTACGCCTTTCGATCGTAGTTTTTATTTTTACCCCGCCTCTGTGAAGGCTTATCTCTCTCTCTGTAATATATCTGTACTCAGATATCTAATGCTTCCGCTGACGCTTGTATGCCATCGAGCTTGTATTCGAGCCCTCGAGGCCCTGGCTTGTAATATTAAGCTTGTATGACTTTATTTTTATGTTTTAGAGTTGTGTTGTGATATCTTCAAGTGAGTCCTTAGGCTTGATCGTGCGCATTTGCGTGTATGATTAGTGCACGATTAAGCCGGGGTCGTCACAAGAGGTAATGGTCTATTAAACTATCAAATCAATTTAAACACCAACTATTATACTCTTTTATAAGGAACTATTGAAGCAGGTATTTACAATTCTTGATCCATTGTGCTCAACAGGATATGATGGATGATGAAGTGGACAACATGTTAAAACAAGAAGCAAAGAAACCGAATGAGCCAGTTAAAAAGGTGATTGAATACTTCACCGTACAAACTTTTCTTTACATAAATTCATCTCTTAATTCATCCATTTATGTGATTTTTGCAGGTACAAATCAGCAAGTGTGAACTTAGCAAAAACATATGTGAGTTGGTCCCTATGAAAGAGGAGCCAGAAGATAAAAGCAATGGGAGTACAGTACATCAGAAGGAGCGTCAACATAAAAAGTCATCAACAAGTGTCGATGGCGGGAAAAGGAGGCGAAGGTCTGTTGTATTATCAGACTCGAAAGATGAAGAAGAGGAAAATAGTATATCTGAAAAATCAGAAAAAGCAGTGCCCAAAAGTACTAGAAGTGTTCATGCAAAAAACAAAAGGACAAAAGTTGAACATGAAGGTTCAGATGTTCGTAACGCCAAAGATAAAAGTATCATCAATGCAGTCACAAGGATGACACGAAGTTTGACTAAAAAGACTAACAGCGTCAAGACGATGTAATCTTCAACTCGAAGATCAAGTACGCCAAACAAGACCCAAGAGAGGAAGGAACTTTTCCAGAATTTTTTTGGGACAGTAGTTTATCCACGGAAATAAGCGAGAGTACGCTCAGAAGAAAGGAATAGAGATGTTGTTTACTTATTGAACTTTGCGAATACAAATTGAACTTTGCGAATACAACATATTCATTATTTTAATGTATCCGAGAACTGAAATATTTAGCGTGTTTTTATATTTGATCAATATGTTTGAACAATATGACATTTTGTTTTCAAACAATCAAGTATTGTATACTATTCAGAAGAGAGAATGACCAGTACATTCATTTGATCTTAGTCAATTTAGCATTGTATTTGTGTGGTTGGTCAAATCTGTGATGTGCCTGCAACATTTGCTTAAAGTACAATGTACTAGCATGGCCTAGAATATATGAGAACAAAAGCTCAACAGTATTTGAAAAGATTGAGTTGGAAATCCATCTGGAATACTATGATTTTTTTAAAATAATCAAAATTATCCACTGCGAACTGCTCCATATGAAGCCACAATGAAATTTAAAACGGCGGAAAGATGGATTGAACTTTTCTCCGGGGCATATATTATTACATCACAAACAAGCGTATGATGGGGACTCACATACTTAAGCTTTTTTTTTTCTTCTCACTAACCCTCGACAAATCCGACCAAAATTATTTTTCAGACAAAATGTATTTGGGCAAGACGCATACCTAGCTGAACTAGGTACGGACTAGGCAACATTGTTGAAGGCCAAACCTGCGCTGCTACTTGTGCCACTGATGCACCCAGGTTCGGCTCCGTAGTGTTTGTTGCGCGGCACTGCTCCACGCAGGTCGACAGCTACTTGGTTCACCTCGTGGATGCTCGCCTGTGCCGGCGTCTCCAAGCGGCCGCGCCACCGCGTGCGCTCCTTGGCGCAAGATATTCAGCGGATCCAGTGAGTATCTTAGCCCAACAGGTCACCGGAAGCTAATCGGAAGCGATTTACTCACGCCAAAGAATATTTCCTTAAAAGAACTGTGTGGAAGAGGAACAGTCCAGTGAGATGAAGTGTGAGAAGATAATAAGCAGTGAAGCAGGATTGATTTTTTTAGTTTATTTTGAGAGCGCTACGGCAGGAGAGTTGAAGGGCGAATAAAATACAGTACATTTTTAGGGGAACTAGACAGCTTTCTGACAGCCAAGCACAAGCACAAATTAGCCCACCAATCAAAAGTTGCTGGTGCAGGCCTAACTATTAGTCGTTGCTAAAAAACTATTATTTTATGGAGCGCAAGATGTCTCCCTCTCCCTTCCCTCCCCTCCCCTGCCCCTCGGGCGAAGCGTACGAGGCGCCATTAAAGCGAGCTAATCCCCGACCTCCCACCCACCCCCGCACCTTATCGAGCTCTCCCCGCCCCAAACCCCCATCGGGGATCTCGCATGGCTGGAGCGCGTCGCCGCGGCGTTCGGGTTCGCCGGCTTGCACCGGTGTCGCGGGTAGCGGAACCGCGGGCACTCCCACCTCCTGCAGCGGTGCCGCTGCCCGAGATCGACCCGAACTCGCCGGAGGCTCGCAGCGAGATGCGTCGGGTGGTGCTGGAATGCTTCCCCGACCGGGACGAGTGGGGGGAGATCCATCTCCACATCCTCCGCCACGCGAACTTCATCGAGCGCGCGTGCTTCATCGGAGACGACGGCTGCGAGGATCTGGAGCTCCTCTTCTGGGCGATCCAGGAGGCCGAGTCGACGGATCCGCGTCAAGCTGCGCGGTGGGAGAACTTCAGGACGGCGAACCCATCCAGGCTCAACATCCGACCGCCTTCGTGGGAGGGCATCGCTAACATCCCGCCGGAGTTCCTTCCGCCGGGGATCGTTTAGCCCCAACGCCGTCAGTAGATCGACTGCCCTGACTGATTCGAGCTCAGCGACGACCCATCGAACCCCCGCCTTGGCCTGGTGAGATAGGTATGCACTACATTCATGCAGATTTATCATTGAAAGCTCGGTTGCGGGATTTTCGATTGTGCCGAAGAAGGATTGCAAACCAAATCGATTCGGTGTTCATACTCGGGGTGAGGAATTGGTAGTGAATTTGGGGGTTCTCCCTCACAAATTTGTGCGTGTTGAGGAACGTGGTGCTGTTTCTACAGCCGGTGAGACCTCATCGGAGTTAGGTTCCGGCGAGGGGCTCGGTCGAGACCCAGGCATGAATGCCAATTTGGGGACGACAGCATTTTGCCGTACCTCCCCTTCAAACCCAGCGTTGACTGGTCCCACCTTCAAAATACGTGTCCTGGATGAGAAAGCGGGTAGAGTGAGTCGTTTACGTAAAGTGGAAACCCTAGAAAGTGTGGAGGAGCATTTTGGCCAGCTTTGGCTTATCCCTTCCCCCCCCCCCCCCCCCCCCCCCCCCCCCCCCTCTCCTCCTCAATCATAAACCTCACTACCCGCAGCCTCATACCAACCCAAAATCCGGATTCCTCTGCTGGATTCGGATAGACCTAGTTGAGAGCAATTCTTTCGCGGCTGCTGATTGTTTCCCTGCCTCAATTCGGCCATTCGATCCACCACCGAAAAACATCAAAGTCTCACGAGAGGGAATTGGCCCCGGCTCGCTTTCCTTTACGGAGGTAGTGAAGCGTGGGTCGGAGATGGCCGATCACTGTGCAGGAGGGAGCGGCAATCTTGCTGCTGGTCAATCCAAGGTGGCAGGGCAGAAGACCACCTCGTTCGTTGGGCGCAAGCAGCCATCTGCTCCGCCTGCGAAGGAGCAAGCCCCTGCCCCCAAACCAACCAGATCCACGGCCTCGACTGCGGGCTCGGCCCAGGTACAGTCATCTCAATCTGGCGAAGTTGAAGTGGAACAAGTCCTTGATCCTAGGTATAAAGACATGATTTGCTTCAATTGTGGGGGCCCTGGTCATTATGTTGGGAAATTGCGTGAAGCCGAAAGCATGCTTTATTTGCCAGCAAAATCACAACATCAACAACTGTGCAGCGTGGTCAAAGGTGCAACCTACTGCTGCTTTCTTTGGCAGTGGAGCTCGAGGGCTTGGTTTCTACCATGTTGATGTTCCTGTAGCTAATGAGTCAAAATGGCTAAACTTCCAGAACTGTGTTGTGGTGAACATTTTAAAATGAGAGGTAGACTGCACTAAGTTGATGGAACTTCTGACTGCAACTTTTTGCAAGACTAGGCAATGGCCATGGCAGATTAGAGGGCTATCCAGCAAGACCTTCTTGGTCAGATTTCCCCCTTGGAAGAAAGTAGAGGACATCATTGAGCTGCCTGGGTTTTCTCTTCTACAGGATGTGAATGTCACTTTGACTGAATGGAAGGGAGGTTGTGACCCTTTTGGGGAGTTGATTGAAGCCTGGGTTTTGATTGAAGGTATTCCTCCAAAATGGTGTACATGGAAAGTATTTGCTCAAATTGCTTCACTCTTTGGGGTGCTTACAGATGTAGATTGGAATGGCATGTTTAGGACCTTCTTTGAGAATGTTAGGATAAAAATTGCCTGTAGAGATCCCACTAAGATACCTTTTGAGAGGCTGATTGAGATGAAGAAGAAACTCTTCCTGCTAGGTTTTACTGTTGAGGGCTTTGAACAGGTGGGTGGAGTAGACTCTGTCATTGATGTGGATGATGATGAGGATGGTGATGAGGAAGAAGAAAGAGTTGAGAAAGATCAAGTAGAAGAAGGCAGAGGGACTGATGGAGAACATACATCTGATGGATCAGGAGATGGTGGTCTGGCTATTGATGAGCTAGATAAAGCCAACTTCTCAGCCGAACATGGGTCTACCAGTAAGCATGTGGCTCAGAGTTTGGTGATTTCACCTATGGAGCTTTACCCTGATTCTGATCAGGAGAATTTTATCATGAAATGTGCAATGATTGAGGTTGATCATTATGCCCCATCTTCTGATGGACTTGAGGGTAGGATTGAACACAAAGACAATCTCCTGGAACAATGCAAAAATGATGATGGAAATGAGGGAGAGGATGATATAGTGATTGGAGAGAGTCTGATTCAAAAAAAAAAACCTGCTCCTTCTGGAAAGAATGGCAATATGATTATATCTGGGGAGAGATCTGGTAGTATGGAATACTGTGAGGACCTGCTTAGGTCTGTGGACTTGTCTGACTCTGAAAATGAGGAACCTAAAGAAGAGGAGCTGGGGGTTCTCCCCCCTGAGGCAATCCATATCTTACAAAGTGAGACCTTGAAGAGATTCTTACTGGAATCACTCAACCAAGCCCAGAAAGATGGAACCATTCCTGAGAAGAAATCTAAATGGGGACCTGTGCTAACTCAGAAGCCTGCTACCAGAGGACATGGAAATGTCAACATCATGGAGAAAGCTGCTGCATACAAGAGGAAGAAAAATCTGGAGATCCCAAAAGCATTTAAAGGTAAATCTTTTTCTACTGTTGATAAATCTATTCTTGTTGATCAAATGGGACAAATGAACTTAACAATTGGAGGGGATGAAACTCAAAAGAATTACACCATTGATGAGATGGTAATTGAGGAGAAAGAGAGATGCCTGGTTTTTGCCAGCAATAATCATGAAATAGTTCTTCCTGATAACCTAGATATTGAAATCAATGAAGTAGTTAGTACACCTGTGAGGGACCTTTCCTTTGAGCCAGTTGGCAGCTGTTGCTGTTAGGAAAACACCCACTGTCCTAACTAAGGCCAAGCCTTGTGGCTTATCTCATCCTTTTAAATTTGCTTAATCCATGATAGGTCTTATTTGGAATATTAGGGGTCTTGGATAACCTGGAAAAATTCAGTGCCTTTGTGATACTATTGCTAAAACTAATCCTGATTTTATTGGTTTTCAAGAGACTAAGAGAGAAATCATTTCTGAGGGTTTCCTCAAAGCTATTGATAGATTTGATAATTTTGTTTGGCACTTCCTACCTGCTGATAATACTGCTGGAGGGATCCTCTTGGGGTTTAAGAAAAATATCTTTGAGGTTGTTGGTTTTATTAACCAAAGATTTTCTATTGTTGCTACTATTAAAAATAAGAATGATGGTTTTGTTTGGCAGTTGGTGCTGGTTTATGGTTCTGCATATCTTGAGTTTAAAATGGATTTTGTTGCTGAACTGCATGATACTTTGACAAATGCATCTTATCCTATCATGATTTGTGGGGACTTTAACTTGGTTAGGAATGAAGCTGAAAAAAGTAGGGGCCTGATTAACCAACAGACTGCATTTCTTTTCAATGACTGGATCAACAGATGGGCCTTGATGGAGATTTCTATCTCTAATAGAGTTTTTACCTGGTCTAACAATCAGATTTCCCCTATTTTTGTTGTTCTTGATAGAGTGTTCACTTCTGTGGACTGGGATGCCCATTTCCCTTTCTCAACTTTGTCAGCACTCCCCAAAGTGGGGAGTGATCACACCCCTTTAGTTCTTGACACTGGAGCTAGAGCCCCAGCTAATCCCAAACCTTTTAGATTTGAAAAATGGTGGCTCTCTCAGCCAGGGTTCCATCAAAATGGCCACAGAAGCTTGGAATTCTATGTCCTCATCTAACTCTTCAGCTGATAACTGGATGGCTAAGACTAGGGTTCTTAGGAAGAAAACAAAAGGGTGGAGTATTAACAGAGAAGCAGCTTTGAAAAAGAAGAAGAAGGCACTCCTTATGGAGTTTGATACCCTTGATGTCCTGTCTGAATCTCAGCTACTCTCTGTTACTGATTTTGATAGGATGAAGGATATTAAGAAGGAACTTGTTGAGATTTGGAAAAAAGAGGAAACTGCCTTATGGCAGAGATCAAGGGACAGGAAAATTTTAGAGGGAGATAGGAACAATGCTTACTTCCATGCCCTTGCTAATCATAGGCATAGGAAGAATCATCTTATTGAGTTGAATGGCCCTAATGGTGTGGTTACTTCTACCAATGATATGCTTGAGGTGGCTACCTCCTTTTATAAAGATCTGTTTGCTTTTGAACCTAAACCTGACATCCATTTGGATGCTGATTTTTGGTCCATTGATGAAATGGTTAGTGATGAGGAGAGAGAACTTCTAGAGAGACCTTTTTCTGAAGAGGAAATTAAACAAGCTATTATGAGCTCTTATGCTAGTGGTGCTCCTGGCCCTGATGGCCTTTCCTTTTTATTTTACCAAACCTTCTGGGAGCTGATCAAAAAGGATTTTATGTGGATGGTTAGAGATTTTGAGAATGGTGCTTTAGATATGTATAAACTGAACTATGCCATTATTACCCTCATACCTAAAGTGCCTCTGGCTAGAGACATGAAAATTTATAGACCTATCAGTATGAGTAATTGTGCTGTCAAGATTTTCTCTAAAGCTATGACCACTAGGGTTTCCCCTTTGTATGACAAGCTTATTTCTCCCAATCAGACTGCCTTTATTAAAGGCAGATTTATTTTAGAAAGTGTGGTTATGGCACATGAGGTTATTCATGAGATACACAGGTCTGGATCTAGTGGTTTGATTCTTAAACTTGATTATGAGAAAGCCTATGATAGAGTTAGTTGGGATTTTTTGAAGGAAATGCTTCTTTCTAGAGGCTTTGGCAATAAATGGGTAGGTTGGGTTCTGTCAACTATTCACCAAGGGACCTTTCAGGTCAGAATTAATGACACCAATGGCCCCCATTTTGCTGGGGGGAAAGGCTTGAAGCAAGGTGATCCTCATTCACCCTTGATGTTCAACTTGGTGGCTGATGTCTTTTCTAAGATGCTTCATAAAGCTGTCAATAGAGACTTGATTTGTGGGCTCTTGCCCCATGCCATTCCTGGGGGGGTGGTCAGTCTGCAATATGCTGATGATACTATTCTCTTCCTTGACAATTCTTTAGAATGTGCCAAAAAATTGAAATGGATTCTAACTTGCTTTCAGAAACTTTATGGTTTGAAGATTAATTTTCACAAGAGTGATTTGCATACTATTAATGTCTCTGATCAACTGTCTAAAGATTTTGCTCAAGTCTTCTGTTGTCAACTTGGGGATTTCCCCTTTAAATACCTAGGAGTTCCTTTGCATTTTAAAAAGCTTAGAAGGGAAGATCTTCAACCCATTATAGACAGGATTATTAAGAATATAGCTGGTTGGCTGGGGAGATTTCTCTCCTACAGGGGCAAACTGATCCTTCTTACTACTTGCATTGCCAGTATTCCTGCCTACTTAATGTCTATTGTTAAATTTCCCAAATGGGCTATTGATATGATTACATCTCAAATGTCCCACTTTTTCTGGGGTAATGTGGGTGAAAACCATAAATATCATCTGGCTAACTGGGGGCTGATCTCCAGGAAGAAAGAATTTGGTGGTATGGGGGTTCCCAACCTTAGAGATTTCAACATGGCCCTTTTGGCTTCTTGGGGAAAAAGATTTTATGATGATAGAGATAGTGATTGGAAAAAGATTTTGGCCTACAAATATAATATTAACAGCCCCAATTTCTTCAGTGCTAGGGCAACCTTGGATTCCCCTTTCATGAAAAGCTTATCCTGGGCACTTGCAGCAGCTAAAAACTTCTATAGGTGGGTCCCTGGAGATGGCAAAAGTATTGCCTTCTGGCATGATATATTGATTGGGGATTGTTCTCTAAAAACTACATTTTGGGACCTGTTTGATATATGTCAACAGCAAGAGGCCACTCTTGCACAGGTCTGGGTGGGAGGTGAACTCCAACTTACTTTTAGGAGATGTGTAGACGAGGGGGCTATGGTTAGATGGGATGATCTCATCAATATAGTTAAGCAGGTTGTGCTGTCTGACTCTCCAGACCAACCTGTGTGGATGCTGGATTCTTCCAGTAAATATTCTGTCAAGTCTTTTTACAAATTAATCAACTTTGGGGGAATACCTGCTGAGATTAAAGATGATATTTGGAAAATTAAAATCCCTCCCAATATCCATGTTTTTCTGTGGTTGATATATTATAATAAGAGCTTGACCAGAGATAATCTGGCCAAGCGCAGACATGTCGAGGACAAGACCTGTGTCTTTTGTGATGAACCAGAGACAATTCAACATCTCTTTTTTGAGTGTATTGTTGCTAGACAAGTGTGGGAGCTAGTGGCTGAAAGCTTTAACATTACTACACCTGATTCTTTTGTTCTGCTTTCTTCCTTCTGGAAGAGAAGGAAACATTATGAAGCTTTGAATATAACTACTGTTGCTGCCTTGTGGAGCTTATGGCGTTTGTGAAATGACTTTGTTTTCCAGGGGCGAAGATGGCGAAGTATACGCTGTGCTTTGGATCTGTTGGGCGCAACGATCAGGCAATGGAAAATCCTATGTTCAGAGGCTCAGGGTGCGCTTCTTCTCCGGTGCTTAAGGCTATTGGACCACCGAAGAGGGGAGTTGCTTAGGATCGCTTGGAACCAATGAACACCGGAGCGTCGCTGGGTTTGCATCTGCTAGTTTACCATCTTCTCTTTGATCTATTTGTGAGCTGGCATATATGTTTTCCTGGCTATGTATCCCCCCTGGAACTTCTTAAAACTGCTGTAATAGGGGTAGTCTTTAAACCTGGATGTTCCTTCTGTGGCAGCTACTCTCCGGTTGCCGCTGAGCGCTGTTAACAGTCTATGTGGTTTGCCTTGGCTTTAATAAAAAGTTGGGGCGGGGGGAAACCCCTTTCAGTTCAAAAAAAAACTATTATTTATTTATTTTGTGGGGAAAAAAACTATTATTTAGTCAAGCTAAATTTCGTTTAAAAACAATCCGTATTGTACTGTCCGATTTTGACTCACTACATGATTCCTAATCGCACACGTCTAGAAAAACATCTAACCATATCATTATATAAAGTGCATCATATCACGTCCTACTAGCACAAAAAGCCTCATCGCCGACTGATGCGTCTTTTCAAATTCGAAGCAACTCGACGACTAAACAGGCAAAGGTTCCAGGGTATTATATATTTCCTCTCTTTAATCTATGCATTATTTTACCTTCCTTATCAGCCAACGTATTCTCATAAAACCTTTGTCCTCAGATGACCTACATTAGTCAAATTGCTACTAGATCATAGTCTCAAAAAACAAACAAGAGGTATGGTCACATACACTCATCCCTCTACTTATATCACATAATCATCATTCAACCATAATTTTACAAGACAGACAACCTTACCATACATTATCAACAACACATTTACTTGGTCGACATGTTAAATTTTTAAATAGTTATTATTTCATAGATATATATGTTTGATATTTCCGCAAAATATTAAATTTAAAATTAGCTATTTATCCTTGAATATTTTTAACACAGAAAGTATTGCATGGTTATTCCTTCTACAAAATAGATATTGACCATGTCCTTCATGCATTGTGCTGAATGGGATTTGATGGACGATGAAGTGAACACCATATTTAAAAAAACAAGCAAACTGAATGAGCCAGTTAACATGGTGATTTACAGTACTCCCTCCAATCCATAATAAGTGACGCAGTTTGGAACTAAGCTTAGTTCAAAGCTGCGACACTTATTTTGAATCAGAGGGAGTAATACTTTTCTTCTGTACACCCATCTCTTACTTCATCACTGCATTAGAAAATAACACATGCCAGCCTAGGAAGATAAGGAAATGAAACAATATTTGGGTGACAAGATTAGGAAGAAGTGTTCCTGAAGGCAAAATTACAAGGCTCGAAGATGAAGGCTAGATGTTCGCTAAGTCAACGATCAAACTACAATTAGTGCATCCACAAGGATAACACGAAGCTTGAATGAAAAAGGTTAACAACATCAAGAAAACAAGAGTTGATGTAAAATGCAAGGACCAAAGTAAGTGGTTTATTGGAAGATCAAGTATCCCACACAAGACCCAAGAGAGAAACAAAAACATTCAAAAAAAAAGATTAGTAATTTATTCGTTCAAAGATATGCTAAGCAGGTGCTTATAAGAAAGGACAAGATGTTCCCTACATGATTTATTCAATGCAACATCCAGACCCAATTTGATGCGTCTGCTTTCGTTTATGATCTATATGTATGCACAATCTGACTTTTGTTGTTAACAAATTTAAAAATAAAAAGCATATAACATAATATCCCAAATAAAAAACTTTGCATTTGTGTCTTCGGTCAACACTCTTCTATATACTCAGATCATCCGCAAATATACAATATACGATTCAACCCGCACAATTTTACGTCAAGTGCTCAGCTAAATTAATAAACTTTAAGTTGGAAATTAAATTCAAATACTATGAGTAAAGACAAAACTTCAAGAACAGAGTCTGATTGCGAATTTGTCCATATGAAGCCAAATTGTAAACTAAAATGTGAATCCTAAGGCCGGGATGTCAAGTTTTTGTATAACTAATCATACACGAGTCCAACCAAAATCAAGAAGTAGTCTTGCATCAATCTACTCCCTCTGTTCCAAAACAAATTTCTAGGACTAGCAAATGTATTTGGGACAGACACATAGCTAGCTAGATCTTAGACTGGGGGAGAGGAGATGAGGGGGGCAAACATGCGCTGCTACCTGTGGCACTCATGCGCAAATGTTCCTCTGCTTGGTCCTGGTTTGATTCGCTGCTAACGCAGGCTGCCGGAGAGTACCACCGACCACTGGATCCGCCACGCAGCTGCTTCGCAGGCTGCCTGCGCCATCTTCTCCGTGCGGCCGCGCCGCTACTGATAGCCAGCGCGATGCCCTCCTACATGCAGATTCTACCGGATCTATTTCTAATTTGGGACAAAATAATTATGTCTGATGGAGAGAAGTTGATGTTGTTTGCTTACTGAGCCTCCTCCGCCATATCCATTCGGATCGGCACGTCGGGCACTGATGCAGCGGCGCTCACTTCCGCTTCGGTTGTGGTAGCGTTGGCGGCGCTGCTCCATCTCCGACGAGAGTGTGCGTGCTTTTTTTTCCGAGAAGAAAGAGTGTGCGTGCTGGACTGGACGTCTGGACCTGGGAGGAACCGGGTTTTTTTTTAAACGAGGAGGAACCGGTTTTGGTTGGCCCATTTACACACAATTGGATAAGGCCTAAGACACGACTATGTCCTAATCCGTCTAAAAAAAAGACTATGTCCTAATCAATTTATATATGTATCAGTGAGCCCTAAAAAAAATGTATCAGTGTGATCCTCAAATAAGAAAATGATCAGTGTACGTAAAAGAAATTACAACACAATACAGACGTAGGCGCTCATATATACGCGCGTACACTCACCCTATGAACATAAACGCACACCTCACCCCTATCAGTGTATGTACAATATTTTTGAGGGGTTGGCTACATTGTCAAAAAAAACGTTCGAGGGGTTGATTCTTCCATTTTCCAAAGCTCATAAATATATTTACTTTCTCTAGAGATATTGATATTAGGTACCAGAATAAACATGAGTTCGAAATGTAGACATCAAGTTGAGAATAAAGAAAGTTCCACCAAATTTGTCTACATAGGCAAAATTATCACAATGTTTTTGCGAAGACTACAAAATATAATAGTGTATATGAACTTTATTTCTCACTAATTTTAGGCCGTGATAATTGAATATTATTAGTTGAATAAACAATGAAAATTTATAGTATGAAATATTGAACTTAACTATTTTTAAGAATAAATACCTATGGTAATATATATATATATATATATATATATATATATATATATATATAGGTAAATTATGTGGGGCACCTAGGTGCCTGGGCTCCTTGTTTGGATCCAACCCGTTAACGCATTTTCTACATATAAATAATCACTAGTGCCTTCCAAATAATTTACTTTCCATTTTGTGCTTGCATGCACTAGTACTCACGACCATTGATTGCATAATGGTTTCCAAAACAAATGCATGCGATTGATTGCCTCATAAAGGATTTATTTTATTAAGAATTTTACTACAGTCTTGTTAAAATACTCTGAACACTCATACGTGGGTACATATGTACCAAATAGTTCATTTTAGACTTTTGATACCTACAAACGTAGTCAATATATTTTAAAGTGTATATACTCAAATCCCCGCAAAAAAATAGTGCATACTCAAGATATTTCTCTGTATGTATATACCTCGATGTGAATTTTCTTTGTATATACCCATACATGTCAGATTTTTAATAGGTGGTACATGTACCCGAGATACCCACGTGTACATGTTATTTGACTGTGATATTATAGTTGGTGGGTATTATATCTAATATTATGGTCTCATAACAGATACCCATGTGTACATATTATTAGACCGTGATAAAAATATATACGTGTTGGTGTTATACCCAATGAAAATACACAGATTTAATGTATTATACCTAATGAAAATATACACATACCCGGGGCCAGTATATCGAATAAAATAACACACATAGAAGTATTATACCTAATGAAAATATACATATACCCGAGGTATTATATGTACTGAAAATGTAAACATAACCGAGGTATTGTAACTAATAAAAGTTGGATATATCTTGGTTATTCTAAATGAAACGAAGGTTGAATACCCAACCGTGATATCTGTTGGTGCATACTGAAGTCTCTGAAAAAAATGCATACTCAAAATATTTATGTGTATGTACATACCTTGATGTGAAATTTATTGATATGTACCCATAAATGAAACTACCTTTTGATAGGTGAATACATGTACGTAAACTAAATACCTCGACAGATGATATGTATATTACAATAAATATGAAGAACTATACAACATTACCCGACAGAGATGTATTTGAGGCGTTTTCCCTATACCATAGTACACGTACATGCACTATAATTTGGTAACTTTTATGCATTGATGAGTATCCATTAGTATTGAAACCATAAATAGTTTCCATGCATGCACGCATGCTTGCCATTACTTTTGCTTACTGCCATATATATACTCATAACGGGTTTACCCACTAGTACTTGAACCAATGGTAGCAAGTCACCATCTAACGGCTAGGAGGTAAGGTGCCCAGGCACCTAGGTGTCCCAAATGATCGTCCTATATGTATATATGTGTGTGTGTCTATATATATATATATATATATATATATATATATATATATATATATATATATATATATATATATATATATATAAACACTATTCTGATCACGGGATCAGAATATTATTCTGATCACAACCTGAACTTTCTGAGTTACACAACCTGAACTTCCCTCTGTAACAATCCGACCTTCGGGCCATCTTCGCAACCGTGTCTCCCCACGTGAATTATTCTGATCAGTCATGTTCTATGTGATGTAAGTGTAATCTGCAAACGGTTTTTAGCAACTAAATGCCCGTTTTAAATAGGAATCTCGCTCATTGGCGGATTTGCCCTCGAGTCGTGATGAACATGTGTCTGTTGCAATTTTACTTCCTGAGTTGTTCAACCTGAACTTCCCCCAGTGCTAGGTTGAACTTCCACAAACATTGCCCAAATGGGGCTTGCGATATACCGTTTGAAAGCTATGGACACGAGTATCATGACCCAAGTTAAATTTTTGGCAAAATGTAAGCGGTTCAAGAGCAGTTTTGAAAATCGTTTTTTCTCCATACAAAAAATGTAAATCGTATTTTCGATCGCATTTCTAAACCGTTTATCGGAATAAGGCAAATAATATGGCGTTGGTAAGCTGCTGCAAAACCGCTCCTTCCACACATTTAAAGTTTTCTCTAATACCCTATGGTTAAAGAGTAATTTGGAAAATCGTAAAATTTTGCAAACCGAACAGCTGAGTTTGTATTTTTTATGCCACTTCTAAACGGCTAATCCAATTTAGGCAAATGATATGGCGTTGGAAAGCTTATGAAAATGCGCTACTTTTTTATGTTGAAAGTTTTTTCTAATTTTGAACGGTTTCAAAGTAATTTCAAAAACGGTACAAGTTCCATCGAGTTCGTATTTTCGAGCTAATTTTTTAACCGTACGTCCGAATGCAGCAAATGATATGGCGTTGGAAAGCTTTGGCAAATGCGAATCTTTTTTGTATATTTCGTTTCTCCGAATTTCTTACGGTTTTAAGTCAATTTTGAAAATGTCTAAAAACGTTTTTTTGCCGTAATTTCTACAAACTTTATCGGAATGGGGCAAATAATATACCGTTGAAAAGCTACGGAAAATACGAAACTTTTTCATGTAGATGGTTTTCTCTGATTCCTAGTCGTTTTCAAGTAATTTTGAAAACGGCCAGATCATGCGTTTTGCCTTTATCGCGAAACAGATTCTTCGAAAATGCACCGCGTGAAGAACTTGAACTTCTCGGCATGTCTACTTGAACTTCACTCTGTTTTTCACGTGCTTGTTTTGCTCCTAGCTCTCCATCCACTCACCGGAATTGAGCAAGTGATATACCGATGGAAAGCTGCTGTAAACACACAACTTTCCCGTGTTGATCATTTTTTCATACTCGCGACGATTTTAAAAAAAAATCATCTGAAATTCATTTAGTGTAGTAGTTGAACTTCCTGCTGTTTTCACGTTGAACTTCCGTAACGTATTTTTGTTTGTAATTTTCTCATCCATTCGTCAGTGCTACACAAATGATATTCCTTTTTTACAGACCTCTCTCACAATAATTTTTTAACTTTCTCCGACTGAGGACTTGAACTTATAACAACAAAAAAATTGGACCTTGTATTTTAATTCATTTTTCTCATATTAAACACACACCATGTAGTACATGAACTTTTTCCATTTTTATAATTTGAATTTTTTATTTTCTTTTTGAAATCAAATTGCTCCCAAATAATAACTGAACTTCTTTGTGGATTGAGAGAATTATTTTAAAATGCAAAAAATAATTTCTTTTTTGTGTTTTCGAACATGGAAATACAAGGTGAACCTCTCTCGCAAGAATTTTTGAATTTCCCCGGACAGAGCACTTGAACTTCTTTTAACAAACCTTTTAAGCTTTTATTTTTCTATATTTTTATTCTCACCTGAAATGCATTCCTTGCAGTACTTAAACTTCTCGTTGTTTTCACTATGAACTTCTTTCAACAGATAAGAATTTTTTGAATACATAAAAACGTGTTTTAAATGGTATACATGAAAATTTTAAACCATTCATCGAAATGTGGCACATAATATACTGGTGGAAAGCTTATGAATAGCAGCAAGTTTTTCATGTAGATAGGTGTTACAATTTCGTTGCCGTTTGAGAGCAGTTTTTAAAATGGCAAAAACAACGTTGTTTTTGCCTTTTTTTCAACATGTAAATGAACGATGGCCGTCTCGCACATGAATTTTGAACTATGCTAGGAGGAGCACGTGAACTTCTTGCAACAAACCTTTTAAGCTTTTAGTTTTATGTTCTTATATTCTTATCTGAAACGCATTCCGTGTAGTAGTTGAACTTCCCACTGTTTTCACCTTGAACTTCTGTCACGTATTTTTGTTCAACCTCTCTCACAAGAAATTTTGAACTTTTTCGGGCCGAGCACTTGAACTTCTAGCAACAAAATTTTTGGACTTTGCCTTTTTATTTCTTCTTTTCTCATACGAAATGCATACCATGCAGTACATGAACTTCTGGCTATTATCAATTTGAATTTCTCTCTATTTCGCTTTAGTAACGGAAAAAATCTGAGTTTTTTATAGACATCGAACCTCTCTAACTTTTTTATTTGAACTTCTTTGTGTATTTTTTAGAAATGTGAAAATTGGAGTTTTGTTAGAAACAACGAACTTCTTTGTTATTTTGAATTGAACTTATTGGTTTTATTCTTTAGTAATCGGAATAATCCGAGTTTTTAAATAAATATCAAACTGCTATGCTTTTTCCAATTGAACTTCTTTGTTATTTTGAATTGAATTTATTGGTTTATTCTTTAGTAACTGGAAAAATCTGAGTTTTCAAATATAATATCAAACTGCTCCATTTTTTAATTTGAACTTCTTGGTTTTATTTCTTTTAGTAGCGGAAAAATTTCTAGGTTTGTAATAAACATCAAATCGCTCATCTATTTTAATTTTAACTTCTGTTTTTTATTAAAAAATTCATCAAAATCCGTGGGAATTGTTTGAACTTTTTTGTTTTGTCATTTTCTTTGAGCTCTCCATTTTATAAATTTTGAACTTTCAGAGTTAAGACAAGTCCATTTATACATGAACTTCTCGACGATATGTCCCCGACCGGCTCAAGTTTTATGCATTCTTACATATACAAACATAAAGGAAATGGAAATGAAAAAAATGTTGCGTTCTTAGGGACACCACTAACACCTTTTGAGAGCACAATATTCCACTGTAATTTTTTGCAAAATTTTGCCGCAAAAAATGGCATTTTTTGTTGTTGTCAACATCAAGTAGCATAACTTTATTTTTTTTTATGGAATTATACTAATAGAACTGCTGCAGGTTTTCTTGTTGAACTGCTACTGAATGATGGCACAACATGATTTCTTGTGTGCTCCCATGTATACACGCAACACACGAAGCATCAACCTTCATATACATGAACTTCTATCATTGGTATTTCTGAACCTTTTTTGTGTTCTATGTATAATGAAATTTCTAGTGTCACCACACCACAGAGAGGACCGATCGAAGGTGAAATCTTCAAGAAAAAACCGATTAGTGCTCTCGTCGGCCACAAATGTCTCTATCTCTCTTCACGAAACACAAGGCTTGATACAAGGACACAAGAACAATTAACACTCTACGGCGTTGATGCATTTTTTGAAATATAAACTTGGAAGAAAACCGACCTGTGAAACTGAAACCAACAGACATTTTTGTTATTTTATTTTGGTCTTCCATTTGTGGGATAAATTGATGGTGTGTTCCTCTTTTTATTCGAACTTGTTGCAATGGACATTTTTAGGTTCCATTTTATTACTTTTTCCTCATCCGAACTTGTGGTGTTGGCACACACCCACACACAAAACACATTTTTCGCTTGTGAATTTTGCATACAAACATTTTCTTTTATAAGATATTTGAACTTCAATATTTTGTATGTATGGATTTCTGATTTATTCAAAAAATAAAGGAAACACATACCCATAGCACAAGCACACCGAACGCACGCACACACAGACGACCATCTTATAAAAGAAATGGGTGGTGACACACTATGGGCTCCCAGAGATTACTAAATTGGTTCCATTTTATCTCAAAATGAGGTTGAGTGGCGTTTTTACTTCTTTGTTGGTAGTAGCAAGACTTCACACATTTAATCCAAACATGCTTGTTATTAGAGAAAAATCCCATCCGTGCGTAGGGAGCAGTGTGTGCGTAGCGCTACCGGCGTGCTTGCCATGTGTACGCAAACTATAAATTAAACAGCAACTGCATAACATCGGTAGTTAGTCCAAAATGACCAAATAAAACATGTTAGTTCAAAACGATCACAAAAAACTGAATAAAACTTCTGCCATTTTCTTATATGAACTTCGACCCAAGAACACACGATAGACCTCGACCTTTGCTGAAACAAACTGCTTTTAACACACGACATAGTCAGCCACATTGTCTGAAACAATCTACATTATTTACACACAACAATCTAAAGTTGTTACTAGGTTGCAAGAAAATATAATTACAAAGAGACCCAGATCATGGCTAAACAGATGGTCGGTTTTTTGCATCTGAAATACTACAACAGTCACAAACAACACATCTGCACTCCCATCATTTCGTTTCGTTCTTCTCTAATATGCAATGAACTGCTGCCACAATCAGAAGAAATTGCACACCTCTGTATTTTTTTGGAAGGTGGAACCACCTTTTTTTGCTAACTAGTGGACTGCAGAAAATTTGCACACTGGACTACATTTTCGTCCACTGTATTGGGCTACCGTGGAGAGGTGAGGCGTTGGACGGGCAGAGAGCCGGTGCTGCGTCAGCGGCAGTTGTCGAGGGAGCAAACGGAGCGAGGTGGAGGGCCAACAGCGGTGACTGGAGCCAGGCCATGGTCGAAGGACCTGGAGGCGGAGAGGTGAGGCGATGCAAACAATACACTGAGATTCAGAGATAGCGATGAACTCATGTCCGTCGTTAGCACAGCAAGCAGAGAGCAACACAACACAACAATTCCCCTAAAGAAAATTAGAATATGAAGTCTCCAAAAAAAAGGGTGTGGCATGCCATGCAAATGGAGCAGCGGAGGCGAGTTTGATTCCTCATCTAGCAACGGACACTTTGTGGGAGGGAGCACCGTGGAGGCACCGTGTGTCAAATCCGTCCGGCCGCTGCTATGACATTTGAACTTCTTGCAGCGACACCAGCTTCCTGCAGGGGCATGGCGGAGGAGACCTGCATGGCTTGGGCGAGGCGAGGATCAGGAGTAGCTTGAGGATGGAAAGGGAGGTAAAGGTGGAGAAGGTCAGGGGTGATGCACTGGTGCGAGAAGGCACGGCGGCGCTCGGACGGTGCATGACCGCCAGAAGGAAGACGGCGTTCGGCGGCAGCGAGGCATCTGGCGACGACCACAACTGGGCGGGGGGGTCACGGAGAGCCGCTCGTCGGTGATTGGATCCCGGTGGCGTCACGGCAGCGCAGGGGTCCGGGAGGGAGAGCTGCGGCGGGGCGTCCGGGGAGGGCGCACGGGGACAGGGGCAGGGTGGGGGGGCTCATGGCGGCGGGAGTTCCGGCGAGGGCATGCGCGGCGGCGGGTTCCAGGGAGGGCGTGCGCGGCGGCGGGATCCGAGGGCGGCGGCGGGTTGAGGGGCTCGAGGGAGGAGAGTTTGCGGGAGGGTTGGGGAAGCGGGTCGGGGCAGGGGTGGGTTTTTTTTTATCCGGAGCTCGGTTCAGATTTTCAAATTCGAGAATAGCCCCTCCGGCCCTATATACGGCACGCCGTGATCCAAATAGTTATTCTGATCCTGGAATCAGAATAGTTATTCTAATCATGATCCGCTATATAGGGGCGACGGACGTCCTCCCGAACTCCCGAATCGGAAAAAAGAAAAAGAAAAACGCACTCCCCTGACTCCCCACCGGCCCGTCCCCCACCCGATTACTCCTTCCCCGCAGCGCTGCCGGCCACCAGATCCGCCGCCCCATCCGCGTGTGCTGCCGGCCACCGGAGCCGCCGCCCACAGCACGCACGCTGCTATCCGCCGGTCGCCACCATCCCTGGATCCCCTTGTGCCGCCGGGCCTTCAATCCCCGAACGCCGCCGCCCGGTAGTGGAGCCCTGCGCGCCGCCGTGGATCCCAAGTTCCCCGTCGCCCAATCCGCCAACGGCGTGGTCCCCAGCTTCCCGCCGCACCATCCACCACCGCAGCCATCGCCGCCCACGCCCCTCCCAGTTTCCATGGCGCTGCCTACACCCGGTTCCCTGTCGTTGGCGCCCGGATCCCGCCACCACAGCCGCTTGCCTCCCCGGGGCACGCCGCCGCGGGAGACCACACCACCCCATACCCGTGCACAGCAACTCTCTCCTCCCCACTTCCATATGTATCTTCACCACTGCGCCACCACACTCCTCTGCATTTCCTTGACGTCTCGCGCCACCACACCTCTCTCTGTTGTTGCTTCGACTGCCAACATTCACAGGATGTCCACACTATGACTCTTTATTATGGCTGCTTTTTGTTTGGTGAATCTTTAGTTCGCAGGAGTTTCTTTGATGCATGATTCATCTAGACAAATGTAAAACTCTGTGTTCCCTATTTGGGGCATGCTAGATGTTCGATCTAATGTACTTGATGCTAGATGCTCTCTCCCGAACTTCAGACGCGTCTGTGTTTGGACCATCAAGGAATTTTTTCTGGAAGGCATTCGTGGCGAGAGAGATGCTCTAGCCTTATCTTCTTGTGGCGATTTGCACGTTGTCGCCATTCTGTACTTGTAGCACAATCGTCGCGCTGAAGAAAAGTACAGAGGTTGAGATTTCATGGAAAGTAGCTCGATCAATTCTCATTCCCTATGTGCTATGAGCTGATTCGTTTAGAATTTTGCTAGATTGACTACCAAGCATTTTTCCTGTAAACTACAGATGTACAGAATGAATTTTGAGTTGCAATTCAAAAATGGTTGATGCTTTTATCAGAGAAAAAGAAAAATATGGAAGTTCATATATTGATTCCGAGAGAGTTCAATGTGGTTGCTTGCGGCCTAATAAATTTTTGGATATTTGTAACTTCATATATTGATCTCTTTTCTTCTCTTTTATCCAACGAGGGAGTTCAATGTACAAAAGTTGAAACTCCATAGCAACCTCTGAATGCAAGTTTTAAATTTTGGTTGGCATAGTTGTGTGGATAGACTTGTCTTTCCCGTGATTGCAGAAGCATGTAGGCAAGTAACACTGAGGTATGTGAAAGTGTTGTCGGTTCCATGTGCATGTTTGATCTAGAAGTTCAAATTTTAATCTGAGATTTTTCACAAGATAAATTAAAATAGTAGTCCAGTGTATACATACAGAAGTTTGGTACAGACATGATGGTTTAGTTCAAGATAAAAATGCATGTTAGCTAATTCTCGCAGTTTAAAGTTTCGTTGTGTTTTGTTACAGAAGTTTGGAGTGTCTACAGAAGAATAAGAAAAAAATGACACCTGCACCGAAGCAGCAGGACGGCGTACCCTCCCAGCGACGCATTTGCCGTCTGTGCACATGTGTGTGCAGTACACTCGAGGGAGCACTCCCATGTTTCTCTTCTGCACCTATGCTTCCCCATGGATCCCGTTGTCTTCTTCTCTTCTTTTTGCTGTGAGTCTCTAAATTGAAGATTAGTCATAGCAGGGGAAGAAAATAGTTTCAGAGAGTTTTTCTTAAAAATTCAGAGATGTTGTTCAGATCACGATGGACTTTTTGTACATGTTTATGCTAGTTCATGCTCGTTTGTACTCTCTTTTCTTCTTACTCTGGTTCAGATTTTGGTTTGAAAAGTATGTGCATGTTGACAGAGACAATCTGTACAAAGAAGTTCAAATATTATTGCCCCGTAGGTTCATGTCTTCACAAGATGTACTACTATTTTTTTCTCTCTCTCAAAAAGTGTCTTTTCAGCATACAACAGATCCAAAAGCCCGAAGAAAATCATGGCAAAAAATATGGAAAGTCCAGAGAGGTTGGGGACAAGGGTTCAAAGAGGATTTTTGTAGTGAATAATTTTTTATTCCTACGTGATGTACCTTGTTGTTCTCTGGATGATGAGCATTTTGTTCCCATATACTCCTTGTTTTTTAAAGAACGAACTTCAAAAACAAGAAAATGAGAAGTTCAACTTTTACAGAAAAAACTTAGATATTGTTCCCGTTACTTATAAGGATCGGTTCAAAAAGTTTATAAAAAATGGTGTTTCTACATTTTACTAAAAAAATGGAGAAGTTCAAATTTAAATAACATAGAACTTCAAACTATTTACTCCAAAACCAAGAAGGTCAAATTAAAAAAAGCCGAGCAGTTCAAAAAGTTTGTAGACATGGATTTGCCCCTGTTTTGTAGAAAGATCTAGAAGTTCAAATTTATATAAGTGAGTGGTTCGATGTTTATTATATAACTAGGACTTTTCCCATTACTATTGAATAACACCAAGAATTCCTAATTAAAAAATGAAGTTGTTTAATGTTTACAAAAAACTCAGATTTTTCCCAATACTACAGATTAAAACCAAAAAGTTCAATTTAAAAAATGAAGTAGTTCAATGTATATAATAAACACAGGTTCTCTCGTTAATAGAGAATAAAACCAAGAAGTTAATTTGAAAAAGCGGAGCAGTTTGATATTTATTTGAAAAATCAGATTTTTCTAGTTTCTAAAGAATAAAACCAATAAGTTCAATTTCAAATAACGAAGAAGTTTGATGTTTCTAAAAAACCTCCAATTTCCACATTTCTAAAAATACACAATGAAGTTCAAATAAAAAAAGGTACAACGGTTCAATGTCTATAAAAAACTCAGATATTTTCGCGTAACCGAGAGAAGTTCAGATTGATAACTGCCAGAAGTTCACGTACTACACGGTGTGCATTTGTATGAAAAAAAAGAATGAAAAAGCAAAGGCTAAACGTTTTGTTGGTAGAAGTTCAAGTGCTCGGCCTGAGAAAGTTCAAAAATTCTTGTGAGAGAGGTTGAACAGAAAAACATGACAGAAGTTCAAGGTGAAAACAACGGGAAGTTCAACTACTACATGGACTGCGTTTCAGAAGAGAATAAAAGAATACAAAACTAAAAGCCTAAAAGGTTTGTTGCAAGAAGTTCACATGCTCCACCCTGCACGGTTCAAAAATTATATTTACGAGACATCCGTCGTTCATTTACATGTTGTTTTAAAAGGAAAAAAACAATGTTGTTTTGCCATTTTAAAAACTGCTCTCAAACGGCAACGAATTTGTAACACATGTCTACATGAAAAACTTGCTACTATTCATAAGCTTTCCACCGGTATATTATGTGCCACATTTCGATGAACGGTTTAAAATTTTCATGTATACCATTTAAAACATGTTTTTATGTATTCAAAAAATTCTTATCTGTTGAAAGAAGTTCATAGTGAAAACAAAGAGAAGTTCAAGTACTGCAAGGAATGCATTTCAGGTGATAATAAAAGTATAGAAAAATAAAAGCTTAAAAGGTTTGTTGAAAGAAGTTCAAGTGCTCTGTCCGGGGAAGTTAAAAAATTCTTACGAGAGAGGTTCACCTTGTATTTCCATGTTCGAAAACACAAAACAGAAATTGTTTTTTTTTGCGTTTTAAAATAATTCTCTCAATCCACAAAGAAATTCAGTTATTATTTGGTAGCAATTTGATTTCAAAAAGAAAATAAAAAATTCAAATTATAAAAATGGAAAAAGTTCATGTACTACATGGTGTGTGTTTAATATGAGAAAAATGAATTAAAAGGCAAGGTCCAATTTTATTGTTGTTATAAGTTCAAGTCCTCGGTCGGAGAAAGTTAAAAAATTATTGTGAGAGAGGTTTGTACAAAAGGAATATCATTTGCGTAACACTGACGAATGGATGGAAAAATTACAAATGAAAATACGTCACAGAAGTTCAACGTGAAAACAGCAGGAAGTTCAACTACTGCAATGAATGAATTTCAGATGAAAAACTTTTAAAACCGTCGCGAGTATGAAAAAATAATCAACACGGGAAAGTTGCGTGTTTACAGCAGCTTTCCATCAGTATATCACTTGCTCAATTCCGGTGAGTGGATGGAGAGCTACGAGAAAAAAAACACGTGAAAAACAGAGTGAAGTTCAAGTAGGCATGCCGAGAAGTTCAAGTTCTTCACGCGGTGCATTTTCGAAGAATCTGTTTCGAGATAAAGGCAGAACGAATGATCTCGCCGTTTTCAAAATTACTTGAAAACGGCTAGAAATCAGAGAAAACCATCAACATGAAAAAGTTTCGCATTTTCTGTAGCTTTTCAATGGTATATTATTTGCCCCATTCCGATAAAGTTTATAGAAATTACGGCGAAAATACGTTTTCAGCCATTTTCAAAATTGACTTAAAACCATAAAGAATTGAGAGAAACAATATATATCAAAAAGTTTCGTATTTGTTCATGCTTTCCAACGCCATATCATTTGCTACATTCGGACGTACGGTTAAAAAATTAACTCAAAAATACGAACTCGGTGGAACTTGTACCGTTTTCTAAATTACTCTTAAACCGTTCAAAATTAGAAAAAACTTTCAACATGAAGAAGTAGCGCATTTTCATAAGCTTTCCGACGCCATATCATTTGCCTCAATTGGATTAGCCATTTAGAAATGGCATCGAAAATACGAAGTCGGCTATTCGGTTTGCGAAATTTTATGATTTTCCAAATGACTCTTTAACCATAGGGAATTAGAGAAAACTATCAACATGTGGAAGGAGCGGTTTTGCAGCAGCTTTCCAATGCCATATTATTTGCCACATTTCGATAAACGGTTTAGAAATGCGATCGAAAATACGATTCACGTTTTTTGTATGAAGAAAAAACAGTTTTCAAAACTGCTCTTAAACCGCTTACATTTTGCCAAAATTTTAACTTGGGTCATGATGCTCGTGTCCATAGCTTTCCAACGGTATATCGCAAGCCCCATTTGGGCAATGTTTGCAGAAGTTCAACCTAGCACTGGGGGAAGTTCAGGTCGAACAACTTAGGTAGTAAAATTGCAACAGACGCATGTTCATCATGACCCGAGAGCAAAATCCACTAATGAGCTAGATTCCTATTTAAAACGGGCATTTAGTTGCTAAAAACCATTTGCAGATTACACTTACATCACATAGAACACGACTGACCAGAATAATTAGCTCGGGGAGACACGGTTGCGAAGATAGCCCGAAGGTCGGGTTCGTACAGAGAGAAGTTCAGGTTGTGTAACTCAGGAAGTTCAGGTTGTGATCAGAATAATATTCTGATCCCGTGATTAGAATAGTGTTATATATATATCTTACAAGATGGATAAAAGATTTGTGAGCAAATACACCAACAGATTAAGTCAGACCAAAGAGAAAAGACGAGATGTGAACATGCATATTCATGCGACAAAACGCGTACCGAGATTAATCGACAATTTACTGATGATTTTTATAAGCAATCTAATATACTAAATGAAAAAACTTTTGAAGTAAATGGAGTTTTCACAAGACATACATCTTTGGAAATATTTAAAATGATGACTGGCCTTAGACCAAACATCTTCAGAAATAAAAACTATTATGAAATATAAATATTTACTTCTAGCCGCGTAAATGCGCAGGAAACCCCGCTAGTTTAACTAATAAAGTACGAATTCATGTCGCCAAAGATTATATCGTTGGATTCGTATTGGAACATAGTTTCCAATTATATAATTTTTATAACATGCATTAACATTTTGTTAGTTAAATTTAAGGTCAAAATATGGCACATAATATAAAGGGGACTAATTGTAACACCCCATGTCATTAGCCACAGTAATCACTTTTGATAATGACAAGTCAGCTAGATTAACAATGCCTAATCATCATTTGCATCATATTGCATTTCAACTCCCAATTTAAACTTCAAATTAAATCAAAATGGAAAATAAAAGTTGTTCAAATCATAAACTAAAATGTTCATTAAATAGCAAATAATTCAGAGGCAATTATAAAATTGTAACCAACTTTGTTGAGATTGCATAAGTGGCTCTACCAACCTCAAACAGTAGCTAACAACCACCTATAGTAACCTTTTATTTAGTCTAAATTAAATATGAAATTATGTTTTTCCCAAACTAGTTTTTGGAGTTAGGATATAATGCACTGTGATTTATGAACTAGGTCACACTTTTTACAAAATTCATTTAGTGCCCAAACAATTAACAAAACAGAGTTAAATAGGAAACAGAAAAGGAAAAAAGAGAAAAAGAGAAAAGGCCTAAAGCTCTACTGTGCACTTAGGCCTGTTGCTACAGCGCGGCCCAGCCCACTCCGCGCCATCCCCCATCTCCCGCACTGCTCACTGCCTCGCTATCGAGCACCTCGCGCCCGCACGCGCGCGTGCACCGGCTCCCCCTCGCTCGCCGCTCGACAGCGCGTCGCTGCGCGCGCTGGGGATAAGGGCAAACACCCCCCCCCCCCCGCGCGCGCGCGCGCGCGACCCCCTGGCATCTCCCTTGCCACTCCCTCTCCCTCTCTCCCCCTTTCCCCATCGCAGCCGAGCCCCGCTGTCGCCCACGCATTCTGCGGCCTCCCCGCCACCTGAGACCGCGCCAGGAGCACCGCCCGTGTCGACTACGTCGACTACGAGGACGCGCTCGAGCTCGGCGCCCCGCAACGGCCGCATCGCGCCCATCCCCTTCCTCGGATCGCCGCCGCTGCACCGCCTCGACCCACGCCGCCCCGAGCTCCACTGACTTCCCCGTGCCTTCCCTGCACCGCTGTGAGCCACCCGGTCCTCCCCGACCTCTCCTTTCTCCTCCCCGCGCACCATAGATACCTTCCCCGCGTGCTCAAGCTCCGGCCGCCGTCGGTCGTCGTCGCAGCCGACGCTGCGGGCCATTTCAACGCCTGCTGTTGTCGCCGTTCAACGTGATGTGAAGCCCGCGTTCGAATGCGCCCAGTCCCGCACCGAACGAGCCCCCACAACCCACTTCTCCTCGCGCCACCGAACGCCACCGCCGCCTTGCTCGTCTCTGGCGATGTTCCGACCATCTCCGGCGCCTGCTGAGGGCACCAACGCACGCGCGACGATGGGCCGCGTCGAACGCGCCTAACCCCGGGTCCGAAAACCCACCGTAGCAGAATCCCGCGCCACGCCGGAGCTCGCCGCCGCGTTTTGAGCTCGCCGGAGTTACCCCGGCGCCGACAACCGACATGGCGGCCACGTGGCATCGCCTGTGTCGCTGGCAGCTGGGCCCCGCGGGCCCCCTTTGACCAGTTGACGGGGTCAACCACGCTGACTTGGCTGGCCCCTGTCTATGACATGTGGGTCCCGCTAAATAACTAATTATATAAATAAATAAACGGTTAATTAATTAATTAGATAATTAGTATACTAATCTCTCATTGACAGTAGGGCCCACCATCTAATTAGGTTAACTAAATTAAACTAACTCTGTTTAGTTAGCACTGTCACTGACATGTGGGTCCCACTGGACCCACAGGTCAAGTTTGACTCTGGTCAGCTGGGTTTGACCTGCTGACATCATGGTGATGTCATGCTTGTGTCATCATACACTATTCTGGATAATGTTGGGTTAAATGGATTAAATAAATTCAGAAAATAATTAAATCTTTAGAAAATCGTATAAAATAATCCGTAACTCCGATGAAAATAATTTATATATGAAAGTTGCTCAGAATTTCGATACAAATCTGAATACGCCCTCCGTATTCCTGTCAGATGCCCCTAGCTAGATGAACATGGAACTTTTTGCCTGATTTCAATAAATGAATAGTGCTCAACTTTAATAAAATAAATCCAAATAAATTCCTAAATTAACTAACTCATTTAGTTAGGCAGTAGAACACCTCTGCATAGCATCGAGGCATGTCATACATATTGTTTGCATTTTTGCCGTGAATTTATTGTTTCTCTCCCCCTCCTTCTCTGTCGATAAACACCGAGACCGACGCCATTGCAGCTGGGTACGACTACGCTACAGACGAGCAGCCCGTTGACGACCCCTCTTTCTTGCCAGAGCAACCAGGCAAGCCCCCCACCTTGAGCATCCAGATATCGCCCATTCCATTTCTCCTGCTTGCATTAGATTTTGCTACTGTTAATGTTTGCTCCTATTCTGATGCATAGCCTGCTTTTGTAACCAGTTTATTGTTACCTTACCTGCCTATGTTAAACTGCTTAGTATAGGTTGGTAGTGAGCCATCAGTGACCCCCACCACCTTACCCTTGTTGCCCCTGCTTGATCATCGACGACTCGATCAAGGTGATCGTCGAACAAAGACCGACACATCACTTCACCCCCTTAGTTGTACGACTCTGCATAGTTACTATCGAGTGCTGAGGGTGATACCTCGTAACGCACTCCTGATGAATACTCTATAGTGTAGCTGTTCGGTCGTGGTCATCGAGGGTGATTCCTCCTTCTCCACTTTCGATACGACTATGTCATGCAACCCCTCAGTGTGATGCCTCATACGTTCACCCTGATGATTTCATCGAGTGGAATTCACCGAGGGTGATTCCTCGGGTTTCCCCCTTGATGTTATGACCACACGGTTACTTTGACCTTTGTTACAGGTAGGTCGACCCTGATGGGTACCCGCAGGGGATCTATGATGTCGGGTGTGCCGGAAGGGCACTCGAGTGTGATATTGTGGCGGAGCTTCAGAAACTCTGATCGTCTCCGTGTGTTACTAAATCAGCCTATCGGATTTGGGTATTTGATCTGAGTGGATCGACGTGCCCTATACGCACCACCACGCGGGATTATGGTTTATGGGGCCCTCTACGTCGTACGTTTCTCCCGAAAGCTCTTCAGACATCACGGTTCACCGTGCGGACTGATTGTCGGGAATGGGCTGGATACTTCACTGACGAGTTCCGTGTCGCGCCTGCACCCCGGTCAGTCTCGCAACACGCAGGGTGCCTAGGGCGATGGCCCAAGACCTCTGGGTGCATAGGTTAGTCCGGCGTGCTGACCTCTCTGCTGAGCCTAGGTAGGGCGCTGCTTCGTGTTGATCTCCCGAGGACGGGCATTACCCAGCAAGTGTGTCCGGCCAGAGGTGATCGAGCGTGTTGGGTAACAGTAGTGCACCCCTGCAGGGAAGAATAATCTATCGATAGCCGGTCCTACGGTAAAGGACGCTCAGTTTGTATATCCCGATCTACTACTTGAACTGGATACTTGTACTCAGATGAAGCTTCGAGATCGCTTTCTTGCAAGGAGTCGAGGAAGGATCTCTAGGCTTTGCTTCAACATGTTTGCTTAATAAAATGCTATTCTACTCTCTTCTATTGCTGCAAGATGGTGGCTCATGAAGATGTTTGAAGATGCTAGTCTTCGATAGGACTAGGCCTTCTCTCTATTCAGGCATTTCTGCAGCCCAGTCCACATATACAGCCTTTCCCCTTTAATAATGTTGCATATGTAGTGTAGATCCTTGCTTGCTGAGTACTTCGGATGAGTACTCACGGTTGCTTTGTTACTTCTTTTTTCCCATACCCCACTTTGATGATACATTAGATGATGGAGCCCAGGAGCCAGATGCCACTGCAGGAGCTTACTACCAGATGGGTCCAGACGGCACGTACTACTGGATCGAGCCAGCCGACCAGGAGTAGGATCGGAGGCTCCCAGGCAGGAGGCCTACGCCTTTCGATCTAGAGTCGTTATTTGTGCTAGCCTTCTTAAGGCAAAACTTGTCTAACTATGTCTGTACTCAGATATTATTTGTATGACTGACTTATGTATTCGGATCCTCGTGATCCCTGGTCTGTAATATTGTGGATCTCCGTTTATTTGTGTTAGAGTTGTGTTGTGATATCTTTCCGTGAGTCCCGGTGCTTGATCGTGCATGCTTGCCTGTATGATTAGTGCACGATTGAGTCGGGGGCGTCACAAGTTCTGATCATGGCAGCCTCTTCACCTCCAGATTCTGGAATAGTTTCCAAGAAGCTATGGGAACTCACCTGTCTTTCAGCACCGCTTTTCACCCTCAGTCACAGGGTCAAGTCGAACGAGTTAATCAAGTGCTCGAAGATATGCTTCGAGCTTGCGTCATCTCCTTCGGTAAGAAGTGGGAAGAATCTCTCCCGTATGCTGAATTCTCTTACAACAATAGCTATCAAGCTAGTCTGAAGATGGCACCGTTTGAAGTTCTTTACGGACGTAAGTGTCGAACCCCTCTGAATTGGTCAGAAACTGGGGAACGCTCACTCGTCGGACCAGACATTGTTCAGCAAGCAGAAGAACAAGTCCGCATTGTCCGTGAACATCTAAAGACTGCTTAGTCTCGTCATAAGAGCAACTATGACCGAAAACACAAGGAAATGGTCTATCAACCTGGCGAGCAAGCTTACCTTCGCGTCACTCCATTGAAAGGCACTCATCGGTTCGGAATCAAAGGCAAGTTAGCTCCTCGCTACATTGGCCCGTTCCGTATTCTTGTCCGTCGAGGACAAGTGGCATATCAGTTGCAATTGCCGCCAACTCTTTCTCAAGTGCATGATGTGTTTCATGTATCCCAACTTCGTCGCTGCTTCAAGGATCCTATTCGAGCTGTGGATCATGAAATGCTTGAATTACGGGAAGATCTGTCTTATCCAGAATATCTAATCCGTATTCTTGATCAAGCTGAGCGTCGAACTCGTCAGAAGTCGATCAAGTTCCCCCAAGTTCAATGGTAGAATCATTCTGAAGATGAAGCCACTTGGGAACGCGAGGATCGTCTTCGCGAAGAATACCCCGCTTTCTTTCAGTCTTCCTCTTAATTCTTGGGACGAGAATTCTTGTTAGATAAGGAGAATTGTAACACCCCATGTCATTAGCCACAGTAATGACTTTTGATAATGACAAGTCAGCTAGATTAACAGTGCATAATCATCATTTGCATCATATTGCATTTCAACTCCCAATTTAAACTTCAAATTAAATCAAACTGGAAAATAAAAGTTGTTCAAATCAGAAACTAAAATGTTCATTAAATAGCAAATAATTCAGAGGCAATTATAAAATTGTAACTAGCTTTGTTGAGATTGCATAAGTGGCTCTACCAACATCAAACAGTAGCAAACAGCCACATATAGTAACCTTTTATTTAGTCTAAATTAAATATGAAATTATGTTTTGCCCAAACTAGTTTTTGGAGTTAGGATATAATGCACTGTGATTTATGAACTAGGTCACACTTTTTACAAAATTCATTTAGTGCCCAAACAATTAACAAAACAGAGTTAAATAGGAAACAGAAAAGGAAAAAAGAGAAAAAGAGAAAAGGCCTAAAGCTCTACTGTGCACTTAGGCCTGTTTCTACAGCGCGGCCCAGCCCACTCCGCACCATCCCCCACCTCCCGCACTACTCACTGCCTCGCTATCGAACACCTCGCGCCCGCACGCGCGCGTGCACCGGCCCCCCCTCGCTCGCCGCTCGACAGCGCGTCGCTGCGCGCGCTAGGGATAAGGGCAACCCCCCCCCCCCCCGCGCGACCCCCTGGCATCTCCCTTGCCACTCCCTCACCCTCTCTACCCCTTTCCCCATCGCAGCCGAGCCCCGCTGTCGCCATGCCCGCCATCGCCCACGCATTCCGCGGCCTCCCCGCCACCTGAGACCGCGCCAGGAGCACCGCCTACGTTGACTACGTCGACTACGAGGACGCGCTCGAGCTCGGCGCCCCGCAACGGTCGCATCGCGCCCATCCCCTTCCTCGGATCGCCGCCGCTGCACCGCCTCGACCCACGCCGCCCCGAGCTCCCCTGACTTCCCCGGGCCTTCCCTGCACCGCTGTGAGCCACCCGACCTCTCCTTTCTCCTCCCCGCGCGCCATAGATACCTCCCCCGTGTGCTCAAGCTCCGGCCACTGTCGATCGTCGTCGCAGCCGACACTGCGGGCCGTTTCAACGCCCGCTGTTGTCGCCGTTCAACGCGGTGTGAAGCCCGCGTTCGAATGCGTCCAGTCCCGCACCGAACGAGCCCCCACAGCCCACTTCTCCTCGCGTCACCGAACGCCACCGCTGCCTTGCTCGCCTCCGGCGATGTTCCGACCATCTCCGGCGCCTGCTGAGGGCACCAACGCACGTGCGACGATGGGCCGCGTCGAACGCGCCTAACCCCGTGTCCGGAAACCCACCGTAGCAGAATCCCGCGCCACGCCGGAGCTCGCCGCCGCGTTTTGAGCTCGCCGGAGTTACCCTGGCGCTGGCAGCCGACGTGGCGGCCATGTGGCATTGCCTGTGTCGCTGGCAGCTGGGCCCCGCGGGCCCCCTTTGACCAGTTGACGGGGTCAACCACGCTGACTGGGCTGGCCCCTGTCTATGACATGTGGGTCCCGCTAAATAACTAATTATATAAATAAATAAACTATTAATTAATTAATTAGATAATTAGTATACTAATCCCCCACTGACAGCAGGGCCCACCGTCTAATTAGGTTAACTAAATTAAACTAACTCTGTTTAGTTAGCACTGTCACTGACATGTGAGTCCCACTGGACACACACGTCAGGTTTGACTCTGGTCAGCTGGGTTTGACCTGCTGATGTCATGGTGATGTCATGCTTGTGTCATCATACACTATTCTGGATAATGTTGGGTTAAATGGATTAAATAAATTCATAAAATATTTAAATCTTTAGAAAATCATATAAAATAATCCGTAACTCCGATGAAAATAATTTATATATGAAAGTTGCTCAGAAGTTCGATACGAATCTGAATACGCCCTCCGTATTCCTATGAGATGCCCCTAGCTAGATGAACATGGAACTTTTTGCCTGATTTCAATAAATAAATAGTGCTCAACTTTAATAAAATAAATCCAAATAAATTCCTAAATTAACTAACTCATTTAGTTAGGCAGTAGAACACCTCTGCATAGCACCTAGGCATGTCATACATATTGTTTGCATTTTTGCCGTGAATTTATTATTTCTCTCCCCCTCCTTCTCTCTCGATAGACGCTGAGACCGACGCCGTTGCAGCTGGGTACGACTACACTACAAACGAGCAGCCCGTTGACGACCCCTCTTTCTTGCCAGAGCAACCAGGCAAGCCCCCCCCCTTGAGCATCCAGATATCGCCCATTCCATTTCTCCTGCTTGCATTAGATTTTCCTACTATTAATGTTTGCTCCTATTCTGATGTATAGCCTGCTTTTGTAACCAGTTTATTGTTACCTTACCTGCCTATGTTAAACTGCTTAGTATAGGTTGGTAGTGAGCCATCAGTGACCCCCACCACCTTACCCTTGTTGCCCCTGCTTGATCATCGACGACTCGATCAAGGTGATCGTCGACCAGAGACCGACACATCACTTCACCCCCTTAGTTGTACGACTCTGCATAGTTACTATCGAGTGCCGAGGGTGATACCTCGTAACGCACTCCTGATGAATACTCTGCAGTGTAGCTATTCGGTCGTGGTCATTGAGGGTGATTCCTCCTTCTCCACTTCCAATACGACTCTGTCGTGCAACCCCTTAGTGTGAACCTCGAGGGTGATGCCTCATACGTTCACCCTAATGATTTCATCGAGTGGAATTCACCGAGGGTGATTCCTCAGGTTTCCCCCTTGATGTTATGACCACACGGTTACTTTGACCTTTGTTACAGGTGGGTCGACCCTGATGGGTACCCGCAGGGGATCTATGATGTCGGGTGTGCCGGAAGGGCACTCGAGTGTGATATTGTGGCGGAGCTTCAGAAACTCTGATCGTCTCCGCTGTGGCACCCCGGCTCATAGAACTGGAATGCCAGTGTTCCCAGCCCAGAGACCATTGTCTTCTGGAAACACCTTGGCAACAGAAACATAGCTGACTTTTATTGATAACGAAGAGTACAAGCTTACAAGATCCTCGAGGCCAGAGCACAACAAGTGCTATACAGTATGTACATTATTTATCAAACATGATGGGCCTCGGTATAACTTAGCGATACTACAGCGGAAAGCTAAAGCGTAGCAGAATATGGCAGCAACTCCATCCACAGGGACACTGCTGTGGACACATCCTAGGCATTATAACACGAACCTCCAAGACCTGCGTCTTAGTCTTCTCCTGCATCTGGCATGATACGCCAGGTGAGTACTTTGAATGTACTCGCAAGCACATGACAACCAAATAATGCAGCAAGTAATAGCATGGCAATAAACATGTTGAGTCTTAAATGCTGAGATCACGGTCATCAACTTACTCATATCCGGGTTGCTTTACAACCCACGGAGTACTCCACCTCACTGAGTACTTCCGCACATAAGACAAGTTCTTTCATCAGTATCATTATTATGGTTGATCTCCTACAGAGGTCTGGACGGGCTGCCCAATTCCGTGGACACGGCTATTCGAATAGATTTAACACTCTGCAGAGGTTGTACACTTTACCCACACCACGAAACTCATGGCCTTGTACTCCCATTCGGGTGGACCAACGACGTTCCGACGAAACCTGTCTGACCCGTGACTCTTCCATCGTACCACCGGCCGTCACACTCCCTCTTGGAGTCAAGCCCTGGGTGGCCCCGTGTCCTCAAGACACCTGCCACCGTCGTGGCCAAACTAACTGTCCCAAACGGGGACGCCGGCAAATAACTCAACTGGACTCACAGAGTTATCGTCGTCTACCTGATCAGGGTAGCACGCACGCATAACCCTCCCCCTTTGGAGGTACCGGTGAAAGAGCACGCAGCCAGCCCAAGTCAAGGCTGTCCCATACCGGCAAATGTGGCTGCACGTTTTAACCCGGACAGGTGACTCTCGATCAATCAACTAAGTTTCGTTAAACATTCAGCAGGTTATCAACTCATGTTAACTTAATTGGTCATCTTAGTCATCTATTAATTTACTTGGAATTATTTGGGGTTAAATTTAATATGCAAAATGCATATGAAAATGCAATGCTATGACATGCTTCAAAACATGGTTATCCTGGCTTGCCTTGGTCTGCTGAGTTGTTCAAAAACTCTGGTTCTTCAACTCCAAGGTTTTCACCTTCTGAAAATAATCCAAAAAAAGCAAGGAAATATATCAAACAACACTGTTTAATGTTCCAGAAATTCTATGAGTAAAAGAAAAATGTGAAATTTGGTGAAAAAATAGAGCATTGAGGTGCGGACCCAATGCAAAAAGAATTATTTGGATTGGACCTTTCTGTTAAAAGTTATTAACAGTCAAAGGTCTCTGTTCAACACTGTTTTAATTAAAAATCAAAATTAAAACAACAGAGCAAACAGACTGGGCCGGCCCAAGACCACAGCGCACTGGCCCAGGCCCACGTACCTCTTCGTTTCAAATGAAACAGAGGGGCAAAGGAGGCCGAGGGGGAAAGCGGAGCTGCGGCGGCGATCACCGGTGATCCAGGCAACGGGAGGGGCTGAGGATGGTCGAGATGGGTCGGCCGTCGAGCGGCGGTCCACCCCGTACCCGCAGCGTCACCGGAGGTGAACGGACGGGGTCGTCCCCTTCGTCTCCGGTGGAGCGTGGTTCGGGTGGCCGACGTGCTCGATGAATCCGGCACCAATTGGCTCGGGGAAGAGGTCAGGGAGCACTACGGGAGCTCACTGAGCTTGCTGGTGTTCTTGGTTGGGGCGGAGGTGGGCTAGAACGAGGAGGAGGCAGAGAGGGGCGGGCGGCGGAGCTCCGGTCGAGCTCGAGGCCAGGGGCCTCTATGCTTCGATTGGGGCTTCCAGGAGGAGCTTGGGTGGAGGAGGAGAGGGGTGAGGAACTCTGGGAGGCCGGGGAGGGGCTTTTATAGGCGGGGGAGCCGAGCGGCGATCTCTCCCGAACAATGGCGATGCGGGCCATGGCGACGGCGCTCGTACGCCTCGCTGGCTGGACGCGAGCGGCGATGAGACCGGAGAGGGCAGAGGGAGCATTCAATGCGGAGAGGACGAGGCGGGGAGAAGAGGACGCGCCGCACGTACAGTGTGGTCACGGGCCGAACATTGCGGCGGTGACGCGGCGGTCGGCGAGGGCCTCTCCGGCACAGGTGAGGTGACCTGAGGGGCTACGCGGCAGCCAGGGACCTAGTCGGCACGCGTGGACAAGCCATAGTGGCGAGGGAGCAGAGGGATGCGATGGCTTGGGCACGGGTGCTGCGCAGCGCGCGGCGACAGCCATGCCAGGCCCGTGCTCACCACGCCATCTTGCGCTCCACGGCCACGTTGCCCTGGCGACCTTGTCTGGCGTGTTGACCATGGTCCATTCACATCACCTGAGGCTCTGGTTTGGCTTGAAGTGGTCTGTGCTGAGAGGTTTCATCAACAACAGTTTCTGACAGAAACATGGAGGGGCTTCTGGAGCTTAGGAGAAGATGAGGGGGAGCCAATGAGCTTGTCTGGTGTGATCCTGGTCGAATGATCTACAAGCTGACCAAGTTTGAGCTCATTTGGTTGAAGTTTGAGGGTAACTCATGTGAAATGCACAAAACTGGCCTGAATCTGCAAATGGAAGTACTGATCAAAAGATAATTCTTGGAGAGCTGAAAATTTGTGGAGAGTGCTCATTTGGTGTTGTCTCATTGCTGTAAAAATTTGGTAGCAATTGGACAAACCAAAAATGCACTTCCTTCACAATGGCTGGTTCTGGACAGAGAGGAAAATGGATTTTTAAGCAAAATATTTGAACATGACCAAGGAATGTTTTGGAAGATTTGGTGGAGATATGGTCCGAGGAATTTTTCGAAATTAATTGAGAAGTTTAGGAGCATCTAAACTATAGGTTGCTTCACAACCTATGCCAATGCCCTAATTTCCCAATTAACAGGAAAGAGCTTTTGAAAATGATTTGAATGGAAATTTGAGTACTTGAGGTTCCTGGCAGAACATTTGCAAGATGATGAGGCTAGGAACCACTTGGCAAAGATTCAAAAATGACCAAGTCCATGTGAAAGAATTTGAAATCCATTCAAATTCAAATAAAGTCAAGTCAAATTTTGAAAAGAAAAAGTTGGCAAAAATCAGGGTGTCACATCCGCGTGTTACTAAATCAGCCTATCGGATTTGGGTATTGTATCTGAGTGGGTCGACGTGCCCTATACGCACTACCACCACGCGGGATTATGGTTTATGGGGCCCTCTACGTCGTACGTTTCTCCCGAAAGCTCTTCAGATGTCACGGTTCACCGTGCGGGCTGATTGTCGGGAATGGGCTGGATACTTCACTGACGAGTTCAGTGTCGCGCCTGCACCCCGGCCAGTCTCGCAACGCGCAGGGTGCCCAGGGCAATGGCCCAAGACCTCTGGGTGCATAGGTTAGTCCGGCATGCTGACCTCTCCGCTGAGCCTAGGTAGGGCGCTACTTCGTGTCGATCTCCCGAGGACGGGCATTACCCAGCAAGTGTGTCTGACCAGAGGTGATCGAGCGTGTTGGGTAATAGTAGTGCACCCCTGCAGGGAAGAATAATCTATCGATAGCCGGTCCTATGGTAAAGGACGCTCAGTTTGTATATCCCGATCTACTACTTGAACTGGATACTTGTACTCAGATGAAGCTTCGGGATCGCTTTCTCGCAGGGAGTCGAGGAAGGATCTCTAGGCTTTGCTTCAACATGTTTGCTTAATAAAATGCTATTCTACTCTCTTCTATTGCTGCAAGATGGTGGCTCATGAAGATGTTTGAAGATGCTAGTCTTCAATAGGACTAGGCCTTCTCTCTATTCAGGCATTTCTGCAGCCCAGTCCACATATACAACCTTTCCCCTTTGATAATGTTGCATATGTAGTGTAGATCCTTGCTTGCTGAGTACTTCGGACGAGTACTCACGGTTGATTTGTTACTTCTTTTTCCCCATACCCCACTTTGATGATACATCAGACGATGGAGCCCAGGAGCCAGATGCCACTGCAAGAGCTTACTACCAGATGGGTCCAGACGGCGTGCACTACTGGATCGAGCCAGCCGACCAGGAGTAGGATCGGAGGCTCCCAGGCAGGAGGCCTACGCCTTTCGATCTAGAGTCATTGTTTGTGCTAGCCTTCTTAAGGCAAAACTTGTCTAACTATGTCTGTACTCAGATATTATTTGTATGACTGACTTATGAATTCGGATCCGCGTGATCCCTGGTCTGTAATATTGTGGATCTCCATTTATTTGTGTTAGAGTTGTGTTGTGATATCTTCACGTGAGTCCCTGTGCTTGATCGTGCATGTTTGCGTGTATGATTAGTGCACGATTGAGTCAGGGGCGTCACACTAATAGACCAATACGGAGGTAGTAGCACACGGGCGCTCTCTATGCAGCGTCGCAACTGCCGACCGGCTTGTAGACGACCATTCCCTGCATGTTCAACTGCTCAATGCGTGTTGTTGCTCGCGGTTGAGGCAGCCGCGACGCGCTTTGCTCGCGTCCCGCCACGCGCGCTATGCTCTCATGTCCCTCTCGGCGCTCTGCCCTCGTCCCTCCACGCGCGCTGCCAGTGTTTGGGGCCGGCGCACGATCACGTACGTTCGTGGTGCCATTATACATGCGGTTGTGCCGGGCGCGGCGCCACGATGCAGTTACCCGCTGCAAAAACTGCCATGCGGACGCGCCGGGAATCCAGGCCGCCCGGCCCCCATTTATTCCTGCGTCCATTTACCTTTATCTCTCGCGCCACATGACACAATAAGCACACCCACAGCGACACATACAGAGAGGACATCCAGCGGTTCCAATGGTGCTCCCCGTGGCTCCAATGGCGCTCTCCCAGTGGCCGACGACGACAACGGGGGGTAGTTCACCACGCATCACGTAGTGGACACCCACGTGAGGTGGAAGGACCTCTCGGTGGTCAACATGAACGAGCCGGTCTTGGTGGAGAGCTCCATCCAAACTATGGAGCAGTTGCTTGCTGAGGACAAGTACCAAGTGGTCGATTTCGACCTCGAGTTCACCAGCGGTCGTGCCGGGCACGATCAGAAGGTTGTCGTCGCCCAGTTGTGCGTGCGACATGACGTCCTCGTTTACCACTACCACCTGGCCACAAGGCCTTGCGAGTGTTTCTACAGTTTTATCAATAGCTCCGACTACAGTTTCGCTACGGTGGACACCACCAACGATCTAAAAGCGCTCAAGGTTTCGAGCTTGACCTACCAGAATCTTGTCAACATCCATGACCACTACAAGGTCTGGGCAGCGACAACAACAAACAGAACTCCCTGGTTTACCTCGCCTCAGCCATCATTGACCCCTACTACATGAAGATGAAGGATGAGAGCAAGAAGGACAAGAACGCCTGGCATAGTGCCTGGCATCAGAGACTGGATGAAGAACACGTCAAGTACGCGGCCAAGGACACGTACACAAGCTACGAGATGTATAGGCGGATCGTTAACATGAGGAAGTGTCTTCTTCCTGCCCCAGACAAGGGATCGAGCCACAAAGCAGTGGCGGGAGCGTCACAAGAAGTAGATGACTAGATGATCGTTTCTCATAGTTTAGAATGCATGCAATTGTTTATTGAGGTGTGTGCGAATGATCTGTATAGTCACTTATGTAATTGGATGTTTATTTCAGTTATATATATGTTATTCTTCTGTAGACAAAGCAAATCACACGTCTTATTAGCAGCAATCGTCTGTGTTATTATTGGTCTTCGCACACATTTCTGATTACGGACCTGTTTGCCACGTATCACACACATCTTGTTCAGTTGAACTGTTTCTGTTGTCTTGGCTCATCACAAACAGTTCATCCGAGTGAATTGTATGCCCTCCATCGCACGCACACCTTTATCTGGCTGACCGTTTCTATTGTGTTGCCTAATCACACACAGTTCATCCTAGTGAACTGTATGTCGTATATCGCACACACCCTCATATGGCTGCCTGTTTCTGTTGTCCTGCCTCATCGCAAACAGATCTGCTGATTTAATCGTATGCCACGCATCGCACACGCAACTCTAATATGAATCGTGTTAGATGTCTCCGCCATCGCAAAAATTTTGTATCTTTTTTGACGATTTTATTACATCACCGTTTGTGATTAATGCATCACACACAGTTTCATCGAAGGGTCTCTGATTAGACTGTCGCATTTGGACCAACCTGCAGTAGTGTACTTTCCGTACATGTTTTGAAGAATGTAAATAAGCCATCAATGGAAATAAGATGTTAACTATTTTTAAATAAACCTTATAAATTACTTAATAAATATGTTTGAGAAACTCACATAGAGGTAGAAGTGGAAGCGTATCAACATTGACCCAAATGTCGATATTATCTTTGTCGATGTCATCTTCAGGATCACCAAGATCGAAGGTGATATGCATACCATCCTGAAAACCATACGCCTTGCACAGTGCTTCTCAATTCGAGCAACCAAAATGGGAGTAGCTCTCCGTATTGTATAGCTTTACGGCAAAAGCATAACCATGATGGGTCCTGAGGTGAACTCTCTTTGTCTCCATATTCTCATGATCTTTCAAATCTAGCTTCTCCAAGACATAATGTCTTGCATGGCAGGGGATTCACTAGTCGAATTGTAAAAGACAGAAATTACACGTTGAAGAAGCAGTAGTCATGCTTAATTACGAAAAAAGACTTGTCGTCGTTGCGTACAGTTTCAACATCGAAGGTCTCATCGAGCTTAATACTGAAGCGTCGACCGTCTTCCAGGTGAGGCATGTCGCACAGACCCCAGTCTTCGCCGCAGTAATCGCACTCAAGGATCCTATCGTCGTTGTCAGACATTTCCTATGTTCATAATTCAAAGATTAAACTTCTAAAATTCAATATATATACTACAAAAACTAAATTAGATCATTATTTATTCATCACGGGTTGACTATCGGTCTGTCGGGTCTTTTCTTGAAAACTCTCAGCTCACGTGGTGTATATATTCGACTGTCGGTGATGGTCGCTCCTCCCTTCGTTCCCGAGTGCATTACACCAAAATGTCTAGCACACGGGAACGAAGGAGAAGCGACCCCCACGACAACAGTCGGGATTCTTCTTCCTCTCTGATATTTGCGACCGTCGATGATGGAAGCTCCTACTTTCATTTGAAAGTGCATTACACCAAAATGTCTAGCACCTTCAAATGAAAAAGAAGCTCCCCTCACAACAACAGTCTGGATTCTTCTTCTCTCATATATGGTGGAAACTCTCCCTCACTGTTTTTTTTACTGTCATGTATGTAGCCCCGACAGACTTAAAGTCAACCTGAAATGTTGTTTAAATATCTTTCCGTCAAATCCAAGGCACTCGATATTTCCTACATTCTAGCATAAGCCATGCTAAAAATCACGGAAAAATCCGGCATGACCTTTGCTAAAAAGGACATATCGAGCACCTGAAATTTGCCGGAATGGAAATTAATCAACACTCTGGCAAAACATAGGCCACTCGGAGGTGTTCTCTGCATTGATAATGAAACAGAAGTGCATATAACATGGAGTAGCCTCACGAATACTTTCTAAAAAAACTAGCTTCATCGCATTGTCAAAGCTACTCATCTACTACTCTACTACATCTATGAAAACATCCACATCATCATCGACATCAACAACATGGGGATTTGGCTGGTCTCACCTTGAGGTCGAAGGGGGTCGGTGACGGGGACGACGGCGGGGATGATGCAGGGGCTCCTTGATTTCTGCAAAAACAAAATATAAACAACAACATTATTATTTTAGGAATTAGTGAAACCCTATAAGCTATCAACTAAACATTATTATGCTGATTCAAAAGATCTACATTTACTAAAAATTTGTATTACTAGTTTTTTTTTACTAAAAATTTGTATTATCAAAAATACCCTAGTTCTAACCCTAACAGTTATCCATCCATCTATCTATCCAAAGCATTACTAAAAAACCTAGTTTAATCCATCTGGCTATCCATCTATCTATCCAAGCATTAAAAAATAAACCTAATTTCATCCACCCATTTATCTATAAGCTTTCTACTAGTAGTGGGTTCATATATATATATATATATATATGAACACCTAGGGTTACATATATCTACATTCTATTGTACTCAAAAAACCTATTTAGTGCTCCAATGATGAAATGGGCTCAAATATATGAACACCTATGGTTCATATATATGAACACCTATGGTTCATATATATGAACAAAATTAGTTAAAAAATCTGAACATATTCCATTTGCTAATTCATCCAACACATTCAGAGATACCTAGCTTTTGGGTGAATTGAGAGGAGAAGGAGGTACTCACGGTAGGCAGCCCGGGGCCGAGAAGGGGATGGAGAGGCAGGCGCGGGGGAGGGCGGCCGCGCGTGAGGGAGGGCTGGCGCCAGGGCGTGCAGCCATAGTGCGAGGGAGGGCCAGCGCGGGGAGGGTAGCCGCGTGTGGGGAGGGCCGGCGTGGGGAGGGCGGCCGGAGCAGCGCGGGGGCGGGCCGATGAGGGTGGGAGAGAGAGTGCAGATGGAGAGTGAGGAGGCAGACTGAGAGGTCAGGCGGGAGGACGATGATAACATGGGCTTAGTAGTAGCATGGGTCTCGGCCCAACGCTACTTCTAAAATCATTAGTTGTAGCGTCGGCCCGAGACAAGCGCTACTGCTAAGTGGGGACGGCAGTTGGGCCCGGGCTGGCCATAATAGCAGCGCGGTTCAAAAGCACGCGCTACTGCTAACGTGTTTACCATTAGCGTGGGTCCTTCACAAGCGTTGCTGCTATGGCCAGTCCGTGGGCCACGACGACATCATCGTGTGGGACCACTTAGCAATAGCGCTGGTCCGCGGGCCGGCGCTACTGCTAACCCCCTACTTGTAGCGCCTGACAGTAGCATGCGGTACTAATAAGTAGCAGTACCGCCTCTCTATAACCGGCGCTACTGATAAGACTCCGTGTATAAGGTTTTCCCTGGTAGTGCTCGCCGGACATGATCCCTAACTTCCGCCTTTCGGAACACATATCTCTACCTCTTGGAACCCTTGATCTCGCCACCATGCCTCAGCTTTCTTGTAGCCCTACGGAGGTTTGTTTTGATGACAAGCGTAGTACTTGCGACCAATCTAAAGGACATGGGCCCAAAGGACTTGTTGTCAGGGGAATCTATAGGCCACCATCCCACAACTCTGTGATATGGCTCCATATACACACAACAGAAATCACATGACTAGGGAATACACTGCATGGCTGACAACGTAGTGGGTAGGTTGATTGGACATCACCCTAGATGGACGACAAAGGTTCAAGTTGTGCACACAATCAGTTAGGAAAAATTCACATCCCTCGCATAAGTGACATGCAATTATTTGTAAACTAGATAACGCCCTGCAGATTGTTGTGGATTTTTTTATCAATGAATTTATCAAAAATAAAATTAGAATATATTAGAATAGTACTGTATCACATCACATTCAACCTAACCTCACATTAGAGACCGAGATATTTAACCGAGGGGGCCAATGCCCCCCACCCCAAGCCTCTTAAAAAATGTTGTCTTAAATTTGCTATGGCAATTGTAGAGAAACAAAAATCTTAGTTTTGCCATGTGAGTAGTACACATGGTGGCAATCTAGAAAAAACATAGAGCGAATATGGCTATTCCTAACTGGTTGCGCGCACAACACGAGGTTGTTGTCGCTGAATCATGAGGATCAGAGCGAGCCTGCCCCACATGGCCCCACCAGAATATGGCTATTCTAGTTTTCTCGGCACCATACAGAATGAATACAGTCACATCATATCGGGCAGCCAACCTACGCCTGCACCTAGCGCGTACTCGCCTACGGGGCCATGTCTCATAGCCCGTGACCCAGCTGCCCCATCACCCCAGTGGGACACAATTCAAAATCTGAATCACCTTAGGCAGATGCAGCCTCATCGCCGCGAACCACCATGACCCCATCCCCGCACAACCGCGACCAGATTTGCAGATATTTAATTGAGTGGGCCAATGCCCCCCTCCCCATGTTTGAGAAGAACTTATTTATGGGAGGGCTTAGATGGGAACTTTTTTTAGTCGTTTTACATTTTTTCCGCATACCAGGTCTTCTCGCCTCCACTGTTCTAGACCACGCCGTTTCCACCTTCTCCCGTGGTTGACAGTTGCATATTTCTTCAAGGACTAGCTAGTTCTGAAAATCGGTGGGCTCCTATTGGCCACCATCATCGTCGTCATGGTCCTCCTTTGGGCATTGTTCAAATTTATCGCATGGAGGGTGTCGTGGGTTTAACACGGCAGATGCCCTTGTAAAAGGACTTAGGTGTGGAGCCATCACAATGTAGGTTAGCTTGAAGGGGTTGAGCGGGACGAGAGACAAGAGTTTACCCAGGTTCGGCCCCTCACATCGAGGTAAAAGCCTACATCCTACTTTGAGTTGTATTGATTGGGTATCGATTACAAGGGAGCGGAATTGCTTAACCTAGCTCTTGATCAATTGCCTCTTTTGTTTACCCGCCGCAGGGGCTCGCCTTTATATACACTGGTCGAGGCCCTGGGCTTTCAAGAGTTCGGGTCAGGTCATAATATGTGACCGTCCCTGATTCTAATTCACCTTGCCTTACTAGACAAGTCATCGTCAGGCGGCTTACATGGGCTGGGTCTCGCGCCATCTTCTGGGCCTGGGCCTCCGGCGGCTCACCACGTAAGTCGCCCTCCGGGTTCCATATCTAATCTCTTGAGCCTACTTAGGCCTTATCTCTAAGTCGCCAATAGTGTGACCCAGCCCCTCCTGGGCGGGTTACACCGCGGGGTTATATCCCCAACATTAGGCCCCAGATTGATTTGAACTTGTTCATGTCAATCTTCATTCTCTAGTTGGCGAGTCTTCTTTGGATTGCTTCCAATACTTAACCTTGAACGAAACCTTATAACCCGCCATGACATCATGTGAAATAAATCCAGAAAAAACTGATGACATCATAATGGATCTTTTTGCATTAACTAGCCGTCCGAGAATCGAGGTGCCTCCTCTGTTAAGATAATTATAATGCCTCCTGGATCTTCAGGCCTGCCATTCACTGTTTCACTTTTTCCTTATAAATAGGGACGGGGGGCCTGTCATTTCACCTTTTACCCCCGTCTCCTCCTCTTCTTCTTCCTCGCGCCGTTCATCGCGACCGGAGCTCCGCCACCCCAGCTGAGCTTCTACAGCAACTCCATCCAGGCCGCTGCATCAACCTGTTGTGACCAGAAATCGGCGGTGCTTGTCCGCTCCTCCTCAACTCCACCAGGTACCCCTTTCCCCTTTTCTCAGATCCACATTAGGGTACTCAAGTTCATGAGGTTCATCGGCGTTCCTCGTAGTTCATCTTGCTTCTCTGGCTAGGACGTGTATTTTGATCCAAAACAAAATAGGAATAAATGCAGAGATGGTTTAACCTTCACCTCATATCTTGTATAGATTGCTTTGTCTTCAGAATGATACACAGCCCACTAGTCCTTCCACTGCCACCCCTTTTAGGTGTAGAAATTATTTTCTTTTTGAGTCATTTGTAGATCCAAAAACATAGTTGTGATCTTGTGAAAACTGTTTGTCCCTTACTTAGCAAAATTCCAACAAGGTTAGATCTGTTCGGGTGACTCAATAATAAATTTGTAACCCGCCAACACCTGGCCAGCTTTAACAATGAACTCGTAACCCGCCAACATCTGGCCGGCTTAATAATGAATTTGTAATCCTCTTAATCAAGGTTGTTTATAACTTTTTCCATGATTCACCACAATGATTAGTCTTATAACCATAACCGGCTTCCCGCGGCTGAAAATATTCACTCCTTGGTTGCAGCTTTTAAACTCGCCAATCATGACTAAAGCTCCCACCTCCTGTGACTGGATCGTCTCCAAAGTCACAGAGAGCACACTCAATGATTTTGTGACCATGGGGGTTTACCCGCCAACAAAACCATCCACTGGCGGGTTCTAGGCTCCGAAGTTCCCCCTCAGCCCCAAGAGGGTGAAGTTGTCATTTTCACAGACCACCTCCAGCATGGCTTCTCACCGCCTGGGTCTAAATTCTTCCGGGATGTTCTGCATTTCTATAATCTTCACCCACAAGATATTGGCCCCAATCCTGTCTCCAACATATGCAATTTTCAAGTGTTCTGTGAAGTGTACCTTGGGGAAGAACCCTCTGTTGATCTGTTCAGGGACTATTTTTATATCAACCGCCAGACTGAGATGTCAGATGGACCCAGCCTTTAACTTGGAGGTGTTTCCATTCAGAGGTGGAGAGACGTTACTTTTCCTTTAGCTGCATTGCCCAGTCACCCCAAGGACTGGAACTTTACCTGGTTCTACTGTAAAGACACCTCCCCAGCTGGAGAGAACCCCTTGCCGGGTTTCCGTCCCTTCTGGCTCACCACCACCGGCCAGCTTCCAGGCCGTTTGACTGTTGCAGAGCGCGCTCCTTTTGCCCCCACTTTTTCAAAAATAAGAGCCTTGATTGCTAATGGATTAACTGGAGTCGGTCTAGTCTGATGCTGGGTCGCATGGAGGATTTTACCATTGAGCCGGCGCCCTGGCCTAATGTGCCAATACACTGGTGACCCAAAGGACTCACAATGTTTCAACTCACACTACAAAAAAATACACTTCCGTGATGATACGTGTTTGTCACAGTAGGTCACGTTTTCTGTCATGCATGTACATCCATGACGATTTTATGACAGAATCAAGATAGTCATACCTGTGCTGTCATAGAAGTGTTCCATGACATTACCAAAATTATCATCACGGAAGTGTCCACTTCCATGATGATAAATGCCGCGTCATGGAAGTGCTTTCTTCAAGGGTAACCGACACGTGGCATCCACCGTAACGGCTCACCGTTAAGCTATCGCGTTCCGGTTTGGATCCGATAACCCGTTAACAGCCCCGACCAATGGGGATTTTCCACGTGTAAAATTCTCATTCGCCGGAGGATCCACATGTCGGCTCAGTGTTGGGACAGATGTCATCCACTCATTGTACGGGAGGCGCCTATGATACGTTGGCACGTGGCAAGGCCCAACAGTGGGCCATTTAGGTGAAAGAGGCCGGCCCAGTCAAAATTAGCAGGCCGGCCCATATAGGGCCTACTTGTGTCTGGTCCATTTAAGCCCACGGCCCATACGAGATGTGCCAATTCGGCCCATCAATGGCCCATTAACTATTTGACACCATTGCAGCCCATCGTCAGTTCGAGCCCATTAACAACCCGCTACATATTTGGGCTCAATATCGGCCCCATGTGGTTTCGGCCTGTTAACAGCCCATTCAAGGGATGGGCCAATTTTCAGGATGTACGTCTTTCAGCCTTTTAGCGACCCATTTAAGTGTTGGGCCAATTAGTTGGGCCATTTGCAGTCAGACCTGAGTTTTGGCCTCTTAACGGCCCATGCTCTTCATGACCAATACCAGCCCGGTTTCTCTTTTGGCCTGCTAAAGGCCCACAACAAAGTTGGGCCATATAAAGTCCGACCTGACTTTTGGCCTCTTAGCGGCCCGTGCTCTTCATGGTCCAGTATGAGCCCGCTGTCTCTTTCGGCCTGCTAAAGGCCCAAAATACAGTTGGGCCATATATAGTCCGACCTTAGTATCGGCCTGTTAACGGCCCGTGAAGTCGAATGGGCCCACTTATTACCCGCTTCGATGTCGGCCTGTTAACGACCCGGGAGGTAACAGGGCCGAGCATTAACTGTTGGCTCGTTTCAATTATAGCAGCCGAATAGTGCTTTCGGCCTGGTTACGGCCCATTAACTTAATGGGCCCGCTAAAGTTTGAACATGTCAGTAGGCCCAATTTGATAACGTCGATTCCGGCCCAGCTATAATTTGAGCCCATTACGACGAGAAATTATGGACAGGACAAAAACCGATCAATCAAAGGCCTATGAGAATTTTGGCCCATGCGAGCCCATTAGGGAAGCCCATTAAGGGCAGTGGGCCGCTTCCTCCATATAGGGCCCACGACTGTTCGTGCTAACTAATAATTTCACTGCTTTTTTGCCTTCCTAGCGACCAGTTAGCTGGAATGCAAGGTGCGCTAAGCAAACGTATGGCATACAAGGAAAAACGTTGCACATCCAGCATATATTACAGGAAATTACATGCACTGGGCAATCAAAGATTGATGCCAGTGCAAATAAATGAGCAGAACTTAACGATCTACAACCTCAGAATCTGCAACCTCAGCACGGATGACGCCCATAAGCATGTGAGCAAGTTCTTCCTTCTCTGCTACACTGTCTCTGAAAACATTGATCACTTCTTGTTGCGCAAGAATGTGCACCTCAGGTTCCTCCACGATTTCCATGATTGCTTCAGCCAGTAATTCGTTCACAAACATACATTTTTTCTGTTGGATTCGAGACAGAGGAAACTCAACAGATTCATATGGTGATTTTGGCAGGCTTGTATTATTGATAGTGGAGAATGTCTTGACCACTGCATCATAACATAAATTAGGAGGGTTACCGAACAGATTAATTAAGAGTTATTGCCATATTACCTGGCCTAGATTTATTGGAAAGAAACAATGGGGTTGCCTTGCTGTTTTCAGAGTTTGTCTTCTTATCTTCAGCAGCCTGCACCAAATTAACACACTAGCATTGCTATCATTGGCCAGGTCAGATAATAGGAAAGCAACATTGACACAACGAACGTTTGGGCAACCAGACCACACCAGCCTACACCAAATTAACACAATATGGCATAGCTATCATCAGCCAGGTAAGGTAATAGGAAAGCAACATTGACACAATGAATGATTGGGCAACCAGAACATCACTACAATTTAGTAATGTGCATGATATGAGATAGTACACTCATGCAGCTCAGTATGCAAAACTACCAGGCAGTTTTCCTTACAAAAATCAACATTGTCGCCTTTAATTATACATTTTGCTACAAGTAAATTTAGATCAGATAAAGGTTGGATTCACGCCGATTAACAAAATACATGCTGATGTAAAAATTTAGTGATATACAACAGGTACTTACATCAGCATTGGAGCACAGAGAATTCCTGCAAGATATTTTCCTCGAATACGATCCCAGTTTAGAAAGTCTTCTATCCTTTAAGCTTATTTTCTAAAAGAGAGATGGGTAAGAAACATGTAGAAAATATGATCTGAATGCTATAAAATTTCATGATGTGAGGATACGCACACACTTTTTAGAATGGAGTTGAAATATTTTTGCTAGACTGGAGCGGACTAGTTCTTTGGCCACTTGAATCTGCTTATTATCAGTAGGAGTTGGGTTTCTCTATGCTGGAGAAGTATCTACGGACACTGGAGTTGGTTTACTATCTCCTGGCATTTGGATCTTTTGCAAAGACCTTGTTTGTAACCCTTCAGATTCTAACATAGCCGTCTTCCCCTTGCATGCCTTATATGGAAGAATGGTGCTTCAGTTATAAAACATGCTATGGCAGAGAGATGGAATAGGTACTGAAGAATAGAAAGACATGACATTTTGACATGTATTCCCTCCATCCGAAAATAAATGGATGTGTCTAGGCGTATTTCAGTTCTAGATACATCCATTTTTATCCATTTCTGCGACATGTAATCTGGACGGGGGGAGTATGATGTAAGAGCTAGGGATACGACAGGACAACATAGTAAAAAAAACTAGCTGAATGTAAAACTGTATGATAGCGGAATACATACAGAAAAACACTAAGGCAACATATGCGTGTATGATTGGGAAACTAAGATGGCATTGCAAGAGACCACTAGAACAACACTTCAATGTAAAAAAACATGGTATGGTAGACAGATGAAGTACATACTGATGAATAACAATGCATAAGATATTCAGAAGCATGATGTCCAAACTAAGCAGATGGCATTGCGACAGAGTAGAATGACATTACTTGAATTTGAAAACATGTTATCATGAATGGAATAGGTACTAAAAAACAGGAAGGCATGACATATTTACATGCATGATCAGCAGGCTAAGCACATGGCATTGCAACAGAGTAGATGCACTCCAGGACATTATATGCATGATGTACCCATATCACAGGCCAAGTTAGAGCAAGGACCTTGTGGGGTGAATAGGATTCGTCATCTTTCTGCAAGTCTTCTGAAGAACTGCCTTTACATGTTCCATCATATTGGGTATCATTGACGTCAAGTTTGTTGGCTGTTACATTGCTCCGTGAGGTTCTTGTGGATATATCAGTGTGTGCAATTATATCTGACATGCATGGAAGACAACTAGTAGTTAGATTTATGTAGCGAGTGCCTGTAGGAGACGACATAAATAGTAGGACTGGGCTTAACTAGCAGCAACAGGTCTCAAAAACTAAAGGGAGAACACAGATGAAAGCTACAGAATATGTATCGTTTGTACTCGAGATTAACTAGATGGCACACAAAAGTATTAAAGAACAACATAGGTAATACTAGAAGTGGTATAATCACCAGCCTGTGGGATAACATTGGCTGATGGATGATAACTATGGAACAGCGTTACCTAAAGACCAAGTCTCTTATCTGAACTATGCAACAGCGTTACCTAAAGAACAAGTCTCTTATCTGAACTATGCAACATCGTTAACTCCTGAAAAAGACTCTTAAGAGATCAGCATGAATATACAGTGAAATGTGATAATCTATTTTCCATGCTTAGATGAATAACAAAGCCATAAATGTTGCACACAAGTAAGATGAGGGTACAACCTATCTGGCCGCCATCCATAGGAGTGAGCATCATGTGCTGACTTATTGATGGCCCTGCAGTTGTTGTGGCTGTCCATGTCGGGCACGCACATTCGATGCAGGGAACTATTGAGTGGGGACTATAGCTCCCTTCTGGTGTATGCTTCCCTTGTTGGAGCAGCTGCGGTGAGAAGGAAGACGGTGTGGCTGAAGATGTAGAAAACGCAAAATGTTAAGAACGACACATATCTCTGATCTGAAGAAATACCCTAAGAGATCAACAGTAAGGTACGAGAGTGGTCACACGTCTGTTGACTAAAAACTAAATTGGGGTCACACGATTTTATTTTATTTTGGTACTGTCCGATCTACGCCGGATGGCTTGATGGCCGTCTTGTGCCTCCCGGCTGACACTGTTCAGAATCTTCCCAGAAGAGCCAGCGACCACCGGCAGAGCAGCCTGCCTCCGCCGTCCCTGGCCGCGAGAGCTCCGACCAAAACCCCGCTCCCCGCCCCACCGCACTGCCGTGGTTGCGCCGCCCCTGTCTAATCCACAAAGACTCGCTGTCATCCAGATCTGGCGGCGGCAGTACCTTCAACCCACGTAACTCTAAGATAGCCACCTAAGCGCTGCTTCCGCGGCGAACTTGCGCCCCTGCACCCTTATGTTAGACACCAACCAACCGGCAACCTAGGAGCTCCGCCGCCTCGAGGGGTGCTGCTTCCCATTGGGAATCGATTGGCCCAGAATAAAAATTCAGATAGCTGACGCCTAAAGAAAGTGATTTAAGATGAGTGTACGACCTATCTTGCGGCCCAGTGAAGTAGGCAGCTCCAGCTGCCGAGTCGGTGAGGCCAGCGCGATTGCGGTGGCTACCGGTGGCAGGAAAGCAGAGATGTCGCGACGGTCGACGGCTACGGGGAAGCAGCGCCGGGGCCCTGGACGCATCCGAAGTTGGAGCCGCTCCGGCGCCGTGCACAAGGGCGAGGGTGAATCGGCTCCAGTACGGTTCGCACGGCCGTCGTCGAGGCAGCTCTGGCAGCACGGAGTAAGAGGCCCATGGCCCAGTGCACGACGGCAAACGGACAGCATCTCCGGCATTGGGGAGGAGGGCGGCGGTGAATTTGGTGCGGTGGGGGCGCCATGGAGGAGGGGCTGAGGTTTCACGGCTGGGGAGAAGGGAGCTTCCGGGGAGAAGGTGATTTGGTGCCCACGATGTATGAATGGGGAATTGGGAGGGGGAACCATGTTTTACGAACGCATTTGTCTAAAATGTGGGGGGAGTTACAGTTCTACCCCTGCCTTTAGGCTTTTGGGCTTGGGTCTGTGTACTGAGGGTCAGGGATAGTAGAGTAACTTTGCTTCTCCCAAATAGTGGGCGCGAGCGATTTCGGGCGTGTTTTGATGTAGTCGGCGCGAGCGATTTCGGGCGAGGAGGGCGTGTTTTGAAATAGTCGGCGTGAGCGATTTCGGGCGAGGAGGGCGTGTTTTGAAATAGTCGGCGCGAGCGATTTCGGGCGAGGAGAGGGTGTTTTGCCGCCCATGGTTTATGAATTATTTGGCACCTGTCATTTTGGCCGAGGAGAAGGCGCGCTTGGATGAAGTTACGAACCTACCCTCGATGTACAACGGGCCAATTGATGTGTGTCCCACATAGGCCGGTAATTTCGCGTGTCCCATTTATTTGCTCGGGCGAATTCCACCGAGCAAAGGGTGTTTAGCGGTTCATTCAAATTTTGGGAGAACGAGCATCCACGTCTACCTTACCAAGTCGATTCAAATCAAATTTCAAAATAGTAGCTTGCCACTTCTTTTTTAGATGGTGAGATGATGCTCGGGACTAATGTGTTTTTACATGCTCGTTGCTAACGATTTACTATATGACAAATAGTTGACCCACTCAAAAATGGGAATCAAACCCAAAATGAAATATCTCAATTCAATGAAATAGCTCGTTCACCAGGTCAAAATAGTGAACAAAATCCAAAATTGAACACCTCAATTGAGTAGCATGTTGTACTGTATTATAGTACTCCATGAACATGTTGAAAGTCAAATTAATGAACTTGTTTGATACGCATATCTCCGTTCATGTGTGGATTGCAGACAACATGTTCTCCAATAAAAATATTTGAATGCAATTTTATATCGAAACATGGTTTATATCAGTCTTTGATGCATAAACGCGACCTCTCCCTCTCCCGGACTCATGTTCTCTCTCTCACCGACAATCTTCAATTCTATCGCATGCATCCAAACACAAACCTTGTCGGTCCCTCTCCCTCTCTCTCTATCTCTCTCTGTGTGGGGGGGGAGAGGGGTCTTTCTAGTTCGCATGCACACTCCATGTATAGGTCTCTCTGGCACACTATGTATGATTCTCTAGTCCAAGCTAAATATCTTGGGTGCACTCACCGTACGCACACAAATTCCCTAGCTCGTTGCCCGTAACTCTCTCACGCACCACTCTGCCGTCTCGGAGCTCTTCCCTCTCTCTCTCAAACTCTCCATCTCCCAGGGTCACACATACACATGCATAACTCACTCGCACTCTATAGACCCATCTAAAACTCTCTCTCTCTCTCTCTCCCTCGTTCTCTCTCCATCTCACATGCACACACACACAATCTCACGCCTAGCTAAGTATGATTGTCTCTCACTCAATTGTAGGCACACGCAGTCCCCCCTATGTATATGACTAATACTTAAGTCTCCATCACAAACATGTGCATTGTATCTTTCCCTCACTTGGTCTATCTCGATTTCTCTCGGGGCATCTTTCTATCGCACACACACTTCGTCCCTCGATCTCCCACCCATATAGTCCCCTCACAATCTCGAGGGGATCTCTCTATCACAAACACACCCTCTATCCCTCCCCATGCGTCCATCTTCTCCATGCATCCCTCTCGACCTTTGTCCCTTGTTGGCCAGACCTCTATTGGACATGTGCTATAGGGGTGTCTCTCTCCGTTGCAAACAATCACGCACTAGCTATCTTTGTGTATCTCCTCACCTCGCTTTTCTATCTCGGAGATGCATGCGTGATATCTTTGCATAAGAAATGAACACACACTCTCTCTCTATTTTACCGTTTGTTGTCCCTCTCTCTTTCACACACACTCTTTTTGCACACTCACTCATTCTGCTTCACACGCACTTGATCTCTCTCGACTTAGGCACTCTCTTCGGTCCATAGCATATAGATTTATTAAGAAGTCAAACATCACAAAGTTTGACCATGTACATGGAGAAAAACATTTACATCTAGAACGACAAACATATATCATTAGATTCATCATGAGATGTAGTTTCGTATGATGTATCTTTGGTATTGTAGATATAAATAATATTTGTGTAAACCTGGTCAAAGTTTCCAAAGTTTGACTTCTAAAAAATTTATATGCACTGCATTATCGAACGGATGGAGTATCTCTTTCCCCTCTCAGTTATCTGACGCACCACTCAGCCGTATCAGGGCTCCTCTATCTCTCTCAAACTTTATATCTCCCTGGTTCACACATACACATATCTCGCTCACGCTACATAGACCCATCTAACACTATCCGCCCTTGTTCTCTCTCTATGTGACACGCACCCCCCTAACTACCATAATCCCTCACTCCATCATAGGCACATGCACTCCCCCCTAAGTATGACTACGTCTTACTAGCCATCAGGAACACACGTATTGTCTCCTTCCATCCATACGTCTATCTCGATATCTCTCGGGGTATCTTCTATCGCGCACACACCTTGTCACTCGATCTCCCACCCATGTAGTCCCATCACGATCTCCAGGGGATCTCTCTGTCACAAACATACACTCTCTCCTCCTCATGGCTGCATTTTCTCCATACGTCTCTCTCGACCTCTCTCCCTTGTTTGTCAGACCTCTCTTGGCCACGTGCTAGGGGTCTTTCTCTCTCAGTTGCAAACAACCACACACTATCTCCTCACCTCACTTCCGCTGTCGAAGATGCATGTGTGATATGTTTGCATAAGACACACACGCTTTTTCTCTACTTTATCGTGTGTTGTCCATGTCTCTATCACACACGCACGCACACTTTTTTCACTCACTCTTTCTATTTCACACACACTCTCTCTCTCTCTAGTTAGGTACTTTCTCACGTCCATAAACATATGGATGTTTTGAAAAGTCAAACCTCAGAAAAGTTTGACCAGGTATATGTGGAGAAAAACATTTACATCTGGCACGATCATTAGATTCATCACAACATGTACTTACTTCATACTATCATTTATCTTTGGTATTGTAGATATAAGTAATTTCTTTATAAACTTGGTCAAAGTTTCAAAAGTTTGACTTTAACAAAATTATAGGCACTACATTATCGAACGGAGGGAGTAGCTCTTTCTCTCTCTCTACTATCTCTCACGGGCCTTCCCTCTCACTCGATCTATCTATACCGAGGGATTATACGGTCACTGTGTCAGCGTATAGCTCCGTATATTGTTTAGTTGACTGGTCAACCAGTCCACATGCTGCCTTGTTAGCTCGTGTTCTCTATCTTCGTGTGCTGGCCCATGTGGCAGTGGGTGAAAATAAGTAAACTAGAGGCCCATCTGACACGCGGTGAAGTAACACCCACGTAAACTAACGTATGGTTTTTACGTAAAAGAGGACGTGGAAACAAAGGATTGGTTCGGTGGGGATGGAAGGGCCCACCCCTGCAAATTACATGGATCTAGTGAAGGAAAGTCAGGGTACTGTAGCTTACCTGACTTCCCTTCTTATGTTAGAGGATCTGGATCCTGAAAATTAGGGGGGAGAAGAAAAGTAGTTAGGAAGATTACGTAGGTTTAAGTAACTTTTACGTAGATGTAGGATTATTGGTGAAGTAAACAAAGTTGAAACCACTCGCGGTAGCATCCCGCACGCTAGTAAATTGAGGGCACACTTCTTCCGCGTGAAGGACGCACTCGCGCACACTTCACCACTGCCCGGCGGCATGCACACAAGGACGCACTCGCGCACACCCAGCACACAATACACACCAAGCAAACGTGTACACCCACGTCACCGCCGGCTGAGATGGATGGCGAGGCAGCCAACAAGCGGAGGCGGCTCGAGCCAAAACCGCATCCGGTGAGCCTGGACTTCATCAGCAGCCTCCCCGATGACATGTTGCTCGTCATCATCGGCCTCCTCCCCACCAAATCTGCCGTGCGGACCACCCTGCTCTCCCGGCGGTGGCGCCCCCTCTGGCGCCGCGTCCCCCTGAACCTCACCGGCGACAGCTGCCTCTGTGATGGGGATTGCAAATGCATGGCCGCAGTCTCCAAAATCCTTTCATCGCACCCTGGGCCAGCCAGACGCCTTGACATCCGCATGTTCAGTACCAACTGCAAGGTCCAAGCCAAGTTTGACGAGTGGTTCTTATCCCCCGCCCTAGATCAGCTCGAGGAGCTCAGGTTTGAAGCTGGACGATGTCGCTCTCTGCCGCCGTCCGCGCTCCGCCTCACGCCAACGCTGCGCCGCGCTAGCTTTAGCTCCTGCTATTTTCCCCAGATTAATGTCGCGCCCGCCCTTCTTCTCCCTCAACTCAAGAAGGTCGACCTCTTCGACATTGGCATCTCAAAGAAGGCTATGGAGCACCTGCTCCGCAGCTGTACTACACTCGAGTACCTTCGCCTTTGGCAGATCCATGGGTTCATTAGCCTCCACATCGCCTCGACGAATCTCCGATGGATTTATGTGTCTTGCTGGCCCCGCAATAGGACATCAATTGGGAAGAGATCACTCCAGCTATTCCACGTTATGGTCATTGAGAATGCGCCTTTCCTTGAGAGATTGCTTGTATCTGATCTAGAAGGTCCAACAAAAATCAGGGTCATTGACGCGCCAAAATTGACAGCGTTGGTGTACTCGTCTGCCAAATTCTCTGAACTCTTTATTGGATCCGTAATCGTTCAGGTACAACACTCATCTTCTTCTTCGTCTTCTTGAAATTCACATTTTTAAATTTCTTCTTGATGTATTTACGACTGTCATCCAGAAAATGATTCCCACAAGCTTGACCCAGTCTGTGCGCACAGTGAAGATCTTGGCAATAAAATCTATCGGCCCCAATCTGGATCAAGTTGTTGGATTCCTTACATGCTTTTCGTGCATGGAGAAGCTACTCATCGAGGTGAAACTTCTTTCCTATTAGTAGACGGTAATCACAACGTAGCTCAATTCTTTCGTAATTTTCCCAAATTATGATGACAAGTGTAGTGTTCAAAACTGCATCTATGCACTGCACCGAAAGAAATGTTTTTAGTATTTTTTCTCATGTGATCACCTGCATCATTTTTTTTGTTGTACTACTAGTAGCCTAGGCTAGTCATAGTGGCAAGTAACTTAGACTAGTAACTCTATGGTTAGCCTAAGAGAAAGTACTACCTCCGTCCTGGTTTACTCTTCGTATTTTGTAGTATCAAAATTTGACCATAGATTTAACTGACAAAATGTTAATGCATGTCACTAAAAATTATATCGCTGGATTCGTATTTGAACATAATTTCAAATGGTATAATTTTTGGTGACATGCATTGGCATTTTCTTAGGTAAATCTATGGTCAAAATTTTACACTAAATACGAGGTAGTACAAAAGTGGGCTATAACGGCCCTCCTCTATGTAGGCCAAAACACGTGCCAAATTCACTTCTGATGCATTTGGCATCGATGCCCCTCCATTGCTCACCTGGTGCCCCAATCTGGATCACCTACTTTGCTCCGGTGCCAAATTAACTCACGCAATGAAAAAACACTTGCGTGGGAGAGGGAGAGGACTGAGGCAATAAAAAACACTTGTTTGGGAGAGGGAGAGGCTGGTGTAGTTGGTTTGATTGATTTGTTTATACATGTGGGTCTGTGTGCAAAGCGGTGCCAACTCTCGCACATTGCTAGAGTGGTGCCAAAATCTTTTGATTTGACATCGATGCATATTATGTGGCATAGTTTTGAGAAATATGGCATCGGCCACATAGTGGAAGGCAACAAATGCCCAAGCTCTTCATGTGCTCCTAGGTAAATGAGAGGAAAGAGAAAGAGAGAGAGAGAGAGAGTGAAAAAATATCACTAGCCTTACAGCCAACCCTATCGTATGAGCGAATGATACTGGTACCTCTTGATGACACGGCAATCTCATACAACCAGCTGCTCTAATATGTTCTCTTCTTTTGCAGATAAAAAAAGACCCGAAAGTGAAAAATGTGCTGCACTATAACAATCTCATCGAATGCCTTGATCTCCATCTTATAGAAATTGATTTGATCGACTACCGAGGCACCACATCTGAGATTAAATTGGCCAGGTTCTTTGTTCTGGAGGCAAGTGTGCTCAAGGTAATGAGGTTTGGCGTTCTCTGGCGCAACAATGAATGGTGTGCTGATCACCGCAAGCATCTAAGCCTAAATGACAAAGTCCCCGCAGAAGCTGAATTTTTTTTTGAAACATCAAGTCGCCAGAGACTCAAAAATTTATTTGCCCATTAGTGACTTGTCAGGGCGGTGGATTTTAGTTTGTACGATAATGTTGCATCCACCTAAAGTAACGAAAGTTCTTACGTAAACTTCCTAATAATTCCCTCTTCTTAGGTGCAGCATTACTCCTAGCATTTGTAATATCAGTTTGAAACTTGTAATAGTACGACTATCCAGCACGAGGTACTATGTTATGATAAATGTTCGCGTGCATAGGTGCGGCAACGATATACCCATTACTCGAGTACAACATTTATTATTACCAGCAAGAGGCCCATGCGTTGCACGGAACATCAAGATGCATTTATACGAGCTGTTTATCTTGTGGGAGACGAAGATGAACGAAGGAAGGCCTTATCTGCAAATGTGGAGAGGGATGCGGGTATCTTTTTGCAAAATTGCCATAGTTTGCTTTCTATCCGTCAGATATAGATCGGACGGTCTATATTGCAGGATGGTAGGCACACCATCATCACCAACTCGGTTTTTTATAAGAGTTTATCTATTTCTCTATACTACTCCTATAAAAACTTGAGGGCTCCTTTGATTCAAGGGAATTCTATAGGATTTTTGGAGGATTGAAATCCTTTGAAATTTTTCCTATGTTTGTCCTTTGATTCATAGGATTGAATCCCATAGGATTTTTTCCAATGGAAGGTTTTGTACTACATTTCATAGGAAATCTAACATCCACTCTAACCACTTTTTACAATTCCTTTGCTTTTCCCGTGAAATCAAACGCTCCTTGTTAATCCTATAGGATTCAAGTGGCCATGACACTCCAATCCTATACTTTTCCTATTCCTATGTTTTCAAAATACTGCTGATCAAAGGGTTCTGAGTTGGTGATGATGGTATGCCTACCATCTTTCACCAATAGCCGTCGGATCTAGATCTGACGCATACAAAGTAAACTGCTGCAGTTTTGCAAAAAGATGCCCGCACTTGTTCCCTATTTACAAACAACTCCGTGTCTCTCACAATCAGCCTTATCTCTTCCCCACCACATCTAGAAGGCCATGGAACAATCTGGCGCGATGGCCGCTGCCGGTGCCATCCACCCCCAATCTTGGTGTTCCGTGCAATGCACGGGCATCTTACTCGTATAAGAAAAGAGTAGAGATACTCGTGGCAACACACAGGAAATTATGTCGAACACGACTAGTTGTAAGCAGGCTAGCTCTACAGCCATGATGATAGTGACTGCACACGGTGAGGCTGACTTTGGTATGCCGAACACGGCGCCTACACTCAGATGTCATCTCCGGCGCAGGGTCTTGTCACTTCACTGTGATGAGCAGCACGTAATAATTTGACCAACGGGTAGTACAGTACTACTACTAGTCTAGCACAACCGTCTGGATTTAGTACTACTACCACATCCGTCTCGATTTAGTATTTGACTAGCAATATCTAGTAATGCATGTCACAAAAAATATACTACTCCCTCTGTAAATAAATACATGGAGCATTGTTTTATTCGGTTTTGAACGTAGTTCCCGATGATATTATACACTCTCCCTTCCGGTAGATGGCTCAAATCTGAAATATCATCAATCAGACTACTATTGTACTCACCGAGCGGTCAGCTTGGTAAGCTACCAACAAAAAATTGCAATCAAAGACTAGTTTCCAATGATATTATTTTTGGTTACATGCATGTCACCAAAAATTGTATCATTGGATTCGTATTTGAACATAGTTTCCAATGATATTATTTTTTGTTACATGCATTAACATTTTATTAGTTAAATCAAAGGTCAAAACTTGGCACAAACTGCCAAGGGGACCAATAAACCAGTAAACATCAAAGTTCTCTCATTTTGCCCCAACTTGGTCTCGTTGAGATGACTATATTGCACCGGCACAGAGGGAGGGCCGAGGAGTAGATGGCCAACACACACGTGAATGCAACGCAGTATGCACTTCTCATATAATGGTTCCCCGCCAATCCAATCTATGAAATCCTACGCACCTACGCACCCTAACCAAGGGCAAGAGTGATCACTCCAATCGCAAGATTAGTTGATTAGAAGCTAGACCCATGGAGACGATGAGCGCGAGCATCAGCCGGCTGTGCCAGATGGTCCACGACGCCGGCCTGCGGCCCGGCACCGAGGAACGTCTCCAGGTCGTGCTTGAGGCCGCCAGGGCGAGAGGCCTCTTGGACGATAGCTTTGTCTCCTTGTTCGACGAGGTCCTTGTCGGCTTCCTTGACAAGTTCACTGTCGTCAAGAAGCTCGCGGACGACCTTGACGTATGCCTCCAGCCCACGTGCCCAAGCTCTGCGATGCCCGCCACCCTCAATGGCCTCTATGGTGACAACCTCTTTGACGCACTGGTGGCCCTGCGACTGCCCGCCATCGCGCCGGAGAATGTCCACCTCGAGGTCGCGCTCGCCGCGCAGCGCCTGGCGCAGCAAGACACCATCGACATAATCACCCACGTCTACGCGCAAATCGTCCACAAGGACTACTACATGCAAGAGGAGGATGATAGGACGCTGGCCTTCTTGGACCGCAGGGCAACCTTGGACGGCATTGTTCAGAAGCACGTTGAGCTCGCCGCCAACGCCGCTGCTCCTCACACGTCGGTTGGTGACCCGGCGCACTAGGGCGTGAGGATGTCGTTGATGGATCCGTATGTATATTTATCTTTCCGTCAATTCCATGTAGTAGTATATTGTACTAGTAATTATGTTACCTTTCGCATCAACTTCATAATTTTCATACGTACTCTATGCATGAACCGCGCCAAAACCAAACTTCTCATTACACTAGGGAAAATCGTTATTTCTATCTATCGGTCGCGCCATGGAGCAAAACCAAATTTTACAAGTTACAAGTTCAAAAGGAAAAGCCTACCATGTTCGCGTCGCACCCCCACACGGTTGGTCCGGCACGCTGCTCAAGGGGGAATGTGTGATGTGTTTCATTTTCACTTACAAGTGGGACCGCAGTTGAGCAAACCGACTATCGGCAAACCTCCACCCCGCCCACCGCGCAATTGCTGAGTTAGAGAAAACAGGAGGGAGAAGAGATAGTTGTAGCACGGACTCCAAGAAAATTGGTGTCAGATGGGACTCGTGTGGGTGCCGTGTGCCGTACTGCTAGACGTGAATGCTAGTTATGGCCGATGCCACTCCACTATATCAAGGTGCTGGTTACGTAGAGCGAACACATTATCTCTCCAGGAGTATGGTACACCACTAGTACTACTCACATTGTCGCGAAATTTCCTGGAGTCCGTGCTCAGCCCTCCTCTCTCTCTCCTCTCAGCCAGCCAGCAGACGCACGGAGTGAGCCCATCGTCTATTTGCTCACATGTGGTCCCACATGTCAGTGATAACGCAAGACGACCCACTGAACCTGCACATCTTTCACCTCAACGTGCTGGTGATGAAAAACAAATCCAATAAAGATCTTCGGTGGCCGCTTTTGGAGTTACTCAAGAGTAAGATTCTATTTACAGTTTAACCCAAGATGCACTTCACGTGGCTTCAACTAGCACTCCATTTTCTTGCATGACACGACCTGGATGCTGGATGTCCCACATGTCAGCAAAAGGAGGAAGAACTCGACCAAATCTTCTCCACATTTAGACCGGAGGAGTAGGAAACACGGCAAGCCCTGTGCCTATGATGTCTACTACGCAACCTTCTTCTTGTAGACTCGTGTTGGGCCTCCAAGCGCAAAGTTTTGTAGGACAATAGCAAATTTCCCTCAAGTGGATGACCTAAGGTTTATCAATCCATGGGAGGCGTAGGATGAAGATGGTCTCTCTCAAACAACCCTGCAATCAAATAACAAAGAGTCTCTTGTGTCCCCAACACACCCAATACAATGGTAAATTGTATAGGTGCACTAGTTCGGCAAAGAGATGGTGATACAAGTGCAATATGGATGGTAGATATGGGTTTTTGTAATCTGAAAAATATAAAAACAGCAAGGTAGCAAGTAACAAAAGTGAGCGAAAATGGTATTGCAATGCTTCGAAACAAAGCCTAGGGTTCATACTTTCACTAGTGCAAGTTCTCTCAACAATGATAACATAACTGGATCATATAACAATCCCTCAACGTGCAACAAAGAGTCACTCCAAAGTCACTAATAGCGGAGAATAAACGAAGAGATTATTGTAGGGTACGAAACCACCTCAAAGTTATTCTTTCTGATCGATCTATTGGGCTATTCCTATAAGTGTCACAAATAGCCCTAGAGTTCGTACTAAAATAACACCTTAAGACACACATCAACCAAAACCCTAATGTCACCTAGATACTCCAATGTCACCACAAGTATCCGCGGGTTTGATTATACAATATGCATCACACAATCTCAGATTCATCTATTCAAACCAACACAAAGAACTTCAAAGAGTGCCCCAAAGTTTCTACCGGAGAGTCAAGACGAAAACGTGTGCCAACCCCTATGCATAAGTTCACAAGGTCACAGAACCCGCAAGTTGATCACCAAAACATACATCAAGTGGATCACGTGAATATCCCATTGTCACCACAGATAAACACACGCAATACATACATCAACTGTTCTCAAATCCTTAAAGACTCAATCCGATAAGATAACTTCAAAGGGAAAACTCAATCCATTACAAGAAGGTAGAGGGGGAGAAACATCATAAGATCCAACTATAATAGCAAAGTTCGCGGTACATCAAGATCGTGCCAAATCAAGAACACGAGAGAGAGAGAGATCAAACACATAGCTACTGGTACATACCCTCAGCCCCGAGGGTGAACTACTCCCTCCTCGTCATGGAGAGCGTCGGAATGATGAAGATGGCCACCGGTGATGGTTTCCCCCTCCGACAGGGTGCCGGAACGGGCTCCTGATTGGTTTTTCATGGCTACAGAGGCTTGCGGCGGCGGAACTCCCGATCTAGGTTTATTTCTGGGGGTTTCTATATTTATAGGAATTTTTGGCGTCGAGCACAAGTCAGGGGGGTCCACGAGGAGCCCACAAGACCGGAGGGCGCGCACTAGGGGGGGCGCGCCCTCCACCCTTGTGGAGGCCTCGTGGCTCTTCTGGCCCAACTCTTTTGCTTCGGGGGCTTCTTCTGGTCCATAAAAAATCACCGTAAATTTTCATCTCAGTTGGACTCCGTTTGGTATTCCTTTTCTGCGAAACTCAAAAGCAAGGAAAAAACAGAAAATTGGCACTAGGCTCTAGGTTAATAGGTTAGTCCCAAAAATAATATAAAATAGCATATAAATGCATATAAAACATCCAAGATGGATAACATAATAGCATGGAACAATCAAAATTATAGATACATTGGAGACATATCAAGCATCCCCAAGCTTAATTCCTGCTCGTCCTCGAGTAGGTAAATGATAAAAACAGAATTTTTGATGTGGAATGCTAGCAAGTGAACAAGTTTGATCAATGATAATTTCAATCACTTTTTCTAGCATCATTATATATCATAAACAGTAGCTCATCTCATAAAACTTCTCATGATCAAGTAGCAAACTATTCACATGTTAAAGCATAGATCATAAACTTTCTTGAAAACTAACAAACTAGGTTCTCAGTCATCAAACAATTGCAATTCATCTTATTTTCAGGAAGGGTCTATGTAAGAGCTTTGATTTAGCAAATCCCACATACTCAACTATCATATAGTCTTCCATGATTGCTACCACTCAAAGCATATTTTTAGAACAAATAGCATCCATCGAACACAGAGAAAGATAGGGGCTTAATGTTTCGCCTCCCAACTTATTTATCATATAGATAATTGTCAACAATAATAATTCATGATCAAATATATTTGAATGGCCATATGTGCTTAGATCTTTCCCCATCACATGATGCTTGCCAACTAAAGAGTAGGTTGGAATGAGAAGGAATACGACTGACTCTTGCATAAAAGTAAAAGATAGGCCCTTCGCAGAGGGAAGCAGGGATTTGCAGAGGTGCCAGAGCTCGAAGCTTTTAAAACAGAGATGAAAATAATTTTGAGAGGTATGCTTTCATTGTCAACATAACAACCAAGAGTTCCCAATATCTTCCATACTAGATACATTATAGGCGGTTCCCAAACAGAAAGGTAAAGTTTTTACTCCCCCTCCACCAACAATCACACTCCACGGCTAGCCGAATTCACGGGTGCCGTCCATACCAACAACTTTCTTGGGGGAGTTTTGTTTAATTATTTGCGATTTTGTTTTTTGATCTTTTGATCATAGGACTGGGCATCCCAATTACCAGCCACTTTCCTGTGAATGACAAGTGAATCAACACTCATCGTGAGAATAACCCACCTAGCATGGAAGATACTGACAGCCCCTAGTTGCTACATAAGCAATTCGGGCATACAAAACAGATTATTATTTCAAGGTTTAGAGTTTGGCACATGCAAATTTACTTGGAACGGCAGGTAAATACCGCATATAGGTAGGTATGGTGGACACTCATGGAAAAAACTTGGTTCAAGGATTTTGGATGCACAAGCAGTATTCCCGCTTAGTACAGAAATTTTGGATAGCAAAAGATTCTAAATAGCAAGCACCACATGTTGGAGGATCCATAACAATATAACTTCTATACAAATATACCCAAGCATAAATCATTATGTTGTCTTCCTTGTCCAACTTCAACTAATTTGCTCAAGTTTGAAAATAATTAATGGGGCTCACAATCATAGAAGATGTCCAAGATAGTATATTTATATGTGAAATCTCTCTTCCTTCAATATTCTTTCATGAATTGTTCAAGTGACCAATACAATGTTTGCTAACTTTCAATAAATTTACCACCTCTACTTCTTATATGTGAAGTCACTACACCCCATGGTATAAGCATATGAAGCATATATAATTTCAGATTTATGATATTCAATTCATTCAACCATTTACTCATAGGATATAAGTGAAGCACACGAGTAAATGACAAACTACTCCAAAAGATATGAGTGAAGATCAATGAGTAGTCGAATAATTATGTAGCTATATGAAGATTCTCTCTCATAAATAAAATTTAGATCTTAAGTACTTCATTAAAATAGCAAGCAAAACAAAATAAAATGACATTGCAAGGATAGCACATATCATGTGAATAAGTAAAAACTTAGGCTCAACCGATACTAACCGATCATTGTTGAAGAAGAAAGGTGGGATGCCAACCGGGGCATCCCCAAGCTTAGATGCTTGAGACTTCTTGAAATATTAAATAGGGATGCCTTGGGCATCCCCAAGCTTGAGCTTTTGTGTCTCCTTAATTCCTTTTATATCACGGTTTCCCTAAATCTTAAAAACTTCATCCACACAAAACTCAACAAGAACTCGTGAGAAAAGTTAGTATAAACCAAATACAAAACCTTATCATTCTCTACTGTAGCAAATCACTAAAATTATTATTTGACATTGCATACTAAATGCCTCTGCATATTTAATACTCCTATCCTCAAATAGAATCATTAAACAAGCAAACAATGCAAACATAACAGCAATCTGTCAAAACATGACAGTCTGTAAAGAGTGCAATTGTACTCATACTTCTCTAACTCCAAAAATTCTGAAAATTTACCACACTGTATAAAATTTGTTTTTACTCACTGTGTAAAAAATTCAAGATTTTATCATGTTCTGACTTTCCAGAAGAATTCAGTCAACAATAGAAAACTTTCTGTTTTCAAAACAGCAACATATAGACATGCAAAATAAGCATGGTAAAGGCTATACTTGACCTTTTTATTGAAATAAAAGATACATAACATTACTCTAAATAACAGCAAGCAAATCCTAAAAAAATAAAATGACGCTCCAAGCAAAACTCATATTATGTGACGAATAAAAATATAGCTCCAAGTAAGGTTACCGATAATATTGGAGACGAAAGAGGGGATGCCTTCCAGGGCATCCCCAAGCTTAGTTGCTTGGATCTTCCTTGAATATTACTTTGGGGTGACTTGGGAATCCCCAAGCTTAGGGTATTGTCACTCCTTATTCTCCTCATATTGATATCTCACCCAAAACTTGAAAACTTCAATCACACAAAACTTAACGGAACTTCGTGAGATGGGTTAGTATGATAAAACAAATCATTCACTTTGGTACTGTCAAGACAAGATTCAAAAAAATTCTCACATGATGCATACTATACCCTACCATTTCTACAATTTATATTAAGCAATATAAGTGATAGAAACTAGAAAACAAGCAAACTATGCATCGCAAACAGAATCTGTCAAAAACAGAACAGTCTGTGAAGATCTGAATTAAGGTCATACTTATGTAACTCCAAATATTCTTAAAAATTAGGAAACCGTAGAAAAGTTGTATATAAATCCTCTGTAAAAAATTCAGAGTTTTTTCATGTTTCAGTAAAAGATAGGAATTTCTGTACTGTACGCAAAAGTTTCTGTTTTTGCACAGAATCAAATCAACTATCAACCACGCTATCCCAAAGGCTTTACTTGGCACTTTATTCAAACAAAAGCTATATACATGATTAATACAGTAGCTTAATAATGTGAACACACAAAAACAGTAGGGGTAAATATTGGGTTGTCTCCTAGCAAGCGCTTTTCTTTAATGCCTTTTTAAGCTAGGCATGATGATTTCAATGATGCTCACATAAAAGATAAGAATTGAAACACAAAGAGAGCATCATGAAGCATATGACTAGCACATTTAAACCTAACCCACTTCCTATGCATAGGGATTTTGTGATCAAACAATTTAAAGGAGCAAGAATCAACTAGCATAAGAAGGTAAAACAAGCAAAACTTCAAAACTTTCAACACATAGAGAGGAAACTTGATATTATTGCAATTCCTACAAGCATATATTCCTCCCTCATAATAATTTTCAGTAGCATCATGAATGAATTCAACAATATAACCTTCACATAAAGCATGCATAGAAATTTTACTACTCTCCACATAAGCAAAATTCTTCTCATTCTTAATAGTGGAAGCAAATTCAACAAAATAACTATCATGTGAGGCATAATCCAATTGAAAATTAAAATCATGATGACAAGTTTCATGGTTATCATTATTCTTTATAGCATACATGTCATCACAATAATCATCATAGATAGCAACTTTGTTCTCATAATCAATTGGAACCTCTTCCAAAATAGTGGATTCATCACTAATTAAAGTCATGACCTCTCCAAATCCACTTTTATCAATATTGTGAAAAGATTCAACACCCTCCGAAATAGTGGGATCAATACTACCTAGAGTTGACACTCTTCCAAACCCACTTTAATCAATATAATCATCATAAATAGGAGGCATGCTATCATCATAATAAATATTCTCATCAAAACTTGGGGGACCAAAAATATCATCTTCATCAAACATAGCATCCCCAAGCTTATGGCTTTGCATATCATTAGCATCATGGATATTCAAAGAATTCATACTAACAACATTGCAATCATGCTCATCATTCAAAGATTTAGTACCAAACATTTTATTGCATTCTTCTTCTAACACTTGAGCACAATTTTCCTTTCCATCATTTTCACGAAAGATATTAAAAAGATGAAGCATATGAGGCAACCTCAATTCCATTTTTTTGTAGTTTTCTTTTATAAACTAAACTAGTGATAAAACAAGAAACTAAAAGATTCGATTGCAAGATCTAAAGATATACCTTCAAACACTCACCTCCCCGGCAACGGGGCCAGAAAAGAGCTTCGTTGACGGGATGTGAGTGCCACTTACCTAGCCTCCCCGGCAACGGCGCCAGAAAAGAGCTTGATGTCTACTACGCAACCTTCTTCTTGTAGACTCGTGTTGGGCCTCCAAGCGCAGAGTTTTGTAGGACAGTAGCAAATTTCCCTCAAGTGGATGACCTAAGGTTTATCAATCTGTGGGAGGCGTAGGATGAAGATGGTCTCTCTCAAACAACCCTGCAATCAAATAACAAAGAGTCTCTTGTGTCTCCAACACACCCAATACAATGGTAAATTGTATAGGTGCACTAGTTCGGCGAAGAGATGGTGATACAAGTGCAATATGGATGGTAGATATGGGTTTTTGTAATCTGAAAATATAAAAACAGCAAGGTAGCAAGTAACAAAAGTGAGCGAAAACGATATTGCAATGCTTCGAAACAAGGCCTAGGGTTCATACTTTCACTAGTGCAAGTTCTCTCAACAATGATAACATAACTGGATCATATAACAATCCCTCAACGTGCAACAAAGAGTCACTCCAAAGTCACTAATAGTAGAGAATAAACAAAGAGATTATTGTAGGGTACAAAACCACCTCAAAGTTATTGTTTCTGATCGATATATTGGGCTATTCCTGTAAGTGTCACAAACAGCCCTAGAGTTCGTACTAAAATAACACCTTAAGACACACATCAACCAAAACCCTAATGTCACCTAGATACTCCAATGTCACCACAAGTATCCGCGGGTTTGATTATACGATATGCATCACACAATCTCAGATTCATCTATTCAAACCAACACAAAGAACTTCAAAGAGTGCCCCAAAGTTTCTACCGGAGAGTCAAGACGAAAACATGTGCCAACCCCTATGCATAAGTTCACAAGGTCACATAACCCGCAAGTTGATCACCAAAACATACATCAAGTGGATCACGTGAATATCCCATTGTCACCACAGATAAACACATGAAAGACATACATCAAGTGTTCTCAAATCCTTAAAGACTCAATCCGATAAGATAACTTCAAAGGGAAAACTCAATCCATTACAAGAAGGTAGAGGGGGAGAAACATCATAAGATCCAACTATAATAGCAAAGCTCACGGTACATCAAGATCGTGCCAAATCAAGAACACGAGAGAGAGAGAGATCAAACACATAGCTACTGGTACATACCCTCAGCCCCGAGGGTGAACTACTCCCTCCTCATCATGGAGAGCGTCGGAATGATGAAGATGGCCACCGGTGATGGTTTCCCCCTCCGGCAGGGTGCCGGAACAGGCTCCCAATTGGTTTTTCAAGGCTACAGAGGTCTACGGTGGCGGAACTCCCGATCTAGGTTTATTTCTGGGGGTTTCTATATTTATAGGAATTTTTGGCGTCGAGAACAAGTCAGGGGGGTCCACGAGGAGCCCACAAGACCAGAGGGCGCGCCCTAGGGGGGGGGGGGGCGCCCTCCACCCTTGTGGAGGCCTCGTGGCTCTTCTGGCCCAACTCTTTTGCTTCGGGGGCTTCTTCTGGTCCATAAAAAATCACCGCAAATTTTCAGCTCATTTGGACTCCGTTTGGTATTCCTTTTCTGCGAAACTCAAAAACAAGGAAAAATAGAAACTGACACTGGGCTCTAGGTTAATAGGTTAGTCCCAAAAATAATATAAAATAGCATATAAATGCATATAAAACATCCAAGATGGATAACATAATAGCATGGAACAATCAAAAATTATAGATACGTTGGAGACGTATCAGTGGACATGTGAAATTTTTAAGTTGTTTTCTGGATGTTTTATTTCAATTTGTGCAGCTGAACAGCGTGTGTACAATGGCCGCGCGGCTATCGGTGGCTTTCAGTGACCTATATCAAGATGCATATTGTGATAGCCAGGGTAGGGAACCATAGCAATGTCCGAGGTATAGATACAGTTGCTTCTCATAAATGGTAGTAATGTTGTGCCAACAGCAGCTGGATCGCCTTTCACCATCATTGGATAGTTTTGTCCAAGGAAGAGCGAGTTTTCTCCAAGACTATCAATACGGAACCAGGCAGAAGGTGCTGGCGCTAGCACACTAGTATCCATCCCGAATACCCTGCAACAAATGTTGGAATAGGTCCGGAGAGTGCGACCATGGGAGACAACACCTGCTTCCTTAGTAACATCAACAGTGCCCTGTATACATACAAGAAGAGGTGATCCATCGAAATAAGTTGCCAGGCGCCACTGAGTATGTAGGTCCTGCTCGCCCTCATGCTCGTGATCACAACCATCGTCATCTCCCCCTTGGTTATAATTTTTTTCAAGTGTAGGTGGTCGAATGTTCACAGGACCTTGGAAACACAAGAAGGTTAATTAGTACGGGGATACTAACTCGCATGCACGTGGATGAAACAATTCTAATTACGGTGGAAGACAAACATACTGAAACAATAAGGATTCCATGCAAAAACAGTGCCACGAGTGGTGGCAGCAAACACAAGACTCTCGTATTTAATTGCATCACAGTACTCATCCGTGTACAGAAATTGATTTTTGAGCAATATCCATCGAGGCGTGGAAGTAAGGACGGCAACAAGCTTGTCGAAGATAGCAACAACATGATAGTTCATGTAATCCCAAGAGCGGTTGGGAACTCGACAAATTGCTATCTTCTGTAGACGACAGTCACCATGATCGTATTTGAACCTACGTAGATCATCTGTGTGCTCAACCTCAGGGCACTCTGAGATTTTTGGAAGTGGAACCCGGTGATGAGTGCACACATTCACAAGTTCCCATTCGCAGTTGTACCCAATATAAACAACCCAATCTCCATTTGCGCCTGCCCAGGCCTTACCCTTAAGTGATGGCATCTTAACATCACACGTATCATTATCAAGCGGCATCAACTTTCACAAGGCGAGGCTTCTGTCGTCCCCGCGCCAGCAAGCAGGGTCATTGCGAAGAAGATAGGGGAGATCAAACCGCTCCTGAACCCTTGGGTTCTTTGTAATGATGTTATTTGTTGAGTCGAGAATGGTCTTGAATGAACCTTCCATGCTAGCCGAGGTGATGACGTCGCACCGATCAATGAGTTCCTCCACCACGTCATCTTTCAGATCGGGGCAAGAATAACGGGGTCGTTTCCGGCCTGTTCCCTCCATGGAGAAGACGATCAAACAATGGCAGAAGGAAGGGTGAAGGCAAATGGAGGGAGGAAGAGCGTGCGACAGCAGTTCCAAATCAAGAGGGAAAGGCGAAGAGGCGGTGGACGGTTGCCACGGTACAGGAAGAGGCGCCTCGGCCTACATAGACGTCCATTCGGAAATTGTACAAAAGGACTCGCCGTCGTCTCACTGACATGTTGGAACAGGACCACATGTCAACGAAACATGGTGTGTCATTTCTCGTGCAAAATGCGATCAGGCCGCGTTGGCCCGAGGTGCCGCATTATTTCTCGACTTTATTTTTTTAATGGCGTGCCGTTCGGTTTTGAAGCACGACTAACTGGTACTGTATGCAGAGAAAATATGAACTACTCTACCACTACTCCACCTCTAGTACTAGTATCAAAAAAGATATACAGGCTGGAGCTTCAGCGCTTGCTTGCTAAGGGCTGCCCACTTGCTTCTCACACTATCACTCTCTCTCAAGATCTAAAAAGATGGCGGTGCCCCTCTCTCTCCCTCCTCACCGGTGGTCACAAATCCGCCAGGGAAGAAAAGGACGTGCAGCGTTTACGCACTCGTCGTTGGCGAGCGAGGTCACGCACTGACGACAAGGCCGTCCTCTTAGACCTAGCGCCCGCGCGGGATGGCCTCCGTCCCCAACCTCGCTGCCGTAGTGTGTGCGGAGGACGACGACCACGAGCGAAGCCACTTCCCGCCGACCCTCAGGTATGCTACCTATTTTCGAACCATACCCTTGTTCTATTGCCCCATATGCCACGTCGCTGCATGTGGATCTTTTTCCACTCCACCATCTCCCCAATTTTCTATCCTCTGCTCTGCTGGTCACGCAGACGAAAACCTTAATTTGCACTATTAAAGGAAACCCTACTTCTTGTTTTTTTGCGGGTAAAGGAAACCCTACTTCATGTAGACTAATCCATGTCTGGGTTGAATAAGGAAAGGAAGGGAGAAAGTACTGTCGAAGAGACTAAGCATCGAACCCGCATCTAGGTTGAAAAGGGGAAAATCAGTAGCTAAGGAACGAGTCTCGTGTCTCTTGGTTGAAAAAGGTAGAAAGGCATGACAACGCAATAGAGAATGACCAGGTCGATCGGTTTGTTGTCCTCACATAGGAAAAAGGTGGCTAAAGAGAACAAAAATGGGACGTAATCCACATATGTTGCCTGGATATTTGTTGCTCTGGGCAACCATCCCTCCCTCACCACTCTATGCGTCCATGGAGGTACATCGTACTAGTGCGCCCACTGTTTGAATGGGCCTCCCATGCTCTAATTGCTAGTTTTTTGCTGTTAGTATAACGCCAGCAGTAAAGTAAAGCAATGTTACTGCTAAAGTGATGCCACATTTAACTAATGTCTCACTCAGTCTAATGCCATCGATAAATTTAAGCAATGCCATTTAATGTCACTGGATTATTTTAGGGTTAGCTGTTGATTGTGGATGTATTAAAGATTTTTCAGCTAAGGCATTCTAATGCTGTTGCACAGCCAGTATACCAACGATGAAACTTGTTACTACCTTCAGATTTTTGCACTGTTAATGCTTATAGATTACATACCTCACTTTCATGAGATAAGTCAATTTTTTTGTACAGTGTCACTAAAATGCCAAGGCGCTGATGTCATTTTATTTTGCTTAAACTGCACAAAAAAATATGAAGAGAAGAGGAAAGGTCAAGAGTGGGCACCTCCTCCTCCGGCTGTTTTCTTGATTCGGTTGATCAAGTTTTTATGTTTGATCGATTATCAAGATTGGGATGGCAATTTTTCAAGTCCCCTCGAGTTCTAAATGATATTTACCTTGAAGGTACATGGTTTGCAATTTTTTATATTGTCATTAGTTAATAATGCTAGTTACCTTCAGACTTTTGTATTTGGTTTAACGCTGTTGCATAGCTAGTATACCAATGCTAAAACTTGTTACCTTTACATTTTGTATAGTTAATGCTTATAGAAATCTTCCAGTGCTAGCTTATGGAAATCTGTTCAATAAAACCATTGTACTGTACCCCGTAATAAAAAAACTACTCTACTATTGCACTAGCCACTGGATTAGTGTATATTTGTACTATTCGAATGGTGTTGCATTAGCGTATGGACATATATAAGGTGTGGCAAGCTTTCCCAGATATGTTCTCAAGAAAATTACTACCTATTTTTCTAAATACTAGACGTTTGGGTACTTTAAATTGAACTGCGAAAACGTCTTATATTAAGGAACAGAGGGTGTAGAGTTCACTCAAATTATGCTAGTAAAGCTAGTCACACCTTTGTTAAAATTAATGTTCATTATATTATCGGAGGAGGTCTGCATGTTTGTCTCTAATGCCTGTCGATCACATACCTGACATCATGATGTAATGGTAAGTCATTGCTTTTTGTACAGTGTCACTGAATTGTCAAGGTGGTGATGGCGTTTTATTTTAGTTGAACTGCACAAAATATGCTTAAAAGAAGAGGAAAGGTCAGGAATGGCTCAATCTTTCAGAAAATACTATGTTTGCCTTCCTGACATCAGCCGCTGTTGCCTTATTTATTCCTTCAAAAAGGTGGTTAGAAACAGTCTTGCTACATTTTCCCATTAAGAAATTGGAATGCTTATATTTGTGAGTCTATGCTTCAACTACTGCCACTTTTATAGTAATCACACTTTTAATATCTGTGCAAACAGGCATGCTCGATTTTAGTGGAACTGCACAAAAAGTCCAAATGGTTCAACATTATGAGCATGTTTTCTTCCTAACCAGTATATCCAATTGGTGGCACTATGAGCTGTTCATTACGAAGGTACATGGTTTGCTATATCTTGCTACTCTTTTTGTACTGTCATTAGATAGTAATATTAGTGGTTTGCATGTGAATTTATTGGCAGGGTGGACCTACATTGGAGGTGCAGGACATGATTCAATGATAAGATGCTCAATTTTGGTTGTATCGATTTCACCTCTTCCATCACTGCGAACATGGATATCCTTGGTCTGATGAAGAATAGGCGCTATATTTCTGCTCTGTACCAGCAAATCAATTCAGTACGAAATTGTCCAGGGCAAAACATGACAGTATCAAATTGTCCAGTGCAAAACATGACAGATGGTAAGGGGAAACGACTAGAAGAGACGTGTTTAAACCGAAAATACTAGGTGTGGTATGTAACATCCCCAGTATCACACCATAGTAATCCCTTATGATCATGCCAAGTCATCATCATCATTTGCATTGATTAATCACAGTGGATAAATATCTCATTTCAAAATCCTTCTCTGAATTCAATTCAAATTCAAAGTGCAATTTGAAGTTGCTCAAAACCGGCTGGAAAAATGTTCACCATTTGGCAAAAATTCCATAACATTTAATTGTTAAGGAAAACAACATCACTCTTAAACAAAGGTGAACGGTAGCATTTAAAACAGTGCAAAAATAGCATAATTAAATGCTATTTCATTTATGGAAAATCCAAACAGATTCAAATAATCCTCAAACTTGTTGTGGCAGTGCATAAAAATGCCTTGGATTTTATGGGACAATTTCCATAATATTGCTAAGATATTTGGATGCCCAATTAATTTCATCTCTCTCACTGTTATTAAAGGGAAAGAAAATAACAGAAAAGAAAAAGGGCCAGAGCAACTTACCTGGCTCTGGGCCAAGCCGGCCCAGGCAGCCTAGCAGGCCCACCTTCCCCTCCTCCTTCTCTCTCCCTCGCGCTGTCGCCACGCCCATGGCCGCAGCTCGTCGTTCTGTCGAGACGTCGACACGGCGACACTCACGGCCGGCCGAGGGGATAAGTTCCACCCCTGCCCACTCCCTCGTCGTCCTCATCCATTCCCCTCTCGCCTCGCTCGCTCTCTCCCTTCCTTTCCTCCTCCAGATCCGCCGCCGAGCGCCACCGTCGCCATCTTCCGTCTCCACCGTGGCCAACGGCAACCATTCCTCCCTCTGTGGTGTCCAGTAGGTTCGCCGGCGACCGCCTCGTCGTCTGATGCTCTCCGTTGGAGTCGGGGAGCCCTGCTGACATCGCTCGCCTTCGTCTCCATCTCCGGCCACCGCGACGCCGTCGCCGCGATTCCCCGCCAGTCTGCAGCTACTAACCTGTCGCCGGCCTTTCTTGGCCACACGGTGAGCTCCTGCTCAATTCTCTCTCTTCCCTGCTCCTCTCCGCGCGCTGTAGGCGCCGCTCCCGCCATTGCCGTAGCTGGTCGCCGCCGCCATACTAGCTGCCGCTGCTGTGGTCCATCTCCGGCTCAGGCGAGCACACCACGGTGCTCCTCGCATCACATGGGAGCTGCCTAGCCCTTCACTGCCGCGCATGTGTGCTCCTAGCGCTATCCCCGTCGAGAACCGAACGCCGCCGCCGCTGTTGCTCATCGACGGCGCCGTTTCCGTTCACCCCAGCCAACGCCATCGCCACCGTTCGATGCGTCGTCCTCTTCTCGTCCGAACACGACCAAGAACGCGTGCGCAAACACACCGTAGTCACGCGCCCGTTTTCGCCCGAAGCTCGTCGCCGCCACGGCTCAACGCCGGCGAGTTTCCGGCCACCCCAGCATGTTTCGACGCCGTAGTTAGTCGCGGGGTGATGCGCCCGTTCGAACAAGCCCAAGAACGCGCGAAATGGTGCCCCATGGAGGAATCCCAATCTCGCCGGAGTTCTCTGCTGCGTCCGGCGCTCGCCGGAGCTCCTCCGGCGGCCGCCCTGACCTAGCGCCATGTGGGACCCGCCCTGGGACACTGCCAGTGGGCCCCGTACCCCACTTTGACTTCGTTGACCAGGGTCAACGCTGATCACTGTTCACTCCAGTCACTCACCAGTGGGCCCCTTCGTTTAGTTAATCTAAATAAACACTTTTTAATTAAAATCTGTTTAGTTAACCCTAATGTGTCACTGACACTTGGGGCCCATCCCACTAATTAATTCTGTTAGATTAGTTTAACTCACTGTTAACCCAGAGAGGCTGATAGGTGGGTCCCACCTGTCAGTTTGACCAGTCAGCTGGTCAGCTGACTGCTGATGCAAGCATGACATCACCCTGACATCATATTCCTTTTCTGGTGTTTCTGTTAATTTAAATAATCCAGAAAATGTTTGATCTTTGAAAATTCATATCTTTTAAACCGTAGCTCAGATCGAAAAACTTTATATATGAAAAATGATCAGGAAAACGAGACGAATCCGAATATGCCCTCCTCATACCTATCACACGCCTCTAGCACGATGAACATGGAACCTTTCCCTCCGGTTCATCTGTCTGACAGATGCCTGACGCCGGGAAAATATTCCCAGATATTTTCCCGCTCCGTCTGTAACACTTAACGTTGCACTAGGGCACCCTTGCACTGCGTATACCGTGTCCTGCTATGTGATTGCTTTTGTTGCCGTGTATTTATATTGTTTCTTCTCCCCCTTTCTTCCCGATAGACCCCGAGACCGCCGACGATGCCCTGGTGATCGATTACTTCACCGTCGAAGATTCCTTTTTCATCTGCCGAGCAACCAGGCAAGCAACCCCCCCTTGAGCATACCTATATCGCCTATTCTCTTCTCTCTTGTGCTTGCATTAGAATTGCTGCTGTTACTGCTTTACCTATTCTAATGCATGACCTGATTTTGTAACCTGCTTTTGATAATTACCTGCTTATCCTAAACTGCTTAGAATAGGCTGGTTAGAGAACCCCAGTGACCCCCACTTGTCTCAATTGCCCCGCTGGATTATCAGATGACCAGGGCCCGGCACATCACATCACACCCCTTTTGATACGACACTGCAGGGTTACTATCAAGTGCCGAGGGTGATACCTCGTATAGCACTTCTGATGTTAACTCTGTAGAGTAGCTATTTGGTCATGGTCATCGAGGGTGATTCCTCCTTCACCACACCCGATAACGACGCTGTCGTGCAACACCTCAAGTGTGAACCCATCGAGGGTGATTCCTCCTAGTTCACCTTGACGGATACATCGAGTAGGAATCCAACGAGGTGATACCTCAGATTCCACTGATGTTATGGACACACGGATACTTGGACTTTCCAACTGCTACTTGGGAAGTCGGGTCGACCCTGAGGGGTACCCGAGCGAGCATAAGATGTGAGTGATGTTGAGATGGGTTGACCTAGAGGGTGCCCGTGAGATAATTACAAGGGGCGGCCGGGCATTCTTAGCCCTTGCAGCAAGTCCTCGAGACGGGGCGACGGGGTCACATCAATCATGAGTCTCTGCTCATTACCGCACACCCCCAATTCACTAACGATTTGGGTATTTGATCCGAGTAGGCCTCTAGCCTTTTCGCACTACCATCACGTGGGATAAGTTATGGGCACTCTGCGTCGTGGCATCAGCCGGAGCTTACTAGACGTCAGCAAGGAGCGGCACACGCCGGGTTGGACCGCGTTAAGCAACCGCCTTGATAGTGTGGGTTGCCAGGTCTGCTCACGGCCGTGAATGTAACATGCAGGAGCGCTCAGGGTGAGGGGCCCAGCCCCCTGGGCGCATAGGGTTAGCCCGGCGTGCTGACCTCTCTATTAAGCCTAGGTTGAGTTGCGGTGTATCGTTTGGCCGAGGCCGGGCATGACCCAGAAAAGTGTGTCTGGCCGGAGTTAATCGAGCGTGGTGGGTAAGTTGGTGCACCCCTGCAGGGAAGTTAATCTATTCGAATAGCCGGGTCCATGGTAACAGACGCTCGGAGTTGTATCCCGATCGATACAACTAGAACTGGATACTTGTGATGAGAAATGGATAGTATGGCTCTGGGATTGCTTTCTCGAAGGGAGTCGAGGAAGGATCTCTGGGCGAGGTTGATACTTAATACCGATACTACTTTATGATGTACTAATCTACACTCTTCTAATGCTGCAAGACCGCTGAAGATGCTAGTCTTCGATAGGACTAGGCCTTCCCTCTATTCTGGCATTTCTGCAGCCCAATCCACATATACAGCCTTTCTTTGATAATGTTGCATATGTAGTGTAGATCCTTGCTTGCTGAGTACTTCGGATGAGTACTCACGGTTGCTTTGCTTCCTCTTTTTTCCCCATATCCGTTTGATGCAACCAGACGACGGAGCCCCTGAGACAGCTGCCCCTGTTGACGACTACGGCTACTACTTCTACCCTCCTGGAGAGTACTACTACGAGGAGCCGTCCGTCGACCAGGAGTAGGGTCGGAGGGTCCCAGGCAGGAGGCCTGCGCCTTTTCGATCGTAGTGTTTTCTTTTGCCCCGCCTTTTAAAGGCCTATCTGTCTTTCTTTTATATATGTACTCAGATATCTGATGCTTCCGCTGACGCTTGTAAGCGAGCTTATGTATTCGAGCCCTCGAGGCCCCTGGCTTGTAATATATAGCTTGTATTATTTTAAATTTGTGTCTAGAGTTGTGTTGTGATATCTTCAAGTGAGTCCTTAGGCTTGATCGTGTGCATTTGCGTGTATGATTAGTGCATGATTAAGCCAGGGGCGTCACACGGTATATGTTTACTAGCTGCTTGATATTTGTGCAGACAGATGTCTGCCCATTGCTATTTGGCAAACAAACAAAGTGACCTCAATTTTGGTGGAACTACACAAGAGAATAGTATAGTCACTGCATGCGGTGCCATTTGAAAATAGACACAGAAAGATTGGATAGTCACTTCATGGACGGCACAAAAGTAGTACTGTACTATTTATTGGCCAACACTAGGTACTTCATTGCTTTGGTTTGATTATACAATGGCCATCATTTTGCCTAAGTTAAAGTTTGTATTCCGAAAATAGTCTCACCGTGTGATCGAGAGAAGACCAAATCATATTGCAGTGGATGTTCCTCCATCATGTGTGGTTCATTCTCATGGTTCCAGCTGTTGGTGAAACCAGTTACGTTTGCAAGAGGAATTGTAGACTTCACAAACAAATTTGTCTTTCACTCTGTACTGAATGTTGGCCCAGAGAAGCATCCATGTTAGTAGCAAGAACATAATTTTTTTCTAGATCTTTGCTTTTGGAGCTACATATTTGTATATGATCTATGAATCATTGAGATGCATTAACATGTTGATCTTATGTATGGGAATCGTACTAGTTGGTTGTGAATTTGGGCTACTAATGTGAACATATTACAATGCCAGGCCTGTGAGTCTCGTGTGAACATTTCAAACGGACCGGCTCTTACTACTGTGCACAACATGATCCTTATTTCTGTGTGCTTAGTGTTTACAAGTTACTAGCAGTTCCTTATTTCTGTTTGCTCAGTGTTTACAAGATACTGATCGATCACTAGCTAGCCTACTAATACGCTCCTGACAGTTTTAGTTACGACGCAAGATCCGAAGGTGGCAGTTTTTTGAATAAAAATGCCTACCTCTGAAGAAACTCACATGTTGTTTTGAAGAAAATGCCATGCGAATCTAAAGAAACTGCTAGCAAAAACGTTCGCAAATGCCTTATCTCCCAACGAACGTTCATCAGCTATTGCGATCCTACACGTACACTATCCGACCGACTCGATCCTACGCGATTAACCAGCGGATCACGCACGTACCTAATCTGGATGAATCGAGCGCACTCGTTTGACTGTCATGCCGACATGAGACCCAGCACGGACGGGACGCACCACTGACAGGACGGGACGGGACGGCACAGTCATAATTTCAGTTTTTCTAGTTTTCCACGGCAAGCTGGCGCGCTAAGCCATGCCTGCTTATGCATTGAATTCCGATGACCGCGATGACCGTCGTGTTTCCCGCGACACCCTGGTTCACCTACCTTCCGCCTACAATTACTGGTTCCCGGCGTTCTCCGGTGGCACCATCACACAACTCGCCCTATCCTCATAATCCCCCACCGGCCCGACATCGCTCGCCACTTGCCCTCACTCTCACCATGTCCGTCATGCCCCCTCCCGTCCGCAATAGGCGACGCCGGAGGCGGTCACCACCGGAACTAGTGTTCGGTTTTTCACCGGAAGGCAGACGAAGGGAGGAGGCATTCTATCGGTCTTTAGATGGCAATGCGGAGTATGAGGACTTGTTGGAGCGCGACTGCCTGGCGGAGGAGCAGCATATCGCCGATTTGCGCCGCCAGCGGGGAATGGAGCAGCAGCGCACCGACGCTCTGAGTCGCGAGTAGAGCGCCCGCAACTGGGCCGACTACGTGGAGGCCGGCGCCCGGCAAATAGCCCTGGAGGCTGTCGGGCAAGCACGCATTCGCGACGCCGAATTTTACCACCAGCTCGTCAAGTGGGTTTCCCACTTAGAAGCCGAAGCTTCGGTGGACCACGCCGGCATGGAAAGGGCCAACGCGCGCGAGCAACGCGCCCTATCGCACCTCTGGCAAGTCCGAGGCGAGGAGGAGGACGTCGGTGCTGGCGTTTAGCGTGTACCGCACATGGCTGCCGGCATTGTCTAGTTAGCTAAGAGTAAGTTAGTACTTGTACACTACTAGAGTATTAGTGGGAGTAGATAGTTAACCTGGATATGATGATTGTCAACGTGGAAGTTCAGTACTCTATATCTGGATCAGACCTGTTACTTTGCTCTGAATGTTGAACTTTTCGTTTGAACGTATGGAATGGGATGTTATTTTTTTAAATGAGTTGTATTTGTCCTCCACGGGTTTAGAGGCTGACTTGTGGGCCTACTAGGTTGACGCGTACACAATCAGGAGATGATTGTACGTGGAGAGGATGTCAGCAGGGACCCACCAGGGTCATGGCAGTACGCAAGCAAGTGCCTCCTTATTTCAAGCCAAAAAAAATGGTTCCTCCTAATGGATTTCTGACATCTGGGTCCCATGCCATTGTCAGCATAGTCAATAAACAAGAGAATTGCACAACGAGCGGCTGACACCAGGGACTCAGCAGCTTGCCCGGTTCTTTTTGTTTTTGAGATGGAAGCAGGGTGTCAACTGGGCTGTGCGGGGCACTCTAGCCTGTCTAGCCAGCCTTTTATTTTATGTTTACCACAAGACCAGCCCGGTAGTTTTTTTCTTTCTGAAAATGTCTAGCCCAGTTTTTTTGTTCTTTTGCAGAATACCCAACCGAGGCCTACTTGCTTTGTCAGCCCTGCTGGGCTGCAAATCTTTCAAGACGAGGTTTCATTCGGCTTGCCCAGAAAATGGGCTATCAGTAATGAGAAATGGGTTGTACATTTTTAAAACACATCAAATTGGCAATTAGTTTCAATTACTGCCTCCCGGTGACCTTCTTATTAGCTTTGTCAACTTAGTCAATATAAACGATTCTAGCTACGGTGACCGTACAATGTCCATCCAACGGCTGTCGTGCTTCTTCAACCTCTGGTCTTCTTGCTCCAGCCGCCCAAACCATCGCGGGCCATGTCACCTGCTCCTGCCTCCCGTGGCCGACTGTGCTGCCGCGCAGGCCTCACCACCCCCTCCTACTCCAACCTCTGGCCAGGCCATCCCTCTACTCACCCACAACCCCTGTTATTCTGCGACAACGGCAGCCTCACACCGCAGCCGAACCAGTCAACCCTCGTACTCCTCTCCGCGTGGGCATCCACTGACGCTTCTTCCCTGGCTCTGCGTCGTCCCCTTCCTAGGCCTCGCCGTCGTCCACCGCCTTGGTGCTCTCGGCGCGGTGTGATCAACATGGTCAAGGAATGACTTCCATCGGAAGAGGACTGTACGTGGAGAGGCTGACAGTTGGGTCCACGACTGCAGCAAGGAAGTGCCTCCTATTACGCGTAAAATAATTATTCCTCCACCAGACAGCAGGGACCCACCGGAAGGGACTCTGTATTTTGCAAAAAAAATGTTTCCTCCCTGATAGCTGGGACCCACCAGCTACATCTTCGCACGCAAGGAAGTGCGTCCATACTACAGGCAAAAAAATGATTCTTCCCCCTGACAGCTGGGACCCACCAGCTATATCTTCGCATGCAAGGAAGTGCGTCCTTATCCTCCCTGACAGCTGGGACCCACCCGGTCGAAGCGTACATAGCGTTGTCGCGAACGTGTACGTACATACTGGTCGATCGGTCTCTCTGCAGCGATGAACTGTGGCCGAGTAAGGAGCAGCACGTGTCGTAGTAGAGGCGCGGACGTAGCATGTCACGCAGTCCCGTCTATATCGTGTACATGTACATACAGCCACGCTGCAAGAAAGTAAATACGGCTACGTACGTATATACGGGCGGGGTCTCGAATGTGTACAGCAACTTCGTCCTGTTCATCGGCAGCCAACCGGCTAGGTTGCAACGGAGGAAACAGCGTCATGTTCATCGAGAGGCAACGGAATACCTTGTGTTCATCGGGAGCCAACCGGCTTGGATGAAACAGCCGAAACGAGGTCTGGCGTACCGCAGAATGGAGGAAACGGGCCTTCTGTTCGACCACGTATGGTCAAAACAGGGTCCTATTCATCGGGAAGGGTCCGGCGTACCGCAAAACGGAGGAAACGGACATGTGTTCGAGTTCCTACGGTCGAAACGGGGTCCTGTTGATCGGGAGGGGTGTGACGTACCGTAAAACAGAGGAAACGGACTTGTGTTGGAGCGCCTACAATCGAAACGGGGACCTGTTCATCCACCGTCTACTGCCTCGCTCCAGCCTCCACGGGCTACTGTTCATCCACCGTCGACCTCCTCCAGCCTCCACGGGCTACTGTTCATCCACGGGGCTACTGTTCATCCAGCCTCCACCGGCTGCTGTTCATAGAGCCTCCACGGGGTCCTGTTCATCCACCCCCAACCGGCTGGGGTGCGGCGGCCTCCTCGGAGTCCTGTTCATCCAGCGGCAATGGCCTACTACCAAAGGGTCCTGTTCATCCAACCCCCACCGGGAACTGTTCATCCACAGCCAACCAACCGGCTCGACTCGCCATGTCTCGACTCGTTCTATGTACCGCGTGCACGGTAGCAATGGTCACTATTCATAGAGAGGCTCGATCGGCTTCCGTAAGCAGCAGCAGTGATCGATCGCTCAGTTCAGTTAGCAGCAGCAGCGTGATGTTGGCTTGAACTACGTCGGTATTTCACCAAAGAGGAAGGGATGATGCAGCACAACAACGGTAGGTATTTCCCTCAGTGATGAGACCAAGGTTATTGAACCAGTAGGAGAACCAAGCAACACTACGTAAACATCACCTGCACACAAAGAACAAATACTTGCAACCCGACGTGTTACAGGGGTTGTCAATCCCTTTCGGGTAACGGCACCAGAAATTGGCACATTGACGGGAGATAAATTGTAGTAGATTGGATAAATAGATCACGAATAAAATAAAGCGCAGCAAAATATTTTTGGGTTTTTAGAAATATAGATCTAAAAATAAAAGTGGCAAATAAATAAAAAGGCAAATAGGAAAATAGATCTGAAAATATATGATGAGAAAATAGGCCCGGGGGCTGTAGATTTCACTAGTGGCTTCTCTCGAGAAAAATAGCATACGGTGGGTAAACAAATTACTGTTGGGCAATTGATAGAACTTCAAATAATTATGACGATATCCAGGCAATGATCATTATATACGCATCACGTCCAAGATTAGTAGACCGACTCCTGCCTGCATCTACTACTATTACTCCACACATCGACCGCTATCCAGCATGCATCTAGTGTATTAAGTTCATGGAGAAACGGAGTAATGCAATAAGAACGATGACATGATGTAGACAAGATCTATTTATGTAGAAATAGACCCCATCTTGTTATCCTTAATAGCAACAATACATACATGTCGGTTCCCCTTCTGTCACTCGGATCAAGCAGCGTAAGATCGAACCCATCACAAAGCACCTCTTCCCATGGAAAGAAAAATCGATCTAGTTGGCCTAACTAAACCAAAGATTCAAAGAAGAAATACGAGGCTATAAGTAATCATGCATATAAGAGATCAAAAGACTCAAATAACTTTCATGGATAAAAACATAGATCTGATCATAAACTCAAAGTTCATCGGATCCCAACAAACACACCGCAAAAAGAGTTACATCAAATAGATCTCCAAGAGACCATTGTATTGAGAATCAAAAGAGAGAAAGGAAGCCATCTAGCTACTAACTACGGACCCATAGGTCTACAATGAACTACTCACGCATCATCGGAGAGGCACCAAATGAGGATGATGAACCCCTCCGTGATGGTGTCTAGATTGGATCTGTGGTTTCGGGAACGTGCGGCAGCTGGAATTGATTTTCGTCAACTCCCCTAGGGTTTCTGGAATATTGGGTATTTATAGAGCAAAGAGGCGGTGCGGGAGGCGGCCGAGGTGGGCACAACCCACCTGGGCGCGCCTGGGCCCCCAGGCGCGCCTTGGTGGGTTGTGCTCCCCTCGGAGCCCCCCTCAGGTACTTTCTTGGCCCAACTTGTGTCTTCTGGTCCAGAAAAAAATCACCAAAAAGTTTCGCTGCGTTTGGACTCCGTTTGGTATTGATTTCCTGCGAAGTAAAAAACAAGCAAAAAACTGCAACTGGCACTGGGCACTATGTCAATAAGTTAGTCCCAAAAAATGATATAAAGTTGCTATAAAATAATTGTAAAACATCCAAGAATGATAATATAACAGCATGGAACAATCAAAAATTATAGATACATTGGAGATGTATCTGCATCCCCAAGCTTAATTCCTGCTCGTCCTCGAGTAGGTAAATGATAAAAACAGAATTTTTTATGTGGAATGCTGCCTAACATGTTCATCACATATTCTTTTCTTTGTAGCATGGACATTTGGACTTTTATATGATTCAAAGCAATAGTCTAGTTTTGACATGAAGATTTCAATACTCAAGCATATCAACAAACAACCATGTCTTTCAAAATATCAACACTAAAGCAATTTATCCCTAGCCCATTATGCTCAATCATTGATCTATTCATGAAACATACTCGCATATTAGCTACACCCAATGCTCAAGTACGATCATAGTGCCCCTTAGTTGGTGCTCTATAAGAGAAGATGGAGACTCAAAATAAAATAAAAATTGCATAAAGTAAAAGAAAGGCCCTTCGCAGAGGGAAGTAGGGATTTGTAGAGGTGCCAGAGCTCAAAGCGAAAAAAGTAGAGATAAAACATTTTGGGTGGCATGCTTTTCCTGTCAACGAAAATGATCGAGTAGTTCCCAATACTTTCCATGCTAGATATATCATAGGTGGTTCCCAAACAGAAAATAAAGTTTATTCCTTTTTCCACCATACTTTCACATTCCACGGCTAACCGAATCCACGGGTGCCGTCCATACCAACACTTTCCAAGGAATTTATTATTTGACAACATAAAGTAAATTCATTTTTCATTTCGGGACTGGGCATCCCTAATACCTTTGCCGTACTCTCGTGCAATGACAAGTGAATAAACACTCATCTTGAGAATAACACATCTAGCATGGAAAAAATATCATCCACCCCCTACCGTTTCATGAGCGGTACGAGCACACAAAAGAGAAATTTATTTTGAAATTAGAGATGGCACATACAAATTTGCTTAGAACGGCACGGAAATACCGCATATAGGTAGGTATAGTGGACTCATATGGCAAAACTGGTTTGAGGATTTTGGATGCACAAGTAGTGATCATACTTAGTGCAAATGAAGGCTAGCAAAAGATTGAGAAGCATCCAACCAAGAAACGAAAAATCTCATAAGCGAGCATTAAGCATAACTAACACCAAATAATGCACCATAAGTAGGATGTAATTTCATTGCATAACTATTGACTTTCGTGCTTGCATAGGGAATCACAAACCTTAACACCAATATTCTTACTAAAGCATAATTACTCATCAACATGACTCACATATTATATCAACATACCGCAAAACTATTACAAGGAATCAAGTTTATTTTGTCCAATGATCTTCATGAAAGTTTTTATTATATCCCTCTTGAATATCTATCACTTTGGGACTAATTTCATAAGTTGCTTTTGATAGCTCAAACAAATCTAAGTGAAGAACATGAGCACAAAATTTTCTTCTCTCAAAATAATTTAAGTGAAGCAAGAGAGAATTTCTAAAAAAAATACTAACTCTCAAATAAATCTAAGTGAATCATGAGAGCATTTCTTCAAAAATACTAAAGCACACCGTGCTCAAAAAGATATAAGTGAAGCACTAGAGCAATTCCATAGCTCATAAAGATTTAAGTGAAGCATAGAGAGCAATTCTAACAAGTCATAGCATAATTTTGGCTCTCTCAAATAGGTGTGTCCAGCAAGGATTCATGACTAAAAATAAAAAGTAAAACAAGCAAAGACTCATATCATACAAGATGCTCCAAGCAAAACTCATGATATGTGACGAATAAAAATATAGCTCCAAGTAAAATACCGATGGTCGTTAGAAGAAAGAGGGGATGCCACTCGGGCATCCCCAAGCTTAGTTGCTTGCTTCTCTTTGGATAATGGCTTGGGGTGCCATGGGGCATCCCCAAGCTTAGGCTCTTCTTACTCCTTATTCCTTCATCCATCGTAATCTCACCCAAAACTTGAAAACTTCAATCACACAAAACTCACCAAAACCTTCGTGAGATCCGTTAGTATAAGAAAACCAATCTTTACTTTAAGTACTGTAGAAAACCCATTAAAATTTTGTTCTTGCATTATATATACTGTATTCTAACTTTACCATGGCTCATACCCCCCGATACAAACCATAGATTCATCAAAACAAGCACACAATGCAAAGAAAACAGAATCTGTCAAAAACAGATTAGTCTGTAAAGATGCGAATTGTTATCATACTTATGTAACTTCAAAGATTCTGAAAAATTAGGACAACATAGAAAATTTGTATATCAATCTTGTGTAAAAAAATCAGAATTTTTCGTCGCTTATGTGAATTTTCAAAATTGTTTTACTGGACACAAAAGTTTCTGTTTTCCAACAAGATCAAATCAACTATCACCAAAGCTATCCTAAAGGCTTTACTTGGCACAAACACTAATTAAAACACAAAGAACACAATCATAACAGTAGCATAATTGTGCAAAAACTCAAGAACATAAAGAAAAAGACAAAAATAAATTTTATTCATTGGGTTGCCTCCCAACAAGCGCTATCGTTTTATGCCCTTAGCTAGGCATAAGATTTAAATGATGCTCACAAGAAAGATAATAATTGAAACACAAAGAGAGCATCATAGGACATGTGACAAACACATTTAAGTCTAACATACTTCCTATGCATAGGAATTTTATAGGAAAACAAATTAGCAAGACGAGCAAGATCTAGCATATGCAAGGAAGAAGAAAGAAACAATAACAATCTCAACATGAAGAGAGGTAATTTAGTAATATGAAAATTTCCAACCATATTTTCCTCTATCATAATAATTACATGTGGGATCATATTCAAATTCAACAATATAGCTATCATATAAAATTTTCTCTTCATGATCCACATGCATGCAAAGTTGACACTCTTCCAATATAGTGGGATTAACATCAACTAAAGTCATGACCTCTCCGAACCCACTTTTATCAAAATTCTCATAAGATTGAACACTCTTCGAGTATGTGAGAATCTTTTTACCTAAAGTTTACACTCTTCCAAACCCACTTTCAATACTATTGCAAAAATTATTATCAGTAGCATATTCATCATGAGGCACAAATAAATTTTCAAGATCATAAGAAGAATCACCCCAATCATGATCATTGCAAAAAGGAGTGGACATATCAAAATTAGCATCCCCAAGCTTGGGGTTTTGCATATTATTAGCACAATTGACATTAAAAGAGTTTATGGTAACATCATTGCAATCATGCTTTTCATTCAAGGAGCTATCGTGAATCACTTCATAATTTTCTTCTTTTAGCACTTCATCACAATTTTCAGATTCATAGATCTCAAGCAAAACTTCATAAAGATAATCTAGTGAACACAATTTACTAGCAATTGGTTCATCATAATTGGATCTTTTGAAAAGATTAGCAAGTGGATGAGGATCCATATCAATAGATTATTAGCTAGGAAAGATGCAAACAAATAGAAGGCACATGGTAACATAAGTAGGGATAGCAAACAAGAGATCTCACGAGAAAAAGGATAACGAAAAAGAGGGTGAATAAAATGGCAAATTTTTGTGAAGTGGGGGAGAGGCAAATGGCAAATAATGTAAATTGCAAGGAGATGAGATTTGTGATCAGGAACCTGGTAGATGTTGATGATGTCTCCCCGGCAACGGCGCCAGAAATTCCTTTTGATGTTGGCTTGAACTACGCCGGTATTTCCCCAAAGAGAAAGGGATGATGCAGCACAGCAACGGTAGGTATTTCCCTTAGTGATGAGACCAAGGTTATCGAACCAGTAGGAGAACCAAGCAACACTACATAAACAGCTACTGCACACAAAGAACAAATACTTGCAACCCGACGTGTTAAAGGGGTTGTCAATCCCTTTCGGGTAACGGCGCCAGAAATTGGCACGTTGACGGGAGATAAATTGTAGTAGATTGGATAAATAGATCGCGAATAAAATAAAGTGCAGCAAAATATTTTTGGGTTTTTAGAAATATAGATCTAAAAATAAAAGTGGCAAATAAATAAAAAGGCAAATAGCAAAATAGATCTGAAAATATATGATGAGAAAATAGACCCGGGGGACATAGATTTCACTAGTGGCTTCTCTCGAGAAAAATAGCATACGGTGGGTAAACAAATTACTGTTGGGAAATTGATAGAACTTCAAATAATTATGACGAATTCCAGGTAATGATCATTATATAGGCATCACGTCCAAGATTAGTAGACCAACTCCTGCCTGCATCTACTACTATTACTCCACACATCGACCGCTATCCAGCATGCATCTAGTGTATTAAGTTCATGGAGAAACGGAGTAATGCAATAAGAACGATGACATGATGTAGACAAGATCTATTTATGTAGAAATAGACCCCATCTTGTTATCCTTAATAGCAACAATACATACGTGTCGGTTCCCCTTCTGTCACTCGGATCAAGCACCGTAAGATCGAACCCATCACAAAGCACCTCTTCCCATGGAAAGAAAAATCGATCTAGTTGGCCTAACTAAACCAAAGATTCGAAGAAGAAATACGAGGCTATAAGTAATCATGCATATAAGAGATCAAAAGACTCAAATAACTTTCATGGATAAAAACATAGATCTGATCATAAACTCAAAGTTCATCGGATCCCAACAAACACACCGCAAAAAGAGTTACATCAAATAGATCTCCAAGAGACCATTGTATTGAGAATAAAAAGAGAGAGAGGAAGCCATCTAGATACTAACTACGGACCCGTAGGTCTACAATGAACTACTCACGCATCATCGGAGAGGCACCAATGAGGATGATGAACCCCTCCATGATGGTGGCTAGATTGGATTTGTGGTTTCTAAAACTTGCGGCGGCTGGAATTGATTTCCGTCGACTCCCCTAGGGTTTATGGAATATTGGGGTATTTATAGAGCAAAGGGGCGGTGCGGGAGGCGGCCGAGGTGGGCACAACCCACCTGGGCGCGCTTGGGCCCCCAGGCGCGCCCTGGTGGGTTGTGCTCCCCTCGGAGCCCCCCTCAGGTACTTTCTTGGCCCAACTTGTGTCTTCTGGTCCAGAAAAAATCACCAAAAAGTTTCGCTGCGTTTGGACTCCGTTTGGTATTGATTTCCTGCGAAGTAAAAAACAAGCAAAAAGCAGCAAGTGGCACTGGGCACTATGTAAATAGGTTAGTCCCAAAAAATGATATAAAGTTGCTATAAAATGATTATAAAACATCCAAGAATGATAATATAGCAGCATGGAACAATTAAAAATTATAGATACGCTGGAGACGTATCACAGCAAAGGAATCGCTCGGGTTCAGTCAGCAGCCAAGGGATCGATCGCTCGGGTTCAGTTAACAGCCAAGGGATCGATCGCTCGGGTTTAGTAACGTGCGATCGCTCAGGTTCAGTTAGCCAATGCCTCGCACACACGCGCATACACGAGAGAAACGCGCAAACCTCCGTGCATCGCTCGGCCCCGACGACCCACCGTAACCGGGAACTCCCCGATATTTTCCTCGCCCTCGCTTCTACCATGATTTTTTCCGTCATGGACAGCCCAAAGAATGTCATGCAGCTTTGTCTTCGGCCCGCCCGGGACGAAAAGCCCATTTTCTGTCATGATTTTTTGTCATAGAAGTAGGAGCCCACCACATCTATGATGATACGTGCTTTTGTCACAATTATCGTCATAGAAGTGTCAGAAGCATGACAGAAAAAAATTGGTTCGGCCCAAAATGTCACGGATGTGTCTTTTTTTTGTAGTGTTAGTTCATTTGAGTGACAAGGAGATCAATGAGGCCGTGAAGACACTGCTCGGTGAGTCTCTAGAAAACTGCAGCAAAGTGGGACTGAACCCTTTCTGGACTCTTAACCCGGCTCCTCCTGTAGGCAATCAGATCAAGCTTCATCCTGTTTACTCATCTCTTTATCTTTCACCTTATTTCAACTCTTTGCTCATATGTATACATGCCGACTCTCCCTTCTGGAAACTTCAAGCCGCCGCCCCAGCCAAGAAGCCCGAAACAAAGACTCATGGTCCAGGTCGTCGCAAGAAACCATCAGCCAAAGAACTACTCCATCTTGATGATGAGTCGGAGGTAGAACTTGATTCCCTTGGCTTTATTTTCATGCAACTTATTGACGCTGATTCCTTTCAGGAAGAGGCAGAAACCAGCCATGCAGACGCAGCAGAGGTAACTATAATTTCCTCCGACTCAGAACCCTTGCCAAGAAAGAAAACTCGGCGGGTCACCCGAAAAGTAAGGTTTTCTCACCCTCTTGCTCATTTGGATCTCAACTTTCTTTTGAAGAAACAACAACATGAATTGAGGCGTAAGACCTAGAGTGATGGCACTGAAGATCTCATATCCGGCTTACCCAACACCCCAGCTCCTCGAAAGCGTCGTAACGAGGTGCCACATAGCCCGACTCTGTCTCTTCCACAAGCCGGTCTCATACGTCAACCTCTTAATTCTTCTGACTCAAAATATCAGGGAACACTGCCATCATCTGGCGACTCTAGTGGAACTCAAATGCCTGCTTTCAAGGTTGCTCATGGGTAAGTACTTTCACTTGTTCATAAATAACTTATAGTTATAAATTCATGAACTCTTGTATTCTTATCACAGAGGCGTAGCAAAGGTGGGCAAGAAACAAAAGGTGGGCGGTTCTTCAAAGGACCCCAAAGATGCTGATCCGGAGAGGCAGATGACAGAGGCCCCTCAAGCTTCAATCCAAAATCCTGAAGACCTTGCCAATGATCCGCCACCGCAAACTGACGCTGCAGTCTTTGAGCCAATGAATACTGAGGTTAACCTAGCCGCCAGTCATGACCCGCCAAGTCCCAAGCTGCCCACTCCTGCTAAGTCAACTGACAAGAGCCCTGCCGCTGCTGATGTCGATGATGTGACTGTTACCGGGTCTGCCTTTAAAGCACCTGAGGTCTCCAAAGTGCTAGCCAAGTGCTCCAGTAAAGAAGAATCACCTTCCTTGGAAAAAGGCAAGGCTAAACTGGATCTGGAGAGCTATTCCTCCTTCAGTGCAGGTGATGTGTACGTGGGCTATTTGAGCCGCCTTCACACAAGCCGGGACATGGAGGCTGGGTTAGTCCAGTTGATGAAGCAGAAGTATGAGGTATGAAAATACCCAATCCTTCTCTAGCATTGTGCATATACATATGACCATACTAGCCCCCAAGTCTGAAGTATAGGAAAATTATTGAGTATGCTTGAGACTTGTGAATATTTCCATAGTGTAGTCCCCAAGGGTCGACTTATCTTGATAAGATGAGCCGGGTCTTAATCACTTGATAGAACCAAATACGTAGCCCCCAAGGGCCGGCTTAACTTGATAAAAATGAGCTGGGTCTTAATCACTTCATAGAACCAAATACGTAGCCCCCAAGGGCCGGCTTAACTTGATAAAATGAGCCGGGTCTTAATCACTTCATAGAAGCAAATACGTAGCCCCCAAGGGCCGGCTTAACTTGATAAAATGAGCCGGGTCTTAGAGATTAAACTGACCTACATTAGCCCCCAAGTGCCAAGTATATTGCTTGCAATGTGCTTGGGACTTGAATAACTGTATTATAAAAGTTTGCTCCTTTTGTTGTGACCATTGTCTGAATATTGTATTTCAGGAGTCGTTGAATGTGAAAGAGTCGCAGCTAGGCGATTTAAAGAAGAACATAGAACCGTAGCGAGCTGAAACTTCCCAGGCCGAGTCAAAGCTGAAATCTTCATTGGAAGAAATTGAAAAAATCAAGGCGGGTTTTGATGCTAAAAGAACCTCCTAGGAGACTGACAAGGCTGCACTGCTGAAAAGAGCAGAAGATGCTGAGGCTGAGCTTAAACCGATAACTGAGGAGTTAACCGGCTTAAAGCAACATATCACTCAAATGTCAGCCGCCATCTTTGGTAAGCTTAATATGCAACCTATATTTTTTTTGATATTTCATTAACTCGCCTGGTGATTCATAATGTACAACGTCTAACCTGCTTGACGACTCTTGTGCAAAAAACTGAACAGGCCCCAGAAGTGCCAGTCTTGGTCAAAATATGCTTCTAAAGCTGAAGGCGGTTTATTCATTGACTGAGCAGTTATACGCTGGAACTTTGCACAGCCTTGTAGCCTTATCCGATGGCAAAAAACCTCCAACTCTTATGAAGACTGTGCTGGAGCAACTTTCAACTGTGCCGGCTCAAATTGAAGAACACAAATTATCAGCTGCCTGTGCAGGAGCCATTGTTGCCCTAGGCCGGGCCAAGGCGTGGCAATCAGAACTTGACCTGGAAGAAATAGCTACCGGATGCCCAGAGTTCAAGGATGATGAGTCGATCTTTGAAGAGAGAGACTTCAACAACTGCGTCAGAGAGATGCGGCCCGTGGCATGCAAACTTATAGAAGAGCTGAATTTGAACAAGTACATGCCGGCTTACGATGACAACAACAATAAGATTAAGCCGCCCTCGCATGATGTTATGGATCTTATTCCTCCAAGGCGTAAGCATACCTTCGCCCCTGATATTGATCCTTCTGTTATGCTTAACGATGAAGCCATATTTAAAGCTTTAACCGGCATCAACTGGACCTCGGCCAATCTCCAGATGGCCATCGACGAAGAGCCGGCACAGGATGATCTGGGGGCTTCAAGCTCAAGGCAGCAAGATGAGAACAACCCCCCAGGATAAAACCCGGACGGCGCAGACGTCGGCTCACTGGAATAATTTAACTCCAAAAACACTTGGTCGCCAATTTTTGGGCTCAGCTGAAGCCTTGTAATAGGTAGCTGAAAAACAATTATCTGTTCTGCCATACCTTCGAGCATGTTATCTCAACTTTTGATCCAGCAGCTGAACCTAGTTGCATTCTTGATTTGATCGTATATATATGAGCCGTGCAATGATTCTGCTCTTTACCTAAGGTCTTATATTTTTTTGAAAGACCGATCAACAGTGGCGCTGGCGACTTAAAGCCAAGAACCAGGGCGGGCTAATAAACCCAAAGACTTGTAGTTTTATTCAGTTATGAACATGGCTATTTGAGCCAAAAATAAACATACTGGCAACTTATAGTCAAAAACCAGGGCGGGTAACAACCCGGAATACTCAAACATGAGCAATCATAACCCGGGTATATCATGACCTGGAGTTCATAGCTTGTACAAAAGCAAAACATTTGAAGGCATAAAAATGTCAAAAAAATCAAAAACAAAGAATATGCAGATCTCAAATATTTGTTAAGCCGGCTTATAAAGCACGACTGAAAAAAGTTGGCTCACAGGCCTTTTGCTTTCAAGGCCGCATAGCTGTTTTTATCCTGTAAGCCGGCCTCCTATGACATAAATCCGTCGTTTTAACCTTAACAAGTTCAGGGTCTTAAAAAAGATTGATTGTTAAGAGTACGACGGGCCATTTAGCGGAGTAGCACTAAACAGACAGGTGAGTTTATCCTAGCTCACTGTAAGCCGGCTCTCACATGACACAAAACCGTCATTTTAACCTTGACAAGTTCAGGGTCTTGAAAAAGATTGACTTGTTAGGAGTTCGGCTGGTCACCTGGCGGAGTAGCAAGTTGCAAACAGGTAGGTTTAATCCATAATGTGGCATTTCATGCTGGTTAAGAGGGTATGAAAGCTAAACCCGGTGGGTTGGAAGCCCCCAAGTGACCTTATGATCAATTAACAAAGACTCAGATGCACAGAAATGAAACGACAGAGGCCCCGAATTCCAGGGATGTCGGCTTTATTATATTGATCATAAAAAGATATATACATCGACAGAGGTATGTGCAATGGTGAGAGCCGGTGGCTCAAGTGTAGTAAGGCCGAAGATGAGCAATGTTCCATGGCCTGTTGGTCTCCTCCTCAGAAGTGCGCGGCTTACTGCGTTCTCGTATATCAATGAGGTAATAGGATCCATTGTTGAGATTCTTATTGACCACAAAAGGTCCTTCCCAAGGTGGAGATAACTTATGCATATCTGTCTGATCTTGAATCAGCCGGAGCACTAAGTCGCCCTCCTGGGAAGTCCAGGACTTAACTCTGCGGCTATGATAACGACGCAGGTCTTGTTGATAAATCGCCGAACGGGCTACTACAAGGTCACATTCCTCATCCAAAGCATCAAGTGCATTCTGACGCGCCATCTCATTATCAGCTTCAACGTAAGCTGCCACTCGTGGCGAGTCATGACGGATATCGCTAGGGAGAACCGCCTCTGCGCCATAAACCATGAAGGAAGGCGTATAGCCTGTTGATCTGTTGGGGGTAGTTCTGATACTCCAAAGTACGGAAGGAAGCTCTTCAACCCAACAACCCGGCGTTCACTCCAAAGGAACCATAAGCCGGGCTTAATACCTCTCAAAATTTCTTGATTAGCCCGTTCCGCTTGACCATTAGATTGTGGATGAGCCACTGAAGAAACATCAAGCCGGATATGCTCTCTTTGACAGAACTCCTTCATAGCTCCTTTGGACAGATTAGTGCCATTATCAGTGATAATACTATGAGGATAACCAAAGCGGATGATCAGCTTTTTAACAAACTGAACTGCAGTCACCGCATCACACTTGCTAACAGGCTCTGCCTCAACCCACTTGGTAAACTTGTCAACCACCACCAAAACGTGGGTCTTCTTATCCTTAGACCTCTTGAATGGTTCGACCATATCAAGCCCCCAAACTGCAAACGGCCAAGTTATTGGAATCATCCGCAACTCCTGAGCCGACACATGAGCTCGTCTGAAAAATTTCTGACACCCGTCACACTTGCTAACAATGTCCTCAGCATCAGCATGAGCTGTTAACCAGTAAAACCCATGACGGAAAGCTTTAGCCACCAAAGACTTTGAGCCGGCATGATGACCACAATCACCTTCATGAATTTCTCGTAAGATTCCACGGCCCTCCTCAGGAGAAAAACAGCGTTAGAACACGCCTGTGACACTGCATCTGTGTAACTCGCCGTTGATAATGGTCATAGACTTAGATCTCCTGACAATCTGTCGTGCAAAAGTTTCATCCTCGGGTAACTCGCCTCGGGTCATATAAGCCAAATAAGGCAGTGTCCAGTCAGGAATAGCATGAAGAGCCGCCACCAACTGCGCCTCCGGGTCAGGGATAGCAAGGTCTTCTTCAGATGGCGACTTGACGGAAGGATTATGTAAAACATCAAGGAACACATTTGGAGGTACCGGCTTACGTTGAGACCCAAGCCGAGACAATGCATCAGTCGCCTTGTTCTTCCGTCGATCAAGGTGATCCACCTGATAACCCTTAAAGTGACCAGCAATGGTATCAACCACCCAGCGATAAGCCGCCATGAGCGGATCTTTAGAGTCCCACTTGCCAGAGACCTGCTGTGCCACAAGGTCTGAGTCGCCCAGGCACCTGACGAAGGCCATGGAGCAAAGCTTCATACTCAGCTGCATTGTTAGTACAAGGAAACATTAGACTTAAAACATAACAAAATTTGTCACCTCGCGGGGAAGTCAAAATAACTCCAGCCCCCGAGCCCTCCAACTGTCTGGACCCATCAAAGTGGATTGTCCAATATGTGTTGCCAAGTTTCTCCTCCGGTGTCTGCAACTCTGTCCAATCATTAATGAAATCCACCAAAGCCTGAGATTTGATGGCTGTTCTTGGCACATATTTCAAGTTATGAGGCCCAAGCTCAATTGCCACTTAGCAACCCGGCCCGTGGCTTCTCTATTTTGAATAATATCTCCCAAAGGAGTAGAGCTGACCATGGTAATAGGATGACCAAGAAAATAATGCTTCAGCTTGTGACTTGCCATGAACACCCTAAAGACCAATTTCTGCCAATGTGGATATCGTTGCTTGGACTTAGTCAACACCTCACTGACATAATAAGCCGGCCGCTGAACTGGGTACTCTTTACCTGCCTCCTTGCGCTCTACGACAACTGCCACGCTGACAGCTTTATTATTAGCTGCCACGTACAGGAGCAAAGGCTCTTTATCGATAGGAGCAGCTAAAATAGGTGGCTCAGCTAACTATTTCTTGAGCGCCTCAAATGCCTCATTAGCAGCATCACTCTAGACAAAATGATCCGCCTTTTTCATCTGATATAGGGGAAGCGCCTTCTCTCCCAGGCGGCTTATAAACCGGCTCAAAGCTGCAATACGACCCGCCAAACGCTGGACGTCATTGATGCACGCCGGCTTAGAGAGCGAGGTGATAGCCTTGATCTTCTCCGGGTTAACTTCAATACCCCGTTATGAGACCAGGAACCCCAACAGCTTACCTACAGGTACACCAAAGACACACTTGGCCGGGTTAAGCATCATTTTGTAGACCCGGAGATTATCAAAAGTCTCTTTCAGATCATCTAGGAGAGTCTCCTTCTTCCTAGACTTAACCACAATATCATCCACATAAGCATGCACATTGCATCCAATCTGGCTGTGAAAACAATTCTGAACACAGCGCTGATAAGTCGCCTGGGCACTCTTGAGCCCAAAAGGCATAGAAACATAGCAGAAAGCTCCAAAAGGTGTAATAAAAGCCATCTTCTCTTGGTCTTTGACTGCCATCTTGATCAGATGATAACCAGAATAAGCATCCAGGAAGCATAGGCTCTCACAACCCGCCATTGCATCAATGATCTGGTAAATACGGGGGAGAGCAAACGGATCAGCTGGACAAGCCTTGTTAAGATCTGTGTAATCAACACACATACGCCATGTGTCGTTCTTTTTAAGTACAAGCACAGGATTAGCCAACCACTCAGGATGAAAAACTTCCACGATAAACCCAGCAGCTAAGAGTCGGGCCACTTATTCTCCAATAGCCTTGCGTCGCTCTTCATTGAAACGACGGAGAAATTGTTTAACCGGCTTAAACTTAGGATCCACATTAAGGGTGTGCTCAGCGAATTCTCTCGGTACACCCAGCATGTCAGAAGGTTTCCATGCAAAGATGTCCTGATTCTCACGGATGAACTTGATAAGCGCGCTTTCCTATTTAGGATCCATGTTAGCCCCTATGGTGAACTGCTTAGATGAGTCGCCAGGGACAAAATCAACTTGCTTGGTATCATCAGCTTTAAACTTCAACAGAGGATCCTGCTCAGTAGTGGGCTTCTTGAGGGGGGTCATATCAGCCGGGTCAATATTGTCCTTATAAAACTTGAGCTCTTCTGTGGCGCAAGCCGACTCAGCATAAGCAGCATCTCCTTCCTCACATTCCAAGGCAATTTTTTTGATCACCATGGACCGTAATTGTCCCTTTTCGCCCTGGCATCTTGAGTTGCAGATAGACATAACAATGGCGAGCCATGAACTTGGCATAAGCCGGTCGTCTGAACAAAGCATGATACGGACTCTTGATTTTAACCACCTCAAACCACAACGTCTCTGCCCTGTAGTCATAGTCATCAACAAAGGCCACTTCTAAGGAAATTTTTCCCATAGGATACGCCGACTTACCAGGCACCACTCCATGGAAAACTGTGGAAGACGGCTTAAGATCCTTGTCAGTTAAATTCATCCGTCGAAACGTGTCATAATACAGGATGTCGATACTGCTGCCATCGTCCATAAGCACCTTAGTGAACTTATAACCACCCACTTGAGGGGCTACCACCAATGCCAGATGACCCGGATTTTCAACCCGGGGCGGGTGATCCTCCCGGCTCCATGTGATTGGATGTTCTGACCATCGCAAGTATTGAGGCACTGTCGGCTCAGTAGTATTGACCGCGCGCTTATGAACCTTCTGATCTCGTTTGCAAAGACTTGTGGTGAAGACATGGTACTGGCCACTATTGAGCTGTTTTGGATTACTCTGATATTCTGACTGATTATTTTGCTGTTGGTTGCCCTGATCCGATTGCTGATTATGACTACCCTGGTTACCTTGACCTTGATAACCAGAGTTTGAGCCGCCACCACCAAAGCCGGACCCCTGAGCACCAGATCCTGACCCGCCGGGCGGACCATTATTGCTACCATGATTCTAATTAAAACTATAATTCATGTATTCGCGCATGATAAAACAATCCTTCCAAGCATGGGTCGTTGGCTTATTAGGCAGACTATGCTTTGGGCAAGGGTCATTGAGCATTGCTTCAAGATCGAAGTTTTTTCCTCCAAAGGACGGCTTACCATTACCGTTACGGCGCTGGTTTTTATACCCAGTGTTGGTGTTAGCTATGAGATCTGACCCGCCATCGGGGTTTCATCGCTTACCACCATTGCCCTGGTTGTTGCATTATGCCCTGCCATATTCTGCTGCTGACACTTACCATTGACACTCTTCTTGCCCTTGCTAGATTTCTCATCATCAGATCCAGGGTCCTTTGTGGTGTCAGAGTCGGCATATTTAATGAGAGCCACCATGAGCTCACCCATGTCATTACAATGACGCTTAAGCCGCCCAAGCTTCTGCTTAAGGGGGGTAAAGTGACAATTCTTCTCTAAGACTAGAACCGCCTGACCCGCAGCAATACTATCCGACGAGTGAATAATAGCAGAGACCCACCGGACCCAATGATGGGCCGACTCATCCTCACGCTGCACGCAGTTATCAAGATCGATAATCGTTAGAGGCTGCTTGCATGTCCCTTGAAAGTTCTTAATGAACCGCAATTTCAACTCTGCCCATGAATTGATGGAATTAGGAGGCAATCCTTTTAACCAGGTTTGAGCTGGCCCATCCAACATCATAGTAAAGTATTTGGCATATACAGCATCGTTGACATCCAGCATCTCCATGGCTAATTCATAACTCTCAATCCAGGCCTTAGGGGGAGATCAGTTGTGTAGTTAGCCACCTTACGAGGACCCTTGAAATCCTTGGGCAGGCGCTCATTACTTAAAGTTGGTACTAAACAGGGCACCCCCAACAGACCTGGAAATTACACCAGCCCCTACTGAGGTCGTAGGGGTCACCGGAGGCTGCTGATAAGCCCCTAGTTGAGCCGCCGCTGCTGCCTCCGCCTCTCGGTGAGCTCCGGCTTCATCCACAATCGCCTGATCATGGGTGAGGGGCAGGTTATTCCCACAGGGCGGGTCATCCTGATTTGGTCGATGACATCGTTCGCTACTGGAAACCGCCGGCGACTCAACGCGTCGGCTGTAACTATGACTTGGGGAGGGGTTGAATGCACCCGATCGCAACTGTGTGAATATTTCTCTTGCTGTGCAACCGTCGTCTGCAGGAGCTCAATCGTGTTCCACGCCTCAGGCGAAAGGTGTCTCATCAGCGATAGGGATTGCATTGAGCCGGGTAGCCGCCGCTATCATGTTATCCACCGGGTTAGAATAATGGCCAGATGGTGTTGAAAAATGCCGAGGCAGGGTCTGATCCCTACGGGCCGGTCTGGCCGATGAGGTTGAGCCGCCGCCCCACTCCCTGGCGCCTCAGTAGCCCGGGCCGTACCTGGCGGGTTACTTGGCCCTGCCCCAGGCGTGTTAAAGAGGTTCCATGCCTCATACTGCAAAGGCAAACGGGTTTGATGTCTCCTTCGAAGAACTGCGTTGGAGGCGTTCTGATCCAAACTGAGGCAAAAAGCCTACGCCCTGATACACCGAGAATCTGCATCCATCTGAGCGCGCTCCGTTGCCATCCTGATATTCTCCGCATTTAGATCCTCCTGGGCCTTGGCTACCTGGTCTCGCACCTTTGCAACTTCCGCATTGTGCTCCGCCTGATTCACCGCAGTAACCTCTGTTGTCAATAAGGTTGTCAAAGTTCCCAAGAGATCCGACAAAACTTGAGCCAGCGGGGTCCCTAAGCCGCCTGCTCCTGCAGCCACAGCCGCCGAACTAGACGTCATAGCTGTAGTGGTTGATGAATTGAGAACCGGCCATGTGCCAGCCATGAAGATAGCAGCCCTGGATGGCGGCTCATAGGGGTCCGGAATACTGTCACCATCGGAATAGCCCCCAAGCCCACCGTCTTGAAGCTGGTAGATCGACTCCGTCTCTCCGGTCAAAGACTCATCACCTGAGTAGATGAGAGTCTCTCCTCCGGACACAGAATCCTCCGCAAGTTCCGTGCCATGCGCACATCCAACAAAGACACGCTTCCAGCCAGGTTGAGCCCTGGTGGGTTGCGCACGCCGAGCTGGCTCGACGATGTCGGTGTAGATGTCCAGCTCAGGCTCTGATGTGCCGATCTTGCGGATGAAGACGTGAATCCCACCGAAGGGGACCCGGTACCCGTAATCGATTGAGTCGGCCTCGGGGCCCCAGCCGGCGTCATCGATGTAGAGCTTGCCGCAGCGACTCTTGGTCATCCTGCCCACGGCGTATCCCTCGATCCCTAGGAAAGAGCCCTTCAAGAACTCGAAACCACCGTGCGCTGGCCCCACGATGGGCGCCAACTGTTGTGGGTTTAACACGGCAGATGCCCTTGTAAAAGGACTTAGGTGTGGAGCCATCGCAACGTAGGTTAGCTTGAAGGGGTTGAGCGGGATGAGAGACACGAGTTTACCCAGGTTCGGCCCCTCACAATCGAGGTAAAAGCCTACGTCCTGCTTTGAGTTGTATTGATTGGGTATCGATTACAAGGGAGCGGAATTGCTTAACCTAGCTCTCGATCAATTGTCTCTTTTGTTTACCCGTCGCAGGGGCTCGCCTTTATATACACAGGTCGAGGCCCTGGGCTTACAAGAGTCCGGGTCGGGTCATAATACCTGACCGTCCCTGATTCTAATTCACCTTGCCTTACTAGACAAGTCATCGTCGGGCGGCTTACAAGTGTTGGGTCTCGCGCCATCTTCTGGGCCTGGGCCTCTGGCGGCTCACCACGTAAGTCGCCCTCCGGGTTCCATATCTAATCTCTTGAGCCTACTTAGGCCTTATCTCTAAGTCACCAACAGTGTGACCCGGCCCCTCCTGGGCGGGTTACACCGCGGGGTTATATCCCCAACAGAGGGCAAGCCATCGGGGCAATGATGATGCAGCGTCCTAGCACGAGGCGCGGGCCTTTCCTGGTTGTTCCACGCCGCTGCAGCAGTCTGGTCTTTTTTCTATGTTTGAGCAGGTAAGAGCATCACCGTGAGTTATGTGATTATGTACATCAAATTACTTAGGACCATTCATTTTTCCTAACCAACGGTCTAGATTAGGCAATACTACAAAAGAATTCTGGTAGTACATCTAGGCTTCAAGGGCATCTGGGTAGTTAATTATTATAAGTCCTGCAACCGTTTCCACCAAAAGTAAGCTGAAGAGAGTAGATTAGAATTTCAGGATCGATCCAACCATTTGTTGATTCACTTTGGGCGTTGTTGGTCTACTTCTACAAATCCTCAATCTAGGTTGTTGGCCTGCTTACATGGCAGTAGATCAATCTCCACAACACCTCGATCAATGCTGCTTCAAATCCCAAAACAATCAGAAGATCAAACTAGCCAAATCGTTGCTACTTTCCAAACCAGCCGGGGTGGATTATAAGGCCTCTTCCAATGCATTGGTGTTTAGTTGAGGTGCTAAGTGCATTAAAAATCTTAGCAAGTAGTCTCCCTGATGCATAGGTGCTTAGTTTTTGTAGCTAAGCTTACCTCATTTAATTGTTTTAGCACCTATACACCATGGAGCACTGGGAAGGGCTAGTACTGGAGTTCTCATGTTAAGCTCAGTAGGTCTGTTAAGAGGCATGGGTCTGCGGCTAGTGGAGGTGGCATCGGGATGGTGGAGAAGCGCTACAGTGCGCGGCGGAGGACCTGCTGGCGGCCAAAGGCTAGCTGCACACGTCCTGGAGGAGGGAGGCCTGCATCTTCGCCTTTAATTATTTGAATTCACGTGAAAGCGCAAAACCACGTTACCAAGTTAGCCTCAGATCAAACTCTGACAGCGTGTTTGGTAGTCTTACAGCGTGTTTGGTTGGGGGTAATTAGAGCTAGGGAATGGGAATTGAAGAGGTATGAGACTTCAAATTAATTGTTTGGTTGGAGGGACTGGGAATTCGCAAGGGGATAGGCATGGGACTTGAGACTCCAACTTCCACCATTTTATTAACAGGGGAGGGGGTGAGAGTTGGAAGGGAATTGTTTTAGTGAGTCAATCTTAACCCTTCATCCTAACTTCCCTTGTCTAGTCCCATGTCAATTCCCACAAATCAAACAAGGGAGTACAATTTCTCTCAAATTCTCACATAATTCCTATCAGGTACCAAACAGAGGATTGGGAATAAAAATGACTCATCCCATGTCTAATCTCAACACAACTCCCTACTCTAAACTCCCATTCCCCTTCCCAAATATTACCAAACACATTGTTAGGGAAGGAGAAGAGGAATTAGCTGTGGGAGTTGGCTGGGGGGGTTTAGACGTGGGAAATAGACTTCTAGTCCTATTCCATTGTTTGGTGATTCTTCCTCTGAGAATTTGATAGGGAAACTAACTAAGAAAATGGGCCCACCGGTTATACTCCGTCCCTACACATGCGGAGGAGGAGCCACGAACATGATGATAGTTTTTTTTCTCTCGTTTCCCATTCCCTCGCTCAATTACCAGCCCCCCACCAGGAAAGAGATAAGAGGGAGTTTGACCAGTAACTCCCTTTGCCCTTCCCTCATTAATTCCCCAGTCCTCCAATCAAACAAGGGACTTTAAGTCCTACACCTCCCTAATTCTCTAATTGCCCGAAAAAACACGCAGTGAGGAAAATTATATTAACCATTGGATCAACTTAATACTACCCATTATATTCTGGGGGATGCTACGCGTCGGCCGACGGATCTTTTAAAAAGATCCGCCGCCTTCGCATCCGTTTGATCGGGGCCATCCAGTGGCGCTGCTCCTTCCTCACCATTGCAATAGACCTCTTGTTGCAGAAACATTTGCAATAGAGGTTCTGTTGCAGAGTTTTTTTTTTCGTATGAACTCTTTTGAAACATGAGTGTCGTTGCGGAAGGACTTTTGCAACACAGATGATGTTGCAGAATTTTTTTGTCTTAACTTTTTGCCAACATGGGTATTGTTGTGGAAGGACTTCTGCAACACAGATGATGTTGCAGATGTTTTTTTGTCTTAACCTTTTTGTAACATGGGTGTTGTTGCGAAAGGACTTCTGCGTCTAGTGGTGAAGGTCCTGGCCGGTTGTGCGTCGGCTGATCAAGCTCGTATCTGACGGCTGCGCATGCGACGAAAACTCGTATCTGACGGTTGCACATGCGAGACGTGGATCTGACGAATTGAGTGGCCAAGCATTATCCTCTACCATTGCAACAAAGGTCGTGTTGCGGTAATTTTCTACAACACGGGTCATGTTGCAGAAAATTTTGCAAAACATAGGTAAAGTTGCAGATTTTTTTTTGTAACAGAGGCATTGTTACATTTTTTTTTGCAACGGAGGTCATGTGGCAACTTTTTTTTGCAACGGAGGTCATGTTATAGTTTTCTGTACAACAGATGCCTTGCTGCAATTAATTATTTTCGTAACAGAGGTTTTGTTACAGTTTTTTTGCAACATAGATCATGTTGCAGAAAGGAGAGATTGTGGGAAGTCAGATCCATCCCGTGGGACGCATGGCATCCCAGCAAGACGGGGGACGTGAAAGGCTCTAAGTCAGAGTCGCACCGTATATGAAAATAATCAAACAATGGACCCACAGGAGGCCACGCACCTGCATGCTTCCGTGTGAACACTTCCAGCGTGGCGTGAAATCGCGATGAAGCGATCGAACGGTGCAGCGCCCGGCGGACGCGCAAGCTATAATCAGCCGGTTGATTAATAATGTTTCCCTTATATTCGGTAGTACAATTTACTCTAAAAACTCACATACTTCAGAAAATTAACTTAGGGTACTGAAAACAGAACAGGCTGATAAGACCAAGACGATGCGATATGAAATCCATAAACTCGACGGCATAATCCCAGGTTTAGAGTTACACTGGTCTCATCCAGCGGTCGATGGACCGCTACCGCTACCAACCACACGGATCTCGAGCAGCAGGAGCCGGCCTGTAGAGCTCGCTCTCGCTGTGGGCGAAGCGGCATCCATTGCCATAGGTGCAGGACCCTCTGGCGAAGTGCGCGCACAGCCTGGTCTTGACGCCGTTGTACTGCCCTCCGCCCAGCACCGGCAGATGCTCCCAGACCATAGCGCTGGCGTGCCCTCCAGCTCCACGTTCTTCAAGCCGGCGTCCCGCTCGTGGTCGCGGATGCGCAGCCTCGCGCCGCTGACCCGGGATATCTCTGTTAGAGCATCTCCAACAGCCGCCCAACGCGCGGCGCGCTAAAAACTAGTTGTGCAGCGCGTCCATCGTCTGATTTGGCGCCGCGGGAAGTGCTGTCTCCAGCAGCCGCGGTAAAATGCAGCGCGCGTAGCTCCAGCAGTGCGCGACTCGCCGACGCATGCCATATGTTGCATTTTGGACACAAAATGAATTTCAAACATCACAAAACAAAGACATGGCATAATAATTTAAATCACACAAACAAGTTGATGACTAAAAGTTCATGCCCACAAGTTCAAATTCATGCCCACAACATCATCCAACCAAGTTCAAAATGCAAACCAAGTTCATGACATAAACGAAAGGCAAATCAACAATCAAGATCAAGCCTCGTCCTCGTCTTCATCCTCATCTTCCTCCGATTCATCCGACTCCTCCGAAGACGATTCTTCCTTCTCCTCTTCATTGCCGCGCGCCGCATCCTCATCATGTGAAGCTCGGAAGGTGTTGGCAAGATCTTCAACGGCATCTTCATGGGAAGGTGTGTGAGGCACACCGGAAGACATTCCGCCCATGGCGCCCGGAGGTGCACCCATGCCTCCCATGAGAGACGCAAAACCCATGCCTCCCATGCCGGCCATGCCGCCCGGAGGTGCTCCAAAGCCACCCATGCCTCCCATGATCTCCATGGTAGCTCCAAAGCCACCCATGGCACCCATGCCGCCCATGGTAGCTCCGAAGCCACCCATGCCTCCCATGCCGCCAAGGCCACCGCCACCCATGGCGCGAATCATGGCTCTTTTTTGGATCAAGACTTCTTCACGGGCAAGATTGACATACTCCTTTTGCGCCTCATTGAAGCTAGATGTGTCCAAGAAGAACAAGTGCTTCTCCCAATCCAACAATCTAGATCGCTCCTCCATGCCCACCTTCCTCTCCTTCAATGCCACCTTCCTCTCCTCGGCCGCCACCCTCCTCTCCTCGGCCGCGGCATCTTGGTTCCTTGCCATCTTCCTCACCTCGTTGGCTTCTTTTCTTGCCATCACAATAGCTTCCATAGCATTTTTGAGCTCATCATCTCCTTTCCTCTTCTTCTTTTCTTTTGCGTCTTTCTTGGTCCCATCCGGTCGTTTTGGCTTCGAGTATGAAACCGAGTTTGGTGTGGGGCTTCTCTTGCCGTCATCACTTGATGCCTCCTCCTCATCATCATCCAAATCAATTGTTCGCTTGCGTTTGTTGCTCAAATCCAAATCATCCATATCATCACGCTTCTTCCATTTCTCATCATCCTTCAATGCTTCATAGCAATGAGGCAAGGTAAATGGCCTTTCTTTCTTGATCTTCCCCTTCTTGGTCCTCTTCTCCTCTCCTTTGAACAAGTTTTGTGCAATATTTAACTACATGAAAACAAAACAAGTTTAGCACTACAAACACCAACAACAAGCATGATGAACATGGATGAAATGGCACTTACCCTATCTTCATCATTAGTGCCACTTGGGTTCAACTTGTCAACCGCCTTTTGTGCGGCCGCCCACTTTTGACAATCCTTGTTGATTGTCGACCACCGGGAGCGAAGAGATCGATCGGAGCGGTCAATTCCACTCTCGTTGCGTAGATCAAAGTGTTCCTTCATCCGGTTCCAATAAGCATCTCTACTTTGATCACCTCCAACGGATGGATCCCTCGACACTTCCAACCAAGTTTTGCATAGCAAGACGTCTTCTTTGTTGGTGTAGTTGCCGCCTCTTCCTTTCGGTGCGTCGACAATGCCCTCACCATCCTCGTCCACCTCGAACTCATGGTCTTTGAAATGCATGTCATTGGTTTGAGACCAATGCGAATTGTTGGAGCCAACACCCATAGTTGACATGTATGCGTCATCGTTGACACTACAAAGTATATAGAACAATGCAAATAAGCTATCTATATGTATGCATTCAAAAAATAACAACAACAAAAAAGTTGGCGAAATTTTATACCTTTGGGGCATTTCCTCGAACACATTGTGCGCGTCGACCGCCGGCTCAACAAGTGAGCTCGCCGGCGCTTCGGTAGCCGTCGTGCCCGTCGCACGCCCTGCAAGCTTCTTCCTCGACGGCTTCGAGGAGCCGGAGCCGTCCGCCGCCTTGTTCTTCTTCGCCGATGTCTTGCCCTTCTTCGGCCGCGCCGCATTTGGGAGCTTCGCGAGGGGGCCACGTGGCTTCACGGCGGGCGCCGGCGCGACGCCACCCGCCGCCGAGGTCATCCGTGGCGGCATGAAGAGGCCGCGCGCGATGCCGGCGCTTGTAGGAGCTCCGGCGGAGGCGAAGCCAAAGCTCCCCGCGCTAGGTTTGCGGCGGCGGCGGCGGTGGAGGGGTCGCGGCTGTAGGAAGGGGTGAGGGGAGTGCCGGCGCGGGCGTCCATCGGGTCAATTCGCCGGCGACGGCGCGTGCGGGGCGAAGGTGGCGCGGTGGAGAGACTGCGGCGCGAGCGCTCGAGTGTGCCGCGCGTGGAAGCGGGCGCACCAAATACACAACGCGCGATGACGATTCGGACCGCGCGCCCAACTCTATATGCCGCGCGCGCGCTTATTGCGCGTCCGCTGGAGCCCCTCTACCGATTGCGCGTTCGCTAAAAAAAGCAAATTTACGGCGCGGCGCTTATTTAGCGCGGCTGTTGGAGATGCTCTTATGGTTGCTCCGCCCCGCCCGATGACGGCGCCCGCGAGGGACACGTCCACGCTGATCTTGGCGGTCGCCCAAGTGCCAAAGCTCGCCGGAGCTGCGTTGGGCGGCGTCGGTGCTCTGAGTGCATGGTCACCGGTGGGGCTTGGTTGGTCCCTGCCCATGGGTGGTGGCGTTGGATTGAGCCTGGCAAGCTCCTCGTCTTGTGCTGGAGCCGGAGCTTGGCCACTCGGGGTGCTCGTTTCTGCGACGGCCTGGGAGCCGCCCGGGATGTCGTGGATGAAGTGGCAGTTGGAATCAAAGCGGCAACCTGCGGTGCTGCACGATGGGGAACAAGAAAGTGATCAGATCTGTACTAATGCCGAAATAAGGGAAGCTGGTGGTTCAGTAACTAGCTGAGACACTACAATCAGAATGCAAACAACAATGTTCGTATAATACAAGTTCGGCAAACTTTAGAGCCATCGAATCGAACCCATCGATACACTCATCTTATCCAACTAGCCCATCATGTTCATTTAACGCTGTCCCAGAAAGGGACTACCTGAAGAACCTGACGCATGGCTTCGATTTGCTTCCTGCGCCTGCTTCAAACGCCTCCGGCTCTGCTACACCAAAACAATCGATCATGCGGTTCCAAGTTCATATGTCAGGAACCTGACCTTGGGCAACGCCAGTGACTTTAGTCCCACCTCGAATATGGGAGGAGGCTAGGACCTTCTTATAAGGGAGAGTGGCACACTCCCTTCAGGCCGGTCTTTTGGGATGTTGTGGGCTCTCCGCTTGTAGTGGAGTGTCCGATGCGCATCGAAAATGTCCAAATATATGCCGATAGACAGGGAGCTGGGCCTGAGTTGCTAACATCATACGACAATAGAATGGGAAATCTGGAGACGAAACGAGTAAGCCAGTTTCGTCTGGACTCACTTGGCCCGCTCACCTTGGTTTCGCTGAGGCAATTCCGGATCCCCTAGGCCTCCAGGTGCGGAATATCCTATTCGGCGCATTCTGCGTCAAAGTGTCGAGGCGCCGCACACCCTTCGACCCGATTTGGGCCGGCCTTTTTATCTCTTTGCTGTTTCTCTCCTTCCTCGCGTTTTTCTCAGACTCCACAGGGGAAGGGAACCCGGCGACTGTTTCTACTCCCTTTCCTCGTTCGTGCGGCGGATCTCCCGTTCATCTGCTTCTTTCTGCCGGGATCCTACTCCGGCAAGAGCACCGTCGCCCTCGAAAGCAGCTGACGCGCCCCTCTCCCCCGACTCGTCTACAGCAGCGGATTCCTTCTCTTTCTCTTGATTCTTCACCGATGTTCGCTTCTCATCCGCTTCCTGTCTTGGGAGGCAGGTGGATGGTTCTTCTTCATCTGTCTCACCTCCTTTTCTCGCGCTGATTTTGTGGGTTTCCTATCTGACATATCTCTTTGATAGAAGCTAGGGTTTCTTGATTTCTTCTTCTTTTGCTGTTGGCAGACGGTGTGGCGTGTTATTCCCTAGGATAGCACTTCAATTTTGGTCCAGGTTTGTCAAATCTTCGCTCCCCTTTTGGTCAGGTTTGTGGTTTCCCCCTTTTTTGTTCAAGTTTCCTAGCTAACTGTATTTGCCATGTGTTTCTATTTTTGTTGGCAGATTCGGCTCAGATCCAGTAGACCGTTGTTGTTCTACAGGGCAAAGGTAAACCGTTTCATCAAGTACAAGTAGTAGTTGTACTGTTTTAGTTCTGGTGCTTGGCTTTTTGTTCATAAGCTAGGGGTGGAGTTTTGGTTTAGGTCTGGTGCTTGTACATATAGTGGAATTGTGGTGCCAAGCATATAGTTCTTGTTTTTGTACATATGGTGCTTCTACATATAGTGGTATTGATTTTCACCTTTTTAAACAGCTTTACTTCCCTAGAGTTGATTCATTCTACTAGACCTTCTTTTTGTGTGAACAATCTGTTTGAAACAATCAATTTCTTCGCATCAAATTGTATCACTCAACAGCAAATCAACAAGATAACACGAAACCTGGTTTGTTTCCTTTTTCCTATTTTCCATTGTCCATGTTTTTCTTCTATGGATTTTGTGCGGTAGGAGGCTATCACCTATTAAAAGATTGTCCAGATAATGTACTGTCTAGTTAGTCTGTACTTCCCTTGTGAACTACCCATTGCAGAGAAGCACCTGAGTTAACCAATCATGCATATTCTTCTTGTAAATGTTTTTCTAATATCTTTAGGTGGCATTTTCAAATGACCCATTTTACTTTTTTATTTGACATGTACAACCACAGGTGTGCTCTGTATTGATTCCTTTACATGGATTTATGGGATGGAAAAATCATGAAGGACTATGATGCTGTAAATTTTCCTGATTTACTGTCAACAATGCTACTTCTTTTCAACTTTTTTCTTTTTATATTGTACTAATGTTAGCAATGCTCTTGACCCCCACACATTCTCTTTCCCGGAGACGGCCACTCTATATATCGCTCTCGAGAGCTCTGTTTCTCTGCTATTGATGTAATAGCTGCCACTATAACCTGTTTGTTTAGTTAATTTAACTTGAAGCACCTCATGTATGTTTGGCAGCTTAATTGACATCCACTTCTCTAGTCTGCAAGTTTTGCGAGGTCAATTAAATAGTAGCCACTTGCTTCCCTGAAAAAACACTAGCTTGTTGTTTGTTGGTCTTCAGTAACTAGTTTGTGTATTTTTTTTATTTTCTACTATTTTGGGGAATCATTCCTCAATTTTGGCAGATTGTTGCTTACAAAATGGCAAAATTCGACCTGAACAACATAGACTGTGGCATTGGATGATGCTTCAACCAAGAAGAGAAAGAGCGCCTTTAGATGTTTCTAGAAAAGAAAGGAGTAGTCACAAATATATGCTACATTGATGTGTATTTCCATTTTATCTGATCAACATATACCTCAAAAAGCATGTTGTTGTTTACTTCCTATGACAAACAAAAGTGTTCCCAGTGTGCAAGTGTTCTAAATGAATGTGCTTTTGTTTTTCTTGCTATTTTCCTATGTACCTCACACTACAATATCGCGTCAGAAATAGAGATTCTGTTCTAAACTTTCTTTTTTTCGCTCTATTTGGGTACAATGTTTGATAACTATCTATCTGAACATGAATTGACTGTTTATATAGCATCTAATAATAATTTCGTCCTAAATGAATTAAGCATGAATAGAGTTTAAATTAACTAATGTAATTTTATTCAAATTATTTTTCCAAATGAATTTACACATGCATAGCAATCTGTATCATGCCTTGTCGTCTATGTTGGGACCTTGCACATCCACCTTTAATTCCAAGAATATTTTATGGATCTTAGCATACAATTTAAATTCCAAGAACAACTTTTCAATGCTGAGAACATTTTTTAGAATCTATGAACAAAAGTTGAATTCCAAGAACAAAATTTTAATTTGAAGAACATTCTTTAAATCCTAGAACAACTTAATTTCAAAGAACAATTTTCTAATGTCCTAGAACATTTTTAATCCAAGAACAACTTCTTGAATGCATTGAACATTTTTTGAATCCATGAACAATTTTGAATGCGTTGGGCATTTTTTTGAATACAAGAATAATTTTGAATGTCATGAACTTTTTTGAATACAAGAACAGTTTTTAGATGCTTTGAACTTTTTTGAATCCAAGAAGAATTTTGAAATTCCAGGAACAATTTTGAATGCCTTGAACATTTTTTGATCCAGGAACAAATTTTGAATTTCTTGCACATTTTTTCTGAATTGAAGAACATTTTTAAATTTCAAAGAACACTTTTTAGATGCTTTGAACAATCTTTTGAATCCAAGAACAATTTTGAAATTCTGGGAACAATTTTTGAATGCCTTGAACATTTTTTATCCCGGAACAAAATTTTAATTTCTTGAACATTTTTTTTGAACCCAAGAACAATTTTTTGACTCACTTGAACATTTTTCGGTCGAAGAACACTTTTTTGAATGTCTAGAACATTTTTTGAATCCATAATTTTTTTAATTCGAAGAACATTTTTAATGCTTTGAACATTTACTGAATCCAAGAACAATTTTTTAATGTCTTGAAAAAAATTGAATCCAAGAGGATTTTCCAATTTCAAAGAACAATTATTGATTGCCTTGCACATTTTTTCATCCCAAGAAAAATTTCTTCAATGGCTCAAATGTTTTTGAATCTGTGAAAATAAATAAATTCCGAGAACATTTTTTGAATTCAAGGACGTTCTTTGAATGTCATGAAATTTTTGGAATCCAAGAATAATTTGTCACTTTGAATAACAACTTTTGAATTGATGAACAATTTGGACTGACTTGACATTTTTTTAATCAATAACCAGCTTTGTGTTTCTTGTATAGCAATGAAACAGCGCCAAGAACCAGCTTTATGTTTCTTGTATAGCAATGAAACAGCGCCAAGAACCAGCTTTATGTCTCTGTTCCTACCTTCTGTATCAGTTCCTGTCGTGTAGATGTATTTTTTAGAAGAAGAAAAATCACTAGCAAGCGTCAAAGCAGTGAAAGAAATAGGCTACTAGGTGTGCGTCGAACCAGAAACACAAGTAGCTGCAAGTCCAACCAGGAAAAAACAGAAGCAGCAACTAGTCTAGAAAGAAAGAAGAACGAAGAAAACCGAAAATAGAAACAGGAGCGAAGAAAACCAGCCCATCGAGTCGGCCAGTGGAACGCTCTGTGCGAAGCAATGCCTGTTTGACGCAAAGAGCGTCGTATAGGCGCTCCCTCCAGGTGCTGTTCCAGCCGAGCGGGTGGCCAGGGTTTGGGAAGGAACCCACAGTGCCGCGTCATCGGGGTGTTTGGCCAAGTCGGCGTCGGCGGGCAGCAGCTTGCATGCCTCCAAGCTGCCGACGGCAAGCAGGAGCTCCCTCGAGTACGCCATCCTATCCGTCCGCCTCGATGACGGCATCCCTCTCCTCCTCCTCCCTTGCAACGATCGGCCGGTCAGATTAATCGCATAAGTCGGGAAGGAATTAACGACGCGCATGCCTCCGTCAGTCGGCAGGCCGCACGACGGTCGCTGTACGAACGAGCGTACCTCGGCATAGTGGCATCATCACGAGGCGCCGAGGACGAGCTCATCTCGCCGGCGGCGGAAATTTTCAGCCTAATACATTTACTGTGGCTCACTGAATCTCTTCGGTACGAGCCAAGCCGCGCTATGTAAATAATCCGGGGTGGGGGAGGCCAGTGGATGTACGGCCGGCGACGCCCCTCCTATGCTGCCATGCTGGGGAGCGTTACTGGTAATTGAATGGATTGACTAATGCACCCAGGAACGAGGCGTCGATTGTGACGTTGATCCATGCATGGCGACGATTGGCTGGTGCAACTGCTTCAACCGCTGCATGCGCGAGATGTAGCGAGCTTCTTCAACGCCCCAGGCTTATTAATGTGCAAGCAGAGGACAAACGTTGAGAACGCAGACCAAGAGTCTGAGCCTCTGAGGTACAGTAAATCGTGTTGTTGGTCAGTGTTGCGACTCTGCAACTTAACACGTCTCCCCCGGACATCAAGTTCAGGTCAGTCAGATACTTTAGCAAATGAACATGTCAAGCTTTCTACTAATAACACCACAAAAGGCTGATAGAAGTCATGACAGATATGAAATCCATAAAATCGATGGCATTATCCCAAGGACAGTCGGAGAATAAATCTTCAGCCCTCAAGGGCTCACAGTTACACCGACTAATGGGTGGGTAGATCAACCTCACGCGGCAGCCGATTTGCGCAGCTCGTTCTCGCCATGGGCAAAGTGGCATCTGTCGCCAAACATGCACGATCCTTTGGTGAAGTTGTCGCACAGCTTGGTCTTGAAGTTGCTTCCCTGCCCACCGCCGCCGGCGCGGTCAGATCCGCCGGTCAGGTTCTCACTCGGCGGAGGGGTGTTGGCGCCGCCGCTGATCCTGAAGAACAACTCCCTGAGCATGGCGCTGGCGTTGTTGATCTGATCAAACGTGCCCTCGAGCTCAATGTTTTTCAAGGCTTCGTTTGATTCGTGGTCCCAGATGGCCAGCTTGGCCCCGGTGACTCTGGATATCTGCTTTGTGTTGACTCCGGCCCGCCCGATGATGGCACCTGCGAGGGACGCGTCGAAGCTGATCTTGGCTGTGGAAGAAGCCCCGAAGCCTGCTGGGGTGGCCATGCCAGGGCTGGGCATTGCCGGAGGTCCAAAGTGACCGGTGGGCCTTGGTCCCATGTGGGGTGGCATGGAGTTGTTGATGAACGTGTGCTTGCCGAGCTCCCTCTCACCATGTGCAAAGTGGCACTTGTCACCCCATTTGCATCCCTCAGCAGTGTTGTACTTGTTGCACAATTTAGTCTTGACAGTTGGTGTAGGGGGGCCATCTGGAACAGCAGATCCTGCGGGCATTCTTCCTTGGGGATGTGCAAATGCTTGGCCACCTAGGTTGCTCATCTTTACAACAGCCTGGTGGCCACCGGGAAAATAATGGAGGAAATGGCAACCCTCACCAAAGGGGCAACCAGCGGTACTGCACAACGAGAATAATATGTGGGTAAGTAACTTAATTAGCAAGACAATTCATTTAAGCACAACTGATATTGACTAGGAGGATTCAGACATGAGAGTTCATAAGCCACAAGGCTCATGAATATGATTACAGGTGTTGATAGCATCTGAAGAACAATAAACATTCTAGAGCAAACTTTGCTGAACACAGGAGACTTTGTGGAGTACAATCCACTCTCTATCGTAGTATCACCGGTGCTCTACAATATGCTACTCTCACTCGTCCTGATATAGCCTACTTTGTTCAACAAGCATGCTTATACATGCATGATCCCCGTATTCCTCATTTTTCTCACGTCAAGAGAATCCTTCGGTATCTCAAAGGCACCATTGACCATGGTCTTCTTCTCAACTCTTCCTCTCCAACAAGCTTGACAGTTTATTCTGATGCAGACTGGGCAGGTTGTCCAGATACTCGACGATCTACATCCGGCTATTGCGTTTATTTGGGTGATAATCTTGTTTCTTGGTCTTCTAAAAGGCAGGTTACAGTTTTCAGGTCCTCTGCAGAAGCTGAATACAGGGCTGTTGCTCATTCCGTGGCCGAGGCGGTGTGGCTCCGTCAGCTTCTTGTCGAGCTTCATCGACCAATCGACCGTGCCACCATTGTTTACTGTGACAATATTTCTGCAGTCTATATGGCGTCCAATCCTGTTCAGCATCGTCGCACCAAACACATTGAGATTGATATCCACTTTGTTCGTGAGAAAGTGGCTCTTGACGAGGTCCATGTTCTTCATGTTCCAACGAGTGCGCAATTTGCTGACATTTTCACCAAGGGGCTCCCGACTGCATCCTTCACCGACATACGCTCCAGTCTCAACGTCGTTTCACCTGACGTTGACACCGCGGGAGGATCTTAGAGTATAGTCGGTTTATACAGTTTTGGTAGTTTAACTTGTAATCTATCTCTAGTATTCTTGGACTCCAAGACTTGTACTTTATATAAGCAGCCCTTTGAGGCCCCAATCAATACAACAATTATTCTCCAATCTTCAGCAGCAATTCGAGGCGGAGCGGCGGAGCAACGGCGGAGGTGGTTGACGGCCGGAGGTGGCGCGGGCGGGCGGCGGCAGCTGTGCGGCGGGTGAATCGGGGCAGCGGCGGCTGTGCGGCGGGCAGAGAGAGAAAGTAGGGAAAGGAAATGAAGGGCGGTTGGCGGTTGGCAAGCACCGTTTTTACATCTACTTGAGGTGGAGATACAAATTTACATCGTGAGGTGTTGTATTTTACATCTTCGAGAGGCTGAGATGTAAATCTTTTTGCATCTACATCATCTGTTGGAGGTGGGTTTTGGGGCCTCGGAGATGCAAAAGTTAGTTATCTTTGCGTTTACATCATTTATTGGAGATGCTCTTAAGCTTGGATTAGAGAGAACCTGTTGCACAATCTTGCTTAAATGATTTGCTAGCAGCAAGCATTCTTTCACAGATAAAAGTAAAGTTTTAACGAAATAACAGGTATGCATAATAAATGTTACCAGGTGGAGTTCATTTTAAGTTGGACTATAACCTGAAAATTTTGGTGCAAGGCTTCGATTTGCTTCCTACACCGGTTTGAAATGACTCCGATTCTGTTGAATCAAATTAATTATGCACGCCATGTTAATAAGCTGTTGATTAACTAATCGCATACCTGTTATTTTTGGAGCTGGAGCTGGAGCTGGGCCACTCGGGATGCTCGTTTCTGCGACGGCCTGGGAGCCGCTCGGGATGTCGTGGATGAAGTGGCAGTTGGAACCAAAGCGGCAACCTGCGGTACTGCACGATGGGGAACACCATGCGGATAAGTAACTGAACCTGAACAAACGGAACAAGAAAGCAATCAGAACTGCATTGATGCCGAAGGTAATCAGATCATGTTTCTCTTTACCCCAAAACCGTAGAATAGTCGTTCTGCGGTAATTTTCAGTTTTTCACTAATTAAGGTATATGTACTACAAAGGATCAAAATAAAAGAAAATACAGTACTCGGATCATGTTGGCGCTGTCCCAGAAAGGGATTACCTGAAGAACCTGACGCATGTCTTGGATTTGCTTCCTGCGCCTGCATCAAACGCCTCCGGCACTGTTACACCAAAACAATCGATCATGCGGTTCCGAGTTCAGCATACGCATCGTAGAATGGAAAATCTGGAGAGGAAACGAGCAAGCCAGTTTCGTCTGCACTCACTCGGCTCGCTCACCTCGGTTTCGCCGAGGCAATACCGGATCCCCTATGCCTCCAGGAGCACCTCCAGGAACCCACAGTGCCGCGTCATCGGGGTGCTTGGCCAAGTCGGCGTCGGCCGGCAGCAGCTTGCATGCCTCCAAGCTGCCGACGGCGAGCAGGAGCTCCCTCGAGTACGTCATCCTCTTCGTCCGCCTCGCGATGACGTCGTTCCTCTCCTCCTCCCTTGCAACGATCGGCCGGTCAGATGAATCAATTGACAGACGGCTGTCGCTGTATGAACGAGCGTACCTCGGCGTGGCGACGGAGGGAGGAATAGCGGCATCATCACGAGGCGCCGAGGCCGAGCTCATCTCGCCGGCGGCGGGAACTCAGCCTAGTACGGCCAGGGCGGAGGGAGGCAAGTGGACGTACGGCCGGCGGCGCCCCTCCTATGCTAGGGAGCTTTACTATTAAAATGCACCCAGGAACGAGGCGTCGATTGTGACGTTGATCCATCGCGACGATTGGCTGCCGCAACTGGTTCAGCCGCTGCATGCGCGAGATGTAGCAGAGCTTCTTCAACTTCCCAGGAGCTGCACGAGCGTTCGTGCGTGCGGATCTTCTCCCCAGGCTTATTAATGTGAGAGCAGAGCACAACCGTTGAGCCTGAGCCGGGAATAGTGTTGTTGGTCAGTGTTGCGACTCTGCAACTTAACATGTCTCCCCCGGCCTCGGCAACATCACGGGGAGGCTCAGGTTTCAACATGAAAGTTCAGAGGCCGACTTGTTCGAGTATATCAAGTTCAGGTCAGTCAGATACTGTAGGAAATGAACATGTCTAGCTTTCTACTAGAACCACAACAGGCTGATAGAAGTCATGACAGATATGAAATCCATAAAATCGATGGCATAATACCAAGGACAGTCCGAAAATCCATCGTCAGGCCACAAGGTTCAGAGTTACACTGACTAATCACTACTACAAATCACGTTGGGTGGGAGATCAACCTCACGCAGCAGCCGACTTGCGCAGCTCGTTCTCGCCATGGGCAAAGTGGCATCTGTCGCCAAACGTGCACGATCCTTTCGTGAAGTTGTCGCACAGCTTGGTCTTGAAGTTGCTTCCTGAACCACCGCCGCCGGCGCGGTGAGATCCTCCAGCCGGGATCACGCCCGGCGGAGGGGCGTTGGCGCCGCCACTGATCCTGAAGATCAACTCCCTGAGCATGGCGCTGGCGTTGTTGATCTGATCAAACGTGCCCTCGAGCTCAATGTTTTTCAAGGCTTCGTTTGATTCGTGGTCCCGGATGGCCAGCTTGGCCCCGGTGACTCTGGATATCTGCTTTGTGTTGACTCCACCCCGCCCGATGATGGCGCCTGCGAGGGATGCATCGACGCTGACCTTGGCTGTGGAAGAAGCCCCGAAGCCTGCTGGGGTGGCCATGCCAGGGCTGGGCATTGCCGGAGGTCCAAAGTGACCAGTGGGCTTTGGTCCCATATGGGGTGGCATGGAGTTGTTGACGAACGTCTGCTTGCCGAGCTCCCTCTCACCATGTGCAAAGTGGCACTTGTCGCCCCATTTGCATCCCTCTGCAGTGTTATACTTGTTGCACAATTTAGTCTTGACAGTTGGTGTAGCGTGGCCATCTGGAACAGCAGATCCTGCGGGCATTCTTCCTTGGGGATGTGCAAATGCTTGGCCACCCAGGTTGCTCATCTTTGCAACAGCCTGGTGGCCACCGGGGAAGTAATGGAGGAAATGGCAACCCTCACCAAAGGGGCAACCAGCGGTACTGCACAATGAGAATAAGATGTGGGTAAGTAACTTAATTAGCAAAACAATTCATTTAAGTAACTTAATTAGCAAAACAATAGGAGCATTCAGAAATAGATGTGAAGAACAATAAACATTCTAGGGCAAACTTTGCTGAACCCAGTAGACATTGTGGACTACAATCCAAATGGACAGAAGAAAAGTTCTACAGTGACTGATTGTCTGATATAGAGTGCAACTAATCTACATGCCGAATGTTTGTTGATAATAATCATTTCTTTGTGTTTGCTCGTTCTGCATCACCAAATCACAGGCAGTTTGGAGGACAAAAACTATTCATGTGTGTTTCGGCATAAGAAAAATTGAACAGTTCCATAGTCAACATTGTCAGTTTCGTCAAAGTACTTAAATACTGATGTTTGTTGAACGTCTATTTCAGGAAGGCTCTCTTACGGATCATAAGTTCAAATTTTATTACTCCCTGTCACAAGCTTGTGATGCTTCAGTGACTCAACAAGAAACTGTTGATGGACATATAATATTAAACCATGCAGTAAAACTATTCATGCATGTACCAAATGTTAGAATAAATAGTATATATCAAGAAGGATATATGTGGCAGAATTTCAAGTGTCCAACTCATATAATCAATCTTCTTTTCTCTCAATTCGATAAGAGGCTGTATCATGATATTACTGGCTTGTTGTTCGTCTGAAAAGAAGTTACATATCCTTATACTGTTCTTGCACTTTCACATATTCAGAAGTGATTTTGCACAGCCCATGCACATTCCAATTTTTACTCCAGTGGAAGTTCTTAAGCTTGGATTAGGGAGAACCTGCCGCACAATCTTGCTTAAATGATTTGTTAGCAGCAAGCATTCTTTCACAGATAAAAGTAAAGTTTTAACAAAAATAACAGGTATGCAGAATAAATGTTACCAGGTGGAGTTCATTTTAAGTTGGGCTATAACCTGAAAAATTTGGTGCATGGCTTCGATTTGCTTCCTACACCGGTTTGAAATGACTCCGATTCTGTTGAATCAAATTAATTATGCACGCCAAGTTAATAAGCTGTTGATTAACTAATCGCGATGCATAAAAGGACATTAATAGGCTGTTGACTAATTGTACAATATAGTGCATTAATCAAAGTATAGATTACTAGGAACTTTTCAGCTTGAACTAGTATGCAGTACTCAGAGCCTCGCTCCAAACTCCAGGCGAAATGTTGAGTAGGGAGCGAGGGCGTGCCAAGTATCAATGCGCAGAATCCAGAAAAGAAGAGGCGGCCAGCTCCAATCGAGCAACGCAACAATACGCGACATTTAATAGGCGAATATTCATGTGCTCGTGTAAAATTACTGATCTCCAACAAACCAGCATGCGGCGAATTGGCATATCTTAAGCAACGCGAGCTTCTGAATACCCCCAAAACCCAAGCATGGAGAACTACAGATCCCATCAGGCCACAGCACCACCTAGCTAGCTTCCCCCAAAAAAGTCCCGAAACCCTAACCTAGCAACAGAGCAGCTCAGCGGCATTCCCCGAGAACGCTGAGCCGGAAGCTTCACCGGACTAAACAAGCAGGGCGCCCTAGAGAAGCCGCCGGGGAGGATGATTTAGGGCAGGGCTCCACCCGACTCACCTCGCGTGCGCTTTCCTCCGACGGGGGCGCCGTCGGCCGTGCCCCTCTTGCGGCCGCCACCTTCCATCGCTGTGTCCGCAAGGCAACCCCCGGCGAGCTTGGCTAGGGTTTGTGGTCTGTGTTGAGTGGTGGCGGCGAGGAGGGGCGGAGGGAGGCTGGCTGGGTGGGTGGATGCTACCGGAACGGGACGGCAGGGTCGCGAGAGAGATCCGGACGGAGGAGTGAGGAAAGGCTTAAAAGGCGACCGGTCGGATAGGCTAGGGTGAGCGCGGTGTTGGGTCGGCCGGCCGGGCCGGATGGTTCGAGAAGACATTTTAGTATTTTCTTTTTGTTTTTTCTTCTCCTCTCCGTCTCTTTGTTTCGCGGTACCCAAATTTTTGAAATCTATGAAACGGGGGAGCTTGTCAAAATGACATAATTTCATGTAGAACGGTAATGATATCCATCCACTTAATGTGAAGAAACGAATTAGAAGAGTCGACACATTTCTGCGTACAAATCATATCCGTTTCACAAAAATCTCTCACGTATTACTCCATGCATGCTACTTTCTTCCGCATTTGAAACCGTTGACACTCCACCCTTTGGGTTGTCGTTCGTTCACAGGCTCGATGTCCGCTGCAGATGTGTTATGATATCACTCAGAGCTTTGCCGCCAACCACACCCCTTGGCTCATCCTTCACCAACCATCCTCTTTCATGCTCATGTAATCCCTCCCGCGGCTTCCCGGTCACCGCCTCCCATGGAGTTGCCACACCTTCTTTAATGCCCTGGCTGCTACCATCCTCGTGCGGCGCCGCTACTCTGTTTCGTGCAATGTCAGGGGAACCTCCCGAATGGTGAAGGGGAATCATGACGTGGTGGGCGGTACCTCCCGAATGGCATTCTTGTACCGGGGGAACGACAAGGAGCTTAAGGGGTGAGAAGCTCTTCATCGTTGTTTGCCGCTCTGTCGACGACGACGTACGCGTGGGATTTCTTCCCCTTCACCATTGGTGAGTGTCACCGGGGAAGTGCCTAGCCGGTACAACAACTTCTTGGTCGTCGACTACCCACATGACTCATCTACCACATTGTAATCCACGGTTTTTCTTGTTCTGTAAGGTGATCTTCATAGGGTATAGGATGATCATCTTTGATGATTATCAACACGGGTGCGCGGCAAGGGAGTTCACCAAGCATGGCATCCAACACTCCAACCCATGGACATCTCCCAAGTATGCAAATGTCATTACCCCTTCAACACATTCATCAGCTTCCTCTCTTGCCCACCGGGTTGGATCAAGATCGCATCCCTTCCTCCAAGCTGGCCATTTTATGCTCTTTTTGTGTTTTGTGTTTTTTTTTTGTTCACTTACTTAATTTCCCCATGTGGGTTCTTATGCTGAATCGACAAGGTGTACCTCTTTCCCAGAATATGAAATGACGACGTCCAAGTTGCAACACAGGAGAACTGCAACAACCTTGACCCATTGGATTTGTGTGACTGCTACGAGATGAGAGAGCATGAGGCCATTGATGGAGGAGGGAGACAGTGGGGGGGGGGGGGGGGGGGGGGGGGTAGGCAAACGCTCTGCGGCGGAAGCGGTGAACCCTAGCGAGTAGCGAGAGAGAGAAGAGGCAAGCGAGAAGTGTGCTCTCTGGACTAGGCTATCTACACACCAATCTTAGGGCACACAGGTAAGAGGGGGGCTTGAGAAATTCGGTAAGCCAGTCTGGACTAGCCTTTTTCTCATAGCGCATCATATTCGAGTTATTTTCAACTTCAATTGCCCGAGTCCGACCCAAAAAGCTAGAAAATACTGACCCTTAAATCATCTGTAACCAATAATGGTTACAAATTACACCATTCTTCGATAGTATGCCACTTACAAACCGGTATGAGTCAACCAGGAAGAGTAGAAAATATGTGTGAAACGCTAAATATCTTCATTGTGGTGGCATAAAGAGAAGCGATTATTGAAAACAACACTAGGGCGATCCAACGCATAGCTGGCGATTCACCACAGCAGTGTAAAAGCTCAATCATCTTTGAGCTTAGGCTTCTACTTTAGCATGCCTCTCGCAGAAAGATTTCAGCCTTTCAAGGCCATCGTCGAGAGATGGCAGGTCAATGGCGAAAGTGATCCGAACCCAATCCTTCATTCCCAGTGCAGTACCTGCAAAAAGTTCATGTACATCAGGGAAGATTTGAGCAACGGGGTAGCAGCACAATTTTTTCCCAACTTTGTGTTGTTGCTGTGTACATTTGTTTTAGTTCTTGAGGGATTTCTTTCAGAATGAAGTTTTAGCTATATATGGCCTGCCAGAAAAGTTGTGAATGGTGAAAGTAACTTCTAACATTCTTCAGTAAGTACTATTTTTTGAACTCGACGTTCTTTAGTAAATCCAGTTAGTATACATTTTATTTGCATTTTAGCATGTCTATGTCATAAAGATGGTAAAATGGCAGAGTTGTAATAGGGCAAACAACTAACTTTTTAGAACGAGCTCCCAACCCATAATTGGGAAGGTAAGGTTGGTCTTGTAAAATCTATTCTAATTTACTAAGTAGTTTCTTCTATAACAGTCACCCAATATATCATATGAAACTAGTAATATACTCCATCCTTTAGAAATGTATAATGCAGATAAACATTTCTAGGGTCATGCATGTCTGGTCCAGTTCATTAATTCTTTGTATATAATTTGGTCCTTCCTTGGTAAGTACATATTGTGAAGACTCTTGTATAATGAAACAGAGGGATTTTTCCAACAGAGGGAGCCGGTCTTGCAAACTAGAAAGTCAACATATATACTTTTCTTGGAAACATAGTCTTCTATTTATTCTTTGCACCTTATCAAATTGATACAACAACAAAAGAGTTTCAACATATATAGAACTTCACCTGGTAAAACTATTACAGATTCTTCTTTTGCCAGCCTGCAGCAGAAATCTATATCATCACAAAAGCCATCCAAGCAAGAGAGGTCCAACTTAGCCTGAAAAACAAGCATCAACTCAGAATTATATCCTCACTGGACTAGAATACAACTTAACCAGCTGATCTAGACCATGTTAACCTGCGCATTTCCTTACCATCACAAACATTGATCCCTCCGGTTTGTGCGGACATGTAATGCCCCTGATGTCCTTTATTTTACCGTAACATAAATCTGCCGAGTTTCTTAATAAATCAAGAATTTTGTTGAAGTATTCTTCCTTTGTGTTGGCTATAATTTGAGGGACTGCTCCCTGTGATAAACAATTATTTAGAGTGTAAGACACTTGCTGCAAACTTATGGCGTGAGAGATAGACGTACATCGGTAAATCATATTATCTTAAACAACACGTGTGGAAATGAATAGATTTTTATTCAAAAAGTGGAAATGATAAGGCATATATGTACCTGAATGAATGTTGCAGGATCACTTGTGATGTTAATATAGTTTTGAATTGACTGGTCAATCTGTTAGGAGAACAAAGATAAGTAACCAAGCCACACAACCAGGTGATAATATTAAGATTGCCAACATGACCTTTCAGAAGGACTCGGTACACGTCGATAGCAAAAACTAAAACATAGCAAAAACTTTAGGAGGGTACAGAGAAATTTCTGCAATTGTACTCCGAAACTCAGTTACGAATGAAACAACATGTAAGTATGGCATAGTATGTTGCTTTGAACTCGCCCAAATTTTCAAGCCTGTATGGCACAAAAACAACTAACTCAAGTTTTGTTATCAACTAAACTGTTTTAGACAGGATGAAGCGCAAAATTTATATACAATGGATTGGCCATTCGCCACAGCCAGAATGCAATACCAAAAGAGAAGATACATCCAATTGTAGATCAAACGTTCACCTTGGTTTCCTTTAAGATGCCATTTGGGTCACACGTTGCGATCCATCCAAGTCGCCAACCAGGCACAAGCCATCTTTTAGATATAGCTCCCAAGGTGATGACTGGGACCGTCTTGCCAAAAACGCCCATTGGTATAAAAGGCTTACTCCCAAATGCCAAGTGGTCGTATACCTCATCAGCAATTATCAATATGCCAAGTTCTCCTGCGGTTTCTGCAATCTGTTCATTGCAAGTACATGTTGGGCAAACTGCATCAGATACAAAACAGTAGTGAACACGCTGTAGACTGACTTACTTTTTCTAGGAACATATACTTACCTGGGCCAGATGATCATGTGAGTAGACACTCCCACAAGGGTTACTGGGATTGATGATGAGCATCGCAACCGTGTTCTCATCAGCTATGGCCTTCACAGACTCAAGGTCTGCCTCCCAGCCTCTTTCGGGGACGAGGTCGAAATATCGAACCTCTAGCTCGCTGAATGTGGTCCGCGACTCGTACATCGGAAACCCGGGTCTTGGGAGCAAGATGTTAGCCCCGGGCTGGGCAAGGACAGAGATCATGATCTCGATGGCTTGGACGCATCCGGAGGTCAGGTAGATATCGTCTGGTGAAAGCTCATAAGGAAGGTCTCGAGACAGGTACTCTGCAATAGCACTGTGTTTTGGCAAACAGATATTAGATGCTCTGTCCGGGCATGGTAACTTTTGGATACAGATAATGTGATGTTGGCCAGCAAAAATTTGGACAAACTAAATGTTGCAGGTTGAAAATTTATAAATGAACACTACCTCAAGCCAATAAATTCAGTTACTCGGATGAAACGTGTTCAGAAGTAGTAGTCCTAGATTAGTAGATTGTGTTGTTTTGTACTACTGCGAAATACATCAAACAGGGTAAGTGCATTCATTAGAACACTCCTATATTCCTGGCGACTGGATAGTTTCCTTTCCTAGCCAGACATGGAGGAGATTGAGTGCTAGCCACACACGGACACACCGATGCTAGCGGAGTAGCCGGCCCGTGGGTGTGGGTGGGTGGACGTGCTCACCTGCGCGCCTGGGGCACACCGACGGTGGGGGAGTAGCCGTTGTGCTTCCTGGAGCGGAGTGCGTCCACGACGGCGTCCTCGGCCTCCGGCGCGGTCCGGAAGCAGGCGGAGGAGGTGGGGTCGCCGTGGCCGAGCGGCACGACGGGGCGCGACCCGGACGCGTCGACGGACGAGTTGAGACGGTTGAGCACCGAGCGGATGCTCATGCTGCCGGCGGCCGCCAGCGGCGTGCCAGCCGATGGCCGGAAGAAACGCCATCGGGATGGGGTCACGCCGACGTCGCCGTCCCCCCGGCGGCGGCTGTTGCCGTCGTTCGCCATTCTCTGTGTGGCCGTACGTGTCTCTTGGCTGCTCCTATTTCCTCGTTAGGTTACTGCTTCTTGGTATTTAGTTCTACTGTCAGTGTTTCTTTAACTCTATTATTCCAAGGCAACCAGCTTCGTAATGGACAGAGCATCGGACACCGGGCAATACAACCAACTTGTCATTTGATTCTCGAGGGTCAGTAGGTGGAAGTCTTCACTAGTCATCCAGTGCAAGTCTTCACTAGTCATCCAGTTGGTGTCGACAAGGCCCACATATATGGTTTGAGTATCAGGGTATGCGGACAGTCCGGACATATGAGGACAAAGTTAGGGGGTCCAATTTGATACCCTAAACCTCATATTTGTGACACGACAGAGCGTGTCGACCGGCGTTAGGATTCATTCTCCAGTGAGAGCGAGCGCAAACCGTGTCACGACAAAGTCCCCTTCCTCATCCTCGTCCATTGAATCAAGGCCTCGCTTCTTCCTCCCAGAAAACAAACACCATGCTGTGTAGTCGCCACCCTAGTCATCGCGGTGCTTTTTTCATTAGCCCCCTCTCCCACATGGATTACAGGCAATTGATGTCGGTACGGAAAACAGGCAGTTGTTCTGACCGGAAGTATTAGAAGGGATCACATACGAAGCGCTTACCCGGGTTCAGGCCCTCATCATGAAGATAGGACCCTACTCCTACCTGGATTTGATTGATGTATGGGTCACCTCGTATGAGGGGGTTACAGTTGAGCTTGGTGTGGTTAGGCATAAGTGTTGACACGTTTGTAGGTGCGGAGCAAAAGTGCTTGACAGTTTGGATGAGGTTCATGAATGATTTCATGAGAACAAGCACTATGATCGCTATAATGCAAAAAAAAAAGATCGATGACCGGAATGAGAGCTCGCTAAGCCATCAATGGTACACCACTCAATAGTCCGCCAACATATTTTGTGGTGCATATGCACAAATACAAAACCGAATGCCAAGTGGCAATGTCCCTCCACGAGCTAGTAAGTTTTGCTTCGTGTTGCTCTATGTGTTGATCATATGATTGTTTTGCTTTATGTTGCAATGTGTTAATCAGGTGATTGTATTGCTTTGCTAGACTGGGCGGTGTTGTACGAAAGGAACAAGGGCAAGCCATTCACGATGCTCCAATGCTGGATGCGTAAAACAAGTCGAGCGACACAGCCAATTCACTCAAGACCGTCAACGCCAAAGGAGATAAAGTTGGTGAAACAAGCAGTGGAGTTGGAGGAGGGCTTGCATCACCCATCTGTGTGCCGAGGTCGAGGTGGGGAAATGGGAGAAGGAGAAACGAGAACGGGCATCGGCCAAGATGACGAACAAATAAAAAGACATCACGATGGAGGAGACAAGTGCCAAACGCAATGAGCTCAAGTAGGACGTTCATGGATATGCAAGAAAAGAATATGAACATTGAGAAATCGATGATACAGGAAGGAGATGCAAACAGATGTTTCTTTATTTTGCATAAAGAAAAGGGGAAAGTTGTTTCTTTTTCATGTATCGTATAGAGGATTTGAACCATAAAGACATAGTTCATGTACTATAGAGATGAACCTTCGATGTGAATATCCAACTTTGCAGGTGTGTCTGCCCGGTACTTGCAAGCGTGTGGCCGCCTGGTACGAAAATGTTGGTCCACCCTGGGTGTGCTCCGCCTGCGCGCTTGCCAGAAAAACTGAAACAGTCAAGTATGCGCCACGTGCAACAACATATTGTTATGGACACGTGAGCTTGCAAACAATATGCATTTTTTGTGATGTTTGCAAATAAGAGAAGAAGAAAAAAAAAAGACCACTCACACCACTTACGGCCTCTTTGATTCACAGGACCGCAAAAATCAGCAGTGAATACACTCGAATCCTACAGGATTTAGTGCACCAAAGTGTGCGCCACATGAAAAACAAATGGTTTTTTTTTCTTTTTAGCAAGAGGTTTGGGAGGATAGAAATTTTTCTATGAAATGTATTTTGATGGAATCCTTTGGAAAAAAATCATGTAGGATTCAGTCCTATAAATAAAACAGCCACCATAGGAAAATATGAAATGTATTTTCAAGGAATCCTTATAAAACATCATGTAGGATTCAATCCTATGAATCAAAGAAGCCTTTAATAAACTCAAAATCATCATGTTGGAACAACAACAACAACACGGGGGACTAAAGTACACGAGAAGCAAACCAAACGCAAGGAACACTAGGGGTGTGTTCGGTTGCTGTCATGAGATAGAATGTCATAGGTCCGACCCATTCCAAGAGCCTATTCCCGTGTTCAGTTATGCGGAACCGAGGCATACCTCCAAATCGGCCGGACGACACGGAACGAGCCGTCGAGCCCTCGTTCCCCACGCAGCCCTATCCTCTCGCAACTCCCCCGTCTCAGCGCCGCCACCCTCCCACATCTCTCCCTCTCTCGATTTGCCACTTCCATCCCTCTCCAGCACCAGCTTCCCTCTCCTCCCCGTCGTCTCTCCCCAGTGATGGCGCACATCTGCAGCTTGGCGGCGACCTAGGACCGGGTGGAGACCTACCTGGCAGCGGCGACGAACAAGCGGGGCGGCTACCTGGTAGCGGGGTGGCAGGAGAGGAAGGAGCAGCCGGAGGTGCGGCTGCGGCGTCTGGATTGGCGGCTAGCAACGGAGTCAAGGTATGGTTCCTACTCCTTTGTATTCGTTGATGGTTACAATGGATTGATGGCAGATTTTATTTCCTGTGTGTGCCATGTTCCTCCTCTATTTGTTCCATATATATGTGCTGCTGTGTAGATCTATGGTTACCCAAAAAAAATCAGTAAGTGCTGCTGTGTACTCACCAGATCCATGGTTACAAGTCATTAGTAGTCATATATTTTTAACTATATGCATCACTTGTAGATGGTCAGCAAGATGAACAAAAGAAAAAGGATGGCTAGGGGAGCAGCTGTTTTTGTTGCACTAGCTGCAATGGCAGTCATTGTTCGGGCAATTATAAGGAAGAGAAGACCATGTATTACCTATGGCCCAATGCATGAAAGAGATCGAATCAGATATGATTATCTACACCAAAAAATTTGGCAAAGCAATGTGTTATGCAAAAACATGCTAAGGTTTGAAAGAGCAGCGTTCTTTCGCTTGTGTGGCATATTGAGGGATCGCAACTTGCTAGAAGATAGTCCACATCTTAGTGTGGAGCAACAATTGGCAATGTTTTTGCATACAATTGGGCATAACCTTCGAAATAGGGTTGTTTCAGCCAATTTTGGTAGATCATACGGCACAACCAGCATCTATTTTAGAAAGGCTCTTCATGCCATAGGCGAGCTTCGTAATGATTATATAAGGCCACCATCATTGGAAACCCCTGCAAAAATTGCAGGAAATCATCGATTTGACCCATATTTTAAGGTAATTTCAGAAACTATTCCTTAGCTATCTAGGCTATATGATATGACATTTAATACTGGTCACTATATAGGATTGTATTGGAGCTATCGATGGTACACATGTGCGAGCAGGTGTTACCAAAGATGTGGAGCCTTCTTTTCGTGGTAGGAAGGCCTTTAGCACTCAAAATGTGATGGCAACAGTAGATTTTGACCTCCGCTTCACATATGTGTTGGCTGGTTGGGAAGGGTCCGCACACGACGCGACCGTCTTAGCTGATGCATTAACTCGTGAGAGAGGCTTACAAGTACCACCTGGTAAGACATTGACCTAGATAGAAATTGTCCATTTGTTACTGCCTTACAAAACCATTGTAACCAATATTTATTTTTATTTTTTAGGAAAGTACTACCTAGTTGATGCCGGTTATGGAGCCAAGCCTGGGTTCTTACCACCTTTTCGTGGCGTGAGGTACCATTTGAATGAGTGGGGCAACAATCCGGTCCAAAATGACAAGGAGCTATTCAACCTTAGGCACTCATCTCTACGGGTGACAGTAGAGAGGGCTTTTGGATCTCTCAAGAGGCGTTTCAAAATTTTAGATGATGCCAAACCATTCTTCACTTTCCCGGTCCAAGTTGACATTCTTATAGCTTGTTGTGTTCTTCATAATTATGCACTATCACAAGGGATCGATGAATTCATTATACCGGAAGTAACATGGACCACCCAACTAATGCGGCTTGAACTACGTCGGTATTTCCCCAAAGAGGAAGGGATGATGCAGCACAACTATGGTAGGTATTTCCCTCAGTGATGAGACCAAGGTTATCGAACCAGTAGGAGAACCACGCAACACTACATGAACGGTACGTGCACACAAAGAACAAATACTTGCAACCCGACGTAAAAGAGGGGTTGTCAATCCCTCCCGGGTAAAAAAATAGGTAAAATTGTAGTAGATTGGATAAATAGATCTCGCGGGAACGCGAGATAAAATAAATAACAATAAATTGCAGCAAGGTATTTTTAGGTTTTTGGATTAATAGATCTGAAAATAAAAGCGAATAAAAATAGATCTCGAAGGCAAAGATGATAAAGAAGAGACCCGGGGGCCGTAGATTTCACTAGTGGCTTCTCTCGAGAAAAATAGCATACGGTGGGTAAACAAATTACTGTTGGGCAATTGATAGAACTTCAAATAATTATTACGATATCCTGGCAATGATCATTATATAGGCATCACGTCCAAGATTAGTAGACCGACTCCTGCCTGCATCTACTACTATTACTTCACACATCGACCGCTATCCAGCATGCATCTAGTGTATTAAGTTCATGGAGAAACGGAGTAATGCAATAAGAACGATGACATGATGTAGACAAGATCTATTCATGTAGGAATAGACCCCATCTTGTTATCCTTAATAGCAACGATACATATTTGTCATTTCCCTTTCTGTCACTGGGATTGAGCACCGTAAGATCGAACCCATCACAAAGCACCTCTTCCCATGGCAAGAAAAATCGATCTAGTCGGCCTAACTAAACCAAAGATTCAAAGAAGAAATACGAGGCTATAAGTAATCATGCATATAAGAGATCAAAAGACTCAAATAACTTTCATGGATAAAAACATAGATCTGATCATAAACTCAAAGTTCATCGGATCCCAACAAACACACCGCAAAAAGAGTTACATCAAATAGATCTCCAAGAGACCATTGTATTCAGAATCAAAAGAGAGAGAGAGGAAGCCATCTAGCTACTAACTACGGACCCGTAGGTCTACAATGAACTACTCACGCATCATCGGAGAGGCACCAATGAGGATGATGAACCCCTCCGTGATGGTGTCTAGATTGGATATGTGGTTTCTGGAACTTTCGGCGGCTGGAATTGTGTTTCGTCGACTTCCCTAGGGTTTTTGGAATATTGGGGATATTTATAGAGCAAAGAGGCGGTGCAGGAGGCCACCGAGGTGGGCACAACCCACCAGGGCGCGCCTGGGCCCCCAGGCACGCCCAGGTGGGTTGTGCCCCCCTCGGGGCACCCCTCTGGTACTTCTTTGGCACATCCTGTGTCTTCTGGCCCAGAAAAATTCTCCAAAAAGTTTCGTTGTGTTTGGACTCCATTTGGTATTGATTTTTTGCGAAGTAAAAAAAAAGCAAAAAATAGCAACTGGCACTGGGCACTATATCAATAGGTTAGTCCCAAAAAATGATATAAAGTTGCTATAAAATGATTGTAAAACATCCAAGAATGATAATATAACAACATGGAACAATAAAAAATTATAGATACGTTGGAGACGTATCACCAACCAATTCGAACATCAAGGCAACAATTAAGTGACAATAGGGCCTTGGTATACCATAGGCTACAAATTGCTGCCCAAATGTGGGAAGATAGGCAACTCATGTATGCCAATTTATGAGTGCGCAGCACTATGTATTTGTAATGTTTATGCAACTACCTTTGCATTCATTTCATGGCTGGGCAGGTTGTATCTTTTATATGTTTAAATCGTGTGTTTGTGATGATTTCATCCTTTTTGTTGCAACATTTCGATGGCTGGACAGATTGTGGTATTTATTATGTCAAACCATATATTTGTGATGATTTCATCCTTTTTATTGTAACATTTTGATGGATGGACAGATTGTGGTATTTATTATGTCAAACAACAGCAGATTGTACCTTTTAAATTTAGATGCTTTAATCCATTCTTTTGCAATTTTTTGATGATTGGACAGAAATGGACAATGTTGAAGTTACCACTGCAAGTAGAAACTCCGAGAAAAGTGGGGTCATTGTATGGACCACTTCCATGACCAACACTATGCTAGGTTTTTTGGCTGACCTTGTTGCTAAAGGGAAGAGAACTTCCAGTGGATTCAGGGAGACACATCTCAAACAATGTGCTGCTGTTTTGAACGAGCAATTCAAGCTAGCTATCACCTCTGATCAAGTTAGAAACCATCTCAAGAAGTGGAGGAAGATTTGGGTCAGGGTTGTCAATTTGAAGAATTTAAGCGGAGCTCTATGGGATGAAGATACTTGCACAATTAGGCTCAGCGAAGAACACTATGCAGGTCATTGTATGGTAAGCTTCTTATAGTATGAACAATATCATCTCATTTTCTGCCTTCATTATGCTAATGACTTGCAATTTTTTTGTACACCCACAAACCTGATGCTCCCTTCTTGAATAACCAATTGAACACTATCATGCCATGGCGACCATTTTTGGAACAACCGGGGCTAAAGGGATGAATGCAGGGTCTGGAAATGATCTCCTTTCTATTGACGTCGATGATGAGGAGAATGGTGAGGTCAACACGTCACCGCAAGTTGGTGAGTCTTCTCACCCCAAAGGACCACCAAAAGATAAGGCCAAGGTGGTGAAAGTTCTAGAGGATCCACTAGGTGCCATTCTCAAATATGGGTTTAAACTTGTGGCTGAAGCTCTTGTGAAATCTGGTAGAGATGATGATGATATACCCAATGACCTTTGGGATGTAGTCTCTAGTTTGAAAGAATTTGATGAAGAGCACCTTGCCCACTACTATGCTCATCTTGTTGACAACCCCAAGACCGCAAGGGCCTTCATGAAGCTTTCCAAAACCAACAAATCTGTTTGGGTGAGTAGGTATGTGAAGAAAAACTTCTAAATTCGATATGGTTGTCAACTATGTGAACTTGACATGTATGGCTGTAGTGCCATTGGGTTGCTTTTGGATATTTGGTATGTGTCGTGGATTTGTCACAGCAGATGCCCTAGTGAAAGGACTTAGGTGTGGAGCCATCGCAACTAGGTTAGCTTGAAGGGGTTGAACGGGACAAAGGACACAGAGAGTTTACCCAGGTTCGGCCCCTCACAACGAGGTAAAAGCCTACGTCATGCTTCTAGTTGTATTGCTTGAGTTTCGATTACAAGGGAGCGAATACGCTTGACCTAGTTCTCGATTGCTTGTTTCTTGAGTTAACCCGCCGCCAGGTCTCACCTTTATATACACAGGTAGAGACCTGGAGGCTTATAGAGTCCCAGCCGGTTCACACAACGTGACCGGCTCGGTTTCTAACTAGTCATGCCTTTCAGAGCAAGTCTTCCTATGGCGGTTCACAGGCCCCGGTCTTAAGCCTTTAGCAAGCCTGCCTCCAAGAGCCGTCGTCTTCATACTTCTCCTTGGGCCTTCTTCATGTTAAACCACCAACGGTGTAACCCGGCCCCTCCTGGGCGGGTCACACCTCGGAGTTATATCCCCAAAATTAGGCCCCAGGTTGATTTGAACTTGTTCATATCAATCTTCACTATTTTAACTTAGCAGAATGCATCAATGTCGAATCTTCATCAGACTGATATAACCCACCATGACATCACATAAACAGAATCATCGTAACCCGCCATGACATCATGCGCATTAATTCCGCACAAGACCCAGGATATCTCAACGGATCTTTATCTTAATGGGCTTCCCGAGAATCGAGGCGTCCGCATTGTTAACATAATCATTTTGCCTCCTCAATTTCCGCGCATGCCATCTTATCACCTCCTTATAAATAGGGACAGGGGGCCCTCCTTTTCACTTTTTACCCCTTCCTCTGCCTCTTCTTCTTCCTCCTCGCGACACCACTTCGACCCGAGCTCCGCCACCGCCGTCCTCCTTCAGCGACATCAACACCGGCCGCTGCATCAACCTGAACGAACCAGAGAAACGCGGCGCACTCCCGCTCCCCATCTCCATCATCAGGTACCACTTCCTAGTCTTTCAGATCTGCATTAGGTCAATTGCTGTTTGCGAGTTCGTCGGCGTTCATCACTATCAACCGTAGTTCATCTAACATGCCATGTAGTCGAACCCAGATGCGATGCTAAAGTCTTGTTTTAATCGCTTTGATGCCTGCTATCAACTATAGATCCATTACCTTCTGTTGAGATTCACCCCCTAACATAGCAGTTCGTCCTCCGCATATTAGGTTTAATAATTTCCACCTGTTTTTTAACGGCCGTAGATCCGAAATAGTAGGCAGAATCTGTGAAACTTGTTTGTCTAGCACTTAGTAAAATTTCACTAGAACCCAGATCTGTAATCGTAGATATTGTTGCATAGGCGGCTCATAGTGACTCATTTTGTAACTCGCCAATCACCAGCCGGCTTATGTATAAATGTTCAAACTTCCAGTATTCTCTTAATCATCAACCATGATAGCCTGTCGATACTTTGTCGGCTTAACCATTCTCACTAACTCCATTATTCATGTATATAACTAATCTTTGAACAATAGCTTGCTTGTTTAACCATTGGGTGGTTTTATCATCAAAATATCAACCCTTCTGTTCTTCACTTTTAGGCTTCAACTTTGGCAAAAAAATGACTAAGACCACCACGTACTGCGATTGGGTTAATTCCATCGTTACTGAGCAATCTCTGAATGAATATGTTGCCATGGGCGTCTTACCGGCAAAAAACATCATCCATTGGCGAGCACCAGGCATAGAAGTTCCGCCTCAGCCTAAAGAAGGCGAGGTTATAATCTTCACAGATCATCTCCTTTGCGGTTTTTCACCACCCGGGTCAAAATTCTTCCGAGATGTTCTAAACTTTTATCAACTACAACCTCAAGATCTCGGCCCAATTCCGTCTCCAACATCTGCAACTTCCAAGTTTTCTGTGAGGTGTATCTGCAAGAGGAGCTCAGTGTTGACTTGTTCAGAGAATATTTTTATTTAAACCGCCAGACTGACAGACGGACCCTGCCAAGAACTTGGTGGGATTTCCATTCAGAGGCAGAGAGATGCTGTCTTCCCTTCCACTGCACTACCCAGTCATCCAAAAGACAGGAATCAAACTTGGTTCTACTGTCAAGACACTTCTCCGGCGGGTGAAAATCCACTGCCGGGTTTCCGTGACTGCCGGCTCAGCCCCAGACATCCTCTCCCAGATCGGATCAGCGCCGCAGAGCGATCTAAATATGCACCAACTTTTTCAAAGATAAGAGCTTTGCTAGCTAATGGTTTAACTGGAGTTGACCTAGTCCGATGCTGGGTTGCTTGGAGGATTATGCCTTTAAGCCGCCGCACCGGCTTAATGTGCACATACACAAGCAATGCCAATGACCCCTTACGGTATAATTCAACACGCCTTGAAGAGAAAGACATCAATGAAATGACCAAGTCTTTGTTTGGTGAGAGCCTTGAGAACTGCAGCAAGACGGGTCTAAACCCCTTTTGCACTCTCAATCCTGCCCCTGACGTAAGTATCTCAAATTATTCTGTACTTTATTACTTTTCCTTAAACTGCACCACTTCTCATTGTCATATGTGTTTCAGGCCGACTCTCCTTTTTGGAACAAGAAGCTTCAAGATAAACTGGCCAAGACCAGGACAAAGACCAAGGCTGTCAAGAAAACCAAGAAGACAGATTTAACAGAGCAAGTTACCCTGGATAATGAGTCGGAGGTAGAACTTGATTCTCTTGGCTCCTTTTTTGTATATCTTATTGACGCTGACCGCTCTCAGGATAACGCGGAGACCAGCCAGGCAGATGCTGAAGAGGTAACTATTATTTTCTCCGACTCAGAGCCTTTGCCAAGACAGAAAATTCGGCAGGTGACCCGGAAAGTAAGGTTTTCTCACCCTTTAGCTTACTTGGATCCAAACTTTATTTTGAAGAAACAACAGCATGAAGCCCGACGTACAACCCGGAACAGCGGAGGGGGAGATCTTCATGCCGGCTTACCCAACACGCCGGTTCCTCGCAAACGCCGGAAAGAGGTGCCTCAAAGTTCAATCCTCTTTTTTCCAAAGGCGGGTGTTATCCGTTAACCACTTAATCCTTCCGACTCAAATTATCAGGGAACCTCTCACTCATCTTCTGGTGACTCTACTGGGACTCAGATACCTCTCTTCAAAGTTGCCCCTGGGTGAGAACATTCGTCTTCTTTGTTTTTAACACCTATAAACCGATATATTAACATCCTCATGTGTCTTACTTTCAGTGGTATAGCTAAACCAAGCAAGAAATTGAAGATGAACAAGCTGGTCGAAGACCCCAAGACCACTGAGCCAGAGAAACAGACAATATCAGAAGCTTCTCATCAAACTCCTGAAGCCACTGCCGATGACCCGCCACCTGTGATGACCCCGGCTTAATCGTGCACTAATCATACATGAAAATGCACACGATCAAGCCTAAGGACTCACTTGAAGATATCACAACACAACTCTAAAACATAAATAAAGTCATACAAGCTTTATATTACAAGCCAGGGCCATGAGGGCTCGAATACATATCTCGATGGCATACAAGCGTCAGCGGAAGCATCAGATATCTGAGTACACATATATTACAGAAATAGAGATAAGCCTTTAGAAAGGCGGGGCAAAATAAATACTACGATCGAACGGCGTAGGCCTCCTGCCTAGGACCCTCTGAACCTACTCCTGGTCGTCGGTCGGCTCCTCGTAGAAGTACTCGCCGGGAGGGTAGTAGTAGTAGCCGTCGGCGGGGGCTGCTATCTCAGGGCCTCCGTCGTCTGGATGCACCAATTGGATATGGGGAAAAAGAAAGCAAAGCAAACGTGAGTACTCATCTGAAGTACTCAGCAAGCAAGGATCTACACTACATATGCAACATTATCAAAGGGAGGCTGTATATGTGGACTGGGCTGCAGAAATGCCAGAATAGAGGGGAAAGCCTAGTCCTATCGAAGACTAGCATCTTCATCATCTTCAGCAGTCTTGCAGCATTCGAAGAGTGCAGATTAGCATAAAGTAAAGTAGTAGTAGTGTCATCAACCTCGCCCAGAGATCCTTTCTCGACTCCCTGCGAGAAAGCAATCCCAGAGCCATACTATCCAGTTATCATCTCAAATTCTAGTTGTACCGATCGGGATACAACTCCGAGTGTCCGTTACCATAGGACAGGCTATTGATAGATTAGTTCTTCCCTGCAGGGGTGCACCAAGTTACCCACCACGCTCGCTTAACTCCGGCCGGACATACTTTACTGGGTCATGCCCGGCCTCGGCCAAATGATACGCTGCAACCCGACCGAATACTTAACAGAGAGGTCAGCACGCCGGACTAAACCTATGCCCCCAGGGGTCTTGGGCCATCGCCCCGGGAACTCCTGCACGTTGCGTCAGGCGGCTGAAAGCAGACCTAGCCCCCTTAATACAAGCGCGGGCTTAACCAGTCCAATCCAGCGCGCGTCGCTCAGTCGCTGACGTCCATTAAGCTCCGGCTGAAGTATACGACGCAGAATGCCCATACTATGCCCATGTGATGGTTAGTGCTATCAGGCCAGAGGCCCCTCGGATCAAATATCCAAACTGTTAGTGTGTTGGGAGTGCGGTAACGAGCAGAGACTCACGAAAGATGTGACCCCGTCACCCCGTCTCGAGGACTTGCGGCAAGGGCTAAGAATGCCCGGCCACGCCTCGTGTTCAACTCTCGGGCACCATCCAGGTCCACCCGATTCCACATCACTCGCAATTAAGCTCGCGCGGGTACCCCTCAGGGCCGAACCGTCTTTAGTAACATGGTTCAGTGTCAGTCATAGTAACAATAGTAGCTGTGTGTCTAACACCAAGGGGAACCCTGAGGAATCACCCTCGATGGAATTCCCTCTGATGTTATCGTCAAGGTGAACGAAGGAGGAATCACCCTCGAGGTCCACTCCTGAGGAGTTGCATGACAGTGTCGTCACCGGGAATGGAGAAGGAGGAATCACCCTCGATGACCACAACCGATGAGCTAACCTACCAGGGTAATATCAGAAGTGCTGTCGAGGTATCACCCTCGGCACTCGATAGTAACCCAGTAGTGTCGAGCAACTATGGGGAAAGTGATGTGCGGTGCCGGGGCCTGGTCTTCAATCCCATTGATCGGGTCTTCTGATAATCCAGTGGGACAGTCGGGATAAAGTGGGGTCTCTCATGGGTCTCTACCCAGCCTATACTAAGCAGTTTAGGATAAGCAGGAAGGTAACAAAGCAGGTTACAATAAACAGGCTATGCAGCAGATATAGGATAACAGTAACAGCAGCAATTCTAATGCAAGCATAAGAGAGAAGAGAATAGGCGATATAGGCATGTTCAAAAAGGGGGGTGCTTGCCTGGTTGCTCTTCGGCAGGGGCAAGGTCGTCAACGGTGTCGTCGGGGACATAGTCGTACTCCGGAGCTGCGTCGGTCTCAGGAGCTACGTCGACGTCAGGGTCTATCGAGAGAGAAGAGGGGGGAGGAAACAAATAAATACATGGAAAACAATGCAACACGAAGCATGCTATGCCTAGGATGCAGTGCAGGGTTGCCTAAAGATGCATCTAGGTCATTTTAGTTATTTTAGGATTAATGTGGGATTTATTAACCGGTAAGCATGCACTATTCATCTACCGGAATTGGGCTCAAAGTTATGAGTTCTCCTACGTAGGGGGTTCCGACATGGAAACAGACGACACGATCAGATTCGTCTCGTCGTTCTGATCAACTTTCATGTTTTAAGTTTTTCAATCCGAGCTACGGTTTAAAAGTTATTAATTTTCAAAGATTTAAATCATTTTCTGGAATTATTTATTTAACAGGAATATTCAGAAAAGAGAAATGATGTCAGCATGACGTGTGGATGACGTCAGCGGTCAACAGACATGCTGACCAGAGTCAAATCTGACATGTGGGTCCAGTGGGACCCACATGTCAGTCTCAGTTAAGACTAACAGTGAGCTAATTTTAATTAACAGGGCATTTAGGGGAGTGGGCCCAGCCTGTCAGTGAGACATTAGACTAAACTAATTATTTTTATTTATTAAATCATTTAATTAGCCTAATTACCAGAGGGGGCCCACATGTCAGCGGCTGGAGTTGCCCAGTCAGCAGGTTGACTGGGTCAACCCAGTCAACGGGGGCTCGTGGGGCCCAGCGTCAGTGTCTCAGGGGCCCCACCTGTCATGCCACGTCGGCGACGGCCACCGGAGTTGCTCCGGCGGCCCAAAACACGGCGGAGCTCGCCGGAACGCGTCAGAATTTCGCTACGTTGAGCCAAAACGCACGCGACCACTTGCGTTCGAACGGCCTCTCGCTCGCGCATCGACCTGTGGGGTTGGTTCGACCGGAAACGGTCTTAAACGACGGCGGCGAGCAGCGGAGCGGGCGCCGGAGTTCGGCCAACGACGGAGACGGAGCTAGGGGGCACGGGGAGGCATGGGCTCGAGTTCGTTGGGCTCCTGGGAGCACCAGGAGCTCGACCGTGGCCTCAGGCGACGGTGACGATGACTACATCGACGGCTGCGAGCTCGTCGACGGCGAGCAGAGCACGGGCACGGCGGCAGCTAGCTATGGTGCGTGCGGGAGACAACGGGGAGGAGCAGGGGGCGGAAGAGCTCACCGTGCGGCGCGTAAGATGGCCGTTGAAAGGTTAGTAGCAGCAGATCGACGCCGGGGAAGAAGGGGATCGGCGGCGTCCCGAGGAAGGAGACGACGCGTTCGGGCGACGCCGGGCTCCTCAGCGCCTTCCAACGGCTCCAATAGACATGGCGGTCCACGGCGGTCCTTCCTGACACAGGCATCCGGCGCAGTGAGGCCGCTGGCCACTACGATGGCGAGGCGCGGCGACGGTGGCGCTCGGCCACCACGGATCTAGAGGAGAAGAGGGAAGGGGCGAGCGAGGGGGAGAGGGGAGAATGATGGAGGAGGCCAGGGGAGATACTTTGGCTTCGGCCTTATCCCCTCCTGGACGGCCGCGGCGTCGCGGTGTCGCCGCCGCACCGGCGCGCGCGGGGCGACCACGAGCGCGCTGACACGCAAGGGAGAAGAGGGAGATGGGCCAGGTGGGCCGGTAATCGGGGCACTGTGCACTTAGGCCCAGTGCACAGTGCCTCGTTTTATTTTTCTTATTTCTGTTTTGCTTTTTTCTTTATTTCTTTTCTGTTAGATAATTGTTTAGGCCACTTTCGCACTTTTGTAAAATATGAAACTTGGCCCAAATATTACAGTGCATTATTACCTTTCACCAAAAACTTATTTGGGCAAAGTAGGATTTTATTTGAATTTGATATCATCATATTTGGATTTAATAGTGCTGTTTTGGTGCTGTTTCATGTGGTTTGAGTCATTTAGCTAACTCAATTATCTTTGTTTATATTTTTATAGTTGCTTCTGGATTATTTGTTAGTTAATGAACATTTTTCCAACAGGATTTGAACAACTTCATATTTCACTTTTGAATTTGAGTTGAATTTTCATAATAGAGTTTGAATTGAATACTTAACCAAAGTGATTAGGCACTACAAATGGAGATGACTTAGCATACTTAGCAGATAACCACAGTGGCTATTATGTAGCGAAATTCCGACGCGTTCCGGCGAGCTCCGCCGTATTTTGGGTCGCCGGAGCAACTCCGGTGGCCGTCGCCGACGTGGCATGACAGGTGGGGCCCCTGAGACACTGACGCTGGGCCCCACGAGCCCCCGTTGACTGGGTTGACCCAGTCAACCTGCTGACTGGGCAACTCCAGCCGCTGACATGTGGGCCCTCTCTGGTAATTAGGCTAATTAAATGATTTAATAAATAAAAATAATTAGTTTAGTCTAATGTCTCACTGACAGGCTGGGCCCACTCCCCTAAATGCCCTGTTAATTAAAATTAGCTCACTATTAGTCTTAACAGAGACTGACTTGTGGGTCCCACTGGACCCACATGTCATGTTTGACTCTGGTCAGCGTGTCTGTTGACCGCTGACGTCATCCACACGTCATGCTGATGTCATTTCTCTTTTCTGAATATTCCTATTAAATAAATTATTCCAGAAAATGATTTAAATCTTTGAAAATTAATAACTTTTAAACCGTAGCTCGGATTGAAAAACTTAAAACATGAAAGTTGATCAGAACGATGAGACGAATTAGATTGTGTCATCTGTTTCCATGTCGGAACCCACTACTTAGGAGAACTCGTAACTTTGAGCCCGATTCCGGTAGATGAATAGTGCATGCTTACCGGTTAATAAATCCCACGTTAATCCTAAAATAACTAAAATGACCTAGATGCATCTTTAGGCAACCCTGCACTGCATCCTAGGCATAGCATGCTCCGTGTTGCATTGTTTGCCATGTATTTATTTGTTTCCTCCCCCCTCTTCTCTCTCGATAGACCCCGACGTCGACGTAGCTCCTGAGACCGACGCAGCTCCGGAGTACGACTACGTCCCCGACGACACCGTTGACGACCTTGCCCCTGTCGAAGAGCAACCAGGAAAGCACCCCCCCCCCCATTTTTGAACATGCCTATATCGCCTATTCTCTTCTCTCTTATGCTTGCATTAGAATTGCTGTTGTTACTGTTATCCTATATCTGCTGCATAGCCTGTTTATTGTAACCTGCTTTGTTACCTTCCTGCTTATCCTAAACTGCTTAGTATAGGCTGGGTAGAGACCCATCATAGACCCCACTTTATCCCGACTGCCCCGCTGGATTATCAGAAGACCCGATCAACGGGATTGAAGACCAAGCCCCGGCACCGCACATCACTTTCCCCATAGTTGCTCGACACTACTGGGTTACTATCGAGTGCCGAGGGTGATACCTCGACAGCACTTCTGATATTACCCTTGTAGGTTAGCTCATCGGTTGTGGTCATCGAGGGTGATTCCTCCTCCATTCCCGGTGACGACACTGTCGTGCAACTCCTCAGGAGTGGACCTCGAGGGTGATTCCTCCTTCGTTCACCTTGACGATAACATCAGAGGGAATTCCATCGAGGGTGATTCCTCAGGGTTCCCCTTGGTGTTAGACACACAGCTACTATTGTTACTATGGCTGACACTGAACCATGTTACTAAAGACGGGTCGGCCCTGAGGGGTACCCGCGCGAGCTTAATTGCGAGTGATGTGGAATCGGGTGGACCTGGATGGTGCCCGAGAGTTGAACACGAGGCGTGGCCGGGCATTCTTAGCCCTTGTCGCAAATCCTCGAGACGGGGCGACGGGGTCACATCTTTCGTGAGTCTCTGCTCATTACCGCACTCCCAACACACTAACGGTTTGGATATTTGATCCGAGGGGCCTCTGGCCTGATAGCACTAACCATCACGTGGGCATAGTATGGGCGTTCTGCATCGTATACTTTAGCCGGAGCTTAATGGACGTCAGCGACTAAGTGGCGCGTGCTGGATTGGACTGGTTAAGCCCGCGCTTGTATTAAGGGGGCTAGGTCTGCTTTCAGCCGCCTGACGCAACGTGCAGGAGTTCCAGGGGCGATGGCCCAAGACCCCTGGGGGCATAGGTTTAGTCCGGCTTGCTGACCTCTCTGTTAAGTATTCGGTCGGGTTGCGGCGTATCATTTGGCCGAGACCGGGCATGACCCAGTAAAGTGTGTCCGGCTGGAGTTAAGCGAGCGTGGTGGGTAACTTGGTGCACCCCTACAGGGAAGAACTAATCTATCGATAGCCTGTCCTACGGTAACGGACACTCGGAGTTGTATCCCGATCGGTACAACTAGAACTTGAGATGATAACTGGATAGTATGGCTTTGGGATTGCTTTCTCGCAGGGAGTTGAGAAAGGATCTCTGGGCGAGGTTGATGACACTACTACTACTTTACTTTATGCTAATCTGCACTCTTCTAATGCTGCAAGACTGCTGAAGATGTTGAAGATGCTAGTCTTCGATAGGACTAGGCTTTCCCCTCTATCTAGCATTTCTGCAGCCCAGTCCACATATATAGCCTCCCTTTGATAATGTTGCATATGTAGTGTAGATCCTTGCTTGCTGAGTACTTCGGATGAGTACTCACATTTGCTTTTCTTTCTTTTTCCCCGATATCCAATTGGTGCATCCAGACGATGGAGCCCCTGAGATAGCAGCCCCCGCCGACTGTCGGTGTACTAAGTATTGGGCCACTAGTACCCCGTACTTGTGCACGGGCAGTTGTAGCCATCCTCGCGGCAAGGCTTGCCGGGGAACAGTTCGAGGTTGATTCATGCCATCAAAGAAATCATCAAGTCAGAGATCTGAGGATCAGCAGATAAGAAGAGCTGGAATCCGAGGGCCAGCTTCCCCGGCAAGATCTTGCCGGGGTGGCCTGCGGAGCCCAGCAAGGATTGGCGCCCGGCAAGGCTTGGCGCCCGGCAAGGCTCGATGCCCGGCAAGCTTCGGCGCCCGGCAAGGTTTTGTTGTTGTGCCGCTGCTCTAGCACAGCGACAAATCCGACATTCTGGGTCCTTCTTTGGACGCGTGGCGACGCGCCAATGGAAGAGAGCTTAAGCGGTGCTGATGGGATGGCCCCTTTTTCCATCCCCAAGAAAGTGAGGACACCTAAACGGACACCTCACGGTGCATTAAATGCGTTTGTCCTAATCCATCAGGGGTTAGGTATGATGACCCTGTAGCTACTTTACACCTCAATGTATGTACATTTTGCCACTGTGGTGACCCCTTTGAGCGTATAAAAGGAGGCCCAAGGCAACTGCTACAGAGGAGAAAAACTTCTGGCCCATTCTGCATGCGTAGCTGCTCTTGAAACGTACTGTTCACAACGAGCGCTCCTGAATGCTGGGCTCAAGAACATTAATAAGAACACGAAGCAGGAGTAGGGTTTTACGCTGATCAGCGGCCCGAACCTGGGTAAAATCTTCCCGTGTCGATCGTTGGTTCTGCTCTTTGCGTATACCTCTCCCCCCGCCGAATCGTAAAGGGGTCCCTTGGGATCCCATAGGTGTCGTACTCCGACATCTTTGGCGCGCCAGGTAGGGGGATTGAAGGTTGCGTGAACCTGATCTAGTGATCAGCGCCTCAGTTTCTTCATCATCATGCCGCCCAAGAAGAAGAGCGCCTCGACGGCACAACCGTCCGCGTCCGTCTTGCCTACGCCTTCGCGTATGGGCGACGGCGTGGGTGCAAAAGGAAGAGGACTAGAACCCCCACGGCATTCTGGTGATCCGAGCCAGGCGAGCGGCATCGTTCGCAGTGGCAGTGCTAACCTGCACGCCGCTGGATCTAGAGACGGCGCTGTGTTGCCTACGGGTGGCACAACGAACTCCAGAGATCGGAGGGCGCCTACTGGAGCTCCCGCGCCGGCGCAAGCCTCACGACCTACCCAGGTCGTGCACGATGAGCGACGTCATGGCGCTGGTGGTTCAGGGCGTCCCCATGAAAAGATTTATGTGCATCGATCCCAAGATGCACGGGACCAGCATGCGCACCGAGCTGCTGGCAGGGGTGGCGCGCGGTCGCGTGACCGTGGTGGTGCTCCTTCTAATATGGTTAGGAGTCAGAGCACCTCACGTACCTCGCACCTGTCGCCACCACCTACGCCAGCGGAAGCCTTGGCACGTGCGCAGCTACTCCTCGATTTCCCTCCTGCTCCGGAGAAGATGGAGGAGTGGCGAGCTACTATCCAGAGCCTTATCGGTTTCGCCAACAAAGATGGACCGCAAGAGGCAAGGCCCTCGCAGCGAAGGCCCATCGATCCGGCGCGAGCCGATGTGGAGAAAACCGGAGGTGGTGCAACCACAGTGCACTCCCCTCCGCGACACCAGCGGTGGTCGACAACCCAGCAGGTCGACCGCCGCGAAGAAGTTTCCACGGCGTCATCCGATCCACGGATGCGCCGCGATCAGCGTCAAGTCCTCCAGGAACGAGGCAAGGAGGACGCTCAAACTACCATCGAGCGGCGACGGGAAGCGTGCTATCAGTCTGATAAGCGCGCAGGGCCGGCTGTCGACGAGCCTGCGCCAGGGAACGTAGGAGACTTGCCCTATGAGGTAGGGACTCCAGCGTTTACCCGTGAGCTGCAGCGAGTCCAGTGGCCCAATTCCCGAACCTTCAAGCCGGAGGTCCCGGAGAAATATGACGGTAAGACCCATCCCTCAGAGTTCCTGAGCATCTACACCATTGCGGTGCAAGCTGCCGGGGGCCGAGATGACAAGATACTCGCCAACTACTTCCCGTTGGTGCTCAAGCCCAACGTCAGGTCGTGGTTGATGCATCTGCCGGAGAATTCTATTTCTTCTTGGTCAGATCTGTGCCATCAGTTTGTTGGCGCCTTTGTTGGAGGCCACCAAGCTCCTGGCCAAGAGAGTGATCTGCATATCATCTCTCAGAAGGAGGGCGAGTCCCTGCGCAAGTTTATGCAGAGGTTCAGTCGGGTGCAGTACAATATTCCTGACGTTCACCCTGCCGCTATCATTAGCGCGTTTCACCAGAACATGCGTAACCGCAGAATGCGGGAAGAGCTGGCAATGAACAAAGTCAGGAGTATTGCCGAGCTTTACGCTCTAGCCGATAAATGTGCTCGAGCTGAAGAGGGGAGGAAACTCCCTGGCGAGGCTGTTGGCGCGGCGGGCGAATCCGAAGAAGAAGATGCCATGGCCCCGTCAAGGAAAGGCCGGCGGCGGAACAGGAAACGCGGAGGCAAGGCCGTGCTTGCTGTCGAGGAATCCAACAACCCCGGCGCCGCCAAGAAGGCCAAGGTTGGTAACCCCGGCAAGGATCTTGCCGGGTGCCCTTCCTGTCAGGCCTTGGCGGCTGCCGACAAGTCGGAAAACTCTGGCAAGCAGTATTGCAAGATCCATCGCACCAAGGGCCCCGATCTCCAGAACTGCCGCAAGTTGAACAGCTTGCCGAGAAACAGAGGGCCGAGTATGAAAGGCGAGATAAGGAGAAGGCCCAAGATGGTGCTGATGGATCCGGCAAGAAGCGCGGTGGCCGAGGGGGGCGCCGCGGCAAGGCCAAGCAACAAAAGGATAGGCCCGCTCGGGGCCGAGACAAAGAAGAAGATGATGATGAGGAAGATGATGAGTCTAGTGAGCAAGAATTCCAGAAGGCTACGGAGGCCATGTGTATCGATGGAGGTGCTTCGCTGCATTCTTCCCACCGTCAACTCAAACAGTGGGTGCGGGAAGTCAATGCGGCAGAGCCATCCCCAGATGCATGTAGGCCCCTGAAGTGGTCCAGCACGCCTATCATTTTCGACGCCGAGGATCACCCTGATCGCACAACTGCGGTCGGGTGCTTGCCATTGTTGGTCTCGCCAACGATTCGCAACCTCAAGGTGACGAAAATGCTAGTTGACGGTGGGGCCGGCCTAAACTTAATCTCACCAGATGTGCTCAAAAAGCTCCAAATTCCCAACGAGGACCTCGAAGAAACGGGCACGTTTCAAGGGGTCAATCCGGGAAGAACCCAGCCTAAGGGCAAGATTACGCTGCCGGTGACATTTTGTAGCGAGCTCAACTACAGGACCGAGAAGGTGGTGTTTGATGTCGCCAAGATCCCCATGTCATACAATGGGATCCTTGGTCGGCCAGCGCTGGCTAAGTTCATGGCGGCATCACACTACGCGTACAACGTTTTGAAGATGCCTGGGCCGTTGGGCGTCATCACTATCCATTCCGATAAGAAGGATGCGCTCATCTGTGCCGACCAACTTTACCGGGAAGCAGTTGCAGCACCTGCCATCAAGGCACCTGCTCCTGCCGCTGGAACTCCCGGGGGGAAGAAGAAGACCGGCAAGAACCTTGGCGTGAACTCCGGCAAGCGCACCTCCTCGGAGTGCTGCGCTTCCGTCGAGGATGCACCAGAGAGTTCCACCGGCGAGAACAAGAAATCCAAGGCTGCTCCGCCGGAGACCAAGAAGGTGCCCGTCAGGGAGGACGGAACGGGGGGAACTTTCATCATAAGTTCCACCCTAGATGGCAAATAGGAAAGCGCGCTCATTGCTTTCCTGCGGGCGAATGTCGACGTGTTTGCATGGCAACCGTCTGACATCCCCGGTGTTCCCAGGAAGGTAATTGAGCACCACCTTGCTGTCTGTCCTCATGCGTGGCCCGTCAAGCAAAGGGTCAGGAAGCAAGCCTTGGAACGGCAATAATTCATTGTCGAAGAAATCAGAAAGCTGGAGGCGGCAGGATTGGTCAAAGGAGTGCTTCATCCAACCTGGTTGGCCAATCCGGTTGTAGTGCGGAAAGCGAATGGGAAATGGAGGCTTTGTATCGATTATACGGATATCAATAAAGCCTGTCCAAAAGATCCCTTTCCCTTGCCGCGCATCAACCAGATTGTGGATGCCACCGCTGGTTGTGATCTTCTATCCTTCCTTGATGCCTATTCAGGGTATCACCAGATTTTTATGGCAAAAGAAGATGAAGAGAAGACCGCATTTATCACCCCATGTGGTACGTATTGTTTTATACGAATGCCTTTCGGGTTGAAAAGTGCCGGTTCGACATTTGCGAGAGCAATTCAAATTGGTTTTGAGCCTCAACTCCATAGAAATATGGAGGCGTATATGGATGATATAGTGGTCAAAACCAAAGACAAAGCAACGCTCATTCAAGATTTAGAAGAAACATTTGCAAATCTGCGCAAGATCAACTTGAAGCTCAATCCTGAGAAATGCGTGTTCGGTGTTCCTTCCGGCAAGCTCCTCGGGTTCTTTGTATCTTGCCGGGGAATCGAAGCGAACCCCGACAAGATCAAAGCTATTGAGCAAATTGAAGCACCGAGACGCGTCAAGGATGTGCGTCGTCTTGCCGGCTGTGTTGCTGCCCAAAGCAGGTTCATTTCCAAATCTGCTGAGCGCGCCCTGCCCTTTTTCAAAATTTTGAAGAAGGCAGGTCCAATGAAATGGACTCCAGAGGCGGAGGCTGCGCTGCAAGATTTGAAGAAATACCTTTCCTCTCCGCCGACGCTAGTCGCGCCTAAACCACAAGAGCCGTTGTTGCTGTATCTGGCAGCAACAAATCAAGTGGTTAGTGCTGCGCTAGTGGCGCAGAGAGAGGCTGATGAGGAAGCAACACCAGCGGCAGGACCGCCAGGTGACGCGGCAAGATCTTCCCCGGCAAGGGTTGATCCCGGCAAGACAGGATCTACGCAAACAGAAGAACCCGTGCAGAAGAAGAAGGTGGTGCAGCACCCAGTTTATTTTGTTAGCTCCCTTTTACAAGGAGCTAGGTCAAGATATTCTGGGGTGCAGAAGTTGCTTTTCAGCCTTCTTATGGCCTCGAGGAAGCTGCGCCATTATTTTCAAGCACATGAAATCACCGTCGTCACTCGCTTTCCGTTGCAACGGATTTTGCAAAATCAAGAAGCAACCGGCAGGATCGTGGAGTGAGCGTTGGAGTTGTCGAGCTTTGGCCTCAAGTTTGAAAGCACTTCGACGATCCAGAGCAGGGCCTTGGCGGAGTTCATTGCAGAATGGACCCCAACGCCGGACGAAGAGGCTCAGGAAACAAATCTCCCCGGCAAGGAAATTGATCAGCAATGGGTTATGTACTTTGATGGGGCTTTCTCGCTGCAAGGCGCCGGTGCTGGTGTGCTGCTTGTCGCACCCACCGGAGAGCACCTCAAGTACGTAGTCCAGATGCATTTTCCCCGGGAGAGTTCGACCAACAACACTGCAGAATACGAGGGTTTGCTTGCCGGTCTCAGGATCGCGGCAGACCTTGGTATCAAAAAGCTCGTCATCAAAGGCGATTCACAACTTGTCGTCAGGCAAGTTAACAAGAGTTATCAAAGTCCATTGATGCAAGCCTATGTGGATGAAGTGAGGAAAATGGAAGAGCGCTTTGACGGTCTGCAAATGGAGCACGTTCCTCGTGCCGAGAACTGTGTTGCTGATGACCTGTCAAAGCATGCCACCCTCAAGTTGCCTATGGAACCAGGAACTTTTGTGCTCCAATTGACTCAACCATCTGTGGCGCCATCGATGCAGCGAGAAAAGAGAAGGAAGTTGAACTCTGGTCAGTACTTCCCGGCAGAGCTCCCCGGAGCCGCCGGCAAGGAAGTTGTCGGGATCGACATACCTGCCGGGGAACAACAGGCTCCGGCAGGGCCTCAGGCCCTTGCTGTCGAGACAAAAGTTCCCCCGACGGAGGAGATGCCTTTAGTCCTAGCCGTCAAGCCTCAGGCTCCAGCATGGGCGCAGCACATTGTCCATTTCCTTCAGACAGGGGAACTCCCGGAGGAACAGGAAGAAGCAGAAAGAGTAGCCCGTCGGTCTGTCATGTACAAGTTCGTCGATGACGTCCTGTACAGAAAGAGACCAAACGGTGTGAAATTGAAGTGCATTCCTCGGGAGGATGGGCTAGAGCTGTTGGCAGAGATACATGGAGGCATATGTGGTTCTCACATAGGATCAAGAGCGCTTGTCGGAAAGGTTCCGACAAGGTTTCTTTTGGCCCACCGCTCTCCAGGATGCAACTGCACTAGTAACCAAGTGTGAAGCGTGCCAGTTTCATTCAAAGAAATCACATCAACCAGCTCAAGCTCTTCAGACAATCCCTCTTTCCTGGCCATTTTCGGTCTGGGGGCTCGACATACTGGGCCCTTTCCCCCGTGCTACCAGGGGCTTTGAGTACTTGTACGTTGCTATCGACAAGTTCACAAAGTGGCCGGAGGTGGAAGCAGTGAGGAAGGTGACAGCACAATCAGCCGTCAAGTTCTTTAAAGGGATAGTTTGCCGTTTCGGTGTACCCAACAGGATCATCACCGACAACGGCACACAGTTCACAAGTCGCACCTTCATGCAGTACGTCCAAGACTTTGGCGGCAAGATTTGTTTCGCCTCTGTTGCTCACCCGAGAAGCAACGGCCAAGCAGAAAGGGCTAATGCTGAAGTGCTGCGTGGTCTCAGGACCAGGACTTTTGACAGGCTGAGAAAGTGCGGAAGGCGCTGGATTGATGAGTTGCCGGCGGTTCTTTGGTCAATCAGAACGACACCAAATCGAGCCACCGGCCAGACGCCCTTCTCTCTGGTCTACGGAGCGGAAGCAGTTCTCCCCATGGAACTCACATACGGATCACCTCGAGTGCTCGCTTATGATGAGCTTGAGCAAGAGCAACTGCGGCAAGATGACGCTGTGCTCCTTGAGGAGAATCGTCTTCAGGCTGCTGTGCGAGCTGCACGCTACCAGCAAGCTTTGTGCCGCTACCATAGCCGCAAAGTTCATGCCCGAAGCCTTGAGCAAGGCGACCTTGTTCTTTGGTGGATTCAGTCTGCCAAGAATTCAAACAAGTTGATGCCAAAGTGGGAAGGCCCTTATCGGGTAGTACGAGTCACCAGGCCCGGCGCTGTCCGCTTGGAGACCGAAGATGGCGTTCCAGTGAGCAATTCCTGGAATATCGAACATCTTCGCAAGTTCTACCCATAAGGCGCGGTTGCCGGGGGCTCCCGGCAACCACCCTTTTGTACAAGTCTTGCCGGCAAGGCATGTGATCCTTTGTACAAAGCCAGGCGCAGACCCTGAACGCAGATGAATAAATTTAAGTGTTGTACATTCCCTTAATGATTCCCATGTTCATATTTATATATGCATGTTTGTCTAAGATGTTGTATAACACCTACTCCCGGTAAGTTCTAACGAACCGCCAAGGTTTCCTGTCTTTATTTTCTCTTCTTTCTTTTTTAAAAGACAGAAGGATTCCTCGCGTGCACATTTGCCGGGGGGGAGGGGGGAAGGGAGATATGAGTACCAGTTGGCGACGTTCGGAATCGACGCTTGCCGGAGGAAGGATAGTGACAGAAAGATAAGTTTTAAAAACTTAGAGCAAGTTTCTTTTATTACAAAGTTATTTCCTTGGATGATTCCGACTCTTGTATGGGAAATCTGCACGCGAAGGAACCCTTGTTGTAATCAGTTGCGCCCTTATTTTGTTTCGAGCCCGCTCAACGATTTAAGTGGCTGCACTAAGGACGCCAAGGAGTCTTGCCGGCCGCTGCGCCTCCAGCAGGCTGCTGAAGTTCCGCACCCAGCGCTCGCGGCAGGTTGCGCACCGGCAAGTTTTTCAGTAAGCGTAGGGTGAACTCCATATATAAAGGAATCAGACAAGGAAAATAGCAAGCATGAACCTAAACATAGGCGAGTTATATTACATTCATGAGCTGCCGCGATCCTAACTTGAGACTTAATTGTCTTTTACATGGAATGATGACGGCAAGAAAAGGGGGAGCACTTAATCCCTACGCTGGCCTTCAATCCTTTTGATGGAGTCCACCTTCTCAAGGATAGGCGCGATGCATTCTTCAAGCGCCTCAACATTTGCGTCCCTTGGCAGATGGCCGAGCGCGTTGGAGAGGTCGATGCCGGGATTGCTGTGCACCACCTTGATAAGCACCTTGCGAAGGACGGCCCGGCAAAGTCGGCGAGTCTCGTTGGCCAATTGGGTCGCCCGGCTAGACTGGAGCACCCTCAAGGCGTCGATGATGCTTTCAAAGAACATCATCAACCTAGCACTTGAAGATATCCTTTCCTCGGAAGAATACCTGAAGTTTGACAGGCCCATGGTTGACAGTTCTGCCGTAAGCTTCTCCGCAGTGGCGAAGAGACGTCCAGTCCAGATCTCCACCCCCTTCTCGTAATCGATTTGGGCGGCGGCAGCGCTCTTGAGCAGGTTCCTCTCTCCTTGGAGATCCTTGAGTAGAGCTTTCTCACGGGCCCTGCCGGCCTCGAGAGACTTCTGCAACGTGGTCAGCTTCAGTTCCAGAACTGCAATATCATCAGCCGCAGAGGAGAGCTGCTTGGTTTTGTTGGACAGGGCAACTTGCATCTCCGCCAAGGAGTGGAGGGTTTTTTCCCTATCACCTTTGAGCGTCGAGAGCTCCTTGCCGTGCTCTTCGAGATCTGTTTCCAGTTTCTTTACCTTGCTGCTCAGCTCGTTCTTGGCGGTCTCTGCAGCTTCGGCAGCATCGACGGCCTCCTTGAGCTTGCCGGCGTGACTTGCAGTCAGAGCTTCGAGTGCCTCTTTATGTTTTTGCTCCAGCTCCTGGGTCCGCCGCGCGACAAGCTTCTCGATATCTTCATCTTTGCTGCGAAGCTTGGCGGCGAGCGCCTGCTCACGTGCGGTGAGATCTTCCTCATGAGCATCAAGAGCAACACGGCGCCCCGTCAGGAGGGCATCTTCAGCGGCAATCCTTTGAGTAGCTTCATCCTGCGCCTTCTCCATATCAGATTGCCTCAGGAGGATCTCTGTCCATTGTTGGCTCACCTGTTCCCGACCAACAGTCAGCTCTTGGAGGGCCTCGGCATACCAGGTTTGCATTTGTTCGACGCGCCTCTGGAAATCTGCCTCGGCCGCCTCGACGACTGCCATTCTGGAGTCCGCCTTATCTTTCCGGGCGCGATGGAGAGCCTGGATGTCACACCCTAGCTAGTTCATGCATTAGAGTGTTGCATCATGTTTAAACTTTTCCAGAACTTGAAATGGGGATGATAGAACCCCCAGCACCCCCCTGGAAACAACTAGGGTTTACTAAAATCTTTTTCAATGTGAAATGCCCTTCTAAAATGTCCATCATTTTTGTCTTGGGTTAGAACCTCTGCCAAAACTGGTTCATATTTTTCTAGGTCATCATAAGGTCATTGAATTAAATCATATGTAACTTGCATTTGGGCATTTAAATGCTAGTAAATATTTTAAATGTCCAAATAATCCCAAACTGAAATGTTCCATGTTGGATATACTCTATACAGTGGGCATGAGCAGTTTGGTGATTTTTGAAAGTGCCTAGGTATTTTTAGAAAAGCCACAAACTTGCAGAAATATAGAAAACAGAAAATAAAAGTGAAAACAAACTTACCTAGCAAAGCCACCAGCCGGCCCACCTGGCGGCCCAGCACTGTGCTGGCCCGTGCCAGCCAGCTGCTTCGTCCCCGCCAGGCAGGCAGGGAGGTGACGCCGGCGTGCGCGAGCTCGCCACGGCGCCAGCTGCTTGCCGCTCGAGCTGCTGGATGCCTGGACGTCCTCCACGTCGTCGCCTCGACCCCCTGGACACCTCATTCTCCCCCCTGCGCCTCTCTCTCGCTCTCTCCCCACCATGGCCGACGCAGCCGTAGCCGCACCGCCGACGTAACCGCGGCCACCGTCGCCTCCTCGTCGCCCCACCCTGTCCAGCAGCTCCGCCACCATCCTCTCCGTCGAGTAGACCGAGCCCCGAGCGCTTGTTCGCCCTGAAGCCACCGCACCGACCTCGTCTTCAACGCCCGTCGTCGGAGATCCATCTCGCCGCCCCGCTTGCTCCGGCTCGTCCCCGACCTCGCCGACTGCTCCGTCGTGACCGCCGTGAGCTCAGCTACCTCCCCATCTTTTCCGTTCTCGCTCTCGAGCCCTGCATCGACTGCACCGAGCTCGGCCGCACTCGCCGCCGCCTCTGCACGTCGCCGTCGTGGTCACAGCCACGTTGGCTCGATTCCGAGCACGCCATCGTCTTCGCCGCACTCGCAGGAGTCCACAGAACCACTCCACGCACCTCGCCGTGCCCCCTAGCGACGAACCCGAGCTCGCCCGAACTCCGGCAGCCGCACAGCTCGTCGCCGGCGTCGTTTTCGGCCACCCCAGCTCCACCCACTGCCACCACTCGACGCGGCTCACTCCCCGCATCACGTAGATGTGCTCCACCGTCGTTTTGGTCGCCGGAGCACGAATCCCACACTGCCCCGCCGCGTCTGGCCTCGCCGGCGGCTAAACGCCGGTGGGTTTGACCCCGCTGACCCAGTTTGACCCCCCTGGGTCTATGACAGGTGGGACCCGCCTGCTAATTAACTTAGGATTAGGACTAACTAAAAATTAGTTAGACTAATGACATTGACACGCGGGACCCACTGGCCAGGTTTGACCTGGACCGACCCCGTTGACTACTGACATCACCCTGACGCAATGCTGACGCAATAAGTATTTTTCTGGATTTATTTTTATTCAGGAAATTCCAGAAAATACTACAAACTTCAAAAATTCATAGTAATTCAACCGTAGCTCCAAATCAAACAAATTATATATGAATTTGGATCAGAAAAATCCAATCTTTCCATCTGTACTGGTTTCATGCATGTCAGAACACTTTAACCTTGCTGATTAGATGAAACAAGTTAATGCACTAATATGACCTCTTATTTTGGGTTTGCATTTGAATCCTTGATTCAAATGAACTCAAACCAACCTGTTCTAAGATGCATTAGCCAAAACACACTCATTTTGCCATGTCATAGCATGCATCATATTGTTGCATATTGCCATGTGATGATTGTGTTTTGATGTGTTCTTCGTGGTAGGTTCTGCCTCCGAGGATATTCACGAGTATCCAACTGAAGGGCAGTATTCCACTACCACTCTGTTAGGCAAGCAACCCCATTGATCATTTCGATACAAACCCATCTTCTCGCTTCTGCTCTCGTTTACTGCATTAAGACAACGCGTTTCAAACCGCTGTGTGTTGCGGTAGTTGAACCCATATCCTCTGCATGACCTGTCATTGCCACAGTAACTAGATGAAACCCACTAGCATGTGTAGGAGTTGATTGAGCCATGTCTGTGTTTCCTACCATGCTATGTCTGCTATGCTTAGAGTTGTGTCAGGTCTGGCTCATCAGGGTGATGAACTAGAGTGAATGGTTGTGTCAGTAATGAGGGTGAAGTGTTGAACATGTTTTGGTAAAGGTATCGATGAGAGGCCATGTAGGAGTACATGGTGGGTTGTTTCATTGAGGCCGTCCTTAAGAACTGAGATCTGTATGCGTGATTTAAGATTCAGCTACTACCACACATTGGGATCCTTAATTGACTCTCTCGACTTATTAACCACCCCGTCCTCTGTCCAGGAGTTGCAAGTAGTTTCTGGTGTTTGTAGTTGCTAGAGGCCGTGCGCAGCGCTGACCTTAGGGGTGGGCTGTGATGCGGTAGGCACGTGGCATGGTGTACCGGGTCGCCCGTTTGGTGTCTCGGGAACCCTGCACACATCGTTTGGGGCCGTTGAGGACACCCCGGCCGGATTTCCTTGCGGATGGAACCCGAATAGGCGATAAACCTGGACTAGAGACTCGTGTGTTTAGTCAGGTCGTGGCCAACACCCTCGCTGGGCTTCCGCTTGAAGGTTGCCGGGTACATGTCGTGTAGCGGCGATAAGTGGTGAAAGCGTGTGTGAAGAAGTACACCCCTGCAGGGTATAAAACTATTCGAATAGCCGCGTCCACGGTAAAGGACTACTTGGTCACTTATGCAGTTCATAGACAAGTTAATGGTTACTACTAAAAGACTCAAAATAAGTGTGAGTACCGCGGATGGCCCTCTCGTAGGGTTATGAGGGAGGATCCACGGTGGAGTATTGTGATGGTGTTTAGTGGACTCGTGTGCGAAAACTAATTTCTCAAGTGGTGTCTCGTAGGATAGTGTAGCCAAGAGTCAAAGCTGGCTTGCTGCAATAACTCCACCACCCTTCTTGAGAATGTGCATATATATTAGGATCTGTTGTAAGACTTGCTGAGTACCTTTGTACTCATGTTGCTTTAATAATTGTTGCAGACGAGAACACCGCCCCCTCCGATGGGTTCTATGTAGATCTTGACGTTGACGAGTGACTTGCCACCCAGGTGGTGACCTGAGCTTGTGAAGGGCCTATGTAGATAGACAGGCTTCGTCAAGCCTTCTTTCTTTCTAGTGTCTGTACTCAGACTAGTTGCTTCCGCATGTGCTTGTATGTTTGTATGACTTGAGTGTCGGGTCATGTGACCCGTATCTGTATGAACATGTTATGTATGGCTCCCCGGAGCCTTTAAATAAAGTACTTTGAGTTGTAGAGTTTTGTTGTGATGCCATGTTGTATTTACACATATCGAGCATATTGTGTGTATGATTGAAATGCTTGGTATGTGTGGGATCCGACTATCTAGTTGTTTATCCTTGGCAGCCTCTCTTATGGGGAAATGTAGTCTGGTGTCTCCACTGAGCCTTGGTAGTCCGCTATAGCCCGGTTTACCGGAGTCCTGCTAGCCCAGCACTACTGCTCCGGAACACTTAGACTGGCCGGCATGTGTTTCACTTCGTTCCTGTGTCTGTCCCTTCCGGGAAATGTCACGCGGTGATATCCGCAGTCCTGCCTAGCCTGCTACAGCCCGGGTTCCCGGAGTCCTGATAGCCCAGTGCTACAGCCCGGATTCACACGCTGCTGACCGACATGCTCGATGTTGATTCATGTATGCCTGTCCCCGTAAGTTAGCGCCGCTTTGGGTTCACGACTAGCCATGTCGGCCCGGGTTCTCTGTCATATGGATGCTAGCAACACTATCATATACGTGAGCCAAAAGGCGCAAACGGTCCCGGCCATGGTAAGGCGACACCCGTGGGAATACCGTGCGTGAGGCCGCAAAGTGATATGAGGTGTTACAGGCTAGATCGGTGTGACTTAGAATCGGGGTCCTGACAGCGTTGGCATCAGAGCCAGGCTGCCTGTAGGTTCGTTAAGCCAAACTGGTCGATGTCGAGTCTAGAAATGCTTTAGTTATATGTAGGGGAATTGATTGTGGGAGGGACGTAAGGCTCCTTTACTCCTTTACCTTATGCCCTCTGATCTGAGTCATCCTCTTCTCTTTCTACGTGGGTTAAGGACTAGGCTCTCTTCTCTCTATCAGGTTCACGTGTTACTAATCCATAGTAACTTATAGGATTATTGGTTACAAGCCTCAGTTCAGTTTCTACTACTTCTAGTATGTTGTCAGTTGAACCAGAACCTTGATATGATGTTGTTGAGTGGCTTGCAAACTGTTGTGAATGTCTCAAGTCTTTTCTGAGCATTTACAGCCGTTATGCTGTCCGATTTCTCCTAGAAAATTCTAATATTTTCATGCTTTCAGATGGCCACTCGCACCCAGAATCAAGTGGTTTGTCTGACTCGGTGCCTCGATGTACCTTGTCACACGGCCATGCTGGTCCGAGTGATGATCGAGACAGGCTATCGGTGGTATCCTGAGTATACCGTCGAGGAGCAGTTTCGAGACTTTAATCAAAGTCAATACCTTTGCACAGTCAGGATATACCCTTCCTATCCTGGAGCTACTGAACCCCTCCATTGCTCATATGGACTTGGGGTTACCATCAAGATGTCCGTGCAGGACGCTGCTTACTCGATGATGACTGTCATGCGAGCCAGACTTGCCTTGCTTCGGAACACTGATTTCCGCTATATGCCAGCATCACTTCCTGGGGCACAAAGGTACTATCAGGCCCTTTACACTGACTCTACCCATGAGGATTCACTACTCCGCACCACCACCGAGTTGCTTGAGGACAAGGACCGTGAGAATCGTGCCTTGCGAATGGAGCTCTTCAACACTCGTTCTGATCACTGGGCCACTCTGACACGGTTTGCACCCGCCGTGCAGGCTGGGTATATGGACATGAGGGACTTGTACCCCGTGCGGTCTGGTCTGCCAGATTGTATGGACTGGCGTGATGTAGGAGGCATCACTCCTCCCCGTGGACCCCGTCTGCCACTGTTTGTTGGACCAAGGCCACATCCGAGTCCTTTTGGACCGCAAGCTCCACAGGACCGACTGTTTCCAGATGATCATGTTCAGCTCCCAGGACATGGTGGTAATCTCTATGAAGATTACTACGGAGACGTCTGAGTTGGTAGTAGCTTCACTAGTACTGTAACAGTTGTATTCTCCACAGTACTGCGTGACTTGTGGGATACGACTTGGTGTGTATCACGTTCCGGAGGTGTAGAAAAATAATGTATAGGAGCTTGGAATGCCTCCGATGAGATGTAATGTCTTCCACCGTAGTTGTACTTTAGCCTGGGCTTGTACTAAACTATGTACGGTGTGTATGACCGATGGTATATATATGGCAGTTTCTATATTACCATGTCGTGCAAATGAACATCTCAGCATTTCATGTCGTCCATTACATTCTGCGCTTCCTTGCCAGCATTTTGCCATCCTTGTCTAAGCCGTTGTCTTGTCTCTCCTAGGATGGTTAATACCCGCAACAACCCTGCTGCCCCGGAGCAGGGTGAAGCCAGTGCATCTAGGGATGGGAATCTGCCTCACCCGCCTTCTCTGGCCGAAGTTATGCTGGAGGCAGAAAGAAACAAGCGTGAGACCAACCGCTTGCTAGCCCGCATTGAGGAGAATACTGCACGTCATCAGAGGAACGAATTGGTGTCAATCAATGACTTTATCAAGTTGTACCCACCGACATTCCATCATTCCGTCGAGCCCCTCGATGCGGATGATTGGCTTCGCAGCATCACCAATAAGCTACGTTCTGCCAACGTAGCCAAAGCTGATAAGTTTATCTACGCTGCCTATCACCTCGAAGGCCCTGCTAGCCTTTGGTGGGAAAACTATGAGGCCATGCGCCCGGCTGGCCAGATTACCACTTGGGCTGATTTCAGTGAGGCTTTCCATGAGCATCACATCCCGAAAGGTCTCATGGATCGTAAGAGGGAGGAGTTCTGCAATTTCACCCAAGGTAGACTGACCGTGGATGCATACAGCCGTGAGTTTGGAAATCTAGCACGTTATGCTCCTGAAGAGGTATCCACCGACGCCAAGAAGCAGGCAAGGTTCCGCAAGGGACTTAGCCCCGAGCTTCGTCGTGATCTTCGTCTGCATGAGTGCACCTCTTTTCAGAAGTTAGTGAATAAGGCCATCAGTGCTGAGACAGGTCAGACTGACTATGATGCCTCACGCAAGCACTCCCGTGACTTTGGTTCTTCATCCGGTTCTGGACATCAGAAGCGCCGGGTGTGGATTCCAAACACAGCCCTGCCACCTAGGTTCACTCCGAGGCCATCCTTTGAGGCGCCTCGCCCCAATCAGCAGTTTGCACCGCCCAAGGCCTATGGTGGCCCCGCTGCTAATGCTGCTCCACGCCCCAATGTTGTGACATGCTTCAAGTGTGGAGAGACGGGTCATTACATACGCGAGTGTCCCCAGAACAACCACCCCAATCAGCCCGGAAAGTCCGTTGGTCGTGACAAGCAGCGGGAAAGACATATTACGCTAAGCCAGCCACCACTGCACGTGGCCATGTCAACTATGTCTCAGCTGAAGAAACTCATGAGGATCCCAACATCGTCCTTGGTACGCTCCTTGTTAACTGCCATCCGGCAACTGTTCTTTTTGATACTAGAGCATCTCATCCTTTTATCTCTGAGAGCTATGCTCGATTGCACAACACCACATTTTGTGACATGCCCACCTCCATGGTAATTCAAACCCCTGGTTCTAAATGGCAAACCTCTCAGGTAAGCCATGGAAATGAAATTCTTGTCGATAGATTGGTCTTCCTTGCATCATTGATAGCTCTCAAGTCCTCGGACATAAACATCATCTTGGGTATGGACTGGATGTCAGCCCATTACGCTAAGATTGATTGCTCTACTAGAACTGTTCAACTCACCCATCCATCGGGCAAGACAGTCAATGTTTTGACCCGAGTGTCTAAGCGTCAGCTCTACTCCCTAAATGCCAACCCTCTTCCAGACCTTGAAGACATTCCGGTAGTCCGTGACTTCGCGGATGTCTTTCCAGAAGAACTGCCAGGTGTTCCACCTGACAGAGATGTCGAGTTCATGATAGACCTTGTTCCAGGAACCGTCCCAATCTCTAGAAGATCCTATAAGATGGCACCCCTAGAACTAGCCGAGCTTAAGAAGCAACTCGATGAGTCCTTGAAAAAGGGTTTCATCCGTCCTAGTTCTTCTCCATGGGCTTGCCCCGTCCTCTTCGTCAAGAAGAAGGATGGAACGGATCGGATGGTTGTAGATTACCGACCTGTCAACTTGGTCACTATCAAGAACAAGTATCCGCTTCCTAGGATCAACGATCTGTATGATCAGCTCGCAGGGTCCTCAGTCTTTTCCAAAATGGATTTGAGGTTGGGCTACCATCAAATCAAAATCAAGAACGGGGACATTCCTAAAACGGCTTTTGTTACTCGTTATGGCCAATACGATACACCGTCATGTCCTTCGGTTTAACCAATGCTCCAGCCACTTTCTCTCGGTTAATGAACTCGATCTTCATGGAGTATTTGGATAAATTCGTCGTGGTATACCTCGATGATATACTCATCTACTCCAAGAATGAGGAAGAACATGCCGAGCATCTAAGGCTAGTATTGACGAAACTTCGAGAGCATCGCCTTTATGCCAAATTCTCCAAGTGTGAATTTTGGTTGCCAGAAGTGACCTATCTAGGCCACGTAATCTCTGGTAAGGGTATTGCTGTCAATCCCGAGCGAGTTCAAGCCGTCCTTGATTGGACTCCACCTGAAACAGTCAAGCAAGTTCGGAGTTTCCTTGGCTTAGCGAGCTACTGTCGCCGCTTCGTCGAGAATTTCTCCAAGGTTGCTAAACCTCTAACTGAACTTCTCAAGAAAGATAAAAAGTTCGAGTGGACCCCACAGTGCGAGTTCAGCTTTCAGGAATTGAAAAGATGCCTGACATCTGCTCCCGTACTTGTGCCACCAGATTTTTCTAAGGACTTTGTTATCTATTGCGACGCCTCGCGACAAGGACTAGGTTGCATACTCATGCAAGATCGTCATGTGATTGCCTACGCTTCTCGACAGTTGCGTCCACATGAGGATAACTATCCCACACATGATTTAGAGCTTGCAGCTGTGGTCCATGCACTCAAAACATGGCGACATTACCTTCTCGGTAATCGTTGCGAAGTTTACACCGATCACCAAAGTCTGAAATACATCTTCACCCAACCGGATTTGAATCTCAGGCAAAGACGTTGGGTCGAGTTGATTATGGATTATGACTTAGGAATAACTTACACCCCAGGCAAAGCCAATGTCATGGCTGATGCGCTAAGTCGTAAATCTTATTGTAACAACTTGATGTTACAACAAAGTCAACCACTTCTCCACGAGGAATTCCGTAAACTTAACCTTCACTTTGTTCCTCGAGGATTCCTATCCACCCTAGTGGCGAAACCTAACCTTACGGATCAAATCATAACCACTCAGCAGTATGATAGAGGAATATCTCGGATCAAGGAGAACATTGCTAGCGGAGCTGCTAAGTGTTTCTCCATGGATGAGCGAGGTGTTGTCTTCTTCGAGAACCGCCTAGTGGTTCCCAAGAAACAACAGCTACGGCAATTGATCCTTAAGGAAGCTCATGAATCCCCTCTCACCATTCATCCCGGTAGTACTAAAATGTATCAAGACCTACGCCAGAGGTTTTGGTGGACTAGGATGAAGAGAGAAATCGCTCAATACATTGCTAATTGCGACGTCTGTCGTCGTGTTAAAGCAGAGCATCAACGGCCTGCTGGCACCCTTCAACCTTTGGCTATTCCTGAATGGAAATGGGATAAAATCGGTATGGATTTCATTACCGGGTTTCCCAGGACCAAGAGAGGGAATAATGCTATCTTCGTCGTTGTCGATCGTCTTTCCAAAGTAGCCCACTTCCTACCTGTTCGTGAGAGTATAACCGCTAGCCAGCTAGCTGACTTGTACATCTCCCGAATAGTGTCTCTTCATGGTGTTCCATTGGAGATTAACTCAAACCGTGGAAGTCTTTTCACCTCTCGATTTTGGGAAAGTTTCCAAAATGCTATGGGAACTTGTCTCTCCTTTAGCACCGCCTTCCACCCTCAATCAAGTGGTCAAGTAGAACGAGTCAATCAAATTCTGGAAGATATGCTCCGAGCTTCTGTCATCTCTTTCGGTATGGGTTGGGAGAAATGTCTTCCATCCGCCGAATTTGCTTATAACAATAGTTATCAAGCTAGCTTGGGCAAAGCCCCTTTCGAAGTTCTCTATGGACGAAAATGCCGAACGCCTCTTAACTGGTCAGAAACCGGGGAAAGACAACTCTTTGGCCCGGATATGATTCAGGAAGCAGAAGAGCAGGTTCACATTATTCGTGAGAAATTGAAAACAGCCCAATCTCGTCAAAAGAGCCAATATGACTGCAAACATAAGCTCATGACTTATGAAGTTGGCGAGAAGGCTTACCTTCGGGTTACTCCTTTGAAGGGAACCCATCAATTCGGTATCAAGGGTAAATTGGCTCCTCATTACATTGGACCCTTTCGCATTCTTGCCAAACGAGGAGAAGTTGCCTACCAATTGGAACTACCTCCGCATCTCTCCAGAGTTCATGATGTCTTCCACGTTTCTCAACTCAGGCGTTGCTTCTCGGATCCTATCCGTGAAGTGGACCACGAAACGCTTGATCTCCAAGATAATCTCACATATCGAGAATATCCCGTTCGTATCCTTGACCAAGCCAAACGTACCACTCGACGCCAGAATATCAAGTTTCTCAAGGTTCAATGGTCACACCATTCCGAGAAAGAAGCTACTTGGGAAAGGGAGGATCGTCTTCGACTTGAGTACCCCACCTTCTTCCCGGAGGATCCTAAATCTCGGGACGAGATTCTTTTGAGTGGGGGTGAGTTGTCACACCCTAGCTAGTTCATGCATTAGAGTGTTGCATCATGTTTAAACTTTTCCAGAACTTGAAATGGGGATGATAGAACCCCCAGCACCCCCCCTGGAAACAACTAGGGTTTACTAAAATCTTTTTCAATGAACCTGAAATGCCCTTCTAAAATGTCCATCATTTTTGTCTTGGGTTAGAACCTCTGCCAAAACTGGTTCACATTTTTCTAGGTCATCATAAGGTCATTGAATTAAATCATATGTAACTTGCATTTGGGCATTTAAATGCTAGTAAATATTTTAAATGTCCAAATAATCCCAAACTGAAATGTTCCATGTTGGATATACTTTATACAGTGGGCATGAGCAGTTTGGTGATTTTTGAAAGTGCCTAGGTATTTTTAGAAAAGCCACAAACTTGCAGAAATATAGAAAATAGAAAATAAAAGTGAAAACAAACTTACCTGGCAAAGCCACCAGCCGGCCCACCTGGCGGCCCAGCACTGTGCTGGCCCGTGCCAGCCAGCTGCTTTGTCCCCGCCAGGCAGGCAGGGAGGTGACGCCGGCGTGCGCGAGCTCGCCACGGCGCCAGCTGCTTGCCGCTCGAGCTGCTGGACGCCTGGACGTCCTCCACGTCGTCGCCTCGACCCCCTGGACACCTCATTCTCCCCCCTGCGCCTCTCTCTCGCTCTCTCCCCACCATGGCCGACGCAGCCGTAGCTGCACCGCCGACGTAACCGCGGCCACCGTCGCCTCCTCGTCGCCCCACCCTGTCCAGCAGCTCCGCCACCGTCCTCTCCGTCGAGCAGACCGAGCCCCGAGCGCTCGTTCGCCCTGAAGCCACCGCACCGACCTCGTCTTCAACGCCCGTCGTCGGAGATCCATCTCGCCGCCCCGCTTGCTCCGGCTCGTCCCCGACCTCGCCGACTGCTCCGTCATGACCGCCGTGAGCTCAGCTACCTCCCCATCTTTTCCGTTCTCGCTCTCGAGCCCTGCATCGACTGCACCGAGCTCGGCCACACTCGCCGCCGCCTCTGCACGTCGCCGTCGTGGCCACAGCCACGTTGGCTCGATTCCGAGCACGCCATCGTCTTCGCCGCACTCGCAGGAGTCCACAGAACCACTCCACGCACCTCGCCGTGCCCCCTAGCGACGAGCCCGAGCTCGCCCGAACTCCGGTAGCCGCACAGCTCATCGCCGGCGTCGTTTCCGGCCACCCCAACTCCACCCACTGCCACCACTCGACGCGGCTCACTCCCCGCATCACGTAGATGTGCTCCGCCGTCGTTTTGGTCGCCGGAGCACGAATCCCGCACTGCCCCGCCGCGTCTGGCCTCGCCGGCGGCTAAACGCCGGCGGGTTTGACCCCGCTGACCCAGTTTGACCCCCCTGGGTCTATGACAGGTGGGACCCGCCTGCTAATTAACTTAGGATTAGGACTAACTAAAAATTAGTTAGACTAATGACATTGACACGCGGGACCCACTGGCCAGGTTTGACCTGGACCGACCCCGTTGACTGCTGACATCACCCTGACGCAATGCTGATGCAATAAGTATTTTTTTTGGATTTATTTTTATTCAGGAAATTCCAGAAAATACTACAAACTTCAAAAATTCATAGTAATTCAACCGTAGCTCCAAATCAAACAAATTATATATGAATTTGGATCAGAAAAATCCAATCTTTCCATCTGTACTGGTTTCATGCATGTCAGAACACTTTAACCTTGCTGATTAGATGAAACAAGTTAATGCACTAATATGACCTCTTATTTTGGGTTTGCATTTGAATCCTTGATTCAAATGAACTCAAACCAACCTGTTCTAAGATGCATTAGCCAAAACACACTCATTTTGCCATGTCATAGCATGCATCATATTGTTGCATATTGCCATGTGATGATTGTGTTTCGATGTGTTCTTCATGGTAGGTTCTGCCTCCGAGGATATTCACGAGTATCCAACTGAAGGGCAGTATTCCACTACCACTCTGTCAGGCAAGCAACCCCATTGATCATTTCGATACAAACCCATCTTCTCGCTTCTGCTCTCGTTTACTGCATTAAGACAACGCGTTTCAAACCGCTGTGTGTTGCGGTAGTTGAACCCATATCCTCTGCATGACCTGTCATTGCCACAGTAACTAGATGAAACCCACTAGCATGTGTAGGAGTTGATTGAGCCATGTCTGCGTTTCCTACCATGCTATGCCTGCTATGCTTAGAGTTGTGTCAGGTCTGGCTCATCAGGGTGATGAACTAGAGTGAATGGTTGTGTCGGTAATGAGGGTGAAGTGTTGAACATGTTTTGGTAAAGGTATCGATGAGAGGCCATGTAGGAGTACATGGTGGGTTGTTTCATTGAGGCCGTCCTTAAGAACTGAGATCTGTATGCGTGATTTAAGATTCAGCTACTACCACACATTGGGATCCTTAATTGACTCTCTCGACTTATTAACCACCCCGTCCTCTGTCCAGGAGTTGCAAGTAGTTTCTGGTGTTTGTAGTTGCTGGAGGCCGTGCGCAGCGCTGACCTTAGGGGTGGGCTGTGATGCGGTAGGCACATGGCACGGTGTACCGGGTCGCCCGTTTGGTGTCTCGGGAACCCTGCACACATCGTTTGGGGCCGTTGAGGACACCCCGGTCGGATTTCCTTGCGGATGGAACCCGAATAGGCGATAAACCTAGACTAGAGACTCGTGTGTTTAGTCAGGTCGTGGCCGACACCCTCGCTGGGCTTCCGCTTGAAGGTTGCCGGGTACATGTCGTGTAGCGGCGATAAGTGGTGAAAGCATGTGTGAAGAAGTACACCCCTGCAGGGTATAAAACTATTCGAATAGCCGCGTCCACGGTAAAGGACTACTTGGTCACTTATGCAGTTCATAGACAAGTTAATGGTTACTACTAAAAGACTCAAAATAAGTGTGAGTACCGCGGATGGCCCTCTCGTAGGGTTATGAGGGAGGATCCACGGTGGAGTATTGTGATGGTGTTTAGTGGACTCGTGTGCGAAAACTAATTTGTCAAGTGGTGTCTCGTAGGATAGTGTAGCCAAGAGTCAAAGCTGGCTTGCTGCAATAACTCCACCACCCTTCTTGAGAATGTGCATATATATTAGGATCTGTTGTAAGACTTGCTGAGTACCTTTGTACTCATGTTGCTTTAATAATTGTTGCAGACGAGAACACCGCCCCCTCCGATGGGTTCTATGTAGATCTCGACGTTGACGAGTGACTTGCCACCCAGGTGGTGACCTGAGCTTGTGAAGGGCCTATGTAGATAGACAGGCTTCATCAAGCCTTCTTTCTTTCTAGTGTCTGTACTCAGACTAGTTGCTTCCGCATGTGCTTGTATGTTTGTATGACTTGAGTGTCGGGTCATGTGACCCCTATCTATATGAACATGCTATGTATGGCTCCCCGGAGCCTTTAAATAAAGTACTTTGAGTTGTAGAGTTTTGTTGTGATGCCATGTTGTATTTACACATATCGAGCATATTGTGTGTATGATTGAAATGCTTGGTATGTGTGGGATCCGACTATCTAGTTGTTTATCCTTGGCAGCCTCTCTTATGGGGAAATGTAGTCTGGTGTCTCCACTGAGCCTTGGTAGTCCGCTACAGCCTGGTTTACCGGAGTCCTGCTAGCCCAGCACTACTGCTCCGGAACACTTAGACTGGCCGGCATGTGTTTCACTTCGTTCCTGTGTCTGTCCCTTCGGGGAAATGTCACACGGTGATATCCGGAGTTCTGCCTAGCCTGCTACAGCCCGGGTTCCCAGAGTCCTGATAGCCCAGTGCTACAGCCCGGATTCACACGCTGCTGACCGACATGCTCGATGTTGATTCATGTATGCCTGTCCCCGTAAGTTAGCGCCGCTTTGGGTTCACGACTAGCCATGTCGGCCCGGGTTCTCTGTCATATGGATGCTAGCAACACTATCATATACGTGAGCCAAAAGGCGCAAACGGTCCCAGCCATGGTAAGGCGACACCCGTGGGAATACCGTGCGTGAGGCCGCAAAGTGATATGAGGTGTTACAGGCTAGATCGGTGTGACTTAGAATCGGGGTCCTGACACTGGAGCTTGCGAAAATTCTCGCCCATGGCCTGAAGGAGCTGGTGCTCTTCAGATTTGCCGCTACTAGCGCTGGGATCGTCAACAACCTCGAGCCCGGCAGCAGCGATGATTTCTTCGTCAAAAACTTCTCCTTCGGCTGGTGCCCCAATGCTTGCCGTCCCCGACAAGTTGACAAACAGGTTCTCACCAACCTTGAGGTATTTGCTGGATGAGGGGCCTTCAGATGTTGACGGTTGGTCTTCAGCGACTGCCTCACCAGTGGCAGGGGGCTCCGTGGCCGGTGCAGCGCCTGGCGCTCCTGCGGCAGGAATGTCGTCAGTACGATCATCAGCCTCCCTGTCGCCCCCTTCAGTAGGTTCCTTGGCAGGTTCCTCTTGTGCAGTCTTGGCGGCCTCCCCGTCAAGAGCACCACCAGCCTCGATAGTGCCATCCTTGGTGGCCTCGCTGGCAGCGATCCTGTCTGCTTCGGCAGCGGCGTCCCTGGCGGTCTCCTCGATGATAACGTCGACATCCATGTGTTCCATCAGAGGGAACTTTGAAGGACGAAGGAGGAGAACAGAATAAGATCGAGATTGAAGTTTGAAGCGACTAAAGACAGAGAGAGAAGGGAAAGAGTAACAAGCACTCTGAGGTAATCGATTACCTGCGTCGGGCTGCTGAGAGGTGGCGTCGCCCTTCCCGGCAACTTTGGTCGCCGGGGGAGGGTTGCCGATGTCCATGCTTGCTGGCTCCTCCTCAGTTAGGATGGGCTCGTCGGTAGGATCTCTTGCCGGGGACGTGCTTGTGGGCGGTGTGGTCGATGAAGGTGGCACGACGGGGATGTCCTCCGACAACTCTCCTTGTTGCCATTCTTCTCCTGCGAGCCCAAGGATATCAGTGACAAGAATGGAAGCCTCAGCACCCGCCAGCGGAAAAAGAACAGTGAACTTACGCTGGGGGCTGTGCTGGGGGCTGCATTGAGAACTGGGCTCCGGGCTAATGATGACGGTTTCTGGCACGTTCGTGGAGCCTGGCGGGGGCTCGTCGCCCGTGGAAGTCTTTGTCCTCTTCGCCATCCTCTCCAGCAAGGTTTCTGCATCACTGCAGAGACAATACGAGCAAGTTAGTAAGATCGATCCAAGATTGAAATATAAAGGCTGTGGCAAAGTACTCACTCTTCTTCTTCTCACTCGGACTAAAGCCGGAGATGTCAAAATCGGCCTCCGCTGCAATGTCTGAGTGGGGAGGCGGAGGAGGGGTCCTAGGCCGCTTGGCTGTGGCAGGCGCCGGGGCAGCTTCCGGTGCGGTAGTGCGAGACGCCCCTGCCGCCCCAGCAGTGGCCGCTAGTGTGGGTATCGCGCGCCGCGCAGGTTGTTGACGAACCCCCTACCGTGGTGCAGTCTTGCCGGCCACTTTCTTGCCGGGAGCCTCGCCGCTCGAAGAAGGCTGGCTTGCCGGGATGCCAGATGCAGCCTTTCGAAGAACACGCTTCGTCTTCTTCGGGGCTGGGAGCTCTTCTTGCGTTTCTTCTTCGGCTGTGTCCTCGTTGGACGAGCTCTCAGCGGCTGTGCTGCTCTGTTCCCCGGCAGCTTTGTCCTTCCCGGCAGGTTTTACCTCCACTACTACCTCTGCGTCGCTGGTTTCCCATTCTGTGAAGCCAACGCTGCCGGCCTCCGCGGCAAGATTTGCCTCCTCCACCCTAGTAGCAATATATGCTACTTCTTGGTCGGTGGTGGCTCAGATGAAATCTGCCTCTTCCCGGATGGGTCTCTCCGTCAAAGTATCAAAAAACTTTTGTGCTTCCTCCTCGGTTGGCTTAGCCCAGGTCGGGTCAAGACCGTGGGCGTTGAACATCGGCATGAAGGCGATGATTGACCCCAAGGTAGAATTGTTGCACAAAGGGACAATCCTTGCCGGCAGCCGATGCTTGTCATCGCGCTGGAACACCTTTTGACGGAGAGCGCCAAGCTGCATAGTAGTCAGATTATTATTCAACCCGGGGCGCAATCTCATAATATCCGCCGCGTTTCGGTATTCCCAAGCTGGCCTTCCCCTGTTCTGCAAAGGGGCAATTCGGCGGCGGAGAAAGTCGAAGCCAATCATCTCCATTGTCAGCCCGGCAGCTTTCAGGCGAAGAATCCTGGTGGTGGTGATTGTGAGCTTTTCGTCGTCAGCGGCAAGACTGCTCCAACCACTGCCACAGACCGCCTTTTGTTGCCGGGGCAGACAAAATGGATGGGGATCTGCTTCCTTGATCCAGCACCATTCAGTCCGCCATTCGTCCCACTTTTCGCGGTAAACTCCTTCTGGGTATATTTCCTTATTCCAAGCCCTTGGAATCCAGGCGATAGAACCAGATAGGGCCTCTCCTTTTTGGATGCGGGGGAAGAAGTAATGGCGGAAAAGAGTAGAGTTGGGAATCACGCCGGCAAAGTTTTCACAAAGATGGGCAAAGATGGACATGCATAGTACCGCATTCGACGTGAAATTGAGAAGATGAAAGCCGTATGTGTACATGATATCATTGAAGAAGTCGGAAAATGGGGGGCAGAGCCCGCAATAGAAATACGCAGCGAAGAAAGGGTATCTGTCCGATCCGCTTTTGGAACAAGAACCTGGAATCACGCGTGTGGCGGGGTGAGCTTGCGTCTCCTTCGCCCACATGCATTGGTACCGCCTCTTCAGAGCTTCTGCATCGAGCGATGGGGGGAAGACGACATACTTCTTCTGCATCTTCGCCAGTTTGCTCTCCAGGACGTCGGCTTTCGCTTCCTTGCCCTTGCCTTTGCTGGCCTTGGGCGGCATGGCGGCTGTGAGGACGGAAGCCGGGGGTGAAGCGAGCGTGGAAGCGGCGGGCGGAAGAGGAAAAGCTTCGCTCTGAGCTCGAGAGGAGGAAGGCGATGGCGACGGCCAGATTGAGAAGAAGGGGGGGGGGTAAATAGGTTTGTGCCTCTGCGGCTTCTCCTTTTTATGGGGAAGGAGCGGGGCCACCTCTTTTATTCCCCAATGTGAATGCGCCTCTATAGGCGCGTCGCAGTTGCAGCCTTTGAGGCACTCTTCCCACGTCGCGCGTTCGGCGTGCGTAGTGGGGGGCACAGTAAATGAGATATTTACAAGCAGTTGATACCCTACCACGCGTGCCCGTGCACTGTTTGGGCCTAGCCCAACAACGCCTCGCACTCGTGTATGGCCTAGGCCTGGGGGCTCCTGTCGGTGTACTAAGTATTGGGCCACTAGTACCCCGTACTTGTGCACGGGCAGTTGTAGCCATCCTCGCGGCAAGGCTTGCCGGGGAACAGTTCGAGGTTGATTCAAGCCATCAAAGAAATCATCAAGTCAGAGATCTGAGGATCAGCAGATAAGAAGAGCTGGAATCCGAGGGCCAGCTTCCCCGGCAAGATCTTGCCGGGGTGGCCTGCGAAGCCCGGCAAGGATTGGCGCCCAGCAAGGATTGGCGCCCGGCAAGGCTTGGCGCCTGGCAAGGCTCGATGCCCGGCAAGCTTCGGCGCCTAGCAAGGTTTTGTTGCTGTGCCGCTGCTCTAGCACAGCGACAAACCCGACATTCTGGGTCCTTCTTTGGACGCGTGGCGATGCGCCAATGGAAGAGAGCTTAAGCGGTGCTGATGGGATGGCCCCTTTTTCCATCCCCAAGAAAGTGAGGACACCTAAACGGACACCTCACGGTGCATTAAATGCGTTTGTCCTAATCCGTCAGGGGTTAGGTATGATGACCCTATAGCTACTTTACACCTCAATGTATGTACATTTTGCCACCGTGGTAACCCCTTTGAGCATATAAAAGGAGGCCCAAGGCAACTGCTACAGAGGAGAAAAACTTCTGGCCCATTCTGCATGCGTAGCTGCTCTTGAAACGTACTGTTCACAACGAGCGCTCCTGAAGGCTGGGCTCAAGAACATTAATAAGAACACGAAGCAGGAGTAGGGTTTTACGCTGATCAGCGGCCCGAACCTGGGTAAAATCTTCCCGTGTCGATCGTTGGTTCTGCTCTTTGCGTATACCTCTCCCCTCGCCGAATCGTAAAGGGGTCCCTTGGGATCCCATAGGTGTCATACTCCGACACCGACGGCTACTACTACTACCCTCCCGACGAGTACTTCTACGAGGAGCCGACCGACGACCAGGAGTAGGTTCGGAGGGTCCTAGGCAGGAGGCCTACGCCGTTCGATCGTAGTATTTATTTTGCCTCGCCTTTCTAAAGGCTTATCTCTATTTCTGTAATATATCTGTACTCAGATATCTGATGCTTCCGCTGACGCTTGTATGCCATCGAGCTATGTATTCGAGCCCTCGTGGCCCTGGCTTGTAATATAAAGCTTGTATGACTTTATTTATGTTTTAGAGTGGTGTCGTGATATCTTCAAGTGAGTCCTTAGGCTTGATCGTGTGCATTTGCGTGTATGATTAGTGCACGATTAAGCCGGGGGCGTCACACCAAGACTAAAACTCAAGTGCTTTCATGGGTCGCACAGCCACTGAGTTAATCCTTGCACACCTGTATGCCGGCCCTCACATGACAAACTGCCGTTTTAACCTTAACGAGTTCAGGGTCTTATTTAAAAGATTGACTGTCAAGAGTACGGCGGGTCATTCCAGGATTACCTGTGGAGGAGTAACAACGACATACAGGCAGGATAACCCAGAATTTGGTGTTTACACCTGGCATGTAAGCCGATCAAGAGGGTAAGCATAGCTATGCTCATTGAGCAGGAAGCCCCCAAGTGACCAATAATAAGGCATGTAAACCTGATCAAGAGGGTAAGCATAGCTATGCTCATTGAGCAGGAAGCCCCCAAGTGACCAATAATAAGGCATGTAAGCCTGATCAAGAGGGTAAGCATAGCTATGCTCATTGAGCAGGAAGCCCCCAAGTGACCAATAATAAGGCATGTAAGCCTGATCAAGAGGGTAAGCATAGCTATGCTCATTGAGCAGGAAGCCCCCAAGTGACCTATAATAAGGCATGTAAGCCTGATCAAGAGGGTAAGCATAGCTCTGCTCATTGAGCAGGAAGCCCCCAAATGACCTTATGAACAAACAATAAAGACTCAGATACTTAGAAATGAAACGACAGAGGCCCTAAATTATCAGGGATGCTGGCTTTATTATATTGATCATAATATATACGTTGATAAAAGTATATATAGCCCAAGAGCCGGTGGCTCAAGTGTAGTAAGGCCGAAGATGAGCGATGTTCCAAGGCCGGCGGGTCTCCTCCTCCGTTGTGCGTGAATCCTTGTGTTCTCGAATATCAATGAGGTAGTATGACCCGTTGTTCAGGTTCTTGCTGACCACAAAAGGTCCTTCCCAAGGTGGGGATAACTTATGCATATCTGTTTGATCTTTAGCGCACCAAGTCACCTTCTTGAAAGGTCCGGGTCTTAACCCGGCGGCTATGATAGCGACGCAGATCTTGCTGGTATATCGCCGAATGAGCCACCGCAAGGTCACGCTCCTCATCCAACATATCAAGAGCATCCTGACGTGCTTTTTCATTAACAGCTTCAACATAAGCCGCCACCCAGGGCGAGTCATGACGGATATCGCTTGGAAGAACCGCCTCTGCCCCGTAGATCATGAAGAAGGGTGTGTAACCTATTGATCTGTTGGGGGTGGTGTTGATACTCCAAAGCACTGAGGGTAACTCCTCAACCCAACAACCCGGCGTCCTTTGCAAAGGGACCATAAGCCGGGGTTTTATCCCTCTCAAGATTTCTTGATTGGCCCTTTCAGCTTGACCATTGAACTGGGGGTGAGCCACCGAAGAAACGTCAAGACGAATATGCTCTCGTTGACAGAACTCTTTCATAGCACCCTTAGACAGATTAGTGCCATTATCAGTTATGATACTGTGAGGGTAGCCAAAGCGGAAGATCACCTTCTTAATGAATTGAACCACCGTTGCCGCATCACACTTACTGACCGGCTCTGCCTCAATCCACTTCGTAAATTTGTCAACCGCCACCAAGAGGTGGGTCTTTTTGTCCTTAGACCTCTTGAAAGGTCCAACCATATCCAGCCCCCAGACTGCAAACGGCCAAGTAATTGGAATCATCCTCAACTCTTGAGCCGGCACATGAGCTCATCTAGAAAATTTCTGACAGCCATCACACTTGCTAACCAGATCTTCTGCATCAGCATGAGCCATCAACCAATAAAACCCATGACAAAAAGCTTTAGCCACAAGAGATTTAGAGCCGGCGTGATGGCCACAATCTCCTTCATGAATCTCCCTTAGAATCTCACGGCCCTCTTCAGGAGAAACACAGCGCTGGAACACGCATATGACACTGCATCGGTGTAACTCGCCATTGACAATAGTCATAGACTTAGACCGCCGGGTTATTTGCCTGGCCAAAGTTTCATCCTCAGGTAACTCTCCCCAGGTCATATAAGCCAAATAAGGAACTGCCCAATCAGGGATGGCATGAAGAGCCGCCATCAATTGTGCCTCCGGGTCAGGTACAGCAAGATCTTCTTCGAAAGGCAACTTAACTGAAGGATTATTCAACACGTCAAGAAAAACATTAGGGGGTACCGGTTTACGCTATGACCCAAGCCGGCTCAAAGCATCAGCCGCCTCGTTTTTCCTTCGATCCAGATGCTCCACCTGATAACCTTTGAAGTGACCAGCAATATTATCAACCGCCCGGCGATAAGCCGCCGTGAGTGGGTCTTTAGAATCCCAAGTGCCAGAGACATGCTGGGCCACCAAATCTGAGTCACCAAAGCACCTGACCCGGCCTAGATTCATCTCTTTGGCCACCTTCAGGCCATGAAGCAAGGCCTCATACTCAGCTGCATTATTAGTGCAAGGAAACATAAGCCTTAAAACATAACAAAATTTGTCACCTTGTGGGGAAGTCAAAATAACTCCAGCCCCCGAGCCTTCCAATTGCCTGGACCAATCAAAATGAATAGTCCAATACGTATTATCATGCTTCTCCTCAGGCATCTGCAACTCTGTCCAGTCATTGATGAAATCCACAAGAGCTTGAGACTTGATAGCTGTCCTTGGCATATATTTCAAACCATGGGGTCCCAGCTCAATGGCCCACTTGGCCACTCGGCCTGTAGCTTCTCTGTTTTGAATAATATCACCTAAGGGAGCAAAGTTGACCACAGTAATGGGATGACCAAGAAAATAATGCTTCAACTTGCGACTGGCCATGAACACCCCATATACTAGCTTCTGCCAATGTGGGTATCTCTGTTTAGACTCAATTAAGACCTCACTGACATAATAAGCCGGCCTTTGAACTGGATATTCCTTACCCCGGCTCTTTTCTTTCCACTACAACCGCCACGCTGATGGCTCTGCTGTTAGCCGTCACATATAAGAGCAAGGGTTCCTTCTCAATAGGAGCTGCGAGAACCGGCGGCTCAGCCAGTTGCTTCTTAAGTGCTTCAAATGCCTCATTAGCAGCATCACTCCAAATAAAACGATATGTTTTCTTCATCATCTGGTATAGAGGAATAGCCTTCTCTCCCAGGCGGCTTATAAACCGGCTTAAAGCTGCAATACGACCCGCCAAACGCTGGACATCATTGACACACGCCGACTTAGCCAATGAGGTGATAGCCTTGATTTTCTCCGGGTTAGCTTCAATGCCTCTCTCCGAAACCAAAAAAACCCAAGAGCTTGGCTGCAGGCACACCAAAAACACATTTGTCCGGGTTAAGCATCATCTTGTAGACCCGGAGGTTATCAAAGGTCTCTTTCAGATCGTCCAACAGAGTCTCCTTTTTTCTAGACTTCACAACAATATCATCCACATAAGCATGAACATTACGTCCAATCTGATTACGGAGACAGTTCTGGACATAACGTTGATAAGTCGCTTGGGCACTCTTGAGCCCGAAAGGCATAGACACATAGCAGAAAGCTCCAAAGGGCGTGATAAAAGCCGTTTTCTCTTGGTCCTTAACTGCCATCTTGATCTGATGATAACCAGAATAAGCGTCCAAGAAGTTCAAACGCTCACAACCCGCCGTAGCATCAATGATCTGATCAATATGGGGAAGAGCAAAAGGATCAGCTGGGCAAGCTTTATTAAGGTCTATATAATCCACACACACATACGCTAAGTGCCATTTTTCTTAAGTACTAGCACTAGGTTAGCCAACCACTCAGGATGAAAAACTTCAACAATGAACCCGGCTGCTAAGAGCCGGGCCACCTCTTCTCCAATGGCCTTACGTCTCTCCTCATTAAAACGACGAAGGAATTGCTTGACCGGCTTAAATTTGGGATCAATATTGAGAGTGTGCTCAACAAGTTCTCTCGGTACACCTGGCATGTCTGAAGACTTCCATGCAAAGATGTCCCGATTCTCACGGATGAACTCGATGAGCGCGCCTTCCTATTTTGGATCCATATTAGCACTGATAGTGAACTGCTGAGATGAGTTGCCAGGGACAAAGTCAACCTGCTTGGTATCATCCGCCGATTTAAACTTCAACAAAGGGTCATGCTCTGTGGTTGGCTTCTTTAACGGAGTCATATCAGCCGGGTCAACATTGTCTTTATAAAACTTAAGCTCCTCCGTAGCACAGGCAGACTCAGCATAAGCAGCATCGCCTTCTTCACATTCCAAGGCTATCTTCCTGTCACCATGTACTATGATGGTACCCTTACGACCCGGCATCTTAAGCTGCAGATACACATAACAAGGCCATGCCATAAACTTGGCGTAAGCCGGCCGTCCAAACAGAGCATGATAGGGACTCTTGATTTTAACCACTTCAAAGTTCAATGTCTCAGCCCTGTAATCATGTTCATTGCCAAAAGCCAGTTCCAAGGCTATTCTACCCACTGGGTATGCCGACTTACCAGGCACCACCCCATGAAAAACTGTAGAGGATGGCTTAAGATCTTTGTCAGTCAAATTCATACGATGAAAAGTATCATAGTAAAGGATATTGATGCTACTGCCTCCATCCATAAGCACTTTAGTGAACTTGTAGCCTCCAACCTGAGGAGCTACCACTAAAGCCAGCTGACCCGGATTGTCAACCCGGGGCGGGTGATCCTCACGGCTCCATACAATTGGCTGCTCTGACCATCATAAATATCGAGGGACCGCTGGCTCAACTACGCTCACCGCTCGTTTATGAACCTTCCGATCTCTCTTGCACAGGCTTGTGGTGAAAACATGATATTGGCCACTATTCAGCTGCTTTGGATTACTCTGATACCCTGACTATTGTTGTTGGTTACCCTGACCGGGCTGCTGGCTATAACCGCCCTGATTGCCCTGACCTTGAAATCCGGAATTTGAGCCGCCACCTCCAAAGCCGGGCCCGTGTGAGCCGGATCCTGACCCGCCATGCGGGCCATTATTGTTATGGTGGTCCTGATGAAAGCTGGAATTCTTATACTCCTTCATGATGAAACAATCTTTCCACATGTGAGTCGACGGTCTATCTGGATAACTATGCTTTGGACAAGGCTGGTTCAACATCGCCTCAAGGTTGAACTTCGGCCCTCCAAACCGAGGCTGTGGTTTTCCCTTTCGGCGTTGGCCGTCATTCTGTGTATTGGTACTGGCCACAAAATCTGACCCGCCGTTAGGTTGCTTGCGCTTACCATTACTTCCCTGGTTATGCCCTGCCATATTTGGCTGTTGCCCCTTTACATTGCCGTTCTTCTTCCCCTTATTGGACTTTTCCTCATCTGAATCAGGGTCCTTAGTTTTGTCTGAGTTGGCGTATTTGATGAAAGCCGCCATGAGCTCTCCCATGTCATTGCAGTGACGTTTAAGACACCCTAGTTTCTGTTTGAGGGGGATGAACCAGCAATTTTTCTCCAAAATTAGGACAGCAGAACTGGCGTTGATGCTATCCGATGAGTGGATAATAGCCGAGACCCGGCGGACCTAGTGGTTGGTTGACTCATCCTCGCGCTGGACACAAGTGTCTAGGTCGATAATTGACAGGGGCTGCTTACACGTGTCTTTGAAATTCTGAATAAAACGCGTCTTTAATTCAGCCCATGAATTGATAGAATTGGGGGGCAATCCCTTCAGCCAGGTGCGAGCCGGCCCATCCAACATCATGGTGAAGTACTTGGCGCACACAGCGTCGTTAACATCCAACATCTCCATAGCTAGTTTATAGCTCTCAATCCAGCCCTCAGGCGGAAGATCCGCTGTGTAGTTAGGCACCTTGCGAGGGCCCTTAAAATCTTTGGGAAGGCGCTCATTCCATAGAGCCGGCACTAAACATGGCACACCGACCGTCCTGGAGGTCATCCCAGCCTCTACAGAAGCCGAAGGGTTCAACTGAAGCCGTTGATGAGCCGCTAACTAAGCCGCCAGCTCTGCCTCTTGATGTGCCCTAGCTTGATCCATCAGAATCTGAGCATTCTTATCATCACGCGGCGGGTCGTGCCCATGGGGCGGGTTACGGCGCTGCTCGCTGCTAGAAACCGCCGGCGATTCAACGCGTCGGCTGTAACTTCGTCTGGGGCATGGAGTTGAATGAATCCTCTCGCGGCTATATGAGTAAGCTGCCTACTGGGCTACCGCCGTCTGAAGAAGCTCCACAGCCTTCTGGGCCTCGACCGCCGCAGGAGACTCGCCTTCTACTGGAAGAGCCGCCAGCCGCCAGCCGCGAAGCCACGGCAATCATGTTATCCAGAGGGTTGGAATAATGACCCGGCGGTGTTAACACCTGCTGGGGCGAGGTTAAGTCCAGACGAGGCGGGTCTACCTCACGAGGCTGAGCCGTCGCCCTGGCCACGGGCGCCTCAGCAGCCCGGGTCACACCGGGTGGGTTACTTGGTCCTGCCCTAGGTGCATTGAAAAGATTCCTTGCCTCGAACTGCGGAGGTAGACGGCTCTGGTGCCTCCTTCGAAGAACAGCATTTGACGCATTTTGATCTAAATTTAACCGGAAAGCTTCTGCTTGAATCCGTTGTGACTCGGCCTCCAATGCGGCTCGCTCCGTTGCCATCCTAGCATTCTCAGCGTTAAGCTCCTCCTTAGCCTGAGCTACCTCATCCCACAGTTTCGCAACTTCCACATTATGCTCTGAAAGGTTAGCACTAATAATAACAGGATATATCTTCTTTTCATCAAGATAAGCATATTTCAGAGTATCAGGTAATTGTTTAAGCTCAAACACGGGATCACCCTTGGGTGGAGGAGGATCCCCAAGGAATTCAACAGGCAAGTTGTGTTTCAAAATAGGCCCTTCAAGAATATTTCATCTATTTCCCTTCTTTCATTCATAAACATATCATTTTCATGGTCCAGCAAATATTGTTCTAAAGGATCAGTAGGAGGCACGACAATAGAAGCAAGACCAATAATTTCATCCTTACTAGGCAATTCTTTATCATGGGGTTGTCTACAAAATTTAGAGAAATTAAAATCATGAGACATATCCCCTAAACCAACAGTAACAATATCTTTCTCGCGCTCTATCTTAGCATTAACAGTATTCAAGAAAGGTCTACCGAATATAATGGGACAAAAATTATCTTGTGGGGAAGCAAGAACAAGAAAATCAGTAGGATATTTTATCTTCCCACACAAGACTTCAACATCTCTAACAATCCCAATTGGTGATATAGTATCTCTATTGGCAAGCTTAATAGTAACATCAATATCTTCTATCTCAGCAGGTGCAATATCATTCATAATCTCTTTATATAAGGAATAAGGAATTGCACTCACACTAGCACCCACATCACATAAGCCATGATAACAATGATCTCCAATTTTAACAGAAACAACAGGCATGCCAACCACAGGTCTATGTTTATCTTTAGTATCAGGTTTAGCAATTCTAGCAGCTTCATCACAGAAATAAATAACATGCCCTTCAATATTATCGACCAAGAGATCTTTAACCATAGCAATACTAGGTTCAACTTTAATTTGTTCAGGGGGTGTAGGTGTTCTAGTATAACTCTTACGAACCACAGTTGAAGCTTTAGCATGATCCTTTATTCTAACAGGAAAAGGTGGTTTCTCAATATAAGCAATAGGAACAATAGGATCAACATTATAAGTAATAGTTTCTTCTTCAACTTTAATAGGTTCTACTATTTTCACTTCAATGGGATGATGATATTTAAACCACTTCTCCTTAGGGAGATCAACATGAGTAGCAAAAGATTCACAGAAAGAAGCTACTATCTCAGAGTCAAGTCCATATTTAGTGCTAAAATCACGAAAAGCATCGGTATCCATAAAAGATTTAACACAATCAAACTTAAGGTTTATACCTGACTCCTTACCTTCGTCGAGTTCCCAATCTTCAGAGTTGCGTTTAATTCTCTCCAATAAATCCCATTTGAATTCAATGTACTTCTTCATAAAAGAGCCGGTACAAGAAGTATCGAGCATGGATCGATCATTATGAGAAAGCCGAGCATAAAATTTTTGAATAATAATTTCTCTTGAGAGCTCATGATTGGGGCATGAATATAACATTGACTTAAGCCTCCCCCAAGCTTGAGCGATACTTTCTCCTTCACGAGGCCAAAAATTATATATATAATTCCGATCACGATGAACCAGATGCATAGGATAAAACTTCTGATGAAATTCCAATTTCAATCGGTTGTAGTTCCATGATCCAATATCATCACATAGCCTATACCATGTCAATGCCTTTCCCTTCAAAGATAAAGGGAAGACCTTCTTATTGACAACATCCTCGGGCATACCTGCAAGCTTAAATAATTCACAAACTTCATCCACATAGATTAGGTGCATATCAGGATGTAATGTTCCATCTCCTGCATAAGGATTAGCTAGCAGTTTCTCTATCATACCCGAAGGAATTTCATAATAAATATTTTCAGTAGGTGCAGTAGGTTGAGGAGCAACTCTTTGCTCTTCCGGTCGAGGTGAAGATACCCCAAACAAGCCCCTCAAAGGATTATTTTCCATAGTAACAAGTGACAGTAAATTTCAGCACACTATATAAATGTTTCCTTACCAAAGGCGCTTCACTCCCCGGCAACGGCGCTAGAAAAGAGTCTTGATGACCCACAAGTATAGGGGATCTATCGTAGTCCTTTCGATAAGTAAGAGTGTCGAACCCAACGAGGAGCAGAAGGAAATGACAAGCGGTTTTCAGTAAGGTATTCTCTGCAAGCACTGAAATTATCGGTAACAGATAGTTGTGTGATAAGATAATTCGTAACGGGTAACAAGTAACAAAAGTAAACAAGGTGCAGCAAGGTGGCCCAATCCTTTTTGTAGCAAAGGACAAGCCTGGACAAACTCTTATATAAAGCAAAGCGCTTCCGAGGACACATGGGAATTGTTGTCAAGTTAGTTTTCATCATGCTCATATGATTCGCGTTCGTTACTTTGATAATTTGATATGTGGGTGGACCGATGCTTGGGTGTTGCCCTTCCTTGGACAAGCCTCCCACTTATGATTAACCCCCCCTCGCAAGCATCCGTAACTACGAAAGAAGAATTAAGGTAAACTTAACCATAGCATGAAACATATGGATCCAAATCAGCCCCTTACGAAGCAACGCATAAACTAGGGTTTAAGCTTCTGTCACTCTAGCAACCCATCATCTACTTATTACTTCCCAATGCCTTCCCCTAGGCCCAAATAATGGTGAAGTGTCATGTAGTCGACGTTCACATAACACCACTAGAGGAAAGACAACATACATCTCATCAAAATATCGAACGAATACCAAATTCACATGATTACTTATAACAAGACTTCTCCCATGTCCTCAGGAACAAACGTAGCTACTCACAAAGCATATTCATGATCAAGATCAGAGGAGTATTAATTATCATTAAGGATCTGAAAATATAATCTTCCACCGAATAAACCAACTAGCATCAACTACAAGGAGTAATCAACACTACTAGCAACCCACAGGTACCAATCTGAGGTTTTGAGACAAAGATCGGATACAAGAGATGAACTAGGGTTTGAGAGGAGATGGTGCTGGTGAAGATGTTGATGGAGATTGACCCCCTCTCGATGAGAGGATCGTTGGTGATGACGATGGCTTCGATTTCCCCCTCCCGGAGGGATGTTTCCCCGGCAGAACAGCTCCGCCAGAGCCCTAGATTGGTTCTGCCCAGGTTCCGCCTGGAGACGGTGGCGCTTTGTCCCGAAAGCTTCCTTCTTGTTTTTTCCAGGTCAAAACACACCACATAGCAGAAGATGGGCGTCGAAGGCCTGCCGGGGGCCCACAAGGACGGGGGGCGGGCCCAGGGGGGTAGGGCGCGCCCTCCACCCTTGTGGCTGGCTGGTGGCCCCCCTCTGGTGCTTTCTTCACCCAATATTTTTTATATATTCCAAAAATATTATCCGTGAAGTTTCAGGACTTTTGGAGTTGTGGAGAATAGGTCTCTAATATTTGCTCCTTTTCCAGTTCAGAATTCCAGCTGCCGGCATTCTCCCTCTTCATGTAAACATTATAAAATAAGAGAGAAAAGGCATAAGTATTGTGATATAATGTGTAATAACAGCCCATAATGCAATAAATATCAATATAAAAGCATGATGCAAAATGGACGTATCACACGCCGAGCTGTTTCAACGATGTCGGCGTGGGCATCTGGCTCGGGCTCTGATTCGCCGATCTTGCCGATGAAGACTTGAATTTCGCCGAAGGAGACTCGATACCCGTACTCAATTGAGTCGGCCTCGGGACCCCAGCCAGCGTCGTCGATGTAGAGCTTGCCGCGGCGACTCTTGGTCATCCGGCCCACTTCATATCCCTTGATCCCTGAGAAACTGCCCTTCAAGAACTCGAAACCACCGTGCTCTCACCTCACGGTGGGCGCCAACTGTCGTGGATTTGTCACGGCAGATGCCCTGATGAAAGGACTTAGGTGTGGAGCCATCGCAACTAGGTTAGCTTGAAGGGGTTGAACGGGACAAAGGACACAGAGAGTTTACCCAGGTTCGGCCCCTCACAACGAGGTAAAAGCCTACGTCCTGCTTCTAGTTGTATTGCTTGAGTTTCGATTACAAGGGAGCGAATACGCTTGACCTAGTTCTCGATTGCTTGTTTCTTGAGTTAACCCGCCGCCGGGTCTCACCTTTATATACACAGGTAGAGACCCGGAGGCTTACAGAGTCCCGGCCGGTTCACACAAAGTGACCGGCTCGGTTTCTAACTACGCATGCCTTTCAGAGCAAGTCTTCCTACGGCGGTTCACAGGCCCCGGTCTTGGGCCTTCAGCAGGCCTGCCTCCAAGAGCCGCCGTCTTCATACTTCTCCTTGGGCCTTCTTCACGTTAAACCACCAACGGTGTAACCCGGCCCCTCTTGGGCGGGTCACACCTCGAAGTTATATCCCCAACAGTATGTGAACATGTATGGCTGCAGTGCACTTTCCTTGGTTATTTGTATGTGAAAGACATGTACTGGCTATTTGTATGTGAAAGACATGTACTGGCTATTTGTATGTGAAAGACATGTACTGGCTGATTGCTTTTGGATGTGCCAAATGAACTTGCTACATGATTGCTACCTTATGCTATTGCTGAAAATTGTGTTCTTTGTCAATATATATTGTTATGTTGTTTTTTTCTTGAAATACAAATGAAATGCTACCGAAAATTTGAATTTCTGTTATTCTATTTTTCATTCCATTCTTCCAAACCAAACACTGGGACGGAACCAATCCGTTCTACTTTTTTGCACCTACCAAACACAGGAACGGAACCGACCCGTTCCTCTGGAATGGAACCATTCCATTCCGTGACAGTTGGTTCCTCAACCATACACATGATTACTTATAACAAGACTTCTCCCATGTCCTCAGGAACAAACATAGCTACTCACAAAGCATATTCATGATCAATATCAGAGGAGTATTAATTATCATTAAGGATCTGAAAATATAATCTTCCACCAAATAAACCAACTAGCATCAACTACAAGGAGTAATCAACACTACTAGCAACCCACAGGTACCAATCTGAGGTTTTGAGACAAAGATCGGATACAAGAGATAAACTAGGGTTTGAGAGGAGATGGTGCTGGTGAAGATGTTGATGGAGACTGACCCCCTCTCGATGAGAGGATCGTTGGTGATGACGATGGCTTCGATTTCCCCCTCCCGGAGGGATGTTTCCTCAGCAGAACAGCTCCGCCGGAGCCCTAGATTGGTTCTGCCCAGGTTTGGCCTCGAGACGGCGGCGCTTCGTCCCGAAAGCTTCCTTCTTGTTTTTTCCAGGTCAAAACACACCATATAGCAGAAGATGGGCGTCGGAGGCCTGCCAGGGGGCCCACAAGGACGGGGGGCGTGCCCAGGGGGGTAGGGCGTGCCCTCCACCCTTGTGGCTGGCTGGTGGCCCCCCTCTGGTGCTTTCTTCGCCCAATATTTTTTATATATTCCAAAAATATTCTCCGTGAAGTTTCAGGACTTTTGGAGTTGTGTAGAATAGGTCTCTAATATTTGCTCCTTTTCCAGTCCAGAATTCCAGCTGCCGGCATTCTCCCTCTTCATGTAAACCTTATAAAATAAGAGATAAAAGGCATAAGTATTGTGATATAATGTGTAATAACAGCCCATAATGCAATAAATATCAATATAAAAGCATGATGCAAAATGGACGTATCAACTCCCCCAAGCTTAGACCTCGCTTGTCCTCAAGAGAAAGCCGATATCGAAAAATATGTCCACATGTTTAGAGATAGAGGTGTCGATAAAAATAAAATACGGACATGAGGGCATCATGATCATCTTTAGAACAGCAACATATAATGCCATATAATTTCCTATGCTAAAGTAACAATTTGTTCACAAGATATAGTATGAATCAGAAACTTCATTGAAAACTAACAAACTATGATCTCAGTCATTGAGGCAATTGCAATTTATCATAACATCGGAAAGAGTCAATATAAGAGCTTTTCAGCAAGTCCACATACTCAACTATCATTTAGTCTTTCACAATTGCTAACACTCACGCGATACTTATGTGTTCAAAGCTTCAATCGGACACAGAGAAATATAGGGGCTTATAGTTTCGCCTCCCAACCTTTTACCTCAAGGGTAATGTCAACAATAATACTTTATGAAAACCTACATCCGAGTGGATATATATATCCGGATCTCTCTAACACATAGTGCTTGCCAAAGGAAAAAGTGTAAAAAGGAAAGGTGATGATCACCATGACTCTTGTATAAGGGTAGAAGATAAAAATAAAAGATAGGCCCTTCGCAGAGGGAAGCAGAGGTTGTCATGCGCTTTTATGGTTGAATGCACAAAATCTTAATGCAAAAGAACGTCACTTTATATTGCCGCTTGTGATAAAGACCTTTATTATGCAGTCCGTCACTTTTATTTCTTCCATATCACAAGTTCGTATAAAGCTTATTTTCTTCACACTAATAGATCATACATATTTAGAGAGCAATTTTTATTGCTTGCACCGATGACAACTTACTTGAAGGATCTTACTCAATCCATAGGTAGCTATGGTGGACTCTCATGGCAAAACTGGTTTAAGGGATGATTGGAAGCACAAGTAGTATCTCTACTTAGTGCAAAGAATTTGGCTAGCATGAGAGGGAAAGGCAAGCTCAACATGTTGGAGGATCCATGACAATATAACTTCTATTCGGATATAAGCAAACATAACTCATTATGTTGTCTTCCTTGTCCAACATCAACCTTTTAGCATGTCATATTTTAATGAGTGCTCACAATTACAAAAGATGTCCAAGATAGTATATTTATATGTGAAGCCTCTCTTTCTTTATTACTTCCTATTAATTGCAACAATGACCAAAACTATGTTTGTCAACTCACAACAACTTTTATTCATCATACTCTTTATATGTGAAGTCATTACTTCCCATAAGATCAATATATGATCTTTTTATTTCTTTTTATTATTTTCTTTTATTTATTTCCCTCAAGATCATAGCAAGGTAGCAAAGCCCTCAACTCAAAACTACTCTTTATTATATATAACTCAAGGACTCGATTACATAGATAGAGGTCGATACAAAACTCAAAGCTAGATCATACAAAAAAACTTTATTCTACTAGATCAAGATATAACCAAAAGGATCAAACTAAGAAAAATGATAAAGATAAAGATGTGATGGTGATACGATACCGGGGCACCTCCCCCAAGCTTGGCGGTTGCCAAGGGGAGTGCCCATACCCATGTATTTATGTCTCTTTCTTCGGAGGTGATGATGTGATATTCTTGGCGATGATGCTCCTTAAGATGCGATTCTCCTCCTCGAGCTTATTATTTTACTGCTTAAGATCCATTATTTCCTTGCGAAGTTTACACGTGATGGCTAGAGCTCCAATTACCCAAGGATGTCTCATAGCTGCGGGAGAAAAACTAACACTCTTTTTCATATTTTCATAAGAGAGAAATCTAGCATTAGGAGGGATGACCGAGTTTGGTATTGTTGAGCTCTGAAGTTCCTCCAACATGAATCCAGCTTGAAGACGAGAGGTAACTTCCTGATCTTCCTCCATGGCATCCACTCTTTTCAAGTCAGCCTCCATCTCTTCCTCCGTTGCTTGCCCGAAGTGGTTAGCTTCGCTGTATGCTCTTGGGCCCGGTGTCGGGTGAGATACACGACTCTCCCCGACCGACTCTTGCGAAGACATCTTGCTCCAAATCTGCTGCAGAAACAACTCAAAACGAAAACAGGGGATTTTGTCGTGGTACTGTGGTCAAAACCTTCGGGAGATTATATAATGAATTTTTACCGACCAAAAGAAGTATCGTGCAAGAAAACGGAGTCCGGAGGGCACACGAGGTGGCCACAAGGTAGGGGGTGCGCCCAGGGGGGTAGGGCGCGCCCTCCACCCTTGTGGTGGCCTCGTGTCTCTTTCGGACTACTTTTAATTTTCATAATTTTTTAAATATTCCAAAACGGAGAAAATTTGCTACTGGAAATGTTTTGGAGTCGGTTTACTTACCGTACCACATACCTATTCCTTTTCGGAGTCTGAAACTTTCTGGAAAGTGTCCCTTATGTACTCCTCCGGTGTTACGGTATTAATAATATTGGTCTCAACATTTATGGGAGTACCTGAGATATAATGTTTGATTCTTTGACCGTTTACCACCTTTGGATTTGTGCCTTCGGCGTTGTTGATTTTGATGGCACCGGAACGATAGACCTCCTCGATAATGTAAGGACCTTCCCATTAAACGAGAGTTGTATAGCAAAACATGATCACCTATGTTAAACTCACGCTTTTGTATCCTTTTGTCATGCCATCTTTTAACTTTTTCTTTAAACAGCTTGGCATTCTCATAGGCTTGGGTTCTCCATTCATCAAGTGAGCTAATGTCAAATAACCTCTTCTCACCGGCAAGTTTGAAATCATAGTTGAGCTCTTTAATAGCCCAATGTGCCTTATGTTCTAGTTCGAGAGGTAAGTGGCATGCTTTTCCATAAACCATTTTATACGGAGACATACCCATAGGGTTCTTATAAGCAGTTCTATAAGCCCATAATGTATCATCAAGTTTTTTAGACCAATTCTTTCTAGATCTATTAACAGTCTTTTGCAAAATCAATTTAATCTCTCTATTGCTCAATTCTACTTGACCACTAGACTGAGGACGATATGGAGATGCAATTCTATGGTTAACATCGTATTTAGCAAGCATTTTACGGAAAGCACCATGAATAAAATGTGAACCACCATCAGTCATTAAATATCTAGGGACTCCAAACCTCGGAAAAATAACTTCTTTAAGCATCTTAATAGAAGTGTTATGATCAGCACTACTAGTTGGAATAGCTTCTACCCACTTAGTAACGTAATCAACAGCAACTAAAGTATGTGTATACCCATTAGAGGAAGGAAAAGGTCCCATATAATCAAAGCCCCAAACATCAAATGGTTCAATAACAAGTGAATAATTCATAGGCATTTCCTGACGTCTACTAATGTTACCAATTCTTTGGCATTCATCACAAGACAAGACAAACTTACGAGCATCCCTGAAGAGAGTAGGCCAATAAAAACCAGATTGCAATACCTTATGTGCAGTTCTATCTCCAGCATGGTGTCCTCCGTAAGACTCGGAGTGGCACTTGCGTAGGATCTATCCCTGTTCATGCTCAGGTACACAACGTCTAATAACACCATCTACTCCTTCTTTATAAAGGTGTGGGTCATCCCAAAAGTAATGTCTTAAATCATAGAAAAACTTTTTCTTTTGCTGGTATGTGAAACTAGGTGGTATAAATTTAGCAACAATGTAATTAGCATAATCAGCATACCATGGAGTATTACGAGAAGCATTTATGACAGCTAATTGTTCATCAGGAAAGCTATCATCAATAGGCAGTGGGTCATCAAGAACATTTTCTAACCTAGACAAGTTGTCTGCAACGGGGTTCTCAGCTCCCTTTCTATCAACAATATGCAAATCAAATTCTTGTAACAAGAGAACCCATCTAATAAGTCTAGGTTTAGCATCTTTCTTTTTCATAAGGTATTTAATATAGCATGATCAGTGTGAACAGTTACTTTGGAATCAACAATATAAGATCTGAACTTATCACAAGCAAATACAACTGCTAAAAATTCTTTTTCAGTAGTAGCATAATTTCTTTGGGCACTGTCTAGAGTTTTACTAGCATAATGAATAACATTCAATTTCTTATCAACTCTTTGTCCTAGAACAGCACCAATAGCATAATCACTAGCATCACACATAATTTCAAAGGGTAAATTCCAATCAGGTGGCTGAACAATAGGTGCAGAAATCAAGACTTTCTTAAGTATTTCAAATGCTTCTACACAATCATCATCAAAAACAAAAGGAACATCTTTTTGCAAGAGATTAGTGAGAGGCCTAGAAATTTTAGAGAAGTCTTTAATAAACCTCCTAGAGAAACCAGCATGACCAAGGAAACTTCTTATACCTTTGATATCTTTAGGACACGACATCTTTTCAATAGCATCTACTTTAGCTTTATCAACTTCAATACCTCTTTCAGAAATTTTATGCCCCAAGACAATACCTTCATTAACCATAAAGTGGCACTTCTCCAAATTCAAGACAAGATTAGTTTCTTTACATCTCTGCAAAACTCGATCAAGGTTGCTTAAGCAATCATCAAAAGAAGTTCTGTAAACGGAGAAATCATCCATGAAAACCTCAACAATCTTTTCACAAAAATCAGAGAATATAGCAGTCATACATCTTTGAAAGGTAGCAGGTGCATTGCATAGACCAAAAGGCATACGTCTATAAGCAAAGGTACCGAAAGGGCAAGTAAAAGTGGTCTTCTCCTGATCATCTTTTGACACACGTATTTGAGAAAAACCAGAATAACCATCTAGAAAGCAAAAATGTGTATGTTTGGATAGTCTTTCTAGCATCTGATCAATAAAAGGTAGAGGGTAATGATCTTTTCTAGTAGCTTTGTTTAATTTGTGGAAATCAATTACCATTCTATAACATGTAACAATTCTTTGTGCAATCAATTCATTCTTATCATTAGGAACAACAGTAATACCTCCCTTCTTAGGGACACAATGAACAGGACTTACCCATTTACTATCAGCAATAGGATAAATTATACCTGCATCCACAAGCTTTAGTATTTTATTTCTTACCACTTCTTTCATCTTAGGATTTAACCGTCGTTGGTGATCAACAACTGGTTTAGCATCATGCTCTAAATTAATTTTGTGCTGACATAGAATGGGACTAATGCCCTTAAGATCATCAAGAGTATATCCAATAGTGGCACGGTGCTTCTTCAGAGTTTTCAATAATTTCTTTTCTTCATGCTCTGAAAGGTTAGCACTAATAATAACAGGATATATCTTCTTTTCATCAAGATAAGCATATTTCAGAGTATCAGGTAATTGTTTAAGCTCAAACACGGGATCACCCTTGGGTGGAGGAGGATCCCCAAGGAATTCAACAGGCAAGTTGTGTTTCAAAATAGGCCCTTCAAGAATATTTCATCTATTTCCCTTCTTTCATTCATAAACATATCATTTTCATGGTCCAGCAAATATTGTTCTAAAGGATCAGTAGGAGGCACGACAATAGAAGCAAGACCAATAATTTCATCCTTACTAGGCAATTCTTTATCATGGGGTTGTCTACAAAATTTAGAGAAATTAAAATCATGAGACATATCCCCTAAACCAACAGTAACAATATCTTTCTCGCGCTCTATCTTAGCATTAACAGTATTCAAGAAAGGTCTACCGAATATAATGGGACAAAAATTATCTTGTGGGGAAGCAAGAACAAGAAAATCAGTAGGATATTTTATCTTCCCACACAAGACTTCAACATCTCTAACAATCCCAATTGGTGATATAGTATCTCTATTGGCAAGCTTAATAGTAACATCAATATCTTCTATCTCAGCAGGTGCAATATCATTCATAATCTCTTTATATAAGGAATAAGGAATTGCACTCACACTAGCACCCACATCACATAAGCCATGATAACAATGATCTCCAATTTTAACAGAAACAACAGGCATGCCAACCACAGGTCTATGTTTATCTTTAGTATCAGGTTTAGCAATTCTAGCAGCTTCATCACAGAAATAAATAACATGCCCTTCAATATTATCGACCAAGAGATCTTTAACCATAGCAATACTAGGTTCAACTTTAACTTGTTCAGGGGGTGTAGGTGTTCTAGTATAACTCTTACGAACCACAGTTGAAGCTTTAGCATGATCCTTTATTCTAACAGGAAAAGGTGGTTTCTCAATATAAGCAATAGGAACAATAGGATCAACATTATAAGTAATAGTTTCTTCTTCAACTTTAATAGGTTCTACTATTTTCACTTCAATGGGATGATGATATTTAAACCACTTCTCCTTAGGGAGATCAACATGAGTAGCAAAAGATTCACAGAAAGAAGCTACTATCTCAGAGTCAAGTCCATATTTAGTGCTAAAATCACGAAAAGCATCGGTATCCATAAAAGATTTAACACAATCAAACTTAAGGTTTATACCTGACTCCTTACCTTCGTCGAGTTCCCAATCTTCAGAGTTGCGTTTAATTCTCTCCAATAAATCCCATTTGAATTCAATGTACTTCTTCATAAAAGAGCCGGTACAAGAAGTATCGAGCATGGATCGATCATTATGAGAAAGCCGAGCATAAAAATTTTGAATAATAATTTCTCTTGAGAGCTCATGATTGGGGCATGAATATAACATTGACTTAAGCCTCCCCCAAGCTTGAGCAATACTTTCTCCTTCACGAGGCCAAAAATTATATATATAATTCCGATCACGATGAACCAGATGCATAGGATAAAACTTCTGATGAAATTCCAATTTCAATCGGTTGTAGTTCCATGATCCAATATCATCACATAGCCTATACCATGTCAATGCCTTTCCCTTCAAAGATAAAGGGAAGACCTTCTTCTTGACAACATCCTCGGGCATACCTGCAAGCTTAAATAATTCACAAACTTCATCCACATAGATTAGGTGCATATCAGGATGTAATGTTCCATCTCCTGCATAAGGATTAGCTAGCAGTTTCTCTATCATACCCGAAGGAATTTCATAATAAATATTTTCAGTAGGTGCAGTAGGTTGAGGAGCAACTCTTTGCTCTTCCGGTCGAGGTGAAGATACCCCAAACAAGCCCCTCAAAGGATTATTTTCCATAGTAACAAGTGACAGTAAATTTCAGCACACTATATAAATGTTTCCTTACCAAAGGCGCTTCACTCCCCGGCAACGGTGCTAGAAAAGAGTCTTGATGACCCACAAGTATAGGGGATCTATCGTAGTCCTTTCGATAAGTAAGAGTGTCGAACCCAACGAGGAGCAGAAGGAAATGACAAGCGGTTTTCAGTAAGGTATTCTCTGCAAGCACTGAAATTATCGGTAACAGATAGTTGTGTGATAAGATAATTCGTAACGGGTAACAAGTAACAAAAGTAAACAAGGTGCAGCAAGGTGGCCCAATCCTTTTTGTAGCAAAGGACAAGCCTGGACAAACTCTTATATAAAGCAAAGCGCTTCCGAGGACACATGGGAATTGTTGTCAAGTTAGTTTTCATCATGCTCATATGATTCGCGTTCGTTACTTTGATAATTTGATATGTGGGTGGACCGATGCTTGGGTGTTGCCCTTCCTTGGACAAGCCTCCCACTTATGATTAACCCCCCCTCGCAAGCATCCGTAACTACGAAAGAAGAATTAAGGTAAACTTAACCATAGCATGAAACATATGGATCCAAATCAGCCCCTTACGAAGCAACGCATAAACTAGGGTTTAAGCTTCTGTCACTCTAGCAACCCATCATCTACTTATTACTTCCCAATGCCTTCCCCTAGGCCCAAATAATGGTGAAGTGTCATGTAGTCGACGTTCACATAACACCACTAGAGGAAAGACAACATACATCTCATCAAAATATCGAACGAATACCAAATTCACATGATTACTTATAACAAGACTTCTCCCATGTCCTCAGGAACAAACGTAGCTACTCACAAAGCATATTCATGATCAAGATCAGAGGAGTATTAATTATCATTAAGGATCTGAAAATATAATCTTCCACCGAATAAACCAACTAGCATCAACTACAAGGAGTAATCAACACTACTAGCAACCCACAGGTACCAATCTGAGGTTTTGAGATAAAGATCGGATACAAGAGATGAACTAGGGTTTGAGAGGAGATGGTGCTGGTGAAGATGTTGATGGAGATTGACCCCCTCTCGATGAGAGGATCGTTGGTGATGACGATGGCTTCGATTTCCCCCTCCCGGAGGGATGTTTCCCCGGCAGAACAGCTCCGCCAGAGCCCTAGATTGGTTCTGCCCAGGTTCTGCCTCGAGACGGCGGCGCTTCGTCCCGAAAGCTTCCTTCTTGTTTTTTCCAGGTCAAAACACACCACATAGCAGAAGATGGGCGTCGAAGGCCTGCCGGGGGCCCACAAGGACGGGGGGCGCGCCCAGGGGGGTAGGGCGCGCCCTCCACCCTTGTGGCTGGCTGGTGGCCCCCCTCTGGTGCTTTCTTCGCCCAATATTTTTTATATATTCCAAAAATATTATCCGTGAAGTTTCAGGACTTTTGGAGTTGTGCAGAATAGGTCTCTAATATTTGCTCCTTTTCCAGTTCAGAATTCCAGCTGCCGGCATTCTCCCTCTTCATGTAAACATTATAAAATAAGAGAGAAAAGGCATAAGTATTGTGATATAATGTGTAATAACAGCCCATAATGCAATAAATATCAATATAAAAGCATGATGCAAAATGGACGTATCACACGCCGAGCTGTTTCAACGATGTCGGCGTGGGCATCCGGCTCAGGCTCTGATTCGCCGATCTTGCCGATGAAGACTTGAATTTCGCCGAAGGGGACCCGATACCCGTACTCAATTGAGTCGGCCTCGGGACCCCAGCCAGCGTCGTCGATGTAGAGCTTGCCGCGGCGACTCTTGGTCATCCGGTCCACGGCATATCCCTTGATCCCTGAGAAACTGCCCTTCAAGAACTCGAAACCACCGTGCTCTCGCCTCACGGTGGGCGCCAACTGTCGTGGATTTGTCACGGCAGATGCCCTGATGAAAGGACTTAGGTGTGGAGCCATCGCAACTAGGTTAGCTTGAAGGGGTTGAACGGGACAAAGGACACAGAGAGTTTACCCAGGTTCGGCCCCTCACAACGAGGTAAAAGCCTACATCCTGCTTCTAGTTATATTGCTTGAGTTTCGATTACAAGGGAGCGAATACGCTTGACCTAGTTCTCGATTGCTTGTTTCTTGAGTTAACCCGCCGCCGGGTCTCACCTTTATATACACAGGTAGAGACCCGGAGGCTTACAGAGTCCCGGCCGGTTCACACAAAGTGACCGGCTCGGTTTCTAACTACGCATGCCTTTCAGAGCAAGTCTTCCTACGGCGGTTCACAGGCCCCGGTCTTGGGCCTTCAGCAGGCCTGCCTCCAAGAGCCGCCGTCTTCATACTTCTCCTTGGGCCTTCTTCACGTTAAACCACCAACGGTGTAACCCGGCCCCTCTTGGGCGGGTCACACCTCGAAGTTATATCCCCAACAGTATGTGAACATGTATGGCTGTAGTGCACTTTCCTTGGTTATTTGTATGTGAAAGACATGTACTGGCTATTTGTATGTGAAAGACATGTACTGGCTGATTGCTTTTGGATGTGCCAAATGAACTTGCTACATGATTGCTACCTTATGCTATTGCTGAAAATTGTGTTCTTTGTCAATATATATTGTTATGTTGTTTTTTTCTTGAAATACAAATGAAATGCTGCCGAAAATTTGAATTTCTGTTATTCTATTTTTCATTCCATTCTTCCAAACCAAACACTGGGACGGAACCAATCCGTTCTACTTTTTTGCACCTACCAAACACAGGAACGAAACCGACCCGTTCCTCTGGAATGGAACCATTCCATTCCGTGACAGTTGGTTCGTCAACCATACACACCCTAGACCTCAAGCAAAGCATCCCAACACATACAGCAAATGTAGCGGCTGGAACTGATACTGCCCTAAACCCATCTTAAAAGAATCTCCACTGCTGAAACATGCAACACGTAGAAGCCAACTGATACTGCCCTAAACACATCATGTAGAACCTCCACTGCTGAAACATGCAACACGTAGAAGCAAGGACCAAAAATCTAGTCCTGCAACCAACGGAGGAACCAAATGTGATGGGATGCTGCATGCCATCTTGCATACCAGCGCTAAAGACTGGAATGAAACCAGCACCATCAAAGAAGAAACGGGAACAAAAATAACACCTGCTACACTTCATCACCCCCTGTGATGGGTGGATCATGGATGAGCCAAAACTTCCCTAACCTGCGACTACACCTCAATTCAAAGTTGCAGCAACAAAGATACCAAGATCCCATCAAATTAGCCTAGCGCGGTTAAATTACATGGTTCCAACATTTTCGATTACACGAGCAGGAAATGAGGGGTGACACTTGGGACTAGACACAGCAAAATGCTACTAAGCTGCTAACTCGCTATAGAAAGCTGCTGCAGGAAGATTGATCCGCTTGCAAACTGTCGCTGATGGATGCAAAAGACCCCCATTCGCCTGATAGGTTCAAACCTTCATGGATGTATTCGAAACAGCCAAAAAGCCCAATGCAACAATGTTAGAGACGTGGACTGCCCAACTTCGATAGAACCTTGGTTCTCACAACTTCAGCTCCTAAAGATGCACAGCAAATAAGGCCATCCCACATTTAACTGTAGAGAAACACCTCTGGCACTGAATAAGGATCGAGCTCGAAACAGCCTCGAAGCTTGCCTGCTTTTTCATTTGTCAGATGGAAGCAAGGGACGTGGTGAGCGAACTTTGGGTACTCATCCTTGATTATTGTTTTCACATCTGCTCCTCTTCGAAATACTGCCCTGTAGCCATCCACCTTTCCTAAAGGCAGAACTTGTATGGACGAATCAGTCTGGCCAACAATCTCCACAAATTCATACTCACAGTTTTTAAAGTCTTCTGCAGTCCATCCAGCCCTCCAGTTCTTGTAAACGGCCCAGATGTCACGGAAGCGAGGGATTATTTCATATTCGTTTTTTCTACCAGTTGATCTAGCAACCACAGGATGAGAAAATGACTCTGTACCAGTGTAAGTCGTAGTACCATCATTGCCAGAGGAAACCTTAAAGATTCCACACGCAAGAGTCCGATCTTCTTTACCAGTCAATCTTTTCTCCTCCTCTCCCCGAGGACAGAGATCAAGCCATTTCACTTGTACTTTATTATTCTTGAGATCGACTTTCTTTATGATGGCATAGTAATTGGGGAACTTGTCCATATCACTATAGAGAGCCCAGATCTGCCCAGGTTCGAACTTCTGAATCGACCTTATTTCTGTAAATTCATAGAATTCTGAGTCAGGACATTCAAATTCATCCTGGACAATGCCATCAGATTCCTCATTAACATCCACACCTTCTACAGTAGATGGAGTATGATGCTCTTTGTTCTCTTCCTTTGTTGCTCTTGTAAAGAGCCCTGTATTCATACATGTAGCATGTGGCACCTCCCCGACCTTCTCAGACCCCTTGCCAGAATAAATTCCACTGGATGAACCAGCATACTTGGTATCAACCCCCTTGCCTTTTACTGTGCTTTCCAGAACAACAGAAGCAAAAGCCTCTTCCAAGTTAAGGGGAAGCGCTGCAGGATCAAGTTCAATAGCTCCTTCTGGAATGCCTTCTCTTTCAGTCCCACGCATGAAATGATGAGGGACACAATGAGAAAATCTTAGTGTGTTATCCTGAGGTATCACACATGGAGTTGCCTCTTTCGACTGCATAAATAAGCTAACAAAGCCTTTTATTTTTACAAGTGGCACAACAATGATGCTAGTGCTGGTTGTGAAATCCGAGACAACTTGAACAAGTTCATACTCAAAATCTGTGTGGCTGTCTGCATCCGAACTCCAGCCGATGTCCCATCCCTTGTGCAGGGCCCAAACTTCACCTTTCCTAGGATATATCTCATACGAGTTTTTTGTCTTGCTTTTCGCACAGGAAATAGTTTGGGAGAACATATTAGCTTCTTTAGCTGTGTCTGATGTTCCATGCTTAAAATGTCCACAAGCAACAGGCAGTTCTGCACGTGACCATGCCAGCTCTGCTTCATTTGTGGGATCCAATTCCAGCCAAACAAAGTGTACTATAAACTTTGGGGCCATTTTTACCTTTGTAATTCGAGCATAAAATCTTGGCATGCAGCCATGACTATCATAGACAGCCCAGATCTGGTTGGGTCTAAACTGACTTACATCTCGAAGTTCGTCGAAGTTAAAAAATTCAGGATCTGCGCAGCTAAATTTTTCCTCATCTGAAGCATCATCAAGGTTTGGGTCTAGACCATTGCTGCTGACAGAATTGGATGTTTCTTCTTTCTCGTGATTAAGACCATTTGTGTGACCATTATGCCCAGTTTTGTCTTCATCAAACTTTGGTGTGCTGCTTTGATCATCACCATGCAACACACCACCTTTCCTTAACCTTTTGAAATTGGAAGAACTGACATTATTATCGTCGTCATCATTACCATCATCACCAATATCCTCATCTTCACTCTCTTCCTTATACTTAACTTCTTGCTTCTGCCTACTTGACCTGCGGCTGTGTTGACTCGGCTTTGCATTATTTGCAGCAGCACCATCTACAGTGATCTCTTCTTCACTATCAGTGGTGGTCTCTGAATCACTAGATTCAGACACGGCTCTCCTGCCCCTTTTCAATCCTGCAGCTGATGAACCTTTTGAAGTCTGAGCAAATTTTGCTTTCTCATTTGGTACACCTGCAGCACTAGCGCTATTACCATCTTCCCCCTTCTTTTTGTTTGTATTTGCAGCTGCCTTATGAGATCCATAATTAGCATGAACCCCTGGAGTGGCATTATTCCAAGCCTGTTGACCTGGGGCATTTGTCTGCCGGCCTGCAAAATTCTGTGGTGCCCCTGCATTTTTTACCCCAGCATACTGTCGATCTGCCCCAGAAGGAACAGCTTGCTCATTTATATCATGTGCAATAAAAGGCTTCAAACAACTCTGACAACGGATAGCTTTCTTCAACATCGCAGTGTAGTACTGATATCTCATGCCACAACTTGAACACATGGTCCAGAATGTTTGTTGTGTCCCTGCAGAATTTGAGGGCTGATGAAGATTCACAGGTCTAACAGGAGCAGCTCTCCTTGACTGCTGATAAGGGGATGGTCTTGCTGCACCAACTCTGACTGAGACTCTCCTTTTCATGTCATAGGCAGAACGTTTTGAGCTGTCTGTAAGCGTCATGTTTGCTTCTCCCACTAATTTAAATGCTGCCTCTGCACCTGCAAACTTGTTCTTGTCGGGATGCAGCAAAAGCGCAAGCTTACGGTATTGCTTCTTTATTAATGTGTCATCATTCGTGAAAGCAGGTACCTGAAGTATCCCATACCAGTCAAGCTCTCCATTAACCTTCGTTCCAGCAGCACAATGAACGTCACAGACAGTTAACATTTGTGAAATATTGTCAATCTCTGAGAAAAGTTGTTGTGCTTTGATGATCAATTTTTTTGCACCAACAAAATCCTTCTCCAGCAATTTTCTTTCAGCCAGAGCTTTTGCTCTAATAGCTTCCTCTTTGTTGCAGTCCATGATAACAAGTATAAAGAATCAATATCCAAACTCCTAACCGCTCTCATGCAGAAAGTCCCAGTAACAAGAAAAACTGTTTCTTTCTCTCCATCCTTTTTCTCATAATAAACAATATGGATGGTGCACCTTATTGCAATACTGCCTTCAGTTAATTGTAGTATCCAGAATAACCAACCTCAAGGTACAAAATACGTTCAGGAGCTGAGATATACTACTTAAAGAGCAGTACACTAGATAAATTAACTGGTCAGCCTGCATGAAACAAATGACGATTATGGTTAATAGATTTGATAAGCATATTCAAGAAAAAACAGAAAGCGTTTTTTGCTACAGAAGAACAAAAAAATTGCATTTATTGCCTCGCTCAAGAGATAAAATCACCTCAGGCGACATTGGTTTAGCGTTAGTGCTGACACGAAAGGCTGTTAGCAATCTAAAATGAAATGTGTACATAGTAAATTAATAATATAAACAATTCAGGTTTAAAGAAATATGCGCTCAACTGATAAGAAAGCACAGTTCATTGGCCTCTTCCTGGGTTCCAGCTAAGCCCCAACAACAACCAGAGTAAGTAACAACTCAGTTGTCCTACGGATTACGTTAAGCTGTTTCTTTTACTTTTTGGGGATGTGTGTGCGCCGGGGGGGGGGGGGGGGGGGGGATCTTTCTCTGTTTAGAAAGCACAGTTCATTGGGCTTTCCTTGGTTCCAGCTAAGCCCCACAAACAACCAGAACAGGGTTTTGACAGTTTCAGTACATTATTTTATTCTAATTCGATACAGCTTGCTGAAGGAATAAAAGCAGGAAATAATTTGATATCTGAAGTCTCGAATGTGTTATGTACAGAAACAGAAAAATAATGCTGGGATATGGCAAACATGCATTTTAACAAGAATGACAAATTCCAAACTAGTGCATGAAAGAACTGTGTATCAATCTGCACACAACTGTGGTCTGTTAATGTCTTCAAAATTTAAAATTGACAATAAGAACAAGCCTGAAGCAACAGCACATATTTTCTGCACAACACAATGTATTTAATAAAGCTCACAGATGTAATTTCTGAGATGTCACTTCAAATTCACTAGCCATGGATCAAGGTGGAATATACTTACTATAATCATTAAGATATTTTACATTAAAAAGACTAAAGTAGTCTATCACAACATAACCGGCTGGGATATAAACTATACTAAAGAAATGCAAAAAATTGGAATGGAAATTCATTGATTCATAATATACAGGAACTTGAGAAATTTTATCATCAAGGTATGGGGCCACTTGCCTGATACGACAGTAACTTCAGGGTAGAGTGTGTACAATTTGCATAGAATTGGTGATTCAAAGAAAAATAAGTAGGATTCACAACAAACTTCACATACCTAAATTTCTTTCTGAGAGGCTAAGAATGTAACTAAAATATCAGTGCATTTGCAGTATCTTTGGTTTCAGCCAAAGGCAAATATCTAGCACTAATCAAGAGATTTGTAAGTATCATGGTAAATGGACCCACAACATTGCAAATAACAGAAATCAAGTACACGATTACACATCAGATATCGTGAGGGTGCACTAAAGCTTGCATGTCTTATGATGTTGTACAACTCTAGTTCCAATTAAGCCAGTTAGGCAAAAAGTAAACCTTAGTACCTTACAGTCAAATCAGCATTTTGGACAATGATAATAAAATATGTTCCAGGATTCAAACACGCAAACTATAAACAAACCCCTGTGTAGAAGGCCGAATGCCTAATGTTGCATCTAGAAAGCAGTAGGACAAATTACCCAGTTGTGCCAAATAATAGGATGCATGGAAATAAAGTTCCTGTGAATTAAGCTAGTATTGTACATAAGGATAGGACAAACAATTTCAATGTCTGTTTGGACAGTAGTGCTTCTTAAAGGTGCAAGAGAATGGAAAAAAGTACTTACTACTTACCACAGAATACAGATGACCATCATAACAGGCACAGCGAGAACAAGCTTGGTATTATCTGCGAAAATAATAATAATGAGAATCGTATGCAAATTTCAAATGTAATTCTACAAATCAACTTCATATGTCCCTCCCTACTTGCCTCTCTCTCACACACATGCGCGCACTAAACATAATAAATCAGCCAAAAAAACAAATATGATAGCAAGCAATACATTGTTTTTATTTTTGGCTCCACAGTTATGTAGGGACTAGGGAGGTAAGGTGTCAAAAACACGCCCTGGAGGCAACCATAGGGTCGACTATATTTCTTGTATTCGTGATTTTTTGGATAGTTTGTTCACTGAATAACATCACCACAAGTGTGACTTCTTTGTGAATACCCCGTGTTTATGTTTACAATGTTTATTTTAAACTGATCTTGGAACGTTAAACCTATGAGATTCGTATTTCATAATTATAGAGATGGAGATAATAAACCAACAACACAAGACACATGTTCGAGGGTGTGGCACCCACAGCCACTATGAAACAACAGAAGAAAATTGTATTCTTCGTGTCGACGGGTGGTCTTACAAACAATGTGTGCTCAAGATGTGTAATTACTAATAGGAGAAATGATTCGAATCTTCAAGCAGAAAAGCTACTCGTATCCCCTAGTACCCCTTTTTTGCCCGTGAAAGAGAAAGGATCTCTTCATCTGCGCGCGCGCGCACACACGCGCGCATGTTCAGACAAGTTTATGACCTCAAAACACTTCGGTTTTACCCCAGCCCTAGTTTCGCCTCAAGACGCTAAAGCGGGGGTTCAAACAAATGACGAGCTCCCCGGCCCAAGTTCAGCCACGCATCACTGGACACGCGCACCCGCATCGCCGCTCACCCCGCGGTAGGCCCGCGCGTGAACCATTCACTGGTCGGCGTTGATTAGGGTTTTGTGGAGTTCCGAGAAAAGGGGATTGCGAGGCCTCAACGGCCGGGAGAGGGGGCGGCGCGTACCTAATCGACGGCGGAGGCGGCGGAGGGCGGGCCGGGACGCGAGCCTCCGGCGAAGGGAAGCGGGCGACGCCGACGAGGAGGAGGGGAAGGTGGGAGGGTTTGCGGTTTGCGCTCGAAATCTGACGAAGGGGGGCGGGCGGCTCTCTGTTCGTACCAGCGGCGGCCGAGCAAATGAGTACTCGCGCTTGTGAGCGAACGTGAGGTCAAGGGGTTAAGGGGTTGGAGCCCAAACCAGGTATGGATCCGGATGGTATCGGGTGCGAGCCCGGTCACAGGTCTGGTGGGGTCTCTGATGGGGCCGTACCCATAGCCAGATTTTGACGGGTTCGGACTTTGGCTCCAATTATACTTATATACAATGAATAAGAATTGTTTTTACTTTTTACCATCCACCTAACCTAACCGAAGATCTGGCATTCACCCAACTGCAACAATGAAAAAAATCTGCCATTCATCCAAGAGATCGGGTATCAAGGAGACTCACCAAATCGTTTTTGAATGTTCGGATTCCAGGTCCAGACACTTTTAGCCCTCTCCAACGCAACTTAGCTAATTAGGCTGGACGGACGTTCGAATACCACTAGACCGGTTGTCGGTGTCAAAACTGACCGATCTCGGGTAGGGGTCCTGAACTATGCGTCTGAGGATCGAATGTAACAAGGGACAAAGAGAACATGATGTTTACCCAGATTCGGGCCCTCTTTAATGGAGGTAAAACCCTACGTCCTGCTTGATTGTACTTGATGAGTATAGGGGTTACAAGAGTTGATCTACCTCGAGATCGTAATGGCTAAACCCTAACTGTCTAGCCTATGAAAATTCTGATAGCCTCTACGGACTAAACCCTCCGGTTTATATAGACACCGAAGGGGGTTAGGGTTGTACAGAGTCGGTTTACAGAGGAACGAAATTACACATCCGGACGCCAATCTTGCCATCCACGCAAAGGAGAGTCCCATCCAGACACGGGGAAAGGCCTTCTACGTTATATCTTCACGGCCCATCAGTCCGGCCCATATCACATAACCCGGACGCCCGAGGACCCCTTAATCCAGGACTCCCTCAGTAGCCCCCGAACTTGCCTTCAATGACGACGTAGTATCCGGCTTATGTCTTCGGCTTTGTAAGGCGGGTTCTTCATTTGTACTTCGGATTGACGATAGTCCGGCTTTGACCTCGATGTGCTGCCTTTATGATTCTTTTCGGTGGTCGCCTCGATTTTCGCGCGTCGGTTGAATACGAATGGCCTGTGATTTTTTGCAAATAAGCCCCTCACCACGCTTGGACGGCATCTATATAAGGAGATCTAGATCCCCAAATGCCATCCCACATCGCGCAAAAGAAAAACCATCAAGATTAGCCGCGAACAAAGCTTTCCAACATGGCCAGTGCTCCAGGCTCACCTTCGCGCCCCCACGACCCTCAAGAGGGTGATCGGCAGAGTTGCTCAGTGCCTCATCTTCAGCTGAGTCGACTCCAGACGCAGGGTTATCTTCCCCTCGCAAATCTAGTCTCCGTTCGAGCGGGCTTGGCCTCAATCGATAACGAGGTGATGGCCGAGAATTTCCCCAACCCCAATAAGGAGGAGAGGGTGTGCTTCGTCCCATTCCTGCTGCGGGGCCTAGGATTTCCAATCCATCCCTTTCTCAGGGGACTATTGGAATTTTACGGCATCCAACTGCACAACCTTACCCCAGGCTCGATTCTGCACATCTCGGGTTTCGTTGCCCTCTGCGAACTGTTCTTAGGCATTGAGGCCCATTTCGAACTATGGAGGAAGTTCTTTTGCCTTGTTCCCCGTCATCGAGGAGGCTCCATATTTGAAGTGGGCGGTGCCGAAGTATGGCGTATAGCCGGATCCGGATACCTCATAGGAACTCCCAAGGAGGTATACCCACAGTGGTCTTCGGAATGGTTTTATATAGACGACGTCCCACTGCCGGACCCCATTCGGCGCGGCCTTCCTGAATTTTCCAGCGCTCCTTTAAAGAAGCGTCTCAACTGGCGTCCCCGAAGTCCCAAGGAGGAAGACAGTGCGGAAATAAAAAGATTGGTTAGCAAGATCAGGTTACTAGCCCATACCGAGCTCTCGATAGTCGAGGTCATGGCTATTGTAATAAAGAGGTGCGTCCGGCCTCTCCAATCCAGAGTAACTCCTTTATGGTGCTATAATGGAGAAGATGACGCTTCCCGTTACAGACGGAAGGGTCCGAATACCCCTGCCGAACTGGCCACAATCTTGGCCGATCTGTATAAGGGTGAAAAAGAAGATTTCCTCCGCTTGAACTGCCGGGAATGCTATTCCATGTACAACCCCATCGAATGGGTAAGGCTTCGATTATCCGTGTTGTTTTATTGCTGTCACGGCATGCTAACCCAATTTGTTCTCTGTTAAAACAGTCATGGCGGAAGATGATCGAGGACGTTCACTGTCCTGCCCCACAGCCAGAGGACCATAATCGCGACGAGGATCCTGGCTTTCGCGAGGATCCGGATATATACATAGGATTTGATGATGGGGTATTTTATCAAGCGAGCCCTGACGGCTTGGAAGTGGCTATCACCGCTGACTACCCCCGCCTCTATCCCTTCTGCATCGTAAGTATTCGGAGGGCTCTTGAAAGGAAACCCTTATCTGCACTTTTGCTTATTATACCGTTCCGGACTTTAACAGGATCGGTGTTCGGCAGACCGTACCTCCTCGAGGGCGGCCCCTACGCAGGGCAGCCGTTCAAAACGAAAGGGGCCCGGGAGTGCTGCAGAAATCCCACAGTCTTCCAAGAGGTATATCCGCTTAGTACATGCCTGGGCATGAGTCCGGATTGTTTAAAGTCTCCTTCTTATCTTTGATGCCAGGAGAAACACGCGGCAGACGGTGGGAAAACGCCCTGCTAGCCGAATGTCCGCCAATCCGGTGCCGGACTCGCCAACTAGGATGAGAACCGAGGCAATGCCAGATCCGAATCCTCATGAGGATTCGGACGACGTATCTGTCATGAATTCCGAAGTGGAGAGCGTGATGAATCACCGTCGATTAAAGGAAGCCAAGCGTGCCCCGGCTTTTTCCGAGCAAGAGTTTACCGCACTCAGCACGGTGGATGCATATATCCGAGCCGCTCAAGACGGACTTGCCGGAGTCACTCAGTTGTTCTCAAAGGACATACAGGTAAGCGTTTATGCAATTTTGGATAGTCATATGCCAGTAGCCCCCGAGACTTGAAGCGGTGAGGCAAACCGATTTAAGGATCGATATACCCTGCAGGTCCTTAAAGAAAAGAACAATGCGCTAGCCCAGGAGCTGAAAACAAACCAAATGCAGCTGAATGCTGTTATTGCCGAACTGGCGGAGATGAAAAAGATCGCAACGGGTGCGCCCAGGGAGAAAAATCTCAAGGAGGAAAAGGACAAACAATCCGAAGAGATAGAGAGCTTGAAGGCTCAGTTATCGGCCGCTCAGAGAGAAAATGAAAAACTGAAGGGCGGCATATTCGGTATGTCTTCCTCTTTTATTCAGAACCTCCCTAGGTGCTCATGTTTAATCCATAATTCGGAATATCATGACTCCATTGCTGCAGGTCTGTTAACTGGTAGGTCGGAAGAGGAAGTATCCGGATTTCAAGGCGACGTGCTAAAGGAGTTGTCCGCGGTACATGCTCAGGCCCGGAAGGCCATGAAGAGTATGGTGAAGGCTTTATGGCCATTTGATACCCCTCCAGAGAGTATGGAGGGCTTGGCAAACCTGTTCAAAGGTGCCCAGCGCCAGTTTGAGCTATGGAAGACATCCACCTGCCGTGAAGGCGCACGAGAAGCCTGGGCCATGGTGAAAACTCGCTTCACCAAGCTAGATCCAAATCATATGGCCCGAGTGGGACCGCAGGGACCAGACGGGAAAGAGATTCCAGTGAGTTTGGTGTATGACCAAGTAATGATAGCTGCGAAGTATTCGCAGGAAGACTGTAGGTTAGACAGTCTTATAGATGGAATAGATAAGGAATAGGTATGTGATGCAATGTATTAGAGAACGTTATGATCAACCTGTGCCTTTATCCGAACATGTGAAAAGTTTTGTCATCGCAGGCTTTCGGCTTTAACCTTCGGACCAAAATGGTGGAGTGTTTTCGGATACTATTTGGGAATGAAAAGAAACATTCACTATGTCCGGAAACCAGGCAACCCAGTCATTGTGCTCGAACAGACAAAAAATTGTAGTTCAGGATGTATGTTATATTACATATGTAAGAAACATCTTCCAAGGAGAATAGTTCCGTTAAGGGTTCCTTTCCTTGGGTTGGCATGCAGTAATTATCCGTGCCGGGCCTTTGGTCCGTTATACGAAAAAACTATCCCACGGTATTTGGAGTGGTTACAAGAATGTAACAATCTGTCGTTTGATTGCCGACCACCTATTCTCTTAAGAACGCTAGCTTTCGGCTTCACCCGTCTGAGGTACATGTCCGGTGACCCGGTTGTAACAATCGCAGAGGTGCTCCCTTTACGCCCTAGCCGAATAATCGGGAACGTAGGGCATAAACACAGGAGCAAGGCAACCCAGCTTGGCAAAAACTTAAGTCATAGAGGTGCATATAATGGCAAAAAGGATGTATATGAGCAAACGACATTTATATTTTGAGCTCCAGGCTCGAAATAATAATAAGCTTCGGTTAAAGAAGCCCCCGGTTATGGTGGAGTATGTACATTTAAGGATGTGTACCCCTCAAGTGTTCGGCTTATCCAAACACTTCCTGGAAATCGTATAAAAACGAGAAAACAAGAAACAAAATGAAGAGGAGAAAAAGGGAATGAAAAAGAAGTATGGCCGAACCTTATGCGTAGAATCTTCGGAGCCGAGCGGCGTTCCATGGATTCGGCTCTAAGCGGTTATCCGATGTATTACGAAGGCGGTAAGCTCCTCCAGTGAGAACTTCATCGATAATGAAGGGACCCTCCCATTTTGGTTTGAGCTTGTCCTTTTTCTTCTCTGGGAGGCGTAAGACGAGTTCACTGACATTATAAGTCTTTGCCCGCACTTCCCTGTTTGATATCTCCGGGCCTGTTGTTGATAGAATGCGGAACGGGCCTTTGCAACATCGCGCTCCTCCTCTAGGCCATCTAGGTCGTCCTGTCGATCGAGCTCGGCTTCTCTCTCTTTATACATGCGCACTCGAGGTGAGTCATGAATAATATCGCAGGGCAAAACAGCCTCTGCGCCGTACACCATAAAAAAGGGGGTGTATCCAGTCATGCGATTGGGGGTGGTCCGTAGGCCCCAGAGTACGGAATCGAGTTCCTCGACCCAGTGCTTATCTGACTCCCATAGGGATCGCACTAGTCTGGGTTTGATGCCGCTCATTATCAGGCCATTAGCCCGTTCGACCTGACCGTTTGTTTGAGGGTGATATACGGAGGCGTAATCGAGCTTGATGCCCAAGTTAGCACACCAAGTTTTCACCTCATCGGCTGTGACGTTAGAGCCATTGTCAGTAATGATACTATGAGGGACACCATAACGGTGTACAACGTCGGATATAAAGTCGATCACCGGTCCAGCTTCAGCCGTTTTTACTGGTTTGGCCTCTATCCACTTAGTGAATTTGTCCACCATAACCAGCAAATATTTCTTCTTGTGGCTTCCCCCTTTAAGGGGTCCGACCATATCTAGCCCCCAGACCGCAAAAGGCCAAGTAATGGGGATTGTTTTTAAGGCGGTGGGTGGCATGTGACTTTGATTGGCGAAAAGCTGGCATCCGACACAACGCTGTACAAGAGCCTGTGCATCTGCTCGGGCCGTAGGCCAAAAGAAACCTGTACGGAAGGCCTTACTTACGAGATCCCAAGCGGCGGCGTGATGGCCACCGAGACCAGCATGTATTTCGGCCAAGAGCTGCCGTCCCTCCTCTTCGGAGATACATCTTTGAAGAACTCCAGTAGTACTTTTCTTGTAGGGCTCTCCTTCATGAACCTTGTAGGCTTTCGAGCGTCGAACTATGCGACGGGCCTCATTCTGGTCCTCAGGGAGCTCCCGCCTATTAAGGTAGGCCAGGAAGGGTTCGGTCCATGGAGCAATGACAGCCATGATTACATGGGCGGAAGGTGTCATTTCGGTGCCCGAGCCCCCGATGATATCAGAATTGTATTCGGCATCTGGGGGTATGATCGGCTCCGGACTAGTGTTGCCGCTCTCGTCATGCCATACCACGGATGGCTTGAAGAGCCTTTCCACAAAGGTGTTAGGTGGGACGGGGTCGCGTTTAGTGCCCATTCGAGCAAGGATGTCCGCTGCCTAATTACTGTCTCGAGCAACATGATGAAACTCGAGCCCCTCAAACCGAGCTGATATTTTGAGTACGGCATCGCGGTATGCCATCATCTTTGGATCTTTTGCATCAAAATCTCCATTTATTTGGGATATTGCAAGGTTCGAATCCCCACGCACCTCTAGGCGTTGAATGCCCATAGAAACAGCTATCCTGAGACCGTGCAGTAGTGCCTCGTATTCGGCTGCATTGTTGGAGTCCGTGTACATTATTTGCAATACATAGTGGACTGTATCCCCAGTAGGGGAAGTTAAGATGACACTGGCTCCCAACCCGGCTAACATTTTAGAGCCGTCGAAGTACATTACCCAGTTGGAGTATGTGTTGTATTCTTTAGGGAGTTCGGCTTCCGTCCATTCGGCGATGAAGTCGGCCAACACCTAAGATTTAATAGCTCGGCGTGGTTTGTATGTTATTTCAAATGGTAAGAGCTCGATGGCCCATTTGGCTATGCGGTCGGTGGCGTCCCGATTATTTATGATATCATTGAGTGGTACTTCGGATGCCACCGTGATCGAACACTCTTGAAAGTAGTGCCGCAGCTTCCGGGATGCCATGAAGACCGCATACGCTATCTTTTGGTAGTGTGGGTATCGAGATTTGCACGGTGTAAGGACCGTCGATACATAGTATACTGGTTTTTGGAGTGGGAATTTATGTCCCTCTTCCTCTCGTTCGACGACGAGCACCGTGCTCACCACCTGGGGAGTTGCAGATATGTAGAGCAACATAGGTTCGCCGACGTTTGGTGCGGCAAGGATTGGGTTGCCGCATCCGTCCACTCGAAGTGGTCGGTTCGTCGGAGTAGGCGATAAAGTGGCAGTGCCTTTTCTCCCAATCTGGAGATAAAGCGGCTCAAAGCTGCCATGCACCCAGCTAGTTTTTGGACCTGCTTTAGGTCTGTTGGGGTTGCCAATTGTGACAGGGCTCGGATTTTGGCTGGGTTTGCTTCGATTCCTCTATTGGAAACAATGAACCCGAGTAGTTTTCCGGCTGGAACGCCGAAGACACATTTTTCCGGATTGAGCCATATGTCATATGTTCGGAGGTTGTCGAATGTGAGGCGTAGATCATCCACCAATGATTCGACATGTTTAGTCTTGATGACTACATCATCTACGTATGCCTCCACTGTCTTGCCAATTTGTTTCTCTAGACATGTTTGAATCATGCGTTGGTAAGTGGCGCCAGCATTTTGGAGTCCGAATGGCATGGTGTTGAAGCAGAAAGGCCCGTACGGGGTAATGAATGCCGTTGCGGGCTGGTCGGACTCCTTCATTTTAATTTGATGGTATCCGGAGTATGCGTCGAGGAAACACAGTGAATCGTGTCCTGCAGTCGCGTCAATGATTTGGTCAATGCGGGGCAGCAGGAAGGGGTCCTTAGGGCAGGCTTTATTGAGGTCTTTGAAATCGACACAAAGGCGCCAGGATTTATCCTTCTTCGGTACCATGACCAGGTTTGCTAGCCAGTCCAGGTGTTTGATCTCCCTGATGAACCCTGCTTCAAGAAGTTTAACTAGCTCCTCCCCCATAGCTTGTCGTTTGGGTTCGGAAAATCACCGCAACGTTTGCTTGACTGGTTTGAACCCCTTTATAATATTGAGGCTATGTTCGTCCAGTCTGCGTGGGATCCTGGGCATGTCCGAAGGGTGCCAGGCGAAGATATCCCAATTTTCGCGCAGGAACGCTCTTAGTGCGGCGTTGGTCGTTGGATCCAGCTGTTCTCCAATGGAGGCTGTCTTGTTGGGATCCGTCGGGTGTACTTGAAATTTTATTATTTCGTCTGCTGGTTTGAAAGAAGTGGACTTGGGCCTCTTATCGAGGATTACATCATCCTTGTCCACAGTGGAACGCAGAGGGGTTAGCTCCTCGGCCGCTAGGGCCTCAGATAGTGCCTCGAGGGCCAAGGATGCCGTTTTGTTTTTGGCGCGGAGCTCTATATCCGGATCACTGGTGATGGTGATAACTCCGTTGGGCCCTGGCATTTTGAGCTTCATATACCCGTAATGGGGTATGGCTTGGAAGCGTGTGAAGGCGTCTCGCCCCAACAAGGCATGATATCCACTTTTGAAAGGTGCCACGTGGAAGAGCAACTCTTCGGACCTATAGTTCTCCGGCGTGCCAAATACTACATCAAGTTTAATTTTCCCCGAACATCGTGCTTCACGACTGGGGATAATCCCTCGAAAGGTGGTGATGCTTTGCTCGATGCGACTCTTGTCCATTTGCATTTTATTGAGCATGTCTTCATAGATGAGGTTTAGTCTGCTGCCGCCGTCCATGAGCACCTTGGTGAGTCGAAAGCCGTCTACAATTGGGTTTAAGACCAAGGCGGCGGGTGCTCGGACTGATCTGGCCCTTGGTTCGTCGTCGGCAGTAAAAGTTATTGCCGTATCGTTCCAAGGGTTTATTGCGGCTACTTGGTTAACTTCGGCGAGGTCGCAGAGCGCCCTTTTGCGCTGATTATTTGAAGAAAAGGTCTCGAAGACCATAAAGACATTGAGGTCGTCATCCTCCGAAGAGTGCTTCTCCGGGGTGGTGTTGGTGAGGATGGCCTCGCCGCTCTTAGCCACCTGCCGGAGTACCCAACATGCCCGAAGGCTATGTGTTGGTTCGGTATTCGGCGTCGTGTGTATCTGACAGGGCTTGTCGAGCAATTCATCCAGGACAGTTCTATGTCCCGTGAAGGGTTTGATTTTCTTGTCAATGAGATGATGATCGAGTGCCCCATAAGGGTGCATCCTTTTTGCCCGTCCGGTGGGCTGCTTAAAGGCAGGAGGTTCCCACTGAGTTGTCTGGGCTTTCCAGGCGCTTTCCATTGCGCAGTACTTCCGTACTATATGTGCCAGATCTGCAAAGTGCAGTATGCGGCGGCGGTTGAGGGCATTGAGGACTCCCTCATCCATACAGTTGCGGCAGAAAACTGAAACCGCGTCCTCGTCGCAGCAATCTTTAATCTTGTTTTTAACAAGGAGGGATCTGGCCCAGAAGTGATGGATCGTTTCCTGAGGTTGCTGTCGTACATACATTAGGTCACATACGTCTGGAGGACCTGAATTGCTTGGGGAATATTGCTTGTGGTGGGTGGGTGGGCTGAAATCCGAGCCCTGACCCACTATTGGATCCGGAGTTTGAAGAATCTCCGAGGTCACTAGTCCAGGATTAGGAGGGTCCTGGTGGTTTTTGGGCTCAACGCCTGATTCTATGTTCGGAGGACATATGGTCTCCTCCCGAAGATGGGTATCCGGCTCACAGGGCTCAGAAATCCGAACATAGCTTGTTATCAACTTAGGGGGAGAAGTATTCTCGGCTTGTTCCTCCACGACCGCCTCCAGATGGGTGATCGGCGGGGATTTGATTTCCCTCTGATCGGGTTTAAGCCCAATCCGATCATAGTCTGTTGCGCCCCCCAGGGCGGCGATGCGATCTAGCAGCTCGTTCAAGGACGAGACATCTGCCGGATCCATCTTTTTGGAGTGTTCGAGGCCGATGCGGAGATGATGTTTGGCGATTTGGGGGGCCGCCTTTGGCTTAACGGTCGAGCGGGCGCCCATGGCAAAACCGCCGAGTTGGAGGATCTATCCCGGAACTAGGGCTCCTCCAGAGGTGATGTTGTCATTGATGACAAGGCGAGCCATCGATCCTTCCGCCGATGACACAAAGGAACTCTCAATGAAAGCACCAATGTCGGTGTCAAAACCGGCCGATCTCGGGTAGGGGGTCCCGAACTGTGCGTCTGAGGATTCAAGGTAACAAGGGACAAAGGGAACACGATGTTTACCCAGGTTCGGACCCTCTTTAATGGAGGTAAAACCCTACGTCATGCTTGATTGTACTTGATGAGTATAGGGGTTACAAGAGTTGATCTACCTCGAGATCGTAATGGCTAAACCCTAGCTGTCTAGCCTATGAAAATTCTGATAGCCTCTACGGACTAAACCCTCCGGTTTATATAGACACCGGAGGGGGCTAGGGTTGTACAGAGTCGGTTTACAGAGGAAGGAAATTACACATCCGGACGCCAATCTTGCCATCCACGAAAAGGAGAGTCCCATCCAGACACGGGGAAAGGCCTTCTACCTTATATCTTCACGGCCCATCAGTCCGGCCCATGTCACATAACCCGGACGCCCGAGGACCCCTTAATCCAGGACTCCCTCACCAGTCCCAAATCGAGGAAGCTTGGGGGAGCCCGGATGTGTGTCACCTCGGACACCGACACCCTTGTCCCACACAAAACCTCATCTAAAGCCGTGTTTTCAATCATGACATCATCCTCTTCTCCTAGAGATCGATGCCGACGACGTACCCTCCCTCCCCCCTCCCCGTGCTCTGAATGTTGCCCAGGTCTTGCCGGCCGTCGTCGCCATACTCCCCTGAATTTGGTCGTGGCCCAGGTACCCTCCACCCCTATCGATGTCGTCCATAGTGGACATCGCGCCCGGCAAGTGTTTGGACAATGCCATAGTGCAATTTTTAAATGTTCTTTACTTCGAAGCAAACATGATGGATTCAGACATGATGATGACCCAACCTCAAGGCGAGATTCGATCTCTTGTTGCACCCATCTTTCACGACACTCCCCCTTCAGTAGGAATAACCCTTACCCGCGCATGCAATGTACACGAAGCTTGCTCCAAAACATAGGGTTTTTTGGACAACTTACCACAAAACTCGATATGGTAACCCTAAAAAATGCATCGTGTCTATTTCATAAAACATAACTTAAATTTTGCATGACGCGCAGTCTTGATTTTTATATAGCAATAATCAACCCTCCTAACTTGACCCACAAGGTTGTTGACAAAAAAATTCCTAATCATATCTCACACACACAAAATAAATTACAACTCCACCTCGACATACTTAAATAGCTAAGACTCTATTACTCTGGCACGACATATCTGTTACTTCAGCATGTGGCCCCCATCCTAGTTGCCATAGGGGGAAAACGATCTTGGATCTCAGCCATGAACATGGATTTTCCTTGTGTCTCCAAAATAGAAAGGAGAACTTAACCCTGATCTTGATTGCTTGCCATTTGAATAAGAGATCTTCTTATGTACACGTGAGCCAGTAGGACATCCTAGTATTGAACCCATTAAGAGCCACTTCCTGGGCGCCTCCTCGCGTGTGCCACATCATCACCGCTACTTTGTGAGTGAGGGTGTGTTGTGGCTAGATTGGACGTTTGTTTTCGTCGTCAGGTGCGGCCTGTCCGGTGTTCATTTTTGCCTAATGGGTCGGGTCGTTGTGGTTTGGCCAACATGTCTTGATGGGGAGGGGTAGATTGAACGCATATTGGTTGGTTGGAGGAAACACCTTACTCATATACGCCCATTCGTGTTGCTTTTCCTCGACCACCACCACACGCAACCTCCCCTTGTCTTCCTCACTCTACTCTTCCTCAACTGCCACCGCACACATGATGACCCTTTATGATCTGGTGATCGGATTGTAGAAAATTCCCTTACCTTTTCCCCAAGAAGTGACCCTGGGTATCGAACCACAAGAGGATGTGCTCCATGAGAAGGATTCAAACAAGTTATTGTTATCGGAAAATATTCCAGTTTTCAACCGGACCTTTATCAACCTTTTGGATGTAAACAATGATATGAAAATATGCATGGGTATGATGAGGTCTTACTCACAACCTTGTATTTGTGCTAGAGATCTCATCTTGATAATAAACATAGTTTTATAAGACACCAGTTACGATGTGCTCACAACATGATGAAGTGGGGAATGTGTCTAAAGTACGTCACGACCAGTCATGACCTGCATCAAGAGTTAGTGTCGGGGCCGGGACACGATATCCCAGAAATTAACCCCTCGTGTCATCACCAGCCCAGGATTACCGTTACTGGTGGACACGTCCTTGTTACAGATTACCAAGCAATTACAAGAATTGGATACAAGTCCATAAAGGTCTAATGATACAACGATGATATCTGGTGACGGGTGACAGAAGCGACTTGAGGTTCTCCAACATCGATGGGGCTCCATTCCCACAGGAACGACTGACCTGGATAATTCCTATCCCGCATGGCTGCCATCCTAGGCTCCGCACGGACATCGCTGCGGTACTCCTCGCTGAAATCCTGACCTGGCCAAGTAAATAGCCAGGGACAAGCCTGTGAGTACGTTGGAATGTACTCGCAAACATCTTGAACAAAAGATATACCGAATGCAGCAGATGAAATATATGATCATGATGAACTAAACTATATGCGTATGCTCATGCTGGTCTATATATATATATATATATATTAAATGCATGCTGAAAGAAATTAAATCATGGCATAATAAAAAATATTAGCATGTGCAGAAAAATGGGAAATATAATAGGTTAGTGACAAACAATGAAAGTTAATGGAGAATCGGGCGAGACAGGACCGCCCGAGAATCCAGAAGAAAATAAAAGAAATGCCAGTCGGGTGTCAAAAATGACGCCACGGTCGGTCTTGAAAAGAAATGCCAATTGGGTGTCCACAAGAGTAGTGGCGCGATAGACCGCCTGAGAACTCGAGGGACGCCACGAAGAGGTCTTGAAAAGAAATGCCAATCGGGTGTCCACAAGAGTAGTGGCGCGATAGACCGCCTGAGAACTCGAGGGACGCCACGAAGAGGTCTTGAAAAGAAATGCCAGTCGGGTGTCAAAAAGTGATGCCACGGTCGCTCTTGGAAATAAACCGAATGCCCAGGGTAGTCTAGCCAGCCCCTGAGACACTCAGGAAAGTAAAATAAGAGAAACAGGTTAGTCCACAATAATATGCATAACCACAATAATATTAATATGCATAGCAAAATATTCATGGTAGCATCAGGGTGATAATAATTATCCTGCAAAATAATTCAGGCTCAATTTAATTATTTTCCTCCGAAGACCGACACTAAGACCGACACTTGACCAAACCAGAATGTAGTCCTTAACCGCGGACACGGCTATTCGAATAGGTTTAAACTCTGCAGAGGGTGTACTCTTTACCCACAAGTAAAGGATTTCTTTAGTCAGTACAGTGACACTGGCTAATTCCCATTACGGCCTTTGGGTTGAAAACACACCTAACCAGCACACACCAGATTAACCGTCCGGATGCCAGGAATCACCCAAAGCATCGTTCCAGAAAAACTCTAAGTCGGGGAGACAACAATCTCGAGTAGCATGGGATCACTATTAATACGCGCGGATTCCAAGGGGTGCCCCCCTCTCGGTCACAATCGGATACACCCATGCCCCTGACCCGATGACAGGATTTAGTCCATGATCGTGGAAACCCTCATCGTAGCCCTCTATGCGGTGTGTGCACGGAAAGGGGTTAACAACTTACTAAACCATACCCCACCTGTGGCAGGGACAAGTGGTAGCACGAAATAAGTATGGGGGTTACCGGAACAAGACTCGATCTATGGTCGACTCAGGAGGCTTAACTTTTCCTGCAGTGGTTAGCACAGTATGATTCCTCGGTAGTACCCAACAGGGTCACCACCTGACATGTCCCGACATGCCCTTACTGATCATTCTCATCACCACGAGAATTCAGTCTCACAGTCACTTTACTCGTGACTGATTCCTTCCTGCAGTTTAGTTCGGACCGGCACAGGCATATGTGACATATGAAAATAGCCATGCTTACTCATACTTCATGCCTAAATAAAGGTAAAATATTTTCATGGGGTCATGCATGCATAACTATCAATATGCAAACTTTATATGAACTCAACATAATCATGATGCAAATATTAACTATGCAATTCACCATATCAAGTGTTCAAAATGCTTGCCTTGAGCATGCAGAAGTGTGGGGTGCACTCCAAAAGTTTTGAAAATTCTCTTCCCTCCATTTTCCTATTTTAAAAATATCTAAATTACCACATAATGCAAAAACAGTACTAAAAAGTTGTCTGGAAAATTTTGAAATAAATGTTAAAATAAACTAGATGAAATATGAGGAATAACAGAAAAAGAATCAATTTATTTGGTGTTCATATGAATTACTTAGGAAATTTCTAAGTTTAAATAATTAAAGAAATGGACTATTTAAAATATCCAGTGGGAACAGAGTGTAGGAAAAATGTTCACCTAGGCTGGAATAAAAGAGTATGATTTTAGGAGTAATTAGAAATTTTAATCATCAGATTTGGCTTTGAAATGGATGCTGTGGAATTATTTAAAATACTCTGGAAAAGAAAAAGAGAAAAGAGTAGACGTGCGCCCTGAGCGCGATTTAGGCGTGCGGTGCCACTGGGCCGGCCCAGTTGCTTCGGCATAGCGGGAGGCTGATGACGTCGGAGGCGTACTCGCTGAAATACGTCCTCCCGTGGCGAAAGCGTATTCTTATCACTATGCTTCCACTTAAACAGCGGGGCCCGCGGCTGGAGTCGCTGACGAGCAGGGCCCGCGCCTCTTCTCTCCCTCCTGGCGCCATCTTCCTCTTCCTCCTGACGCAGGGACAGAGGAGCTCCGGCCGTTGCTGGTGCCGGCGACTGGGGGCACGGCGGCCTTGGGCGGAGGCGGGGATGGATCCTCCCTCCATCCTCTGCCGGTGGGTGGTGGAGTTGGGGTCGAGGGTGGCCGGAGCGAAGCACGGCGACCGGAGGCAGTAGGTGGCCGGAGTTGGATCAGGGCGAGGCCATGTCCACCCCCGAGGCTAACCAAGGTTCGGGAGGGCCTAGTGGTGGTGGTGAGAGCTGTCCGGTGGGGCTAGGTGGAGAGGAGGGGGTCGGGGTGGAGTGAATTTAGCCGAGGTGGGCTGCGGCCATGGTGGCGATGTGAAGCTCCCTTCAGATAGAAGAGCTCGGAGCTTGAGCTTGGGGTTCTAGGGAGCGAGTGGAGGAGTTGCGTGTTCCTAGTGAGCTTGGGGGGTGCTTATATAGGCGGGAGCGACGCGGGTCCGCGGCTTCCCGAAGAAGTCTCGACGGCGGCGGCCATCCATGGCACCGTCGAGGTAGCTGGTGAGGTCGGCGGGATCAGTGGAGGTCGGCAGGGGCGGCAGGTGGTCGGTGGGGTGAATGAATGAGCCTTGGCCGTTGGCATTTACGCGGGCAGAGACGTGGCGTGAAGGGACTCGTCGGGCGGCGCTAACGGACGAGGGAGAATGTCGGCGAGGCTCTGGGGTGGCTTGCTGATCAAGAGGGAGGATTTGGATGAGTGGTTGGGCAGCAGGGAGGGCAGCATGTGGCGGTGCCGACGCCTGCAATCATGGCGCTCCGAGCGTGCTCTGGACATGCATGAAAGGTGCTCGACGATTTGCTAATGGCATCCACAATGATCCACCCAAGATGATCTTTGGCAGGTTGAGGCTCCTGGAGATGGCAAGGCTGGTGGACATGCTACTTTGGCCAGAGGAGCAGGATCCTAATGTAGTTTAAAGAGGTTGCCAAATTCTGTCATGCTCATGATGTGCTCGACAGAATGCTAGGGATATTTATGGAATTTTGTTGGCTGTGAGAATTACCAGGATGGTGTCTCTTTAGATGACTAAAATGATGGTGTGATTGGTTTGGCAGAATGCAAATCTTGCTAGTGCAAGTTTGGGGAACTTTCAATTCTGGATAGAAAATGTAGGGGATCATTTGGTGTACCAAAATGAGGAAATTGGAGCTCATCTTTTGGAGTTAAGAGTTTGGTTGGAAGGACTATAAGTGGGAACAATTTGGGAATTTTTGGAGCAAGGAAAATTAGGGTTGTAGTGCAAAGCTGGATCTGGACCAGAAAAGAAAAGGGGATGCTGCACTCAAATTTTACAAAACACCAAGTTGGGTTTTTGCATAAAAGTGATCTATAGGCATCACATGACCTCTCCTAATTTTTTGTGGAATTTTTCAATGTTGGGGATATCGCTTATCGGGAACTTATCGGTCGACCCATGATAAGGGGTAAATCGGCCAGTTTATCGGCATATCGGCCGATTTATCGCCATATCGGCTGATTTATCGACCGATTTATCTTATCGGTCACACAACGGTAAGTGATAAATCGGCCGATTTATCGGAATATCGAAAGATATCTTGAACAGTAGAATTTTTAAAGAATTATCTAAAATGGTTGTAGTGCAACAGAAGCATTTCAAAGGTTGAAAGTGCTATTAAAAGAATTGTTTTGGAGCAAATTTTATTCTGAAAATAATTTCTACTGTTGTTAAAATATAAATGAAATGTTTTAAGAAAACTACCAGAGCCACAATATTATTTCCAAAAATTCCTATATGGAGGGGAGAATTTTTGGAAAACAGAAACAGAAAATACTCTGAAAATAATAAAGGACTTAATATAATTTCAAAATTTTATTACTGGCCAAATTTTACTTAATAAAATCATGGTTGAATTTTTGGGGTGTTACAGTTAGTTGTCCAACTGAGGGCCCTTACCATCGCGTTGGGTTACCTCTGTTATTAAAGAGTTCCTTCAGACAAAAGAATTGGTGTTTAATGACTACTAATTAGTCCCTTTAGTGATCCGGTAAAGGGGCAGAAAGGATCACTACTGCAGGATGCTGCTAACGCGACACTACAATCAGAGACCCTTCGACGAAACTGTGTGCGATGCATTAATCGCAAACGGTGATGTAAAAAACCGTCAAAAAGATGCAAAACGTTTGCAATGGTGGATACATCAAACACGGTTCAGATTTTAGATGCGTGTGCGATGCGGGGCATATGATTGATCCATACGAACTGTTTGCGATGAGACAGAACAACAGAAACGGGCAGTCAGATGAGGGTGTGTGCGATATACGGCATACAGTTCACTAGGATGAATTGCGTGTGATGAGCCGGAACAACAGAAACGAGCAGCCAGATGAAGGTGTGTGCGATATACGGCATACAGGTTAGTCGGATGAACTGTTTGTGATTAGGCAACACAAAAGAAATGGTCAGTCCGATGAATGTGTGTGCGATATATGGCATACAGTTCACTCGGATGAACTGTTTGCGTTGAGCCGAGAGAACAGAAACGGTTCAACTTAACAAGATGTGTGTGATACGCGGCAAACAGGTCTATAATCAGAAATGTGTGGGAAGACCGATAACAACACAGACGATTCCTGTTAACAAGCCGTGTGTGTTGTGAGCAAATGATTGCTGGTATACAATTGTGAGTGATTGATGAAATCATCACTGACGGGTTCCATTGTTTAGTCCTCGTGCGATGTGATTTGCTCTGTCCGCAGAACATCTACGCTCTGTCTACATAGCATCAACATGTATACTTAAAAAAACAGCATTGCGTAACCAAATTAAGCATACAATTACACAAGTGACTACACACATAACATTTCCACACACCAAACTAAGCAATTACATGCATACTAAACTAGGAGAAACGAGGATCTAATCATCTACTTCTTGTTATGACGATGCTTGCCATTGCTCTGCTTCCAGCTGGATCCCTGGCCGTTTTGGGGAAGGAGGCACTTCCTCATGTCAACGATCCGCCTGTACATCTCGTAGCTCGTGTACGGCTCCTTGGCCGTGTACACGACATGAGCTTTGTCGAGTTTCTCCATCCAGGGCGAGTGCCAAGCACGCTTGTCCTTGTTTCAGGAATCTTCATGTCTCTGTAGTAGGGGTCGATGATGGCCTCAGCGAGGTGAACCAGTGAGTCCTTCTCATGCTCCTTGCTGCCCCAGATCTTGTATCGCCTCTGGATGTCGACAAGATTCTGGCAGGCGATGCCCGAATTCTTGAGCACCTTTACATCGTTGGTGATGTCCACTGTAGCGAACATGTAGTGGGCGCTGTCGACAAACCTGGCGAAACGCTCACAAGGCCTTGTGGCCAGGCAGTAGTGGTAGACAAGGACATGATTGCGCACGCACATCTGGGCGACGGCGACCTTGGGCCGAGACCCGGACGAGCGCGGGTGTACTCGATGTCGAACCCGACCACCTTGTACTTCTCCTCAGCAAGCAACAACTCCATGATGTGGATGGAGTGCTCCACCCAGACCGGGTTGTTGGTGTACACCACCAAGAGCTCCGTGAACCTTCTGTGGGTGTCCACCATGGCATGCATGGTGAACTGCTGCTCGTCGTCATCAGCCGCTCGGAGCGCCATGGGAGCCGCGCAGGATACCCGGCCCTCTAAGAATTTGTCGTGGTGGGTGTGCTTCTTGCAATACTGGGGTGCGATCGAAAGGTTGAAGAGGCACAAGGGTTTAAATGGCTGCTGTAATAAATGGGGGCCGGCCGGCCTGTAATCGTCACGTCTTGTCACCGCGTTCATAGTGCAGGATTCCAGTGCACGCTTGAGCACCCCGCACGCATTTCGTTTGACCATGCATGGGCTCGAAGAGGCGCCAAATGTATCGTTGGTGAGCCTGTTCCCGCACAACGGCGCAGTTTACCGCGCAAGCTTCCCGCCCGGCTAGTTTGGCCACGCGTTGGTTAGAAGAGGGGCAAATCATGGGAGTTTATTGGCAAAAAGCTTTGTAAAAACATAGTGTGTGGAATGACTTCGATCATAAGTTTACCCGTGGGTGATGAGGTCAAAGTTACACAGAAGGGAAATGATGGACACTCAAGTGCGATAATTAATTATGCGCTCTACAGGGCACACAGTTAAAGAAACCAACTGTGTGCAATAATGTCGAAGATCGTAGTCGAGTTAGCTATACAGATCGTGTGCTATGAGATCGACAAGGGAAACACATTCGAGAATGGTTAATAAAATCTAAGTCCATTGCATATTAAGTTCAAAATAGTACTACCAATATACGAGTCTCATACAATGCCATTTCAACAATTGTACCACAAAAGCCCCAAATATTACAAGGTTCAAATTCCAGAGTTATATGGCTCAAATTCGAAGATTACAAAGTTCAAACTAATATTAGAAATGAAATTCAGCTCATTCAGCTACAAACACTCGTGCTGATCCGCTGAACATGGATATCAGAGAGGTTCAAACTAATATTACCACTTCTAAGTCTGGTTTCGAAACCTCATAATTTTTGCAAAGGGGTCAGCCACTGAGAAGTCATGTATGGGGTTGACACGATGACTTCCGATTACTCTGTCATCTGAAGTTCCAAAATGAAATTCAGCATTTTCGGAGCCTATTCCATTCTGTCGCAGCCACCGGCGCTGATCAACAAACCATTCATTTTTGCGAAATAAATGTAGGGCAAACATCATTACCTTCAACACCCTTGCTCTGACAACAAAGAACCTGGCGAATATAATCTTCGGTAAGGTCCGTCGGTATGAGTTCAAAGTAATTTCTGAGAGATGCAGATCTAGATGCAGATCTAGGCATTCGATGTGATTGTTATATTGTATCACATTATCTACCACCGGGCCTAATCTTATTTGCAAAAGAAGAAAATGTGTTAGTGCCTACATGCAATTTTGAACACTACTACAGGCCTATTTGGTTTGCAGGATTTGTAAAATGCACTAACATGCCATCTTCGATCCGACATGATTAACATGGGCATTTGATTACAATCTAGAAAAATGTAGCCTTCTTCACAAGAGGTTGGAGTGGATAAAAAGTTCCCTAAGAAAACTAGTACAGATGAATTCAAAGGAGAAATGCTTATGGATTGTAACCCTATGGATCAAGCAACCAATATGGGGGGGGGGGGGCATGTATGTACTGAAATCCTCCAAAATTCCTTCAGAAATCATAGTACATTGTCATTGTAAACTTGGGAAAAGGTGTCAAAAATTGAACTCCCTTATGGTTAACATTTAATAGGAAAGGAACATCACCTCGATATATAGCTTCTCCAGGCACGGAAAGTATCTCAGGAAACTAACAACTTGGTCTAGGTTGGGGCAGATAGATTCTAGTGCCAAGACCTTCACTATGTGCAGATTCGGGCTCAAGCTTGTCAGAATCATTTTCTGGATGACAGACAAACATACATCTTCAAAATTAGAAATAATGTTAATTTCAATAAGGAGAGGTAGAAGGCGACTGTTGTACCTGAACGGGTGTGGATCCAATAACAAGTTCGGAGTATTTGTCAGACGAGTAGCCCACCACTATCAATTTCGGCGCAGAAATGACATTGATTCTTGTTGGACCTTCTTGATCAACTACAAGTAATCTCTCAAGTGAAGGTGTGTCCTTAATGACCATGTGGTACACCTTTTGTGATCTCTTGTTGGAGCACCAACAACATACATAAATAGTCCGGAGAGTCATGGAGGAAGCTACTCAACCCATTGATCGCCTGAAGACAAAGGTACTCGAGTGCAGTACAACCGTGGAGCAGGCACTCCATGTCATCCTTTGGGAGGCAAACGGCAACAAGCTCGAGGTGCTTCAGTCATGGTAGAATAAGAGCAGGCGCGTCATTAAGGGGGATGGCAGTTCATGAACCTAGCGATGCGTGGCGTGGGCGCGAGGCGGAGTGCGGACGTTGGCAGCGAGCGCATATGCCCATCATTAAAAGTGAGCTCCTCGAGCTGATCTAGGGTGGGGGATCGGAACCACTCGTCAAGCTTGGCTCGGTCCTTGCCGTTGGAACGGAACTTGCCCATGCTAAGGCCTCTGGTTGTACCATGGTAACTGCCGAGGATCTGGGAGAACGCATCCAAGCTTTTGCGATAGCCATGGCAGAGCTCGTGGGCGTCAATGAGGTCGAGAGGGGTGGAGTGCCATAGGGGGCGCCACCGCCGGGAAAGGACGGTTGTCCGCGCCCCATATTTGATTGGGAGGAGGGAGATGATGACTATCAACATATCATTAGGGAGGCTGCTGATGAAGTCTACGCTTGCTGGAGTCGCGTGCGGTTCTCGCTCGACCCGCCTCCGCTTGTTGGCAGCTCGTTCTCCACCTCCGGAGTCTCCTCGTCAGCGGCGCTTTCTGATAGAAGTGGGAGTACAGGGAATATTTAGTTAAAACAGGGCAAAAGAAAAGTGTATTGGTAACTAGAAGTTAGTAGGTAGGAATAGAGTAAGAAAATGGAATAACAATTGGTTGCTTAAATACTATACAAGTCCTTTGATGTAGCTGGGTAAGTCAACATGCAGATATTTGAAAAGAACACTTACTTCGAACAAAGTCTGGACGGATGATATCGTCGGGGAAGTTAGCATATATCTCATGACCAGGCTCTTTTATGTGCATTGCAATTTTAGTGCCAGCTTTCAGTACATAAAACTTAGAAATTTCTGTCCAAAGGCCTGTGGCAAAATAGGAGTGACCACATTCATCAAGTCTTACAGAAGCAACGATTGTAAATCCAAGGTTTGTGTTCAGTATGATATCCCTGCAGTCTTGATTTATGTAAAGGGCAAGATTGTGTACTACAGATGTTGTTGCATAGCAAGGGACATGCTGCAGAAAATGGTAGATTGTTAAAGAATATGGTAACATGCTAATATGGGCGAAATTGAAAGAACTGTACAACAGTTGAAATCAAAGGACAAAAATCTATAATTAAACAGATAGTGTAACCATGATGTCATGGAAATATGAGAGTAATTGAAAGAACAATACATCATTAATTTGCCTAATATAGAAAGAAGAGGGGGGAAAATCCCCTTTAACGTATATGCTGCATGTGGCACCTTTTATCCAAATGTAGCAATATATAGTATATGTTCAGGAAAGTAGGCCATGCCAACCGATGTAGGGTGAGATTGAACAGACCGCGCGCATCCTCAAGTCATCTGATACGGTGATATGGAACTCCATGGATGTCTGGCCGAGGCCGTAAAGTCTTGATGTGTCCACGCACTGTACACTCTATGAATGAAAGAAAACTCTCAAATCAGCTCAAATAAAAAAATTCACGGCGATTTCGGCCGGGTGATTAAAGGAGGCAGATGAACTGGGATAAGAGATGAGAGAATATCTCATTAAATTAGTTACCTTTTTGTCCATGAGAAAAAACCCTCAATACAACGGATTCCCCAATCGGGCGGAGCTGGGTCGACGGCGAGCAGCGTCGAGAAAGTCGATGGCGATAGGCGGCGGCAAGCGGAAGTGGCAAAATGCGGTGGGGTTTGCCGGCAGCCTGGTGGCGGCGACAGGCGTCGAGCTAAGTGGTTGCCGCGGCGATAGGCGGTGCCATGAAGAGTCGCGGAGGAGCTTGTGCAGGTGTGAATGGGGACCGGAGGGGGTGGCGGGCGGGGTGAGGGTTTTTGTGACGTGGGGATGCTGAGTTTTTTTTTTCTTTTTTGAATTGGGTGATGAGGGTTTTCTGTCCCACAAAGAGTTCGGAGGCAACAATTTGTTAGAGCCAACCGTGTGTGATTGACGCAACTGGGAAAATGAAAGTCATTGCACACGGTTCCAATTTGGGAATCATGTGTGATTGACGTACTACCTCCATCCTGGTTTATTGGTCCCCTTTGTAATTTGTGCCAAATTTTGACCAAAGATTGAACTAACAAATGTTTATGCATGTCACCAAAAATTATATCATTGAACACTATATTTAAATAAGAATCCAACGATATAATTTTTGCTGACCTGCACTAACATTTTGTCAATTAAATCTTTGGTCAAAATTTAACACAAATTACAAAGGGGGCCAATAAACCAGGACGGAGGTAGATTCCATCAACCGAACTGATTGCATCCATATCCCATATTTAGACATAAGTAAACATAGATTAAACATACTCAGGCATAGATAATAAGCGTACGCAAGCATAGTTCAACCATCATTAAGCATACTCAAGCACATTTATAATTAAGACACTACATAGCCATACATAGTTCAATCCCACATCTCATCTCATCTGCTGGCACGATCCTGAAGCTTCTCCAGGTACTCAGCGTACGCGATGTGCGCCACCCTGCGAGAATACTTCTGCCTGAAGGAGCCAATGGCTCATCCTCTTGCATGCGCCAGAACAATTTGATACGCGTCATGAAGCTTTTGGTTGCAAAATGGGCATCGAAAGCCCCCGTTCCAGATCCTAATACACCTGTTATGCATTCCCGCATAAAGCTCCCTGATGATTTGCCTCTTGTACCTCCTCTGGCCATCTTCATCCTCACTGTCGACATCGTCACATAGCACCTATATATAGTAAAAAAACATGGCGTCAAATTTGGAATACAAACTAATCTCTAGCGAATATTTGGCAGTTGCCAAAATTTGGCATCAAATCAATTTTTACGTGCCGTAGATTAGGATTAGGAATGTATGACTATTTTTTTAGACATATCCAAAGATTATGGTTCGATTTTTAAGCACAATCGTCTATGTACAGACCAATCTTGAAAAAAAAATGGCACACACATATGTGTAGGTCATTCAAAATCAATTGTCAAGACCTGGCTAGGAATTATTAACATGAACACTAACCCTGGTCGGATTATTAGCAGAAATCATTTGCACATATGAAACAACTAATCACTTATCATTTGTACCTTTCAAACAATCAATACACTACACGGATCTAATGAAACTTACTCAGATTTCATGGATTGAGAGAACATAACCATAGGATTTCTATTCCAAAAAGGGGGAGGCGGGAGTAACCAGAGAAACCCTAGGATGTATTTGACACATAAATGGGTATAGAGGACTAACCGGTTCTTAGTCGTCGTCGGAGTCGTCGCCGGAGTCATTGCCCAAGTCATCACTGGAGTCGGTGTGGACCTCCGGCTCTGGCTATGGAAGCACGACGCCGTCGATGACATCAAGGTGCAGCGATACCTCGTCGGCGGCAATGACAACCTCTGTCTCCATCTTCACGCCGTGCTCCAGTGCTTTAGCAGCCCCGGCGTTGCCACTCCCCCCGATGGGGCGCTTCGGCGGCATCCTCATACACTGACGACTTTGAGGACTGAGAGCGGCGTCGAGGATGCAGGCGGAGAGAGAGGATTATGTGTGTGGCGAGGATGGGGGTGCGGCCGCTCGGGGGCGCCATTAATATGGAGTAGTGGGAGAGAGGCGGGCGGCGGTCAAACCGCTGGCTCGCCTCCCGGTGAGCCTACGCACCGGACTGCTGGCATGCCTACCGTCATTTCACACAGGTACTCGCATGCCTCCCGTCAATTCACACACCTGCATGCACGCCTCCCGGTCTGCCTGCACGGCGGACTGCTCGCATGCGTCCCGTCAACTCACGCCTGCTCGCACGGCACACGGGTCGCGTGGCGGCACGTATATTGTTTTTCTATTTTGATGATTAATGCTACCGCTTTATTGCTTAACCAAAGCATGGCACGTATCCAGTGTTGGTCTAACGCCCACGGTTCGAATAAATAATCCGTTTGCGATATTGGTTCCCAATTATTAATAATCTCCCGTTTGTAAGAAGAAAAAGATTACATCAAAACTTGTCTCAAGTTTGACAAAAAAGTACAATACCACTGTGTATTGGTGTCCATATGACAACACGATAAGTTTCATGAATTTTAAATAAGTTTTGGATGTACTAGATTTTAAAAATCAAGATTCTCAATGTTTGAAATTTCTTCCACGGGGAGTAAACATGCACCCAGTGAGACACATGTGTTTTTCCAATCCATTTAGGTGCACTGCCATGTGTGCATGTAGCTCACATTTGATTTTTGCACATTATACCCCTAGAAAATCAATCAATGTACTAAAACGTCTTAATGATCTCTGTTTTTTTTTATAAATTAAAACGTCCCTCCTTTGGTAACATATGTTCACCGCGGGAAAATTTAACATGCATCGTAGTTGTGGTGGATGCGCGCGCATCTCGGGGGGAGGGGGGCTGGCAGTACACTACGAGTTGTGAGCCACCATGTGGGTTGGCCATTTTGTGAGGCAGGTGCCACATCAAAGTCGTGAATTCGTTATTTAAAACATTACACAACCCTTTCATACATACATGTTTGGGCCACATGCAGTCGGTGGTTGTCCTACACGACACTCACTCGCGTGTGATGCTTTCTGCGAGCTCACGAGGTCGTCGTCCATCACTTCGACCAACAGCCGGCATATACGTTAATTTGACCAGCAAGGTTGATTCTTTTTTGTTTGTGTTATGGTGGGAGTATATAGCACGCATCGAAGAGGTGGGAAGGGACTATCATATATACTATGTGCGCGTCCGTGAACACACCTCACTCAGTGTCGGGACTTTTTGGTTTCCGAGGCACGTGCCACATCAAAGTTGTGCATTGGCTATTCAAACATCACACAACACCTCTTTGGGCCACATGCATGCAGGCGGTGGTTATCCTAGGACACTCACGTGTGACGCTTCCATTTGTGGGCCCGCGAGGTCGTCGTCCATGCATGCATCACTTTGACCTACATCGGGAGAGTTTAATTAATTTCACCATCAAGGAGGATTCTTTTTGGTTTGTATTACGGTAGGAGCATATAGTATGCGTCGAAGAGGGGAGATGGGACCAGCATATGTAGTTCGCTTCATGAACCTCGCTCTATGTGGGGACTTTACGGTTTTTGAGGCATGTGCCACATCAAAGTTGTGCATTTTGGGTATTCAAACATCACAACCACACACACCTTTCCATACATATGTTTGGCCACATGCAAAGCGATGGTGGTTGTCCTCTGGCACCCACTCACGCGGTTATCAGCGATATCGATGCTTTCCATCCGTGGGCCTGCTTGGTCCATCACTACTTTGCTCGACAATGAGAGAGGTTAATTAGACTTAGGAGGGGGTTATTTTTTGGTTTGTATTACGGTATATATATAGGCCATGCTCTGGGATGACATGATATAGTTTCAGCACACATGCATGTGTACGCATGAATCCCTCCCACCGAGTCGAATTGGGCAGTACCACGACACGTCATGAACCGATCTTGCTCTGTGTGGGGACTGTACGATTTTCGACGCACATGCCACATCAATGTTGTGCATGGTATTCAAACATGCACGCATCTCCTCCATACATACATATGCATGCAGTGGTTGTCTTCGAACGGTACACTCCCTCACGTGGTTATTGGCGACAAGCCTATATATTCGTGGGCCCGCGTGGACATCCATGATCACTTTGACCGACAGCGAGACAGGTTACCATGGTAGATTCTTCATTTGGTTTGTGTTATCGTAGTAGGTCATGGTGAGATTCAGACCTAATTAAGTTTGAGCGCATACTATGCTTGCATGCATGAATCCCCATCATCGGCTCGAAGTGTGGTGTGACATACATATATACAATGCATCGTCAACTAACCCTCGCTCCATGTGGGGACTTCTGGTTCCAAAGCACGGTGCCACAACAAAGTTGTTCCATTGTGTATTCAAACATCAACTCTCCATACATATGTTTGGGCCACATGCAGGCAGTGGTTGTCTTCGGGGACTAGCTACTTGCGTGATTGTTGGCGAGCTAGCCCATCTCTGGGGTCGCATGGACGTCCATCACTTTGACCAACAACAAGAGAGAGGTTGTACGACCAAGGTGGATTCTTCTCGGTCCGTTTTACAATACATCTTGGTGAGATGCCCTCTCCGGCCGACTGAAAGTGTGTGTGTGTGTGTGTGTGATGGGGGGGGGGACTGCTACTTCACACTTTGCTAGGTGAACCTCCGTGGGGGCGGGCATGCGTTCATAATTAGGATTCCCTCCTGCCGACACTAGGGGTGGGGGGGGGGACAATCCGCAATACCGTGCTCTTTGTGAGATAGGTGCCACATCGAAGTTGTGCATTTGGTATTTGAACATCAAACCACCCTTTTCATACATATATTTGGTCCACATGCAAGTGTGTTCGTGTTCTGACCCTTTCCCGTGTCATTTTCGCCAAATTTATGAACATTAGACAAGTCGGATGATGCAACAAACATGGTTCACTCACACTAACCGCGTGCCACGCCGGTTCCCCTGTCACGCCCATTAGCACAGTACATTGGGCTCCACGAGGCTTTCCCTCTCAAAAATATCTACCCGCCTGCAGGGTTTTTCTGTTTGATAACACATGGTTATTATGTTTCAACCGTGTGTGATGTTTGTTGTTCCCGCTCCCGCCTGCATCCCTCGAAAATATCTGCCCAACTCGAGGGTTTTTTCTGTTTCATAACACACAGTTGTTATTTTGGGACCGTGTGTGATGCATCATCCAAATTTTCAATAGCCCGGCATTTTACTCCCGCGCAGTAAAATTTTCAGTAGCCGCGTCATTTCCTCAAACACCCCCCCTCCACACACACACACACACACCAAAAACTCCTCGAGCGCGCGCGCGTGCACACACACACACACACACACACCACAACCCCTTCCTCGCTCGAAACCCTAGCAAGGTCGCCGCCGCCGCCGCAAGGCCTCCATTGTCAACATCTGCCGGTCTGCCTGTGTAACTTACCCACCGATCTCCATACCCTAGCCACCCTGAGTTTCTTAGATGACGCCTGCCAAACGCCCCCTTTCCCACAGATCCCCATCCCCATCCCCCACTCCAGAGCATCGCAGCCTAAGCCCGGCTATGCTTCCCGTGGAGCTCGAGGAGCGACTGGCCCAAAAGAGGTGTATCACGGCCTCTTCGCCCGACGTCGCCGAGGTGGCTGCCGAGGAAGCTGACGACCATTACTGGCCGCAGGCTCTCAATCAGCGGGCTAGAGTATGCGGGTATGTCACGGACACCGACTACGACATCGAGGTCGTCGACAGCGACAGCCTGACGTGGGCTATGTCACAGGTTAAGTGGCCCACCCCCAACCCCTCGGGTTCAACCACCGTCGATCTCATCCATGGCCCCGCCGCTGATCTCCTCTGGCTCGCTGTCAAGAATTTGCCATCCTACATCGCCATCGAGCCCCTTTTGTCATTTATGAAGAACACGTTCTGTGACGCTGGCTTGGGATCCACAGCTGCCAAGTCAGACCTCATCAACGGCGACCATGAGGAGGGCACCCTCTCCGGCTCTTCCAAGGGGAAAGAGCCCATCTGCGATGTCAGGGAGGGCACCCTACAGCCATGCTCTTCCAAGGGGAAGGAGCTCATCTGCGACAACATGGAGCGCGCCCAGGGTCTGTGCTCTTCCCACGGGAATGAGCCCATCTATGACAAGTGAGGAAACCCATGATTTGTTTTGCTGTGCCACTTCACACGGGGGAACCCATGATTTTTTTGTCGAGTCCCTTTTGTAGTGTAGTGAGAATATGTCCAGTTTTAATTGCTATTTTCGTTGTTTGCAGTATGCCTTGCTTATTTCAGTTGTTCACAATGTGATTCTCTATATGTGCAACTATTTACTGTGTAGTACATTTTCATCAATACCAGTTTTAAACATACCAATAGGAATGCATATATTTGCTTGTTGTTAAGCCTGTTATAGCTAGCATATGCATGCCTCTTTTAAAGTTTTTGGTTGTTTGTAGTTAGCATATGTCCAGTTTCAAATGCTATCTTTGGTTGTTTGTAGTATGCCTTGTTTATTCCAATTATTCACAACGTGATGTTCTATATGTGCAGGTATGAACTGTGCAGTTCAATTTCATCAATACCAGTGTCAACAATACCATTATGAATGACTACATTTGGTTGCTGTTAAGCATGTTGTAGTTAACACGCCTTTCCATTTTTATTTAACAATAACAAGTGTACTTAGACCGGCACAATACCATTTTGAATGACTATATTTGCTTCTTGTTAAATGTTAGGCGTGTTGCAGTTAACACACCTTTCCACTTGTTTTGCTTAACTAGCGTGCTTAAACCTGCACATTGAAGCTATCATTTGAAGATTGTTTTATGTGCCATGGATATATTTGGTTGATGTTTAGCCTGTTGTGCTTAACATGCCTCTCGATGTACTTACACATGACAATTTTGGGAACGATGTTGTTTTCCATCGAGGTTAGTTTCATCCCATGGCTTATATATACTCACTGTTCAGGATATCGGTAGTTGGTACCATATAGGTCGGGGGCTGATAAGGGACTAATCAGTGAATCGGACTTTTAACTGAATATATTTGTAACCCATTTATCGTTAGGTTAACTCGGGCCATATGTAATATATCTGAGGCTACATAGCAACATGCACTTTACTGAATGTCTAAATATGCAATCCTAGGCTACATAGCAACAAGGAAGAGTGTTACCTTAATGTTTTGATGATGTCTAGATATACGTAGAAGAGCAGCAACAACAACTTCAACAACACAGCAATAGTTAATCAACCGATAATTTGTAAAAATGCAATAAACTCCCTCCGGCCCATAATATAAGATGTTAATTCATCCAATATGTGAGTATATTGGATGTTATAAGATATTATATAATGGGACGGGGAGGGAGTGTTGTACTACATAATTGTGCAATTGCTGTTTAGCTTCTAATATTAACTTGGTACGGTGCTTTTAGGTACATATGTCATTGGTAAAGATCCGCCCTTCGACCCTTTCTGCGTATGGGGCAATGAGATATTGATGAACCAGCATCAAGTGAGGAAGCTGATAAAGATTGTTAGTAAAATGGGTCAAAAGATGGCAATTAAACTATTTGTGTACACTTTATCCAAGACAACAGCAAACTGCAGGATGGTAAGTAAGAACTCTGCAGCCTTCTTTTTACTGCCCATAATGAGTTGTGTTAGATGTCAATGTCTGAATCTTTTTCCTTTGGAGTGGTTCCCAAAGCAGTTTACTCAAGATTACCTCTCAAACTACATGATTGGTAGGCATGCAAAGGTTAAAGTATTTTTACCAGAACACGATAACTATCTAGATGTGTTCATGAAGACAGTGAAGGATGGGCGGTCAGCCATCACAAGGGGTTGGACTAGAGTCGTGCGTGCCTTCTGCATGGAGGAGGGCACAATATGGGCATTCCGCTTCACCTTGTTCAGCAACCAGAATGTATATCGCCTGTTTCTTTACCGTCTTTAATAGTACAAGTATACAACTGTGGTTCATCATTCTTTATTTGGTGCTTATATAATTCTTGAACATATGTACTTGTGAATCGAATAATGCACTGGTTGTTTGAACCTGATGGATATTAATAAAGCTATAGCATACTTTCAAATTCAAATCCGGTACAATTTTAAATAGAAGCAATTAAATTACGATGAAATTACGCTCTGCAGGTCGTTACGGCACACACGGTCGGTAAAACAAAAACGTTTGTGATATACACCATAATCCGACATGGTTCACAGAGAGGAAACGTGTGCGAGCATGCACGCAGTTGCCGTTTGCAAAGCGTGTGTGATGTCAGACAATATCACAAACAGTGCGGGCAAACTAAATGTTTGTGATAGTTGCCTTATCGTACACGATTTGCAATCATGAACTGTTTCTGATGTGGTAAGCATCATAAATGTTGCACCACATAATAGCGTGTGCGATAGTTACCAAATACGACGATGTTACGACGGTCTGACGTTTTGTAATCCTATCCGACACTCGTACGATGATTAGCTAATCTTCTCAGTTAGTTATCGCATACAGTTCGGGAAAAGTAAATGTGTGTGATTGTCTGCTTATCGTACACATTCTATAATCATGAACTGTTTGTGAAAGTGCGTTATATCGACTAGAGGAGGGGTGAATAGGTGATTTTTACAAATTCATCACTGAGGAAATCTACTTGAGGAATTTGCTAAGTGACGAAATACAAGCAGCGGATAAAGTAGTCAGGTGCATGCATAATAAGACAGTCCCATAGTCATCATGATGAAATAAAACATACACAGAGCACAGGTAGCGTGTAAACAGGATAAGCAGGCAGAAGACAAGGTGACTAAAGAAATTGGGTTGAGGAAATTGAGAAAGTCTTCAGTCAAAGTCTTCAAACAGTAACGATTGATATGTCTCCGTCGTATCTACTTTTCCTAACGCTTTTCCTCTTGTTTTGGACTCTAATTTGCATGATTTGAATGAAACTAACCCGGACTGACGCTGTTTTCAGCAGAACTACCATGGTGTTGTTTTTGTGCAGAAATAAAAGTTCACGGATTGGAACGAAACTTTGCGGGGAATTTTTATACAATGAAAGAAAAATACTGGAGCCAAGAACCACCAGAGGGGGGCCCCTGGGTGAGCACAACCCACCAGGGCGCCCCCCCCTCAGGCGTGCCCAGGTGGGTTGTGCCCACCTGGTGGCCCCGCAGACCCTGATTCCAACACTATAAAATCCTATTTTTCTAGAAAAAAATTAGGGAGGAAGAATTATCTCATTTCGCGATACGGAGCCGCCGCCACCTCCTGTTCTTCATCTGGATGCCAGATCTGGAGTCTGTTTTGGGCTCCGGAGAGGGGGATCTTCGATATTCATCATCACCAACCCTCCTTCATGGCCAATTCCATGATGCTCCCCACCAGGAGTGAGTAATTCCTTCGTAGGCTCGCTGGTCGGTGAGGAGTTGGATGAGATTCATCATGTAATCGAGTTAGTTTTGTTAGGGCTTGATCCCTAGTATCCACTATGTTCTGAGATTGATGTTGATATGACTTTGCCATGCTTCATGCTTGTCACTTTGGGCCCGGGTGCCATGATTTCAGATCTGAACCGTTTATGTTATCACCATTATATCTATGTTCTAGATCCGATCTTGCAAGTTATATTCACCTATTATGTGTTATGATCCATAAACCCCAGAGTGACAGTAGTCGGGATACTTTCCGGTGATGACCGTAGTTTGAGGAGTTCATGTATTCACTATGTGTTAATGATTTGTTTCGGTTCTCTATTAAAAGGAGGCCTTAATATCCCTTAGTTTCCATATGGACCCCGCTGCCACGGGAGGGTAGGACAAAAGATGTCATGCAAGTTCTTTCCATAAGCATGTATGACTATTTATGGAATACATGCCTACATTATATTTATGAACTAGAGCTAGTTTTGTATCACCCTAGGTTATGACTGTTATATGATGAATATCATCCAACGAATCCATCGATCCAATGCCTACGAATTTCTCTTATATTGCTCTTGCTAAGTTACTACTGCTATTGTTACTGTTACGCTTGTTACAAAATCATTGCTATCACTGTTACCATTACTATTGCTGTTGCTACTACTATCAAAATATCATATCACTTTGCTACTAATCACTTTGCCACAGATAATTAATCTCCAGGTGTGGTTGAATTGACAACTCAGCTGCTAATACTTGCAAATATTCTTTGGCTCCCCTTGTGTCGAATCAATAAATTTGGGTTGAATGTTCTACCCTCGAAAACTATTGCGATCCCCTATACTTCTGGGTTATCAAGACCTTTTTCTCGCGCCGTTGCCGGGGAGCATAGCTATATTTCTTGAGTCACTTGGGATTATTATCAATTTATCACTATGAAGAATCTGAAGGATACCAAGACTAAAATATTTCCCTCTAAGACGATAGGAGGTAAGGAACTGCCATCTAGCTCTTGATAACCCACAAGTGTAGGGGATCATTTGTAGCCTTCTTCGATAAATAAGAGTGTCGAACCCAACGAGGAGCTAAAGGCAGAACAAATATTCCCTCAAGTTCTATCGACCATCGATACAACTCTACGCACACTTGACGTTTGCTTTACCTAAAACAAGTATGAAACTATTTTGCAAGAATAAAACTACGAGTACTTTGCGATAATAAAATTATGAATAAATTGCAAGGCAATAAAAGTGGATAGCTTTTGTCAACAAGAAAGTCATTTGTCCCTAGGCAATCGATAACAAGTACCGGTAATCATTCTTGTAATTTTATATGAGGGAGAGGCATGAGCTAACGTACTTTCTCTACTTGGATCATATGAACTTATGATTGGACCCCTAGCAAGCATCCGCAACTACTAAAGATCATTAAGGTCATGAAACCCAACCATAGCATTAAGTATCAAGTCCTCTTTACTCCCATACGCCATAACCCACTTATCCGCGTTTAGGCTGCTGTCACCCCCGCAACACCGACAATAAGCAAACCATGAACATATTGCAACACCCTACAGCAAGGATCCCTCACGTTTGCGTGAGACGGAGGGCACCGTAGGACAGCACCATAAATAAAATATGCAATCATACCAACCAAGATCATGATTAACCCACAGGACAAAACGGATCTACTCAAACATCATAGGATAACCATAGATCATTGGGAAATAATATATGGAGTTGAGCACCATGTTTAAGTAGAGATTACAGCGGGGAAGAGAGGTGTTACACCGCTGCATAGAGGGGGAGAGAGTTGGTGTTGACGGTAGCAAGATTGTTGATGTAGATCGCCGTCACGATCCTAGCCCCGGCGGCACTCCGGTGCCACCGGGAGAGAGGGGGAGAGAGCCCCCTCCTTCTTCTTCTTCCTTGGCCTCCCCCCTAGATGGGAGGAGAGTTCCCCCTCTGGTCCATGGCCTCCATGGCGACGGAGGGGCAGGAGCCCCTCCGAGATTGGATCTCCCTCTCTGTTCTCTTCTGTTTCGGGTTCCCCAGATCTGGCCGAAAACCGTTTCTTATATTCTGGGAGATCCGTAACTCTGATTGTGCTGAAATTTTAACATGATTTTTTTCCGGATATAAGCTTCCTTGCGCCCGAAGTAGAGCTCCAACAGACGTACGAGGTGGGCATAAGACACCTGGGCGCGCCTGGGCCCCCAGGCGCGCCCTGGTGGGTTGTGGTCACTGTGGGCCCCCTCTTCTGATGATTCCAACTCCCAAAAATAAAAAATATTCCAAAATAATTCTCCGTAAAATTTTATTGCATTTGGACTTTGTTTGTTATGGATTTTCTGTGAAACAAAAAATATGCAACAAACAGGAACTGGCACTGGACACTGGATCAATAGGTTAGTCCAATAAATCATATAAAAAGTTGCCAAAAATATGTGAAAGTTGTATAATATTGGCATGAAACAATAAAAAATTATAGATACGACAGAGATGTATCAGCATCCCCAAGCTTAATTCCTGCTCGTCCTCGAGTAGGTAAATGATAAAAAAGATAATTTTTGATGTGGAATGCTACCTAGCATAAACTTGATCATATGTCTAATCATAGCATGAATATTAAGACATGAGTGATTCAAAGCAATAGTCTATAATTTGACATAAAGACATCAATACTCAGGCATCCCAACAAACAATCATGTCTTTCAAAATATCAACGCTAAAGAAAGCTATCCCTACAAAATCATATAGTCTTGTCATGCTCTGTCTTCTTAACACAAAGTATTTATCATGCACAACCCCAATGACAAGCCGAGCAATTGGTTCATACTTTTTAACGCGCTTCAACTTTTTCAACCCTCACGCAATACATGAGCACAAGCCATGGATATAGCACTACGGGTGGAATAGAGTATGATGATAGGAGTAAATATAGAGAAGACAAAAAAGTAAGAAAGTCTCACATCGATGTGGCTAACCAACGGGCTATGGAGATGCCCATCAATTGATATCAATGTGAGGAGTAGGGATTGCCATGCAACGAATGCACTAAGAGCTATAAGTGTATGAAAGCTCAATATGAAAACTAAGTGGGTGTGCATCTAATCCTATAATGAAAAATTCCCACTAGTATATGAAAGTGACAACATAGGAGACTCTCCATATGAAAAACATGGTGCTACTTTGAAGCACAAGTGTGGAACTAGCATGCCCCTTCTCTCTTTGTTTTTTTTTCTTCCTTTTTTCTTCTTCTTTTTTCTTTTTCTTCTTTTTCTTTTTTTATATTTTTTTTCTCTCATTGTCTGGAGTCTCATCCCGACTTGTGGGGGAATCATAGTCTCCATCATTCTTTCCTCACTGGGGCAATGCTCTAAAAATGAATAATGATGATCATCACACTTCTATTTACTTATAACTCAAAAGAAATAAAAATTACAACTCGATACCTATAACAAAGTATGACTCTATATGAATGCCTCTGGTAGTGTACCAGGATGTGCAATGATCTAGCGTAACATGTATAAAAAATGATGCACGGTGGCTGAGCCACAACTACTATGTCAGCTATATGATCATGCAAAGCAATATGACAATGAATGCTCAAGTCATCAAAACGGAAGCGGTGGAAGTTGCATGGCAATATATCTCGGAAAGGCTATGGAAAGGCCATAATAGGTAGGTATGGTGGCTGTTTTGAGGAAGATATAATAAGGCTTATGTGTGATAGAGCGTATCATATCACGGGGTTTGGATGCACCGGCGAAGTTTGCACCGACTCTCGAGGTGAGAAAGGGCAATGCACGGTATCGTAGAGGCTAGCAAATTGCGGAAAGATAAGAGTGCGTATAATCCATGGACTCACATTAGTCATAAAGAACTCATATACTTATTGCAAAAGTTTATTAGCCCTCGAAGCAAAGTACTACTACGCATGCCCCTAGGGGGATAGATTGGTAGGAAAAGACCATCGCTCGTCCCCGACCGCCACTCATAAGGAAGACAATCAATAATAAATCATGCTCCAACTTCATAGCATAACGAGAGACTATACGTGCATGCTTCGGGAATCACAAACCTTAACACCAATATTCTTACTAACCACAACCGTTTACTAGTACCTCCCACATATTCCATCTCTATATCGCAAACCTAGTGCAAGGAATCAAACATATCATATTCAGTGATCCATAAGTTTTATGTAGGATTTTATGACTAACCATGCAATTGACCAATTCCTGTTGACTCCCTAAATAGATATAAGTGAAGCATGAGAGTTTAATTCTTTCTATAAAATACCAAGCTCTAATAAATATAAGTGAAGCAAAAGAGCATTCTTCAAATAACGGTTTTCTATGTGAAGAGAAACAGGCAATCCAAACTTCAAATGATATAGGTGAAGCACATGAAGCATTCTATAAAGCCATACTCAAAAGATATAAGTGAAGTTCAATGAGCATTCTATAAATCAACCATGGACTATCTCATTCCAGCATGGTTCATAAAATAAAAGTGAAAAACTAAGCACAAAATACGCTCCAAGATATACACATATCACATGAACGAAACGAAGACGAAAACATACCGATACTTGTTGAAGAAAGATGGGATGCCTTCCGGGGCATCCCCAAGCTTAGACGCTTGAGTCTCCTTGAATATTTACTTGGGGTGCCTTGGAAATCCCCAAGCTTGAGCTCTTGCCTCTCCTCCTTCTTCTCATATCAAGACCTCCTCGATCTTTGATCACTTCATCCACACAAAACTCAACAGAAAGCTCGGTAAGATCCGTTAGTATAATAAAGCAAATCACTATGCTAAGTACTGTTGCAAACCAATTCATATTTTGTTTTTGCATTGTATCTACTGCATTATACTTTTCCATGGCTTATACCACCGATAAAAATCGATAGTTTCATCAAAACAAGCAAAACAATGCATCAAAAATAGAATCTGTCTTAAACAGGACAGTCTGTAGCAATCTGAACACCTACCATACTTATAGTACTCCAAAAATTCTCAAAAATTAGGACAAAATAAAAATTTTGTATATAAATACTGTTCAAAAAGTTTCAGAAGCTTTTGACATTCCAGTAAAAAACGTAAAATCACGCACTACAGCCAAAGTTTCTGTTTTTGCACCGCACATACCAACAAGCAATCTAATCATCCTAAAGGCAAATCTTGGCACATTATTTTTATAATACAATGGATTTGTACAAGGGGATAATTATTTTTGTGAGAATATTCATGAAAAATTTACATTGTTTCCATGAGCATGAACACAAATGTTCAAGGTCGACCCTCACTTCTCCAATGCATCACCTTTCAATCGCTTCTCTTTTTGTGAAGTTTTAAGTTCCCCTCTATATTTTTTTTGTTTTTAAACTTTATAAAAGCACTCAACAGAAATAAATGACTCTCTAGAACTTCCGGGTTGTCTCCCTGGTAGCGCTTTCTTTAAAGCCATTAAGCTAGGCATAAAGTGCTCAAGTAATGAATCCACCCGGATCCCAAGGTATATCAAAGCCAATTTTAATTAACAATGGTTTGGCATTTAGTAGTGAGCACAAAGCAACATAAATCATGCAATGATGAAGTCTAACTCTCTTTCTATGCATCGGCATGTCATAAAAGAATAGTTCATGCACATCAAGTAAAGGCCAATACATAGCATAAGCAGTTTCTTGCAATTCTATCGTGTTGGAAACATAGAGAGGTGGAGATATAGTTCCTCTCTCATAATAATTGCAAGTAGGAGCAGCAAGAACATGCATATTATATTCATCAAAATCATCATGTGTAGTAGCAAAACGCAACCCATCAATATAATCCTTAATAAGAGCAAACTTCTCCGATATAGTGTAGTTGGGAGAATTCAAAAAGATAATAGGACTATATGTGTGGGTGCAATAGCAATAATTTCAATCTTAACATAGGGAATAATAGCAAGTTCATCTCCATAAGCATAATTCATATTGACATCTTGTCCACAAGCATAGCAAGCATCATCAAAAAGGGATATTTCAAAAGAATCCACAGGATCATGGCAATTATCATAGCATTCATCCTTCGGTAAGAACGAAGGGACATTAAACAATGTATGAGTTGGAGGGTTACTCTCATTAGAAGGTGGGCACGGGTAGCTAATCCGCTCTTCCTCCTTTTGTTCTTCGCTCTCCTCATCATCTTTTTTATCCAATGAGCTCACAGTTTCATCAATTTCTTCTTCCATAGACTCCTGCAAAATATTAGTCTCTTCTTGCGCAGTGGAGAAGTCCTCAATATATGGTTTAATATAAGCATTAGAAGAATACTTTTCATAGCAATATTTAAGTATGGCAAAATTTTCAGATTTGTAAAGAGTAGCATCATACTTTTCAATCAAAGAAGCAATTTCATAAGCACCCTTAAAAGCAACAAATTCTTTAATTTGTTCAATATCAAAGTAATTATAAACACCCTTGGCATAAGAAGATAGGATTCCATTATCCTTAAACTCACATTGGAAGAAAAGGTGTTTCTTGGGGTCTTCAGAACAGCAAGTAAAATCATGTATTTCGCATAAATTCAAAGCATAGCAATACAAACTATTAATATGATGCCACAAAAGTTTTCCTTTTTGAGATATGCGGTGTCGCACAAAATAAGCATGCTCATTTAATGATTTTCCTTCAACTAAGCTAGTTGGGTTTTCAGCACGAGCACAAATGGATCGAAGATGATCCAAATAGAAAGCTTCAGTAGTATGATAGATTTTGGTTGGTTCTTCAACCATTGGTTTAGTAGGTACAACTAATTTTTTTGGTATTTTGCGTTTCCTACCCATAACTAGAGATAGAAAACAAGAGCACAAAATAAAAACTACTTAGTGATAAAGCAAACAAGCACACACGAGAATATTCACCCTCACGCTATTGCTCCCCAGCAACGGCGCCAGAAAAAGGTCTTGATAACCCACAAGTGTAGGGGATCGTTTGTAGCCTTCTTTGATAAATAAGAGTGTTGAACCCAACGAGGAGCTAAAGGCAAAACAAATATTCCCTCAAGTTCTATCGACCACCGATATAACTCTACGCACACTTGACGTTTGCTTTACCTAAAACAAGTATGAAACTATTTTGCAAGAATAAAACTATGAGTACTTTGCGAGAATAAAACTACGAATAAATTTCAAGGCAATAAAAGTGGATAGCTTTTGTCAACAAGAAAGTCATTTGTCCCTAGGCAATAGATAACAAGTACCGGTAATCATTCTTGTAATTTTATATGAGGGAGAGGCATGAGCTAACATACTTTCTCTACTTGGATCAAATGCACTTATGATTGGACCCCTAGCAAGCATCCGCAACTACTAAAGATCATTAAGGTCGTGAAACCCAACCATAGCATTAAGTATCAAGTCCTCTTTACTCCCATACGCCATAACCTACTTATCTGCGTTTAGGCTGCTGTCAACCCCGCAACACCGATAATAAGCAAACCATGAACATATTGCAACACCCTATAGCACGGATCCCTCATGTTTGCGTGAGACGGAGGGCATCATAGGACAGCACGATAAATAAAATATGCAATCATACCAACCAAGATCACGATTAACCCACAGGACAAAATGAATCTACTCAAACATCATAGGATAACCATAGATCATTGGGAAATAATATATGGAGTTGAGCACCATGTTTAAGTAGAGATTACAGTGGGGAAGAGAGGTGTTACACCGCTGCATAGAGAGGGAGAGAGTTGGTGTTGACGGTAGCAAGATTGTTGATGTAGATCGCCGTCACGATCCTAGCCCCGGCGGCACTCCGGCGCCACCGGGAGAGAGGGGGAGAGAGCCCCCCTCCTTCTTCTTCTTCCTTGGCCTCCCCCCTAGATGGGAGGAGAGTTCCCCCTCTGGTCCATGGCCTCCATGGCAGCGGAGGGGCGGGAGCCCCTCCGAGATTGGATCTCCCTCTCTGTTCTCTTCTGTTTCACGTTCCCCAGATCTGGCCGAAAACCGTTTCTTATATTCCGGGAGATCCGTAACTCCGATTGCGCTGAAATTTTAACACAATTTTTTTCCCCGATATAAGCTTCCTTGCGCCCGAAGTAGAGCTCCAACCGACGTACGAGATGGGCATAAGACACCTGGGCGCGCTTGGGCCCCCAGGCGCACCCTGGTGGGTTGTGGTCACTGTGGGCCCCCTCTTTTGATGATTCCAACTCCCAAAAATCACAAATATTCCAAAATAATTCTCCGTAAAATTTTATTGCATTTGGACTTCGTTTGATATGGATTTTCTGCGAAACAAAAAACATGCAACAAACAGGAACTGGCACTGGGCACTGGATCAATAGGTTAGTCCAATAAATCATATAAAAATTTGCTAAAAATATGTGAAAGTTGTATAATATTGGCATGAAACAATCAAAAATTATAGATACGACGGAGATGTATTAGCTCTGCACTTGATTCACCTTCTATTTTGAGTAAACTTGCAATACCACCACATGCTATTAATTCTTATATGTCACAAGTTATTGATGATGCTACTTCTGCTATGGATAATGCTTATGATGATGCTAGTACTTTGCTTGATGATAATGTGCCACTAGGTGAATTTCTTGATGAACAACTTGCTAGAGCTAAAGTTATCGAGAATGCTGAAACTGATGAAATTATTGAAACTGATGAAGTGCTTGAAACTGAAAATCTTGAGACACCTATTAGACCTAGTCCTCCTAGATATGAATTGCCTAAGATACCGAAAGGTTATGTTATGGATGAGGAGACAACTAGAGACTTTCTCGCTTGCAATGATAGGGATGATCTCAAGAAATTATTATGCAAACTGAAAGAAAAATCTTTGAATGCTAGAATGAAATGTGATCCTAAGTTTGCTACTTCACCTATCTTTTTTGATGATAAGGATTATGAATTCTCTTTCGACCCAGAGTTGATTACTTTGGTTGAATCTGATCCTTTCCATGGTTATGAAACTGAAACTGTTGTGGCACACCTTACTAAGTTGAATGATATAGCCACCCTATTTGCTCATGATGAGAAAATTCGCTACTATTATATTCTCAAGTTATTTCCGTTCTCATTAAAGGGTGATGCTAAGACTTGGTATAATACTCTTGCTCCTGATTGTGTGCGTAGTCCCCAGGATATGATTTACTACCTCTCTGAAAAATATTTTCCTGCTCATAAGAAACAAGCTGCCTTACAGGAAATATTTAACTTTGTGCAAATTGAAGAAGAGAGTCTCCCACAAGCTTGGGGGAGGCTTCTCCAATTGCTGAATGCTTTGCCTGATCATCCTCTTAAGAAAAATGAAATACTTGATATCTTCTATAATGGACTAACCGATGCTTCTAGGGACTTCCTAGATAGTTGTGCTGGTTGTATTTTCAGGGAACAAACCGTTGAACAAGCTGAAGAATTATTGAATAACATATTGAAAAATTATGATGATTGGACTCTTCCTGAACCACCACCTAAACCCACTCCGGAGAAGAGGGGTATCTTATATCTCAGTCCTGAAGATATGCAAGAGGCAAAGAAATGTATGAAGGAAAAAAGTATTAAAGCTGAGGATGTCAAAAATTTACCTCCGAATACATGGGCTTGATACACCGCCACCCAAGGTGGTAGAGGTAAATTCTTTAATGAAATTCAATGATAATGACAATCCTTATAATATGCATCCTAGTCAATGCCTTTATGAGTTTGATAACTACATTAGAAAACAAGATCACTTCAATGCAAATGTTATGAAACAATTGAAATATAATTCTGATATGATTGCTCGCTTGAGTGACTTGTTATTTAGAATCTCCAATGATGTTAGAGGTGTAGGAAAGCATGCCTCTATGGTTCAAACTCAACTAGAACAAGTTGCTAAATCTCAAAGAGAATTGCTTGATGAGATGAACAATAATATAAATGACTTTGCTGTTAGAGTAGCAACTAGAGGAGATAAAATGACTCAGGAACCACTTTATCCTGAGGGGCACCCAAAAAAGAATTGAACAAGACTCTCAAATAATTAACACTGATGCACCTAGTCCTTCTAAAAAGAAGAAGAAAAAGAAAAATGATAGGACTTTGCATACCTCTAGTGAACCTGAGATAGAAAAACCTCCTGAAGCTAATAATGATATTTCTATTTCTGATGCTGAAACTCAGTCTGGTAATGAACACTCACCTAGTGATAACGAAAAAGATAATGAGGATGTTCATGAAGACACTCAAACAAACAATAAATAACCAGATAATGATGTTGAAATAGAACCAGCTGTTGATCTTGATAACCCACAACCCAAGAATAAAAGATATGATATAAGAGACTTTGTTGCTAGGAAACATGGTAAGGAAAGAGAACCATGGGTTCAAAAACCTATGCCCTTTTCACCTAAATCAACTAAGAATAAAGATGATGAAGAATTTGAACACTTTGCTAAAATGATTAGGCCAGTCTTTTTGCGTACTCGCTTGACTGATATTTTAAAGATGACCCCTTATGCAAAGTATATGAAAGACATCATCACCAATAAGAGAAAAATACCGGAAGCTAAAATCTCCACCATGCTTGCTAATTATTCTTATAAGGATGGAGTACCTAAAAAACTTGGAGATTCGGGAATACCAACTATACCTTGCTCCATCAAAAGAAACTATGTGAAAACTGCTTTATGTGATTTAGGAGCTGGTGTTAGTGTTATGCCTTTCTCTCTATACAAAATACTTGATTTGAATAAACTCACACCTACTGAAATATCTTTGCAAATGGCTAATAAATCAACTGCCATACCTATCAGTATTTGTGAGGATGTGCCCGTTGTTGTTGCAAATGTTACTATCTTAACTGACTTTGTTATACTTGAGATGCCCGAGGACGACAACATGTTGATTATCCTTGGTAGACCCCTTTTGAATATTGCAGGGGCTGTTATTCATTGCAATAAAAGCAAGGTCACTTTTCATATCAATGGTAATGAGCATACGGTGCACTTTCCGAAGAAACAATTCTAAGTGAATGGTATAAATGTTATTGAAAAATCTCCGACACTCACTATTGGAAGTTTTCAATTACCTCTACCTACTGCCAAAAAGAAATATGATATACTTATTGTTGGGGATATGCATATCCCCATTGAGGTAACTTAGTGTTTTACGAAAGTTCTTCAGTTTCATGCTAATCAAAGGTGGTTGTTAATAAGACTTGATCAACCTTATTAATGGATCACTTTTGAGAGGTATGAAGTTGATGAATCTAGTAGGCACAACCTTCTGTCCTCACCTTTTATTTTCTATTTTTCTTAGTTGAATAAAATAAAATGCCATGTTTATCCTGTTTTCTGGATTTTCCGTGCAATAAAAAAATGACCCAAAAATAAAAGTTCTCAGAATGTCCTGAAAATTTAATACGATTTGTTCAGAATATTTAAGAGTTTTTGATGCAAATAACACCAGAGGGGGGGGGGGGGGTGCACCAGGTGGGCACAACCCACCTGGGCGCGCCAGCAGCCCCAGGCATGCCCTGGTGGGTTGTGGTCCCCACATGGGCCCCCTCACTTATCTCTTTAGCCCATGTCATCACCTACCTCCAGAAAAAATTCACCATTGCTCTCTCCCTTGTGTTCTTGCTCTCAAACCCGCGGATTTCGATCTCTTTGCTCGAAGCTCTGTTTTCGAAACTGTTTTGGGGGATTGCTACTTGGTATGTGACTCCTCCATTGGTCCAATTAGTTTTTGCTTTAGTGGTTTATATGTTGAATAATTAGCTACTCTTGGTGCTGCTGTAGATGAGCTTGCATGTTGAATTCTTAGAGTTCTAAGTAGTTTGAATGCTCAATATAGCCTCTATGCATGCTTATGAGTGGTTGCTATCAATCTTGTGAAGTTTTGTTGAGAAAAATTTTGTGGACTATTTTTTTTTTAGAATTTTGTTCATAGGAATAAGATGAGTTTCTTTAGGAGTTCTTCGAGGAGGAGGTCTTCGGAGGCATCATCTAGTAGTGGCTCAGTGCGTTGGTCTTATGTTGAACCAAGCGCAAGTTCTATATGGGAAGCAGCTACCAAATCCTGCCTATGGCCATGCAACAATTCTATGGTGAGAGCGGGTATTAAAGAAGAATTTGAGCAATATGTTCACAACACCAAACTCGGTCCCTACATGGAAGATAAGTGCAACCAACATCTCAGCCTCACAGAATCATTTACTAAGGAATTTAGATTTCATCCTCGTGAGTCTAGAGGAGTGATACAAGGTAGAATAAAGAGCGTTCATTTCCCATCGATTCAATACTTTGCACTCTTTAATGGAAAATGCATCGTAGGCAAGCAGGATTGCAGCATACTTTGTGCTCCTGACTTGAGTCTTTTACACACTGCTCTCACCGGTGATAAATGTTATAACCTTGGGGCGATTGTTGCACGTAGGCTACAACACAACGCCGGTAGTGGAGACTTTTATGGTGGAATTTATACCTCACATCTAGCGAGGGGGCTGGGCGTATCACCTTGGCCTAATGACCCTATCCTACCCGCCCAGTACTTAGACTTTGAGGCCATGAAGCGTCATAAGTTCCTCAAGGGCGAGGCCACTGATTATATTTATAACCTGTTGTTTAATAAACATTCTGTGGGGCACACCTTTTTGCCAGCTCCTGCTTGATACGTCTCCAACGTATCTATAATTTTTGATTGTTCCATGCTATTATATTATCTGTTTTGGATGTTTTATATGCATTAATATGCTATTTTATATTATTTTTGGGACTAACCTATTAACCTAGAGCCCAGTGCCAGTTCCTGTTTTTTCCCTGTTTTTGAGTTTCGCAGAAAAGGAATACCAGACGGAGTCCAAACGGAATAAAACCTTTGCGATGATTTTTCTTGGACCAGAAGACAACCAGGAGACTTGGAGATGAAGTCAGAAGAGCCACAAGGCGGCCACAAGGACGGAGGGCGTGCCCAGGGGGTAGGGCGCGCCCCCCACCCTTGTGGGCCCCTCGTGCACTCTCTGACCTAATTTCTGCGCCTATATATTCCCATATATCCCGAAACCAACAGAGGCATCCACGAAAATACTTTTCCACCGCCGCAACCTTCTGTACCCATGAGATCCCATCTAGGGACCTTTTCTGGCACCCTGCCAAAGGGGGATTTGATCACGAAGGGCTTCTACATCAACTCTATTGCCCTTCCGATGAAGCGTGAGTAGTTTACCTCAGACCTACGGGTCCATAGCTAGTAGCTAGATGGCTTCTTCTCTCTCTTTGATTCTCAATACCATGTTCTCCTCGATGTTCTTGGAGATCTATTCGATGTAATACTTTTTTGCGGTGTGTTTGCCGAGATCCGATGAATTGTGGATTTATGATCAGCTTATCTATGAAAATTATTTGAATCTCCTATGAATTCTTTTATGCATGATTTGATATCTTTGTAATTCTCTTCGAACTATCGGTTTGGTTTGGCCAACTAGATTGGTTTTTCTTGCAATGGGAGAAGTGCTTAGCTTTGGGTTCAATCTTGCGGTGTCCTTTCCCAGTGATAGTAGGGGCAGCAAGGCAGGTATTGTATTGTTGCCATCGAGGATAAAAATATGGGGTTTTCATCATATTGCTTGAGTTAATTCCTCTACATCATGTCATCTTACTTAATGCATTACTCTGTTCTTTATGAACTTAATACTCTAGATGCATGCTGGATAGCGGTCGATGTGTGGAGTAATAGTAGTAGATGCAGAATCGTTTCGGTCTACTTGACACAGACGTGATGTCTATATTCATGATCATTGCCTTAGATATCGTCATAACTTTGCGCTTTTCTATCAATTGCTCGACAGTAATTTGTTCACCCATCGTAATATTTTCTATCTTGAGAGAAGCCTCTAGTGAAACCTATGGCCCCCGGGTCTATTTTCCATCATATAAGTTTCCGATCTACTATTTTGCAATCTTTTACTTTCCAATCTATAAACCAAAAATACCAAAAATATTTACTTTACCGTTTGTTTACTTTTATCTATCTCCATCAGATCTCACTTTTCCGAGTGACCGTGAAGGGATTGACAACCCCTTTATCGCGTTGGGTGCAAGTTGTTTGATTGTTTGTGCAGGTATTCGGTGACTTGTGTGTTGTTTCCTACTGGATTGATACCTTGGTTCTCAAACTGAGGGAAATACTTATCTCTACTTTGCTGCATCACCCTTTCCTCTTCATGGGAAAAACCAACACAAGCTCAAGAAGTAGCAGGAAGAATTTCTGGCGCCGTTGCCGGGGAGATCTACGCCAAGTCAAGCCATACCAAGTACCCATCATAAACTCTCATCTCTCGCATTACATTATTCGCCATTCGCCTCTCATTTTCCTCTCCCCCACTTCTAAAACAATTTTCGAAAAGATTTGCCTTTTCTTCGCCCATCTTTCGTTCGTCTTCTTCGTTTGCCTTTTGGTTGCTCGTTTGCTAGATTTGTTTGCTGCCACCATGTCAGAAATTGGGGAGGCTATTGTTGAAAAGGATAGTAGTGACGATGGGGGAAACTTTGATGCTTTTGCTAATACTAATCCTCATGAAGAATCTACTATATTTCACACAAAAAGACTTCGTATAGGTAGTGGCAATATTATTGGAAAAGGGGTTATTCAAGATTTCTTTACTTGTGCCGGTGCACTCCCCACTTTGGGTGGATCTATTCTCCATAAAACTAGTAGTCTTGCGGATGCTATATCTTTGCTCGTGGTTGAACTTGAAAGACAATTTGTTCATATGCATCCATCCATACAAAGGATCTTTCTAGAGTTTACTAATATTGAGCATTCTTCCGTTAAGCGTGCAGCCACTATATTTCTAGCTCATGAGTTTAGATTTATTATGAAAGAAGTTAGTGAAATTTTTGCGCATTATAAAGTAGATGGTGGTCGTCCTACCATAGAGGGAATTATTTTTAATCAAGAGGACACAATGCGTTTACGATCTCTAGATCATGTTGCTTATAATGAAAATTTAAGAAAGAGAGTCCCTTCCGATGTTTTAGTTGATAAGATTTCTTAGCTTAATGATAATTTTGCTATACAAAACAATGGATTGGGTTTCTCTCTTGGACACAAGCTCATGACTTTTTGCCAAAAGAATGCTTATAATGATGAGTTGGTCATACAATATGAAGGGCCGAAGGAGGAACCAATTCCTACCGAGATCGATCTTGGGGATTCTTTTCCCATTAAATTTAGCCCTTTTGATTACTTTTTCTTGCCACAAAGAAAACTTGCTGCTGAACGAAGGGAGTATGAGATGAGTTTTTGATATTTGCCCTATCATTACTACGATTATACCTAGATCTATTCGTGTTTTTATGCCTAGCTAAGGGCGTTAAACAATAGCGCTTGTTGGGAGGCAACCCAATTTTATTTTTTGTTCTTTGATTTTTGCTCCTGTTTTTCAATAAATAACTCATCTAGGCTCTGGTTAGATTTGGTTTTGTGTTTTAATTAGTGTTTTGTGCCAAGTAAGACCTTTGGGATGGCTTACGGTGATAGTTGATTTGATCCTGCTGAAAAATAGAAATTTTGCGCTCAGGAAAACAATTCTTATTTTTTACTGGAGCTTTGAAAACTCTGAATTTTTTACAAAAGATTTATATACGAATTTCCTCTATTATTCTCATTTTTCAGAATTTTTTGAGTTACATAAGTATTATAACAATTCGGATCTTCGCAGACTGTTCTGTTTTTGACAGATTCTGTTTTCTTTGTGTTGTTTGCTTATTTTGATGATTCTATGGGTAGTATCGGGCGGTATGAACCATGGATAAGTTGGAATACAGTAGATATTTCACCTATATAAATAAAGAATGAGTTCACAATAGTACCAAAAGTGGTGATTTATTTTCTTATACTAATGGAGCTTATGAGATTTTCTGTTGAGTTTTGTGTTGTGAAGTTTTCAAGTTTTGGGTAAGGATTTGGTGGACTATGGAATAAGGAGTGGCAAGAGCCTAAGCTTGGGGATGCCCAAGGCACCCCAAGGTAATATTCAAGGACAACCAAGAGACTAAGCTTGGGGATGCCCCGGAAGGCATCCCCTCTTTCGTCTTCGTCTATCGGTAACTTTAGTTGAGGCTATATTTTTATTCACCACATGATATGTGTTTGCTTGGAGCGTCTTGTATGATCTGAGTATTTGCTTTTTAGTTTGCCACAATCATCCTTGCTGTACACACCTTTTGAGAGAGACACGCATGAATCGTGATTTATTAGAATACTCTATGTGCTTCACTTATATCTTTTGAGCTAGGCAATTTTGCTCGAGTGCTTCACTTATATATTATTAGAGCACGGCGGTGGTTTTATTTTATAGAAATTATTGAACTCTCATGCTTCACTTATATTATTTTGAGATTCTTTAAACAGCATGTTAATTTGCATTGGTTATAAATTTAGTCCTAATATGATAGGCATCCAAGAGGGATATAATAAAAACTTTCATATAAAGCGCATTGAATACTATGAGAAGTTTGATTCCTTATGATTGTTTTGAGATATGGAGATGGTGATATTAGAGTCATGCTAGTGAGTAGTTGTGAATTTGAGAAATACTTGTGTTAAGGTTTGTGAGTCCCGTAGCATGCACGTATGGTGAACCGTTATGTGATGAAGTCGGAGCATGATTTATTTATTGATTGTCTTCCTTATGAGTGGCGGTCGGGGACGAGCGATGGTCTTTTCCTACCAATCTATCCCCCTAGGAGCATGCGTGTAGTACTTTGTTTCGATGACTAATAGATTTTTACAATAAGTATGTGAGTTCTTTATGACTAATGTTGAGTCCATGGATTATACGCACTCTCACCCTTCCACCATTGCTAGCCTCTCTTGTGCCGTGCAAATTTCGCCGGTACCATAAACCCACCATATACCTTCCTCAAAACAGCCACCATACCTACCTATTATGGCATTTCCATAGCCATTCCGAGATATATTGCCATGCAACTTTCCACCGTTCCGTTTATTATGGCACGTTCCATCATTGTCATATTTGCTTTGCATGATCATGTAGTTGACATCGTATTTGTGGCAAAGCCACCTTTCAAATTTTTATACATGTCACTCTTGATTCATTGCACATTCCGGTACACCGCCGGAGGCATTCATATAGAGTCATATTTTGTTCTAAGTATTGATTTGTAATTCTTGAGTTGTAAGTAAATAAAAGTGTGATGATCTTCATTATTAGAACATTGTCCCATGTGAGGAAAGGATGATGGAGACTATGATTCCCCCACAAGTCGGGATGAGACTCCGGACGAAAAAAGAGAGGCCAAAAAAATGAAAGAAGGCCCAAAAAAATGAGAGAAAAGAGAGAAGGGGCAATGTTACTATCCTTTTACCACACTTGTGCTTCAAAGTAGCACCATGATCTTCATGATAGAGAGTCTCCTATGTTGACACATTCATATACTAGTGGGAATTTTTCATTATAGAACTTGGCTTGTATATTCCAATGATGGGCTTCCTCAAATTGCCCTAGGTCTTCGTGAGCAAGAAAGTTGGATGCACACCCACTTAGTTTCTTTTTGAGCTTTCATAAACTTATAGCTCTAGTGCATCCGTTGCATGGCAATCCCTACTCACTCACATTGATATCTATTGATGGGCATCTCCATAGCCTGTTGATATGCCTAGTTGATGTGAGACTATCTCCTTCTTTTTGTCTTCTCCACAACCACCTTCTATTCCACCTATAGTGCTATGTCCATGTCTCACGCTCATGTACTGCGTGAAAGTTGAAAAAGTTTGAGAACGTCAAAAGTATGAAACAATTGCTTGGCTTGTCATTGGGGTTGTGCATGATTTGAATATTTTGTGTGATGAAGATGGAGCATAGCCAGACTATATGATTTTGTAGGGATAAGCTTTCTTTGGCCATGTTATTTTGAGAAGACATAATTGTCTTGTTAGTATGCTTGAAGTATTATTGTTTTTATGTCAATATTAAACTTTTGTTTTGAATCTTACGGATCTGAACATTCATGCCACAATAAAGAAATTACATGGATAAATATGTTAGGTAGCATTCCACATCAAAAATTCTGTTTTTATCATTTACCTACTCGAGGATGAGCAGGAATTAAGCTTGGGGATGCTTGATACGTCTCCAACGTATCTATAATTTTTGATTGTTCCATGCTATTATATTATCTGTTTTGGAGGTTTTATATGCATTAATATGCTATTTTATATTATTTTTGGGACTAACCTATTAACCTAGAGCCCAGTGCCAGTTCCTGTTTTTTCCCTGTTTTTGAGTTTTGCAGAAAAGGAATACCAAACGGAGTCCAAATGGAATAAAACCTTCGTGATGATTTTTCTTGGACCAGAAGACAACCAGGAGATTTGGAGATGAAGTCAGAAGAGCCACGAGGCGGCCACAAGGATGGAGGGAGCGCCCAGGGGGGTAGGGCGCGCCCCCACCCTTGTGGGCCCCTCGTGCACTCCCTGACCTAATTTCTGCGCCTATATATTCCCATATATCCCCAAACCAACAGAGGCATCCACGAAAATACTTTTCCACCGCCGCAACCTTCTGTACCCATGAGATCCCATTTAGGGACCTTTTCCGGCACCCTGCCGGAGGGGGATTCAATCACGAAGGGCTTCTACATCAAGTCTATTGCCCTTCCGATGAAGCGTGAGTAGTTTACCTCAGACCTACGGGTCCATAGCTAGTAGCTAGATGGCTTCTTCTCTCTCTTTGATTCTCAATACCATGTTCTCCTCGATGTTCTTGGAGATCTATTCGATGTAATACTTTTTTGCGGTGTGTTTGCCGAGATCCGATGAATTGTGGATTTATGATCAGCTTATCTATGAATATTATTTGAATCTCCTCTGAATTCTTTTATGCATGATTTGATATCTTTGTAATTCTCTGCGAACTATCGGTTTGGTTTGGCCAACTAGATTTTTTTTCTTGCAATGGGAGAAGTGCTTAGCTTTGGGTTCAATCTTGCGGTGTCCTTTCCCAGTGACAGTAGGGGCAGCAAGGCAGGTATTGTATTGTTGCCATCGAGGATAAAAAGATGGGGTTTTCATCATATTGCTTGAGTTAATTCCTCTACATCATGTCATCTTACTTAATGTGTTACTCCGTTCTTTATGAACTTAATACTCTAGATGCATGCTGGATAGCGGTCGATGTGTGGAGTAATAGTAGTAGATGCAGAATCGTTTCGGTCTACTTGACACGGACGTGATGCCTATATTCATGATCATTGCCTTAGATATCGTCATAACTTTGCGCTTTTCTATCAATTGCTCGGCAGTAATTTGTTCACCCACCGTAATATTTTCTATCTTGAGAGAAGCCTCTAGTGAAACCTATGGCCCCCGGGTCTATTTTCCATCATATAAGTTTCCGATCTACTAGTTTACAATCTTTTACTTTCCAATCTATAAACCAAAAATACCAAAAATATTTACTTTACCGTTTGTTTACCTTTATCTATCTCTATCAGATCTCACTTTTGCGAGTGACCGTGAAGGGATTGACAACCCCTTTATCGCGTTGGGTGCAAGTAACGATTGTTTGTGCAGGTATTCGGCGACTTGTGCGTTGTCTCCTACTGGATTGATACCTTGGTTCTCAAACTGAGGGAAATACTTATCTCTACTTTGCTGCATCACCCTTTCCTCTTCAAGGGAAAAACCAACGCAAGCTCAAGAAGTAGCACTGCTCTCTTTGATTATCACAGCAAGGAAAGATATTATGTTCTTGAGAGCGAGGCCCGTGCGCACAACGCTGAGGTTGTAGCTGCCCGACGGGCTGAGGAGGCTGCACCTAGAGCCTCTGTGAGCTATCACTCCGACTACTATTCAGGCCGCTGATGGTGATTACCAAGTTAGGCCAAAGCCTAAGCTTGGGGGAGTACATATTTCCACCGACATTACATTCATGTTCACACATTTCATTCCAATTGTCGGTGTCTACACTTTTTCATTGTATTATCCATGTTAGATTTATTTTCTCGCTTTCTTTTTGTGTGTTTGGAAAACTTTGAGAAAACCCAAAAATATTTCTTGCTTCTTTTCGGTTTTTCTTTCTAGTTTAATCAGTTGTAGTATTAAAAGAAAACCAAAAAAAGATTTCTCGATTCTTTTTCTTGCTTGTTGTGAGCTTTCCCGTGTAAATAGTTTTTCTCATTTTTGTTTTTCCTTCTTTAATTTGCTTTCTTCTAGAAAAACTAAAAACTCCAAAAATATTTTAGTGTGTTTCTCTGAATTTATTTTCTGTTTAGTGAGTCATACCAAGGAGAAGACCACGATGAAAATGTTGAGTGGCTCTCATATGCATTATTGTTGATCTAACAAAGTGCCCAAATTACCTTGTCTTCTCCTTTGAATAAAATGTTTACAGATTCCAGCTTAGTCCACGGCACTCTTGCACAATTATTATTTTCAAATCGTTCGGTCGTGCAAGTGAAAGGCAATAATGACGATATTTGGTGAACTGGCTGTGGCAGAGAGAAACATGTTTAACCTAGTATCCATGATTCAGCATATTATGATCAAACATGTTTGCAATGACAATTAGAGATTATAGTTTCTCATGCCATGCTTAAGTAGCTAGGAGTCGATAATGATTTATCTTGGATGTCAACATTGCGTTAAAATGATTGTGATGTGGTATGATGATATGGTATCCTCCTCCGAATGTTTGAGTGGCTTGACTTGGCACATGTTCATGCATGTAGTTGAATCAAAACAACATAGCCTCTATGATATTTATGTTCATGGTGTTCATACCCTACTCATGCTAGTATCCAATGTTCATTATGCATAATGCATGTTCATGATCGTTTTCGCTCTCTAGCTGGCCGCTTCCCAACCTATTTGTTAGCCTTCGCCTGTACTAAGCGAAAATACTGCTTGTGCATCAAAATCCTAAAACCCGAGTTATTCCAGATGAATCCACCATACCTACCTATATGCGGTATTACCCTGCCGTTCTAAGTAAATTTGCATGTGCCACCTCTAAAAACTTCAAATAAATATCCTTTTTTGTGTGCCTGGATTGTTCATAGAGCGACAGGAGGTAGTCGGTATCTTCCATGCTAAGCGGGTTATTCTCATGATGAGTGTTTATTCACTCGTCCTTGCACGAGAGGGGCGGTAATAGGGATTCCCAGTCCCGAAATAAAAAATTACAAATAATTAAACAAAACTCTCCCAGGACTGATGTTGGTATGGACGGTACCCGTGGATTCGGCTAGCCGTGGAGTGTGATTGCTGGTGGAGGGGGAGTAAACCTTTACTTTTATCGCTTGGGAACCGCCACTAATGTGTTTAGCATGGAAGATATCGATAACTAATGGTCGCGAAGTAAACAAGAAGGGTGCATTTCTCAAAATTTCATTTACCTCTGTTTTAAAAACTAAGCTCTGGCACCGCTGCAAATCCCTGCTTCCCTCTACGAAGGGACTATCTATTTAATTTTATGTTGAGTCATCACCTTCTCAAATAAGCGCCAGATCCTGAGAGCACTATTGTCATCCTCATGCATTGTGTATAGTTAATGTTGGATGCATCATGACTGGATCTTTTCTACGATGAATTACAATGTTTAGTCGTTGCTTGAACTTTGGAGGTGCTCTGCATTTATGTTTTGCGGTCGCAGAAAGGGCTAGCGAGATACCACTATCGTCATATTATATCATGATTGTTGTGACAAGGTGTTGTCATTTGAGATATATTATTATTGCTCACTAGTTGATTATGTCATTGATATGAGTTAATATAGTTTTTTAAGAGTTATTGTTGACATGGTTAGTTATAATCTTTGATGAAAACCTGGGTGCTACTTAAGCTTATTTATGTAAACAAGAGCAAAAGAGTTCGAAAAAGTTTTTCTTTTTCACTTTCAGTTTATCAACTGAATTGCTTGGGGACAAGCAAATGTTTAAGCTTGGGGGAGTTGATACGTCTCCGTCGTATCTACTTTTCCTAACGCTTTTCCTCTTGTTTTGGACTCTAATTTACATGATTTGAATGAAACTAACCCGGACTGATGATGTTTTCAGTAGAACTACCATGGTGTTGTTTTTGTGCAGAAATAAAAGTTCTCGGATTGGAACGAAACTTTGCGGGGAATTTTTATACAATAAAAGAAAAATACTGGAGCCAAGAACCACCGGAGGAGGGCCCCTGGGTGAGCAAAACCCACCAGGGCGCTCCCCCTCAGGCACGCCCAGGTGGGTTGTGCCCACCTGGTGGCCCCACAGACCCTGATTCCAATGCTACAAAATCCTATTTTTCCAGAAAAAATCAGGGAGGAAGAATTATCTCGTTTCACGATACAGAGCCGCCGCCACCTCCTGTTCTTCATCGGGAGGTCAGATCTGGAGTCCGTTTTGGGCTCCGGAGAGGGGGATCTTCGATCTTCATCATCACCAACACTCCTTCATGGCCAATTCCATGATGCTCCCCATCGGGAGTGAGTAATTCCTTCGTAGGCTCGCTGGTCGGTGAGTAGTTGGATGAGATTCATCATGTAATCGAGTTAGTTTTGTTAGGGCTTGATCCCTAGTATCCACTATGTTCTGAGATTGATGTTGATATGACTTTGCCATGCTTAATGCTTGTCACTTTGGGCCCGGGTGCCATGATTTCAGATCTGAACCGTTTATGTTATCACCATTATATCTATGTTCTAGATTCGATCTTGCAAGTTATATTCACCTATTATGTGTTATGATCCGTAAACCCCGGAGTGGCAGTAGTCGGGATACTTTCCAGTGATGACCGTAGTTTGAGGAGTTCATGTATTCACTATGTGTTAATGCTTTGTTCTGGTTCTCTATTAAAAGGAGGCCTTAATATCCCTTAGTTTCCATATGGACCCCGCTTCCACGGGAGGGTAGGACAAAAGATGTCATGCAAGTTCTTTCCATAAGCACGTATGACTATTTACGAAATACATGCCTACATTATATTTATGAACTGGAGCTAGTTTTGTATCGCCCTAGGTTATGACTGTTATATGATGAATACATCCAACGAATCCACTGATCCTATGCCTATGAATTTCTCTTATATTGCTCTTGCTAAGTTACTACTGCTATTGTTACTGTTACGCTTGTTACAAAATCATTGCTATCACTATTACCGTTACTATTGCTATTGCTACTACTATCAAAACTATCATATCACTTTGCTACTAATCACTTTGCCACTGATAATTAATCTCAGGTATGGTTGAGTTGACAACTCAGGTGCTAATACTTGCAAATATTCTTTGGCTCCCCTTGTGTCGAATCAATAAATTTGGGTTGAATACTCTACCCTCGAAAACTGTTGCGATCCCCTATACTTGTGGGTTATCAACAATCAATTTCATCAACACATAAGCGAGGAAATGAAAGAGTTGAGGAAATAGAACCAGTAGCTCAGTGAAGACAGTGATTTGGTAGACCAGTTCCAATTCCTGTGACAATCGTATGTCTGGTTGGAGCGGCTTGGTATTTAAACCAAAAGACACACAGTCCCAGGACACACAGTCCTTACCGTATTCTCCTTGAGCTAAGGTCACAGAGACCTCGCCCAATCACTCGTGGTAAGTCTTCAAGGTGACTTCCAAACCTTCACAGACTAGGTCACCCGGCGATCCACAATTCCTATTGGATACTTTAGACCTTGACGCCTAACCGTCTGGAAGATGCACAGTCTTCAAAGGTAACAAGCGTTGATTCCACACAGGAACAATCTCTTCAGTAATGCTCAATCACTTTGGGTTTTAGGTGTTGGGGTTTTGGGTTTTTCCTCACTGATGATTTTCTCTCAAAGTCCTCGGAGGATGGGATGCTCTAAATGACAAGTGTCAATCTATCTCCCGGAGCAGCCAACCAGCTAGTGGTTGAAGGGGGCGGCTATTTATAGCCGGGGAGCAGCCCGACATGATAAGACATAAATGCCCCTAATGATATGACCATTATGTGGATAAGATATTTGGGACAGCTGGCGCGAAGCACAGCAACGGTTGGAAATTTAAGCTCTCAAATTCCTTAGAGCTATCATGTTCCTCACTGTAGGTAATTCGCACTGGCGAATTCCTAACTCCTCAGTTAGAACAAATTCCTCACAGACTAGAAGATCTTCGTCTCTATCACTGAAGAAATTGACTGATATGTATGAGATTTCCAAAGGCTTCACTCGAAGGATTGGGTATGTGTAGGCTATGAGATGAGCATCACTTGGAATTTTTTCCTTAGTATTACCTCAACCCCCTTTAACAGTATGGTGTTTCCTATGACTCAAACGAAGGAAATGAAACTATGAAAACAAAAGTCTTCACGCTTCATAATCCTCGCATCAATATCAATGTCTTCAAGGTCACACCAATTTCCTCATTTTCAAAGTCTTCAAGAAAACCAAAGTCTTCAAATGAAGACATTCATTTTTAGGGGTCGACTTTCTTCGGATATATCAAACTCCTTAGAGACTTATAAGACCTATGTATACTCACAAACACATTAGTCCCTTAACCTATAAGTCTTCAATACACCAAAATCACTAAGGGGCACTAGATGCACTTACAATCTCCCCTTTTTTGGTGATTGATGACAAATAGGTTAAGTTTTCAACGGGGATAAACACATGAAGTGTAAATACTGATATTGAGGAATTTGATTGCAAGATATAGAAGAACTCCCCCCTGAAGATGTGCATATTTGAGGAATTTGCTTTGGACTGCAAATGCACATGGTAGGATAAAATCTTGGAGATCTCCGCTATATCTTGTAATCCATTCACGCATTTAACATATAATATGAAGAATTTGAAATGCATGATGGAAAATGGTGCCTGACAAAATTCAGCATGCGTGCATTAAGGTACTTGAGGAAATAAGCATGCAGAGAGCAGTTCGAAAGTATCAGACCACCATCGGACTTAAGTTTACAACTCAACAAACAAACACTTCAGAATAGCGAGAGTTGTAACTTAACAAAAAACAACCCATATATAGAGACCCGCTTGAAGACTAACTCAAATTTCTCCCCCTTTGTAATCAAATGACCAAAAGGGACGAAACTTGAGGACTAACGCCCCTGAAGAATACCAGCTTGAAGTCGGTGGAGGAGCGCCAGCGTTGTCGGGGTTGTTTGTTTTTGTAGGGCCTGCCGCTGTGTCGTCGAGATCCTCAGCTTCATCGGTCTCACCCGATGAAGACTATGAACTTGTGACCAGCTGAGGAACTTTAACCTTCTTGAATTTCTTCGAAGGAGGATGAGACCAGTCAAAGTTCTGCTGAAAGTCCATCTGCTTGAGGTCTTCATCACTGTAAAGATGAGAAAGTATAGCCCAAGTGCGATCGAAGATTTCATGCACATAATAGTGATTTCTTCTTCACAGTGTTCTGAGTAACATTCATGTTTTGAAGAATTGAGCCAAATTGATGCTTGACCCACTTGTGATTGCGATCGACTTTTTGGTGAAGACTAAGAAGAAGCTCACGATCAGTCATCACACGCGGGGCAGTGACTTGAGGATTTTGCTCGGTGAGTTTTGCAGCAGAGTCCTGGGTTGCAGAGTCATCATTGGTGGAGTAAGATGCAGCCTTACGAAATTGAACATCCAATGGATGAGTGCCTTCATCAATAACAACAGCTTTGCCTTTTTCATCAACTGAGAAAATTGTCCTTTTGAGGACTTCAATAGGCGGCATAAAGCTGAAGTGATTCTGAAAGTCAGCCTTATATGGAATTGAAGACCTGGTTCTGATGAATCTCATAATCCAAGTAGCATAGGGCTTCAATTCAAATGGCGATAGCGCAACATTGGCCAAAGTCCTCATGAAGAAATCATGATAGTTAATGGGAATCCCATGGATGATGTTAAACAACAGATTCTTCATGATGCCAACAACTTCTTCTTCTTCTTCTTCAGAGTTGTGACCTTTGATCGGACTAAGGGTTTTGGTCAAGATGCGATAAACTGTCCTAGGCACATAAAGCAAATCTTTCAAGAGGAAAGTGGTTCTTGGAGCTTGGCCTGGATGCAAAGGTTTCATCAATACTTGCATGAGATGATTTTGAAGTTCAGGTTCCTCATAGATCAGCCTTGCACCTTCTGCAGGAGGACTAACTGGGATGGCATGAAGCAATTCAGTTGCTGGAGCTTTGTAGTGAGTGTTTTCAGTCATCCAGTCCAGAACCCATGAATTGACATCGGAGGCATTGCCAGTGAGGTGCAGAGTTGCATAGAACTGAAGAATGAGTTCTTCATTCCAATCACAAATGTCAGCACAGAAAGTGAGGAGTCCAGCTTCATGGAGAACATTCAGAACGGGTTGAAAGCATGGAATGGACTCCATATCCACATGAGGAATTTGACAGTGCTCGAAGACTTTGTTCTTGTCAAACAGAACAGATGCATAAAAATTCATCTGACTTGCAATCGAGAACTTCTCGCGCCTTAATCTTGCTGAGTCATAAGGATTTTTATTAATGAAGAAATGATGCTCAACGAAGAAATCAACATTTTTGAATTTTGGCCTTCTTGTGCCAGACTGAGGATTTTGAGGCTTGGGCTGAAGATTTGCAGTCATAGGCCTCATAACCTCTTCAGTCACAACTTCTGGTGCAGCAGACTGAGGAATTGAAGCGTTAGTTTCATTAGCAGCAGTCTGGTTCTCCATTTCTTCAGCTGATGCAGCTGGAATTTCTCCAGGAATAGATTGGAGAGAAGTTTGACGCCCTTCAGACCCTGTCAATATTTCTTTAGTCTGCACAGGGGACTAAGGAATTTGATGGAGAGGTGTGGCAATTGGAGAATTTTGGTGAAGATTTTCCCAGAATTCATCATTTAGCACTAGGGTAGTTGAGCCAATATCCACATATTCATCAATTTCTTCGACGCCCGCCTCTTCAGCAGTGAACTGAGGCACAGTTGATGATACCAGAGGTGTTGAAGCAACAACTTCCACCTCAATTTCTTCGTCCATCTGCTCTGAGGAAGCAGCAGAAGGATTTTCTTCATCATTGTCATCATTAGGAATGACATATTCTTCACCAAACGAAACTAATTCCTTTGATGACACTATAGAAATTGGAACATCATCGATTGGTTCATTGAAAGAGCTCGTCAAAGTCCTCACTTTCTTGGGAGCCGAGGATTCTGCAGAGGTTGATGCTTTCCTTTTCTTTTGCGGCTTCCTTCTTCGTAGCTTTAGTTTTCTTCACTTCTGATGCAGAAGGAAGTGTTGTTTTCTTCACCTTTGAAGATTTTGCAGGAGGAGCTGATACGTCTCCAACGTATCTATAATTTTTGATTGTTCCATGCTATTATATTATCTGTTTTGGATGTTTTATATGCATTAATATGCTATTTTATATTATTTTTTGGGACTAACCTATTAACCTAGAGCCCAGTGCCAGTTTCTGTTTTTTCCTTGTTTCTGAGTTTCGCAGAAAAGGAATACCAAACGGAGTCCAAACGGAATGAAACCTTCGCGATGATTTTTCTTGGACCAGAAGAGAACCAGGAGACTTGGAGATGAAGTCGGAGGAGCCACGAGGCGTCCACAAGGACGGAGGGCGCGCCCAGGGGGTAGGGCGCCCCCCACCCTTGTGGGCCCCTCGTGAGCCTCCTGACCTAATTCTTTCGCCTATATGTTCCCAAATATCCCCAAACCACCAGAGGCATCCACGAAAACACTTTTCCACCGCCACAACCTTCTGTACCCGTGAGATCCCATCTAGGGACTTTTTTTGGCACCCTGCCGGAGGGGGATTCGATCACGGAGGGCTTCTACATCAACTCTATTGCCCTTCCGATGAAGCGTGAGTAGTTTACCTCAGACCTACGGGTCCATAGCTAGTAGCTAGATGGCTTCTTCTCTCTCTTTGATTCTCAATACCACGTTCTCCTCGATGTTCTTGGAGATCTATTCGATGTAATACTTTTTTGCGGTGTGTTTGCCGAGATCCGATGAATTGTGGATTTATGATCAGCTTATCTATGAATATTATTTGAATCTTCTCTGAATTCTTTTATGCATGATTTGATATCTTTGTAATTCTCTTCGAACTATCGGTTTGGTTTGGCCAACTAGATTGGTTTTTCTTGCAATGGGAGAAGTGCTTAGCTTTGGGTTCAATCTTGCAGTGTCCTTTCCCAGTGACAGTAGGGGCAGCAAGGCACGTATTGTATTGTTGCCATCGAGGATAAAAAGATGGGGTTTTCATCATATTGCTTGAGTTAATTCCTCTACATCATGTCATCTTACTTAATGCATTACTCCGTTCTTTATGAACTTAATACTCTAGATGCATGCTGGATAGCGGTCGATGTGTGGAGTAATAGTAGTAGATGCAGAATCGTTTCGGTCTACTTGACACGGACGTGATGCCTATATTCATGATCATTGCTTAGATATCGTCATAACTTTGCGCTTTTCTATCAATTGCTCGGCAGTAATTTGTTCACCCACCATATTATTTGCTATCTTGAGAGAAGCCTCTAGTGAAACCTATGCCCCCCGGGTCTATTTTCCATCATATAAGTTTCTGATCTACTATTTTGCAATCTTTTACTTTCTGATCTATAAACCAAAAATACCAAAAATATTTACTTTATCGTTTATCTATCTCTATCAGATCTTACTTTTGCAAATAACCATGAAGGGATTGACAACCCCTTTATCACGTTGGGTGCAAGTTGTTTGATTGTTTGTGCAGGTATTCGGTGATTTGTACGTTGTCTCCTACTGGATTGATACCTTGGTTCTCAAACTGAGGGAAATACTTATCTCTACTTTGCTGCATCACCCTTTCCTCTTCAAGGGAAAAACCAACGCAAGCTCAAGAAGTAGCAGGAGCAGATGAAGTTGGTGCATTTTCTTCAGGCACGACTGATACGTCTCCAACGTATCTATAATTTTTGATTGTTCCATGCTATTATATTATCTGTTTTGGATGTTTTATATGCATTAATATGCTATTTTATATTATTTTTGGGACTAACCTATTAACCTAGAGCCCAGTGCCAGTTTCTGTTTTTTTCCTTGTTTTTGAGTTTTACAGAAAAGGAATACCAAATGGAGTCCAAAAGAGCTGAAAATTTACGGTGATTTTTATGGACCAGAAGAGACCCACGGGGCATCGAAGATTGGCCAGAGGAGTCCCGAGGCAGCCACAAGGGTGGAGGGCGCGCCCCCCCTAGGGCACGCCCCCTGCCTTGCCGCTGCCCCGTGGACCCCCCTGACATGAAACCGACGCCAAAAATTCCTATAAATCCCGAAACCTCTAGAAATAAACCTAGATCGGGAGTTCCGCCGCCGAAAGCCTCTGTAGCCACGAAAAACCAATCGGGAGCCCGTTCTGGCACCTTGCCGGAGGGGGAAACCATCACAGGTGGCCATCTTCATCATCCCGGCGGTCTCCATGACGAGGAGGGAGTAGTTCACCCTCGGGGCTGAGGGTATGTACCACTAGCTATGTGTTTGATCTCTCTCTCTCTCTCTCTCGTGGTCTTGATATGGCACAATCTTGATGTACCGCGAGCTTTGTTACTATAGTTGAATCATATGGTGTTTCTCCCCCTCTACCTTCTTGTGATGAATTGAGTTTTACCTTTGAGGTTTCACTATTATCGGATTGAATACTATTATGGATTTGAGAACACTTGATGTATGTCTTGCGTGGGATACCCGTGGTGACAATGGGTTGTTATATTGATTCACTTGACGTATGTTTTGGCACTCAACTCGCGGATCCCGAGGTGACATTGGGGTAATCTATGCATAGGGGTTGATGCATGTTTTCGTCCTTGTTTCTCCGGTAGGAATCTTGGGGCACTCTTTGAGGTTTTTTTTATGTTGGATTGAATATTATGAATCTAAAGTTGTTGGATGCATATCGTATAATTGACCCACGGATACTTGTGGTGACATTGGAGTATCTAGGTGACATTAGGGTTGATTGATATGTGTCATATGGTGTTATTTTACTATGAACTCTAGGGCTGTTTGTGACACTTATAGGAATAGCTCAATGGATTGATCGGAAAGAATAACTTTGAGGTGGTTTCGTACCCTACAAGTAATTTCATCTTATGTTCTCCGCGATAGGAACTTTGGAGTGACTTTTGTCGCACATTGAGGGATTGCCATATGATTTAATTATGTTATCATTGTTGAGAGAACTTGCACTAGTGAAAGTAAGAACCCTAGGCCTTGTTTTCAAGCAGTGCAATACCGTTTTTGCTCACTTTTGTTACTAGTTACCTTGCTGTTTTTATATTTTCAGATTACAAAAACCTATATCTACCATCCATGTTACACTTGTATCACCATCTCTTCGCCGAACTAGTGCACCTATCCAATTTACCATTGTATTGGGTGTGTTGGGGACACAAGAGACTCTTTGTTATTTGGTTGCAGGGTTGTTGGAGAGAGACCATCTTCATCCTACGCCTCCCATGGATTGATAAACCTTAGGTCATCCACTTGAGGGAAATTTGCTACTGTCCTACAAAACTCTGCGCTTGGAGGCCCAACACGAGTCTACAAGAAGAAGGTTGCATAGTAGACATCAAACTCTTTTCTGGCGCCATTGCCGGGGAGGTTAGTGCTTGAAGGTATATCTTTAAATCTTGCAATTGAATCTTTTAGTTTCTTGTTTTATCACTAGTTTAGTCTATAAAAGAAAACTACAAAAAAAATGGAATTGAGGTTGCCTCATATGACAAGTTCTTCAGGAGACAGAGTAAGAACGTTGTTCCTCAGAAATTGCTCTTTCTTGTACTGGTCCTTCTTGAATCGCCTGGCCTACTTCCATTTTTCTTCGCCTATACAGGCTATCAGCATGTGACTTTGACCAGGAGTCAGATTCAGGTTAGGGAGTGGAGTGTTCGGATCCTTGTGCCATATGTCAATGAAATCGAGGATCTTCTTAGGATCCAGCATGAGAGGCACAGTGCTGCCTTTGGCTCTCGCAGCCCTTTGTTGTCTATCTCTGATGATTTCAGCAAGTTCTTCATCATCAACTTCATCATCATTAGATGGAACATGGAAAGCCACTTGCTTCTTATGAGGACTTGGCCTCTTACCATGTCCAGTAGTGGACTTAACCTTCAGCGGAGATGGACCACTTGAGGATTGTGGTTGAGCTGAGGAAGTTGCAGATGCCCATGAGGCAATTGAAAATCTAGCAGTCCGCTGACACATTGCAAGATGCAACGGTGTTGAGGATTTTGCGGCAGAAACTGAGGATTTTGCAGAAACTGAGGGATTTGGAGCTGCCCTTGAGGAAGTTGCCCGAGGTATTTGAACTGAGGGCTTTTCTGTTGAGGAACTTGGCCGTGAGGACATTGAGCTTGAAGACTTTGGCTTCAAAGCTGGTTTCTTCTGCATTGCCTTCTTGGGTGCGGCTTTGCTTGCAGAGGCCTCAGCAGCAGCAGTGTCCTCATTGAATTTCCTCACAGCCTCAACAACCATCTTATCAAGCTTTGCTTGGTGCTTGGCCCATTCCTTCGGAAATTCCTCACCACACTTGATGCTGGTGGGATCAGCTATTTGGCCAGTTGCCAAAGGCGGTCTTGGACATGGAGGAATAACAACAAATTTCTTCATGTATTTGGGAGTAACATAGCGGTATTCCTTCCATTCCTTAGCCCATCTCCTCTCAATCCTCTGAATGCGTATTTTTCGGCGATTCTTGGTTTCCTTCCCATGAGTACTTCATCAGGTGTGCAATATTCATCATAGATATCCTCAAGGATCTCAAAAGCAGTGTTGGTTTCAGGCCTTTTTCCTCCTTTCCGAGGTCTTTTCCTGTCTGCCATTTTCTTCACTTGAGGATTTTGAACTTTGGAGGATTCTGAGGAAGTATGCAATTTTTCTTCGAGGAACGCTGCAAATGAGTTAAGTTGATGAGAACCTAGAGATTCATCAGCAGACATTTTGTACCTATGAACAGAGTATAGGTGCGAAGAATTTGAAGAGGTCATATGCATTCTCAGAAATTTTTCAAAAAAGTATCAAGTTGAGGAATTTGACCATAGATGTCTTGAGGAATTTCACTAAGCGTTCTTGACTCAGGTTCCAGAGTTGTACAGATTTGAAAATCCGCACAATTGAGGAATCTTGAGGAAAATCATAGCTTAGAGAAATAAATCAAGGAAAGGAATCATTGCGGTGTTTAAGGAGTGGATAGTTGAAGAATAAACACCTTTTGAGGCTTTTGTGAAAATCATAAGAATCAAAGTAGGGTAGTAAAATTAGATTTTAATTACCCTTGATGAAGAACACGATGAACTGGGAGTTGAGATGGAGAAGTTCGTCAGTTCAGATCTCCCATGCCCTAACTCGACGGCGGGAGACAGCTACCGCGGCAGCGGAGTGAGGATCTCCGCGGCCGGCGTGAGTACGACGGCAACGAGGTCGAGGCAGTGAAGCTCTTCCTCACCGACGATGATGGAGTTCAGCGGCGGCGCTAGGTCAGAGCTCGAGCGAGGAGAGTTGAGGTCGAGCGGAGTAAATGAGGTCTGAGGAGGGTAAGGGGTATTTATAGCCGCAGTGAAAAACTGTTCGCCCGAAGAATTTGGACGAACATGCCCCTGGCCCTTGCTATCTTATCAACATGTGTCACCCACGTACTAAGAGGTGGAGATCGTGGGGGATCATGGGTGAGTATTTTAATCCATCATGGGAAGTGGAAGTGGTTTGAGCGGCAACTGCCCAAAAATTAGATATGAAAATTTTAAAGTTTCGTTCGCAAATTCTTCAGCTATCAATGACACAATGAAGACTTTGAACGGGTTTCAAATAGAATGCACATGAAGAATTTGTGAACAGACTGGGTTGAGTTTAGTATAGAGGGGGAACGGGTCCGATCACGTTCACTTAGACGAAAATATACTTGAAGAATTAGCAATAAGTGAATGCCGTTGAGGACATTGAAAACTCAAATATATATATATATATATATATATATATATATATATAGTCAATGAAGAACACCAGTCAATTTTTTTGAAGAAATTGCAAACTTGAGGAATTTGAAAATTTGAAGAATTTGCAAAGTGACGAAAAACTCAAATTTGAAGATTTTCACTACAAAAAAAGACACATCCGTGATATTTTGGGCCGAACAATTTTTTTTCCTGTCATGCTTATGACACTTCTATGTATCATCCTAGATGTGGTGGGCTCCTACTTCTATGACAAAAAATCATGATAGAAAATGGGCTTTTCATCCTGGGCGGGCCGGAGACGCAGCTGCATGACATTCTTTGGGCCGTTCATGATGGAAAAAATCATGGTAGAAGCGAGGACGAGGAAAATATCAGGGAGTTCCCAGTTACGGTGGGTGGTTGGGGCCGAGCGATGCACTGTGGTTTGCACATTTCTCTTGTGTACGCGTGTGTACATGTGCGAGGCGTTGGGCTCTAACTGAACCCGAGCGAGGCGTTCGCTTATTGAACCCGAGCGATTGCACTGGCTACGCGTTACTGAACCCGAGCGAGGTGTTCGCTTACTGAACCCGAGCGATTGCACTGGCTACGCGTTAGTGAACCCGAGCGATCGATCGATCCCTGGCTGTTAACTGAACCCGATCGAGGGATTCCTTCGCTGCTGCTGCTAACTGAAGCCGATCGAACCTGCTGCCTCTTGATGAACAATGAGTGTTATTGGGGGTTGGATGAACAGTTCTCGGTGGGGGTTGGATGAACAGGACCCCGTGGTAGTAGTAGGCTGTTGCCGCTGGATGAACAGGACCCCGATCGAGAGGAGGCCGCCACACCCGAGCCGGTTGGGGGTGGATGAACAGGACCCCGTGGAGGGCTAGTTGAACAGTAGCCGGTGGAGGGCTGGTTCAACAGTAGCCGGTGGAGGCTGGATGAATAGGACCTCGTGGATGAACAGTAGCAGGTGGAGGCTGGAGGAAGTCGACGGTGGATGAACAGTAGCCCGTGGAGGCTGGAGCGAGGCAGTAGATGGTGGATGATGCTACTTCTTGAGCTTGCATTGGTTTTTCCCTTGAAGAGGAAAGGGTGATGCGGCAAAGTAGAGATAAGTATTTCCCTCAGTTTGAGAACCAAGGTATCAATCCAGTAGGAGACAACGCACAAATCACCAATACCTGCACAAACAATCAAACAACTTGCACCCAACGCGATAAAGGGGTTGTCAATCCCTTCACGGTTATTTGCAAAAGTGAGATCTGATAGAGATAGATGAAACTAAACAAAAGGTAAAGTAAATATTTTTTGGTATTTTTGGTTTATAGATCGGAAAGTAAAAGATTGCAAAATAGTAGATCGGAAACTTATATGATGGAAAATAGACCCGGGGGCCATAGGTTTCACTAGAGGCTTCTCTCAAGATAGCAAATAATACGGTGGGTGAACAAATTACTGTCGAGAAATTGATAGAAAAGCGCAAAGTTATGACGATATCTAAGGCAATGATCATGAATATAGGCATCATGTCCGTGTCAAGTAGACCGAAATGATTCTGCATCTACTACTATTACTCCACACATCGACCGACTCCTGCCTGCATCTAGAGTATTAAGTTCATGAAGAACAGAGTAACGCATTAAGTAAGATGACATGATGTAGAGGAATAAACTCAAGCAATATGATGTAAACCCCATCTTTTTATCCTCGATGGCAACAATACAATATGTCCCTTGCTGTCCCTACTGTCACTGGGAAAGGACACCCCAAGATTGAACCCAAAGCTAAGCACTTCTCCCATTGCAAGAAAAACCAATCTAGTTGGCCAAACCAAACCGATAGTTCAAAGAGAATTACAAAGATAACAAATCATGCATAAAAGAATTCAGAGAAGATTCAAATAATATTCATAGATAAGCTGATCATAAATCCACAATTCATCGGATCTCGACAAACACACCGCAAAAAAAGTTTACATTGAATAGATCTCCAAGAACATCGAGGAGAACATGGTATTGAGAATCAAAGAGAGAGAAGAAGCCATCTAGCTACTAGCTATGGACCCGTAGGTCTGTGGTAAACTACTCACGCTTCATTGGAAGGGTAATAGAGTTGATGTAGAAGCCCTCCGTGATCGAATCCCACTTCGGGAGGATGCCGGAAAAGGCCCCTAGATGCGATCTCACGGGTACAGAAGGTTATGACGGTGGAAAAGTGTTTTTGTGGATACTTTTGGTGGTTTGGGAATATATGTGAATATATAGGCGAAGGAATTAGGTCAGGAGAGTCACAGGGGGCCCACAAGACAGGGGGCGCGCCCTCCACCCTTGTGGCCGCCTCGTGGCTCCTCCGACTTGATCTCCAAGTCTCCTGGGTGTCTTCTGGTCCAAAAAAAATCATCGCGAAGGTTTTATTCCGTTTGGACTCCGTTTGATATTCCTTTTCTGCGAAACTCTAAAACAAGGAAAAAACCAGAAACTGGCACCGGGCTCTAGGTTAATAGGTTAGTCCCAAAAATAATATAAAATAGCATATTAATGCATATAAAACATCCAAAACAGATAATATAATAGCATGGAACAATAAAAAATTATAGATACATTGGAGACGTATCAAGCATCCCCAAGCTTAATTCCTGCTCGTCCTCGAGTAGGTAAATGATAAAAATAGAATTTTTGATGTGGAATGCTACCTAACATATTTATCCATGTAATTCTTCTTTATTGTGGCATGAATGTTCAGATCCGTAAGATTCAAAACAAAAGTTTAATATTGACATAAAAATAATAATACTTCAAGCATACTAACAAGGCAATTATGTCTTCAGAAAATAACATGGCCAAAGAAAGTTATCCCTACAAAATCATATAGTCTGGCTATGCTCCATCTTCATCACATAAAGTATTTAAATCATGCACAACCCTGATGACAAGCCAAGCAATTGTTTCATACTTTTGATGTTCTCAAACTTTTTCAACTTTCACGCAATACATGAGCGTGAGCCATGGACACAGCACTATAGGTGCAATAGAATATGGTGGTTGTGGAGAAGACAAAAAGAAGGAGATAGTCTCACATTAAGTAGGCGTATCAACGGGCTATGGAGATGCCCATCAATAGATATCAATGTGAGTGAGTTGGGATTGCCATGCAACAGATGCACTAGAGCTATAAGTTTATGAAAGCTCAAAAAGAAACTAAGTGGGTGTGCATCCAACTCGCTTGCTCACGAAGACCTAGGGCAATTTGAGGAAGCCCATCATTGGAATATACAAGCCAAGTTCTATAATGAAAATTTCCCACTAGTATATGAAAGTGACAACATAAGAGACTCTCTATCATGAAGATCATGGTGCTACTTTGAAGCACAAGTGTGGTAAAAGGATAGTAACATTGCCCCTTCTCTCTTTTCTCTCATTTTTTTTGTTGCGCCTTCTCTCATTTTTTTTGCCTCTTTATTTATTTATTTTTCGTCCGGAGTCTCATCCCGACTTGTGGGGGAATCATAGTCTCCATCATCCTTTCCTCACATGGGACAATGCTCTAATAATGAAGATCATCACACTTTTATTTACTTACAACTCAAGAATTACAACTCGATACTTGGAACAAATTATGACTCTCTATGAATGCCTCCGGCAGTGTACCGGGATGTGCAATGAATCAAGAGTGACATGTATGAAAGAATTATGAACGGTGGCTTTGCCACAAATACGATGTCAACTACATGATCATGCAAAGCAATATGACAATGATGGAATGTGTCATAATAAATGGAACGGTGGAAAGTTGCATGGCAATATATCTCGGAATGGCTATGGAAATGCCATAATAGGTAGGTATGGTGGCTGTTTTGAGGAAGGTATATGGTGGGTGTTTGGTACCGGCGAAAGTTGCGCGGTACTAGAGAGGCTAGCAATGGTGGAAGGGTGAGAGTGCGTATAATCCATGGACTCAACATTAGTCATTAAGAACTCACATACTTATTGCAAAAATCTATTAGTTATCGAAACAAAGTACTACATGCATGCTCCTAGGGGGATAGATTGGTAGGAAAAGACAATCGCTTGTCCCCGACCGCCACTCATTAGGACTAAGTTTATAACCAAAGCAAATTACCATGCTGTCTAAAGACTCTCAAAATAATATAAGTGAATCATGAGAGTTCATAAATTTCTATAAAATAAAACCACCGCCGTGCTCTAAAAAGATATCAGTGAAGCACTAGAGCAAAATTGCCTAGCTCAAAAGATATAAGTGAAGCACATAGAGTATTCTAATAAATCACGATTCATGCGTGTCCCTCTCAAAAGGTGTGTACATCAAGGATGATTGTGGCAAACTAAAAAGCAAAGACTCAAATCATACAAGACGCTCCAAGCAAAACACATATCATGTGGTGAATAAAAATATAGCCTCAAGTAAAGTTACCGATAGACGAAGACGAAAGAGGGGATGCCTTCCGGGGCATCCCCAAGCTTAGGCTCTTGGTTGTCCTTGAATATTACCTTGGGGTGCCTTGGGCATACCCAAGCTTAGGCTCTTGCCACTCCTTATTCCATAGTCCATCAAATCCTTACCCAAAACTTGAAAACTTCACAACACAAAACTCAACAGAAAATCTCATAAGCTCCGTTAGTATAAGAAAATAAATCACCACTTTTGGTACTGTTGTGAACTCATTCTTTATTTATATAGGTGTAATATCTACTGTATTCCAACTTATCCATGGTTCATACCGCCCGATACTACCCATAGAATCATCAAAAGAAGCAAACAACACAAAGCATGCAGCATACATGGCCAAGGATAAGAGCGTGGTGGGAAGAGTGAATTGGCAGTTACTCACCCATGCGTTAAAGTCATTCACAGGCCATTACCAGGGTGGCCCCACTGCAGTTGGCGTTACGCGACGCACGGGAGAACCGGAAACTGACCTGGGCTTGGGTTAATGAAGAAGCAAAGAAGATCTCAAGGGACGAGCAACTGTTATCCTCTTGCCTGTGCACTGGTTAGGGCCTACCCCGACGCAGATCAAGATTACAACATCCAAGACCAGACCAAGCGCAAGGGATCAGTTCTTTGAAGAATCAGAGTGCAGATCAAGAAGACCAAGTCAAGCCAAAGGAGCAAGACATCACTAAGGGAAAACCTCCCTTGCCGGGTAGGCGAGCCTGGCGAGGTCAAGGTTACCCCGGAAGCAAGCCTCAAGACCGTCCCGGCAGGCCTGCCGGGCCCTACAAAGGCAAACTACCCCGCCAAGGCTCCACCGCACCACCTCACAGCAATGCAAGTCATCGATCGACGCGGTGTCAAGCCCCCAAGTGACTAAGTGGCTGTTTCTTGCCACATGGCAGCCACTTCCTATGGAAATCACCTCCAAATGACACCCGTCCAGGGACGTGTCATGCAGACAGGAGAGAAGGTGGCCGAGCAGCCCGACAAGGCTTGCCGGGCAGGCCATGATGTGACACTAAGCGGCGCATTTAATGTGCTCTGCCCTGTCTATAGAGTTAGGTATGATAGCACTGTTTGCTATCTAATCAATACACAATGACTGTTTTGCCACTGTGGTGACCCCTTGATCTATAAAAGGAGGCCCATGGCAACCATAGAAAGGATTCGGACCCTTGTAAACTCATACGCGCGTAGCTGCTCTCGCCCCGAGGCAGCCCTGCCGGGCTAGAGCACCACGTTTCCACCACAATCCACCATCAATCCACCAAAGCAGGAGTAGGGTTTCACGCCTCGCGGTGGCCCAAACCTGGGTAAAATAGCCCGTGTGATCTCTGCCGTGCTGCGCAATGTTCTCCGCTCTTTGTGCAATGTGCTCATCCCCCCTGCCGAACCACAAGGGGCTCATGGCCCCATAGCCGGCCGTGGTTTCCCACGACATCTGCCAAGCACGAGTCTGACCGCCCTGGCCCACCCAGACCGCCTCCCTCGCCCGCGCGTGCTTTCCGCTCGAAACGGTTAGCGCCACCCGCGCCGCTTCCCGGTGCAGGCGATTGCTTCGTGTTTAAACGACACAAGTGTCATCCGCCCGTCCGTCTGCCGCCCACATTAATGATACATGGTTACCGAGGTGGCTACTCCAGCGCCACCCGTCCGTCCCTCTGCCGCCCACCATTGCTATATAAACTGCTGTGCCGGCCATAGCCACAGTCATTCGCCTCCGTTCCCTTTCTCCTATCCACATCACTCCCACCATGGCTTCCTCACGCTCCAGCGCTCTTCGGGATAGGCGAACAACGGACCAGAAGGAGATGGCAGCCATTGCTACCGACTGGCTGGCCGGTAGGCACCCGGAGGACGACGATGTCCCAATGGAGAACGTGGTAGTCGACGATCCAGCGCCAATCCCCTCCTCCGCGCCATCCTCGCCGGTGCATTGCACCATGACCATCGGCGAGGCCCGTTCCCAATACATGGACACGGTGAGGCAGAAGCGTCAGGAGCAGTTCCGGGAGGCGCAGGCCGACACCGCCTATAGCCACCATGTCCTCCAGGAGCACCTGCGGGCGGAGGAGAAGATCGCCGCGGAGCGGGCGGAGCAGGAGGCGCTGCTCGAGTCGTACCACTCCGCCCGCGAGAGCCGCCTCGCGCGCTGGAAGTACCGCATGCGGGTGGCGGAGGTTGCGGCCGCCTACAAAGAGGGTGATGAAGCGGGCGAGGCGCTGTTTGGCGAGACCGACGACGAGGCGGAGGACAATGCCGGCTCCGCCGAGGCCCTGCCCCGCCGGCACCGAGGCGGAGGATTTCATCGGCTTCGGCGAGGCCCTGCTCCGCCGAGGCCCCGCCCTGCCAACAACGAGGTAGAGGACATCACCAGCTCCGCCGAGGTCCCGCCCTGCCGGCAACGAGGGGGAGGATTTCCCCTGCTCCGCCCAGGCGCCGCCCCACCGGCAACGAGACAGAGGACATCGCCGGCTCCGTCGAGGCCCCGCCCCGCTGCCAACAAGGCCGCGCCACACAGAAAATGAGGAAGAGGAACACGGTAGGTCGCCTCCGCTCGGGTCCAAGTAAGGCCACCGCTGCTACCCTCCGGTTGAAGCCAGGCTTGGCGGGTTGAGTATTGACGGCCGATTAGCTTCTTGGCGGCGACGTGGAGTCGGAGAGGTGTGCTGGAGAATAAGCTTCTGTTCGGCTCAGCCAGACACGGGAAATAGGCGCCGGAGATCATAGATTAGGTTAATTAATTATACCTCCAGTGCACCCCTTTTTAGTTGAAGAATGTATGAAATGTAATGAAATCCAGCATGTTTATATGAAATCCAGCCGTGTATGAACGAATTTAGTTCGATTAGTTCGAATTCTTGTATCACTGGCATTGGATGAACATGCAAAACAATATGTACTAGCATTATTCCCAGGACGCACGGTGATCACCTCGTTTGCAGTAGTTTCACACGTACAAAAAGTTTGAGCAGCTTTTTAGCGTGCCTGTACATTGCAATCAAACTCACAGGCCTGGCAATTCATAGAGAACATTCAAAACAATCGATGATTATGCATCTCAGTGATTCACATGTCAGAGCCAATATTTACTTCAGAACTAAAGAATAAAGAAAAATCGATCGATGCTGCTGATAGCTAAGGGCGTCCCATTCAAAAATATCAAACGCATCTCTTCTTGCTAACATCAATGAGCAAAATTTGACAAGGTTGTCCCATTCCAAAATATCAAATGCGTGTCTTTTTGCGTACATCAATGAGCAAACTTTGACAAGGTTTTACCATTCCAAAATAACAAATGCCTATGATTGTGGTATGGGTGGGGTTTGCGATCAGTTCGGACATTGACATGGCACCTCGTGCTAAATAAACCAGCTGTTCTTTTTGTGCAGTTCCACCAAAATCAACCAAATTTGCGTGTAGCCTGTATGATTTTGCCTTTATATGTTGCAACACCTTGAACATATCGACACCTCCTTTCTTGTAGCTAATTTTGTGGCTAGAGGTGCAAATGAATGATTCGAGAATATTCGATGTATTGTGCATGATGAAGTATAATGGGCACGAACCATCAGAATATTTTGTGCAGTTCCCATTGAAATCAAGCTGAGCACCCCTGTTTTCATAAATACAAAAAAAGTGATTAGTAAAGCAAACTTTATTATGAATTTACAGTTTACATAGGCACCTACATGGTCCATGCAGAGCACACATTTAAAAAAATGGAACTCACTAGAAAGAATCCTAGAACAACATTGTACTTGCCCATCACAGCAAAAAAGATGGAAATCTGTGAGTCCTTCTGAGCTGAAGTTAGTTTGGTCTTGTGGGGAGTAACGTAACCATCCTTCAACTGCTCCTTCTGATGAGAAGATAGACTGGGCTTCTTCATCCTGGCATAATTGGAACTAGGCACTTCACGTACTCCATATTCTTCTTCAGAGGAGGAGGATCCTGTTGTGCAAAGACAAGAGAACAACTAAATGCTAGCATCCCTGTTTTCTCGAAAAAAAGGAAAGGAAATATTTAAAACAACCATTACATTAACAAAGGGAGCAACTAATGAAATGTATAGTCACAAAGAGATGCATCTTCATTGTCCTCATAGGAAATGATATGATACCAAACACAACAGCTCAACTTGAACTGTATTATTACTTAATTTTATCAGTGGCTATAACGGTGGCAAACCGGTGCATCAATTTAATAGCAGCCTTAGATTAACATGCGAAACAATACCACTTTCTCATGACAGTGGCTAAACAGTAGCACAACACCAATAGAGATGACAAAGATCAATCATATGGATGAAATCCGTGGGCCGGTACCAACCATTGTCAGGAGGCTTTTGTGTAGAGCATGCAGATGAAGCACTTCTCCGGAACCATCTGTTATTATCTACTATGGTTGCCATGCTTACTATAAACTCCTTGATTAGTTTAATGTTTCCAACATCTTCTTCTGCAGTTCCACTAAAATATATGTTATCTTCAAACAAGATCCCTGTTTGCACAAGTAGAGATAATTACATATTACATTAAGAGTGGCATCAAATCACAGTGGCAAAACAATTGCTCGTTCCAGCCACAGCAATAAATTAAGATGCAAAACTATACCATTACTTGCGTCATCACAGTTCCAGTGCTTCATTACAGCACTGGGAGTTGATTTTTGTTCTTCTTCCGCTTGTTCTTCCCTTTCATCACTTGGTTCAATAACAGACAAGCTTCGCCTTCAATGTAAGATTTGGCATGTCAATTAGGGAGCACAAGTATAGCAATAAACAACAACATTACTTTTCTGATGACAGTAGCAAAATATAGGCCAACAATTGTGAAATATCATTATCTTACCTCAATGGGATATTACGGTGCACATACAGATTGGAAGTCTGGCCTCCTTTTGTGTAGTTCGCTAAAATCAAGCAACATTACCGTATAAGTAGCACAACATATGAAAGTACACTGCACAATCATGTGACAGACGGCCATTACTGACCTCTCATGATGCGGAATTCAAACAACTCACAAGAAGAAGAACTTAAACAAATTTGCCAACACAGATAGGAAGTCAGATCTCCTCTTGTGCAGTTCCACTAAGATCAAGCAATCAAGCAACGTTATCGGTGTGACATTTTGGTTGAACTGCACAAAACACTCTTAAATCAAAAGTGTTGTGTGCAGTGCAACAAAAGGTCGCAATAACAATGAGGTGAAGTAGATAACCCTGTTTACATAGAGGTGCAAAGGAAACAATTACTGGTCAATAACGGTGGATGACACAGAAGCCCACAAAAAGAAGCATCTTACTTATCTAAATGGGAAAGAAAGCAAGACAGTAGCATTTCTCAAACAGTGGCATTGATTCATATTAACAGAGAGATTATATTAACAATAAAATTCGTTAAGCATGTAATTTGCTTTTAACTGTGGCATTGCTTCAATTTTCCAGCGGCATTATTAGATTAACAACAGCTAAAGAGTTGTACGGGACAGTGGACGCACCAGCACCATGTGCATCTACTGATGTATAAAGGGGTGATGCATAGTCTGTTGCAACAAAGAACAAACAACCAAGGAGCATATTTGTGTTGGTCCCAGTTTTGTTATCTTTAGACACCTTTCCCTATGTGAGGGTAGCAAATCTAGTCCTGCTCAAACTCTACAGCCTTGTCCACCACCAACAGAAAGATCAGTTCATTACAGATGTGCGTACTGCGTTTGTCATTGTTTTCCCTTTTCGACCAACTTAGGTGCTGGATAGCCAGTCTGTACTACTTTTCCCCTTCCTTTCCTCTTTGAACCACGTCCTGGATTCATGCTATACAACTTTTCCCACTACTTTCCTGTTTGATCCAACACCTAGATTCGAGTGCAGAAGCGGAAAAAATCCACATGCAGCTAGAGCAATGCATGTGGATTAAGTAAATTATACCTTAAGGTTCTCGGGGTGTGGCTCAGTGGGCGTCCGGAGGCTGATCTTCCCACACTATATACGGCAGCGAGGAAGAAGGGGTCGGAGGCCCTCCCGCGCCGCCGCTGGGTGAAAGAGAACAACTGCGCCGGTAGTGGATTTCCTCCCTCGCCGACGGCGACAGCGTTAAGCCTCCTTCCCTTCCCCGGCGGACGGGATCCTGCCGGCTCTTTGACCAGCAGTGATGGGAGAGAAAGAGAGGAGAGGCCAATGCAGTCTTGTTTAGATCTGGATAGGGTGAGAGAGTGTGTAGAGAGCAACTACAAGCGTTGAGGCTCCAGCGTGTATATATATAGTGGAGAGAGAGTGTGAAGAGAGCAAACCCTAGAAAACAAGCGCTGAGGCTGCAGCGTATATACTCCAGAGTAGTTGGAGTGGTTTTCTTTTTCTCTCCATAAAAATTGTTTTAAATTGTGCACGAAACGGAACTCTTTATTTAACGTACTACTAGTGAAGAAAAATACTACTAGTAGGGCAAAGCTAATACTACTATGTGAAGAAATTTAACGCTCCAAGGAGTCAACTCGAAATTAACGCTCCAAGCTAATTTACTCGAAATTAACGTTCTTATATTATGGGACGGAGGGAGTACGATTTAGCCGCGATAGTCAGTGCATCCTCTCGTTTCCGGGCGTCCGGTCGGGACAGCTGCCACGCCCGCTCCTGACCAGCCCGGCCCACCCAAAGCCCCTCCATCGCCCGTGCGCGCTTCCCGCCCGAAATGGTCAGCGCCGCTCCAGAGAATCGGTGCCGCATTCATGCCCGGGCAGAGCGGACATGACCTCTCACTGGCGCCTGCGTTGAAGGGAGAAGCGGATTCAAGAGTGATGGTTGCTTCGTCCATCCAACTTACTGCCGGGTCTATGTGATTTGATGGCTCATTGGTCATTATTACTGAGGTGGTACTACCGTGCTGAGTCTCAGTTGCACTGTAAACTTTACTTTGGTGCATGACACGTGCACCGGATGCTGGATGTCCCACGTTTCGGCGAAAGGAGGTAGACCGTCTGCACTCTTTACAATTTTCTCCATTCTTATAGCGGAGGAGTGCGAAAGCAGTGAAAACACGCAAGCTCAGTGATTACATGGCCCACCTCACACTATCACCATATTTTCTGGACACCGTGTGACACCTAACTCTTTAGTACATAGTAGTACGTACTGTAATTTCTCAGCGAGATAAATTTGTACAATGCTATGAAGCTTCCAGCTTCTGTTTCATGTATCTTGCGTCCAAGGTTGCCCCGTTGCAACATTCCATCAAATACAAAGGAGACTAACATGCATGCTATTGCATCTCAATGATTGACAGATCATAGCCAATATGTACTCCCTCCGTTCCAAAATAAGTGTCTCAACTTTATGCAAACTTTAGTACAAAGTTGTACTACTACTAAAGCTGACACTTATTTTGGAACAGAGACAACTAAAGAAAAAAACGACCCATGCAGTCCCTAGGCCTTGAACCAACCCTAACCAGGCTTTAATTTGCTGGCGACGTTGAACCTTCCAAAGAAATGAGGTTTGCAACCCTTTGACCGTGGGATCATTTTGTGCAGTTTCACTAAAATCGAGCTGAGCATCCTTGTGGCAAAGAAATTGAAGAAGTGTGATTAGAATAAGATTAGTGGGCTAGTTGATGAGACATAAACTCATCACAAATACAGTAGAAGCTAGTAGGGGTACATGCGGGGCAAAGAAGTAGAGAAATATCCACATGGAGCGATGTGGGCAGCTGGGGCAGTGGTGCAAGCCAGCTGTAAAGGAAGTTGTACCTAAGGGATGTCAGGATGTAGCTAGCTTAGAGGAGGGCGGCGGGAGGCGGCAACTGCCCACGTCGCGGCAGTGAGCAAGGGACGAAGGCAACCGCACCGGCTTTGTGAGAGGGAATGGCGGGGACCCCTGATCGGGACGCGCCGACAATGGGTTTTCGCTGTCAGCGACGGCAACCGCATCTACACAAAGCATCCACCCCTTCCCCCGGCGGACGTGATCCACCCGGATGTTAGAGATGTGGCCACAGTCGTTTTGTGCGAGAGAGTGTGAAGAGAGCAACCCCAGCAAGCAACCGTGTAGGCTCGTCCTGGCTATGTATATAGTGGAGCGGTTTCTTTTTCTCTCCATATGAACCTATTTATATTGCGTACGTGCCACTGAAGAATTTTTTTTTTATCTCTACTCTTATAAAAAATAGAGTTGGTGATGATGGTGTGCCTGCCATCCTGCAATATAGGCCGTCTGATTTATATCTGACGGATAGGAAGGAAACTATGGCAATTTTGCAAAAAGATACCCACACCCCTCTCCACATTTGCAAATAAGGCCTTCCCTCGTTCATCCTTTTCTCTCACAAGATAAACTACTCATACAAATCCATCTTGATGTTCCGTGCAACGCACGGGCATCTTGCTAGTTTATAAATGACGCGGCACCATTCATGCGTGGTTCCCGACCCTCCATTAAGTGAGTAACTACTACTAGACGCGTCAAATTATCATGTGGGCTGCATCATCATACAGAAATGAGCTCCACCGTGTCACGTGTGTAGTTGGGGAAGACGCAAAAGACGCAAAGAGTGCTACTACTAGTACTACGTGCGTGGGTGCGTGCACCTCTTCTCTTCGAGCATGGTTATTAAAAGTATAGCCCACTACACTACCACACGGTTATTATATGGGCAAAGAGTATAGGCAGTAATAATGACTAATAAGCCGTCAAATCACGAGGCCCTCCTTTCTCTATGTTTAACCGAGGAAGCAACCATCATTTCACTCCTCGTTGAATATCCATCCGCTGCTACCTCCGCAAATAAATAAAAATCAGCTTCTACCTTTGCAGCATGGTTAATAATATAGCCATGTCAATCACGACGTAGAAATATCATTCACTGATACAATAGGGCTGGCTCTAAGGCTGGTGATTTTTTTTACTTTGTCTCTTTATCTTTTTGTCTCATTTACTCATTTTACATCGGAGCACGTGTAGAGGATGGCTGTTCCTTTCGATGGGACTTCTTCATGGGGTTTAAGACTAAACAGCTCCCAATTATTCCCGCTGCCCACCACTCTGAATCGTGCCATCTATGATAGTACTCCCATTGCAACAATGAGGTCCACTAGGTCTAGCATGTCCTGTAAGAAGAGACTGTCACGCAAAACATACATTCTTGTTGCCTTCTTCCTCATACAGTACGTACCACTGGTACGTACTACTAGTACTACTACTATACTCATTCTCCTATAAACCTTGCGCTTGGCATCTCAAAAATATTATCCTTGCGCTTGGCTCTTCGCCTCTTCGGGAAGTCGAGCAATAATGGTACTACAGTCTACAGTATATGGTTCTGGCTATCTGAGTCCGAATGAATTGCTGTATGTCCACCACGTGGGCGAGGGGCGAGGGTCAAGGGGCGAGGGGCGAGGGAGAGTGTGTACTACTACGTCCGTTTCAATATGGACTACATACGGAGCGAAATGAGTGAATCTACACTCTAAAATACGTCTATATACATCAGTGTTTGGAGTATGTACTAGTAGTTCATATTGAAATCTGCTAAAAGACATATATTTCAAACAATATGATAATCTCTCTAACCAAGGTAGGGACGAGGAGTGTATATACGTCTAATGGAGGGAGTAGTAAAATTTTCTCCTCGTCCTGCGAGCCACCATGCGTGTGGGCGAGGGAGCGGGCGTAGGCGTAGTAAGCAAGCTTCTCCTCGTCCCATGACTCTGTGAGCCACCGCGCCCGTGGGCGGGGGAGAGGGTGTACTAAGCAAGCTTCTCCTCGTTCGGTGAGTTGATGGGGCACATCAAAAGTAATACAGAGCATCTCTAGTGTATAGAGCCTTGCCTCTAAGGTAGGCCCCACATGGTTTGCCTCTTTTTTTAAATAACGTGTCAAGTTGCAATTTGTTTGTTCACCCATGGTACACGATCCTCCATCAAGTGGACAACCAGTACACGTGTCAAATTACCACGTGGGCTGCCTTTTCCTACAGAAATGAGCTCCACCGTGTACCCGCGCGGGTGTGGTTGGGAAAGAGACGGGAGTACGTGCGCCGTGCGTGCACCTCTTCTCTTCGTGCGCGTCCCCCACCTACATGGGTGTGTGTGAGAGAGATACAAACCTAGAGAGATGGCGTGTGCATTCATGAGTATTTTTTGTTATGGGGGGGGGGGATTTCATGAATGTATTTGTGGGAATATGTGTCGATGATATCTCAAACGAAAAATTGACACATGCAATGTGTGTGAAATAGAGGACTATCTATTCATATATAGAGGGGGCGATCCACGAGAAGAGAGGAGGGGTCATAGATATCGATAGAGTCGAGAGAGATCAAGTGTGTGGGTGTGAGATCGATGAGAGAGCCATCGAAATTGTGTGTGTGCACGTCAAAGATATAGGGCGACTAACCTACCGGAACGTCAAAGGGCACAGGGCAGTTTGTGTGTGGCAGGGAGACATGACTAGAGCCTCGATGTATCGGTGTGTGTGGTGGGGGGGGGGGAGGGGGAGGCAAGACCTAACTAGAGAGGTGATCAACTCGTATAGTGTTCAGAAGGAGAGACCTAGCTATGTCTTGAGGGAGATCGGTCGACATCCATACATAAGTGAAGGACGGGAAATAGGTTGGGACACAGAGGAGAGAGAGAGGGGGGGGGGGGAGAGAGGTAGAGTGCCAGGGTGGGGTGGCAGTTTGCTTCTCGGAGATGGTGGGAGAGGCTTACTAGACAAACTGAGGGTACAACTGCAATATTATCAAGAAGAGTGGGGATGTGTTTCTGTGTGTGGGTGTGCATGATAGATGTGTCGGGAGGCATGCATGGATGATGAAGGGGGGCCATGTGTTTGGTAAGCAGACCTGACTAGATCGGTAGATCAATTGTTGTGTGTCGGAGGAAGGGAGAGACATAACTAATGAGGTAGATCGATCGGCCCGTGGGGAAAACGAGTTATAAACGACCTAGCTAGCTATATGTATAGCGGGAGATTGGTCGGTGTACATCCATTTGTTAGAGGCAAATAAGGCCCAGAGAGACGGATAGAGAGAGATGGAGCTAGGAGGTGGTGCGAGAGGCGTACTAGCTAGATAGGGGGAGGAGTGTGCGATTGTGAGATCGATGAAAAGAGGGGCAAGAGTTTACACGTGTGTAGGACCGTATGAGAGACACGAGGCATGGACACAGAAAGGAGGAGATGGAAAGTGCATGTGTATGCGGTAGGCAAACATCGCTGGAGAGGTTTATCGATCGGTGTGTGTCGGAAAGGAGTTGTGGAGACCGTGGGAGAACGACCTAAAGAAAAAAATGAATGTGCGCGATGGATAGAATGCTGAGGGAGGGGGAGGGCGAGGAGGGCGTGTGCATGCACAAGAGGAAGTTAGTGCTAGCTACAAAGGTTAGAGGATTGTGTGGGTGTAAGAGACTAACAAAGATCATAATTCGATATGAAAGTGGATTCATATATTTGAATAAGAGATCGTAGTGTTATAAACCTATGCATGCATGAATATAGCGGTGATACGCGTGGTGTGGTTTTGGACATGTTATACCATAATGTGATAATGCATGGCGTTTGCAACTCACATCTAAATATCGAACAATCTAAACCATACTATATATCGAACAATCTCATATTTTATTTGAATTTGTGATAATGTGTGGCGTTTGCAGCTCACAACTAAATATCGAACAATCTAAACCATACTATATATCGAACTATCTCACATTTTATTTGAATTCGTGATAATGTGTGGCGTTTGCAACTCACATCTAAATACTTGTAGGCATAGGGGCGGGGCACCATACATTGTGATAAACACATTATGCATATGAGACATGGTTTTGATTATGAAGATCTAGCTAGAGCTTGAAATGTACTGTGATTTGGAATCAACATAAAGTGGATTCAAAAAATCGAGTTCAAGTTCATATAGTACACATAGTTCATATCTAACTCGACAGTAATCATGTGGTGTGATGTGAAGATAATATACAAATGATGGTTTAACTTGACAATAATGATGATTGTAGATCTTATTAAAATAGAGAAACGAATTCAAATGGTTTAACTTGACAACAATCATGATTGTAGATCTTATTCAAATAGAGAAACGAATTCAAATTTAGTTCATATTGAAGCGGTAGTATATACGTTTGGAATGCACTAAAACGTTCATGTGAATAGCAGGTTGCATGCATTATACACGTAGCGAAGTTTTTTAATTGAACATAACATGGATTCAAAGTTTTGAATGGCATCTGTAGTGCAAATTGATTTGGTACAGTACACGGGACTAGACTCTCTTGTGTCGTGCGAATTGATTTTTTTTTCATCGAGGGAAGTGTGAATTGATTTGATATAACCTGAACCAAAATTTTGTCTAGCCAATGCTTTGGTGGGGCAACCTTGGGCACAAACCAAACACACCCATAGTATACATGTTAGGCTTGTCCGGAAATTTCAACCCGCGCCTTGTTACCCCAAAATTTTAAGATATATCTTTGTCTCGTTGTGCTCCTAAAATTCCCTCCATCTCAACCCGCGCCTTGCTATCCCAAATTTAGAACGCGCGCGAAAACTCCCACCTCCTGCCAAATCCCGACACGCGAAATTCCCGTGATACCCCTGAACCGAAAGAACCACCTAGTTCAAATCGGTGGGGCTACTTTTGTAACTTACCCCACATTTCGGACAAGCGCGTCCCTAAGCCATGGTTCCCCCCCATGCCCTCCACCCCCATTCGTACACCGAGGCCGCGAAAACCCGCGAAGCCCCACACCCTCCTCCGTCCGCCCACCCAGCCGGAGCCTCTTCCCCGACGACGTCGTCCACAACAACACCTTGACGTCCCTCATCCACCGCACCGAATGAGGATCCGTGGTCAATCTCGTCGTCCCGCTGGTTCAGCCACCCCGTCCTCCACCTCCAAGGAGCTGCCCCGACATTCCCCTCATCTTTCGCGCCGCCTCCATTCCAACACCGCCATCTTCACCTGCACCACCGGAAGAGCAACATCATCACCGATTCCTCGGATGAAGCTGAGGCCTAATCGGCGCCACCAAAGAGGTTCTACACTAATCGCTGTATTTTCTTCTTGGTTCGATCTCACGGTGCTGCCGGCGCTCGGTCCAGAGCCGACATGGCGCGGCTCCATCTACGGCGGCGTCACCGGCCACTTCCTCCACGGCGTCGCTCCCTCGGCGGCGACGTCCACATCAGTAGGAGCTGCTGCTGCTTTGGCTCTCGCTCTCGCTGCTACTCTGCTCTTGCTCTCGGTCCCCTGCCTGGTCTGCTCTCGCTCTTGCTCACACTGTTGCTCTCGCTCTTGCTCTTGCTTGCACTGCTACTCTACTCTTGCTCGCGCTGCTGCTGCACGAGCAGCAGATCCTGCTCTCGCTCGAGCCCCTATAGCTGCTACCCGAGGTGCTGCTACACGACCAGCTGCCCCGGCTCTCGCACGCGCTACTGCTCCGGGCGTTGCTGCTGCTGCTGCTACTGCTTTTCTGCTACTAGTGCGTTCAGTTTCGACAGTAAAATTCGGTTTCGACAGTAAAATTCAGTTTTGACAGTTAAGTTCAGAGATGAGCGGCTGATGTATTCTACATCTAGCACTTTGTGGTTATGTATTTTACATCATCTATTGGAGATGCTATTAGAATTCCACTCAGGTTAATGTTGTCTCTCTTGTCCTGCTTTAGCCTCGCCGTCGTACAACTCACCGGAGCTGCTCCAACGACAAAACCCTCCATCACAGCGGAGCAGTACCCCCGGCTCCATCTCCAGATGCCTAAGATCTTCTTCCCCTCCTCCGATAGCCAAATCAGCTGGAGCATCCTCACCGACCAACCCAATCATGCTGAGATCGACATGGCTTCGCCAAAGAGGTTGTACACTTGTTGCATCGCTTTTTTACTCTACATGTTATATATATTGTCCACTGAGCACATGTAGTAACGTGAAATACGATTAGTTTCTCCTACTATATGACAAGCAGTGAGGTACCAGGCAACTTAGCTACCCGTGATGGACTCTCTTGAATGCCATCATTATTTATTTCTGCGTGTTTGAGTTGTGCATTTGTAGATGGGCTTGGGAGTTGAGCGAGTAGGGCAGTGGCCTGGGTCCAAAGTACTAGAAGTAGCACAAAAACATTTTTTGAGTGTAGGTTTTTCCCTGTTCAAGCCCGCCTACTAGAATCGCCAGTGCTTGAAAGGAAAAGTGAAGAAAAAATATAGGAATTGGAAAGTTTCCTATGGTAGTACTATTCATGCATTTGGTACAAAGGAATGGAGCAAAGGAAAACTGTAGGATTTGTTCCTTTAGTGTCTCCTTGAAAGAAAAACCGTAGGAATTTTAATATCCACTTGTCCTCCTTTTCAAATTCCTATTCATGAAGCACAAGACTAAGAGATAGTAGCATAATAGCATTATAATCGTACATTTTCTTGTGGTTTGACTTAATCTCACCAAGCTTCTTTGCATCCTGTGATCTTCCAATTCCTGTGAACCAAACACCCAGATTGGCAGAAATCCTGTGATTTTAAATTCTCTGTTTTGCACATGCATTCCTATCCTATTACTGTGTATTTCCTATCCCTGCGTTGTTAGAATCCTCCAATTCAAATGAGCCCTTACAGAATTACTTCTCTTACAGATAGTTGTCAAATAAAACCTTGTGTGGTTTGTCCTGCTCCTACTGCACCGTTGTCCACCCCAGCTCAGCTGCTCCAACGACAGAAGAGTCCACCACAACAGGGATCTGCCCTCCAGACTGTCTTTTGTCGCCTCAGATCTTCTTCCCCGCCACTGGCAGCCACGACAACTGCATTACCATCATCAACTGAGCAGATGACCTCAAGGACTACACGGGTCCGCAAGAGAGGTCACACTCTTTCGTGTCTGCTTACGTTATGCATCGCTTAATATTACATGCTACTTTATGGTCCTGTTCACCGATTAGACTCTGAGTCAGCTCCAAACTAATGCTCAAACTTGAGTTTTTAAATGGTTGTGGGGTACATATCGGGGCCGCAATCAATAGTATATGTCTACTATCTGGTTAATCTCTGGTGTCTACTATGATTTTCATGTTGGGTGGGAAACAAACAGTAAAGAAGCCATTATCTGTATTTTTTAACTGAAGCCATTATCTGCCTGCTATCATTGGTTTTGGGTCTATCCATAGGTTCTACCATCACTCTGGATTTCTGCATGCACTCCTTACATAATCTCACTATGTTTTATTCCTATGCATGTCAGTTATTGTACACAATGGAACTGAACATGTAGAGCAAAAGAGATGAGCCTTGCGTGGCAATAAAATTTCATGCAGACGTCGCTCCATGGTGGGCGCAAAGGCAGCCCCCTCCACCCATTTCAGATTGTAATCAAGAGGAAGATAACTGTTCTGAGGGGGATTCAGAAGGAGAAGACCACTCCTATTTACCCCCTGAGGTCTTCGCTCTAACTTGGCATGCTGATGTTGGTCATATCATGCATATGGTGCCTTGCATAGCTTACTTTATACATCAAATATGTCATCTACTTAGTTTAGACATGCTTTGTGTGAATGCCATCTGTTTAGTTTCTTTATCGTACATATGAATTATGCAACGCCATCTTGTTTAGCCAAGCATCATATATGTGAATTTTGCAATGCCATCCTGCTTAGCCAGTCATCTTATATGTGAATTATATCATGCCATCCTTTTTTATTACGTATTACATTTGTCAACAATGTTAGTACATTCAACTACTCTTTGTGTGCATCAGCCATTTGACACGGTGATGGAAAATTCTGGAGTGAAAACAAGGTCTTCAGAGCAGACTATGCTATCTGACGAAGTGCATATCTCGCTGGTTACGGATAGGTCCTCAGAGGAGGATTCAGAGACAGATGACCAGTCCTATTCCCCCCCCCGAGGTGTATGCTCTAACTTGGCAGGGTTATGTTGCTCATATCATGCATATGGTGTCTTGCATTGCTATGTCATTTGCTTAGTTTAGACATGCTTTGTGTGAATGCCACCTGTTTAGTGTCTAATTACCATATATATGAATTATGCAATGCCATCTTGTTGCAAGACATTATATATGTGAATTATGCAATGCTATCTTGTTGCAAGGCATTATATATGTGAATTATGCAATGCCATGCTGTTTAGCCAATCATCATATATGTGAATTATATCATGCTATCCTTTTTTTGTATTACGTATTCCATTTGTCGACAACGTTTGTATATTCAACTACTCTTCCTGTGCACCAGCCATTTAAAGCGGTGATGGAAGTATATGGAGTGAAAACAAGATCTTCAGAGCAGACAATGCTACCTGCTGAAGCAGACATCTTGCTGGTTACAGATAGCTCCTTAGAGGAGGATTCAGAGACAGATGACCAGTCCTATTTCCTCCCTGAGGTCTATGCTCAAACTTGGCAGGGTTATATTACTCATATCATGCATATGTTGTCTTGCATTGCTTAGTTTTTACATCATATATGCGATTGCCATCTGCTTACTTGCTTAGTATATAAATCATATATTTGAATTATATCATGCCATCATGTTTACATATATAGCATCTATCTGAATTATGGCATGCCAACCCATTTAATAAAGACATCATATAGTTATATCATCTCATCCTGTTTAGTGTTTACAGTCATCATATTTTGAATTATGTCATTCTATCCGTGAATTATATCATGCTATCATGTTTCCATAGGCGGCATGTATGTGAATTATGGCATGCCAACCTATTTAATAAACACATTATATAGTTATATCATGTCATCCTGTTTACATAGTCATCATATTTTGAACTATGTCTTTCCATCCTGTTTAGTTAGCCATCATATATGTGAAATTGTGTCATGCTATCCTGTTTAGTTAGCCATCATATATGTGAAATTGTGTCATGATATCCTGTTTGGTTAGACAACATAAATGTGAATTATTTCATGCCCTCTTTTATTCCCCACTATCCATTGCACTTGTCTATCATACAATGTCTGTACATTCAATTACTTTTCTTGTTTACCAGCCATTTGAATTGGAGAGGGTGATGGCAGTATCTAAGGGAGTAACAACACGGTCTTCAGAAAAGATAGTGCTACCAGTCGATGCAGATAGAACCACGGTTGTTCTTGCCCAAGAACCAGCCCCACCACACATAACCCAGACTCTCGCAGATTGTACCCCTACCCAGTTGGACAGAGAACCAGCTACACTCCTTCTAACCCCAACCCCAACAGATAGTAACCCAGTTCCAGTTGACACAGCACTGTCTCCACCATAGAGCACCCAAACACGAGCAGTTAGTAAGGCAACTGCAGTGCCCAAAGCACGAGGACCACCACTCCGAACCCCAACTCAACACTTAAAGCAGAAGAAGAATTGTTCTCAGGTCAGGTTCTGTAGCTATGGTTCATACTCCTTTGCTCTTGCATCACTGTATTTACTCATACCAATTATTTTCAAATTTGAAGGATGGAATTGAAACTCCAATGGCGCAACAGGTATGTTTTAAACTGTTTCTTGAACTGGTTTGCTGTTGTAACTTGCTCTATGTTGATTTCAGTTTCAATTGAATAAACAGTTATGTTATCATGTCATGCACATTACAAGTGTTGTTATTGCTCTGTAGTTTCCCACACTTATATTCTGTCTATGCTGCTTTGTCTTAACAAATATTATTTGAACTGTGTCTCTATCTTGATTTGGCAACAAAAACTAGAATGATATAGACCATACAGTGACCATGGTACATAGATATATTTTTGTTTCGTGCTGTTATCCTGTCCACTTTACTACTAAACTGATTTACCAAAATGAGTTTCATATACAACATGGTAAACTTGTGATGTGTCTGCTTGTTTATCTTTTAGAATGCAGACAAAATATTGGAGAAGAGTACCCCGTTATGCAATGGTAAAGGAAGTAATGCAGATAAGCTTCAAGATAGCGAGACATCCCTGTCGGTCTCCAAGAAAGCTGATAAAACTATCTTGACGACAGTGAGACAACCCAAAAGTCCTGTCTTGATGTAGTGTTCGAGTTATTGGCCACTACTGCTGGCACAAGCTCTTCGAACTCGCTGCCTGAATCAGTTCGTCTTCTTGAGTCTCAACTTCAAGTTGAAAGACATCAATCAGATGTGCTGCGACACGAAGCCGAAGGACTGAGGAAGTCCCTGCAAAATTCAGATGCATACTTTCTGGTGCAACAGCAAGTGCTGGAGGATTTAAGCGCCAAACAAGAGAAAGTTAATAAGCTTGCTAAGCATCTTGCTAGCATGCTGGGTACCCAGGATATTGTTTCTTGACCTCTTCTAAAGTGGTTTTAGTTCTGGACTTGTTTTGCTGTGGCATTTATTTGCACTGGTCGCCAACTTTGACAACCAATGCATGTGATATGCTGCTTTGTTCCCTATATTTGCACTGGTGGCGAACTTTGATGCCCAGTGGATGTAATATGTGTAATAGCCGTAATAGCCCAGCGTTAGTTGCTTGCTTATTTATTTCCTTATTGTCTTGTTTAGTTGTTTGCTTGTAGTCACTGCAGTTCTTTTTCTGGGTTTTTCTAGTGGCCACAATAACCTATTTTTACAACTAGGCCACAATAACCATGGGCAACATACAGACCATTGTAACCATGGTCTTGCTACCTGCTGTAGTGACCATGGGCCTCCTACGGGCCATAGGATCCATGGGCCTTATACGTGCCGTATTATTCGTGGACCAATAACGGTCCGCAAAATGGGCCGTAAACGGGCTAGAGTTGAAATTGTGTGTTTATGGGCCGTATTTGATGACGCTATGAAAACAGCCCAACGGGTTAACGGGCCACAAACGGGCCGACTGTAACCATGGGCTGAATTTGGCCCACAAGCAGAACAGGCCCGTAACGGGCCATAAGTAACCGAATGCTGGAAATGAGCCCAAGAATAAATGGGCACTTAGAAGGCCGAAAGGTAACACGGGCTGGAAACGGCCCAACGGAATAATGGGCCATTAATGGGTGTAAAGCGTTACACTGTTCATTATGGGCCAATTTCACCATAGTCCTTTAAAGGGCCAAGAGTTAAAAAGGGCCTCGTATGGGCCGAAAGAGGTCATGGGCTATACATGGGCTAGAAGTTACAATGGGCTAGAATCATATTGGACGGCCCAGATAACGCTACTGGGCCCAATTCGGATAGGCCATAACGGGCCGTGAGTTAGCGGGCTGTAAATGGGCTATATGCGAATAGGTCGTTAACAGGCTTTCCATGGGCCGGCCCGCTACCTTTTGACCAAGTCAAACTGGCCGGCCTTTTCACCTGAATGGGCCTCTGTTGGGCCGTGCCACGTGTCGACGTATCATAGGCGTCTCCCGTCCAATGAGTGGATGACATCTATCCCAACCCTGAGCCGACACGTTGTTCCTCTAGCCATTGAGAATTTTACACGTGGAAAATCCCCATTGGTCCGGGCTGTTAACGGGTTATCGGATCCAAACCGGAACCCGATAGCTTAACGGCGACCCGTTACGGTGGATGCCACGTGTCGGTTACCCTTGACGAAAGCACTTCCATGATGCGCCATTTATCGTCATGGAAGTGGACACTTCCATGATGATAATTTTGGTATTGTCATGGAACACTTCTACGACAACATAGGTATGACTATCTTGATTCTGTCATAAAATCGTCATGGATGTACATGCATGACAAAAAACATGACCTACTGTGACAAACACATATCATCACGGAAGTGTAATTTTTTGTAGTGTTTCAACTTTGGTTGGTGGTGTGACCCACCGCATAAGAATGATGATTTCAGGCACCGCATACAATTGTCGTAGGGCTCTGTAAATCAAATTATTCATTAATTTATTTACACTTAGAGGTTTATTCTTCATTGATTGAAGAAAAACATTACTTCGTGTGTTGCACATCTAAGTCATCAATTTTGCATGAGTGTTAGGATGTGTGTCCTTTCAAAGAACATTCGAAGATTCTAAGATATTTAGCTCACACCGCAACTTGCAAAATCTCTTTTCATCCAAGGGCTTTGTGAAGATATCCGCTAGCTGTTCTTCAGTCTTCACTTGGTCGATGGAGATGTCGCTCTTCAACACATGATCTCGAAGAAAATGGTGACGAATCTGAATGTGCTTAGTCTTCGAGTGCTGAACTGGGTTGTGAGCAATCTTGATGGCACTCTCATTGTCGTAGTAGAGAGGCACGTTCTTCAAATTGATGCCATAGTCCTTGAGGGTTTGCTTCATCCAAAACAATTGAGCACAGCAAGAACCAGCAGCAATATACTCAGCTTCAGTAGTAGACTATGATACGCAGTTCTGCTTCTTCGAGGACCAACATACTAAGGATCGTCCGAGGAAATGGCATGTGCCTGATGTTGACATGCGATCCACCCGATCACCAGCATAGTCAGAGTCAGAATATCCAATGAGATCAAAAGCCGAGCCCTTGGGATACCATAATCCAAGTGTTGGAGTGTGAGCTAGATATCGAAGAATATGTTTCACAACAATATGGTGTGATTCCTTCGGTGTAGCTTGAAAACGGACACACATGCAAACACTAAGCATAATATCTGGCCTGGATGCACATAGATACAATAAAGAGCCAATCATGGAGTGGTATACCTTTTTATCGAAATCTTTACCATTTTCATCGGTGCATAGATGGCCATTTGCGGGCATAGGGATTTTGACGCCTTTGCAATCTTGCATGCCGAATTTCCTCAGTACATCTTTGAGGTATTTCTCTTGAGATATGAAGATGCCATTGTGCTATTGACGAATTTGGAGACCTAAGAAGAATTTCAATTCTCCCATTGTAGACATTGATATTCCTCACGCATTATGTATCCAAATTCATCACTGTAACGTTTGTTAGTACAACCAAAGATAATATCGTCCACATATATTTGGCACATGAATAATTCATCATCATAAGTTTTTGTGAAAAGAGTTGGGTAAAGATAACCGGGTTTGAAACCTTTCTTCATGAGGAATTCGTTCAGTGTATCATACCATGCCCGAGGGGCCTGCTTGAGGCCATAGAGGGCCTTGTTGAGTCTAAAGACTTTGTAAGGATGCTTCGGATCTTCAAAACCTGGGGTTTGAGCAACATATACTTCTTCCTGAAGCTTACCATTGAGGAATGCACTTTTCATATCCATTTGATATAAGATGATATTATGATGGTCATAAGCAAGCAATATCCGAATAGCTTCAAGTCTAGCAACAGGTGCAAAAGTTTCATCGAAATCAATTCCTTTAACCTGTGTGTAGCCCTGAGCTACAAGACAAGCCTTATTCCTCACCACTATGCCATTTTCGTTGTTGTGGTAGATCCACTTGGTACCTATGATGTTATGCTTGTGAGGATCTAGTCGCTTGACAAGTTTCCACACATTGTTGAGCTCGAATTGATGTAATTCCTCTTGCATAGCTTGAATCCACTCTGACTCCAGAAATGCTTCATCAACTTTGGTGGGCTCTGTGATAGAGACAAAAGCGAAGTGCCCACAAAAGTTAGACAAATGTGAAGCTTTTGAGTGTGTGAGAGGACCTGGTGCATTGATGTCATCGAGGATTTTCTCAATCTGCACTTCATTTGCGACGTGAGGATGAGCAGGTTGACGGCTTTGATTAGGCTGAGCATTTTCTTCAGCGCCATTTTCCTTAGGTGCACCAGCATGATTTTCTTCACGGTCTGGAATAGCTTTTTCAGCAGGTTCTTCAGTGGGTATGACATCCTCAGTAGCCTTGAACTTGATGGATTCCTCAGGAGTCATTTTATCTAGCACAGGAGGCAGGTGCTCTCTTTGCGAGTAGTTAGTTTCATCGAACCGCACATCTACAGTTTCAACAACCTTGTTGTGATAGGTGTTGAAGACTCTGTAGGTGTGCGAGTCCTTTCCGTAATCAAGCATAAAACCCTCGTGTGCTTTCGGTGCAAATTTAGAATTGTGATGAGGATCTCTAATCCAACATTTAGCACCGAAGACTTTGAAATAACTCACATTGGGTTTCTTATCAGTGAGGAGTTCATATGAGGTCTTCTTCAAGAATTTGTGAAGATATACCCTGTTGTTGATGTGGCACGCAGTATCAATAGCCTCAGGCCAGAAGCGACGAGGCGTCTTGTATTCATCAAGCATAGTGCAAGCCATCTCAACAAGAGTCATGTTCTTGCACTCCACGACGCCATTCTACTGAGGAGTGTATGGGGCAGATAACTCGTGAGTAATACCAAGTTCATCAAGATAGTCATCAAGACCAGTGTTCTTGAACTCGGTCCCATTGTCACTCCTGATATGCTTGATCTTCACACCGAAGTTCGTCGAGGCCCTTGAAGAAAATCGTCTGAAGACTTCCTGCACTTCAGTTTTGTACATAATGATATGAACCCAGGTGTCACTACAAAAAAAATACACTTTCATGATGATACGTGTTTGGCACAGTAGGTCATGTTTTCTGTCATGCATGTACATCCATGACGATTTTATGACAGAATCAAGATAGTCATACCTGTGATGTCGTAGAAGTGTTCCATGACATTACCAAAATTATCGTCACGGAAGTGTCCACTTCCATGATGATAAATCGCGCGTCATAGAATTGCTTTTGTCAAGGGTAACCGACACGCGGCATCCACCGTAATGGGTCGCCGTTAAGCTATCGGGTTTCGGTTTGGATCCGATAACCCGTTAACAGCCCGGACCAATGGGGATTTTCCACGTGTAAAATTCTCAATGGCCAGAGGAACCACGTGTCGGCTCACCGTTGGGACAGATGTCATCCACTCATTGGACCGAAGGCGCCTATGATACGTCGACACATGGCACGGCCCAACAGAGGCCCATTCCTGTGAAAAGGCCGGCCCGTTTGACTTAGTCAAAAGGTAGCAGGCCGGCCCACGGAAAGCCTGTTAACGGCTTGTTCGCATATAGCCCATTTACAGCCCGCTAACTCACGGCCCATTACAGCCTATCCGAATTAGGCCCAGTAGCGTCATTTGGGCCGTCCAATATGATTCCAGCCCATTGTAACTTCTGGCCCATGTATGGCCCATGACGTCTTTCGGCCCATATGAGGCCCTTTGTAACTCTTGGCCCATTAACGGCCTGTGGTGAAACTGGCCCGTAATGAACAGTGTATCGCTTTATACCCATTAACGGCCCATTATTCCATTGGGCCGTTTCCAGCCCGTGTTATCTTTCGGCCTTCTCAGGGCCCATTTATTCTTGGGCTCATTTCCAGCATTCGGTTACTTACGGCCCGTTACTGGCCTTCTCTGCTCGTGGGCCAAATTCAGCCCGTGGTTACAGTCGGCCCATTTGTGGCCCGTTAATCCGTTGGGCCGTTTTCATAGCGTCATCAAATACGGCCGATTAACGACAGCCCATTATGGTCGGCCCATGAACGGACGATTCCAACTCTAGCCCGTTTACGGCCCATAATGCGGTCCGTTATTGGCCCATGTTTGGCCAATCGATCATACGGCCCGTAGAAGGCCCATTGATGCTACGCCCCATAGAAGGCCCATTGTTTCTATGGCCCGTAGAAGGCCCATTGTTTCTACGGCCCGTAGGAGGCCCAGGGTCACTACAGTAAATATGTAGCCCATGGTTATTGTGGCCTAGTTTAAAAAAATAGGTTATTGCGGCCACTAGCAAACCGCGGAAAAAGAACTGCACTGACTACAAGCAAACAAATAAACAAGACAACAAGGAAATAAATAAGCAAGCAACTTACGCTAGGCTATAACGGCTATTACACATATTACATCCACTGGGCATCAAAGTTCGCCACCAGTGCAAATATAGGGAACAAAGCAGCATATCACATACACTGGTTGTCAAAGTTGGCGACCAGTGCAAATAAACGCCGCAGCAAAACAAGTCCAGAACTGAAACCACTTCAGAAGAGCTCAAGAAACAATATCCTGGGTACCCATAATGCTGGCAAGATGCTTAGCAAGCTTATTAACTTTCTCTTGTTTGGCGCTTAAATCCTCCAGCGCTTGCTGTTGCACCAGAAAGTTTGCATTTGAATTCTGCAGGGACTTCCTCAGTCCTTCGGCTTCTTGCCGCAGCACAGCTGACTGATGCCTTTTAGCTTGTAGCTGAGACTGAAGAAGCCGAAGTGATTCAGGCAGCGAGTTCGAAGAGCTTGTGACAGCGGTACTGGCCAGTAACTCGAACACTACATCAACGCAGGACTGTGGGGTTGTCTCACTGTCTACAAGATCATTTTTATCACCTTTCTTGGAGACCAACAGGGTTGTCTCACTATCTTGAACATTATCTGCATTACTTTCTCTACCATTGCATAGTGGGGTGCCCTTCTCCAATATTCTGTTCGCATTCTACAAGAGAAACAAGCAGACACGTCACTGGTTTAGCATGTAGTATACGAAACTCATTTTGGTAAACCGGTTCAGTAGTAAGGTGGACAGGATAGCAACATGAAACAAACATATATCTATGTACTATGGTCACTGTATTGTCCATATCATTCTAGTTTATGTTGCCAAATCAAGATAGAGACACAGTTCTAATCATATATTTTTAAGACACAGCAGCATAGATAGAATATAAGTGTGAGAAACTACACAGCACTGGTAACACTTGTAATGTGCATCACATGAGAACATAACTGTTTATACAACTGAAACTGAAATCAACATAGAGCAAGAAGTTAGAACAGCAATCCAGTTAAAGAAATAGGTTTAAAACATACCTGTTGCGCCATTGGAGTTTCAATTGGATCCTTCAAATTCTAAAGTAGTTGGTATGAGTAAATACAGTGATGCAACAACAAAGGAGTGTGGACCATAGCTACGGAATCTGACCTGAGAACAGTTGCTCTTCTGCTTTAAACGTGGAGTTTGGGTTCGCTGTGGTGGTCTTCGTGCTTTGGGCACTGTAGTTGCTTTACAAACTGCTCGTGTGGGGGTACTCTGTGGTGGACATGGTGCTGTGTCAACTAGAAGTGGGTTACTATCCGCTGGGGTTGGGGTTAGATGGGTTGTAGCTGGTTCTCAGTCCAACGGTGTAAGTGTGCAATCTGGAAGAGTCTCGATTATGTGTGGTGGGGCTAGTTCGTGGGCCAGTACAACCATGGTTCTATCTGCATCGACGGGTAGCACCGTCTTTTGTGAAGAACGGGTTTTTGCTCCCTTAGATACTGCCAACACCCCCTCCAATTCAAATGGCTGATAAACAAGAAAAGAAATTGAACGTACAGACATTGTATGATAGACAGATGTGGTAATTCACATATATGTTGTCTAACCAAACAGGACAGCATGACACAATTTCACATATATGATGGCTAACTAAACAGGATAGCATGACACCGTTTCAGATATATAATGGATAACTTAACAGGATATAATGGCATAATTCAACATATGATGAGTATCTAAACAGGATGACATGACAAAACTATATGATGTCTTTCTAAAATAGGTTGCGATGAAATAATTCACATACATGTTGTCTAAGTATATAGGATGGCGTGATATAATTGACATAATTGATTTATATACTAAGCAGCTGGCACTCGCATGTATGATCTCTAAACTAAGCACATGGAATTGAATTTTGTGCATATGATGTCTAAACTAAGCAATGCAAGACACCATATGCATGATATGAGAAATATAAACATTGCAAATTAGAGCATACACCTCAGGTGGGATATAGGAGTGGTCATCTGTCTCTGAATCCTCCTCTGAGGAGCTACCTGTAACCATCGAGATATATGCTTCAACATGTACCATTGCCTGCTCTGAAGGCCTTGTTTTCACTCCTGATTTTTCCATAACCGGCTCAAATGGCTGATACACATGAAGAGTAGTTCAATATACACAGATTGTCGACAGATGGAATATGTAATGAAAAAAAAGGATGGCATGAGATAATTCACATATATGATGCCTGGCTACATGGCGGTGCATAATTCACATATATGATAACTGGCTGAAAAACATGGCATTGCATAATTCACATATCTGATATAGAAAGCAAACAGGAGGCATTCACACAAAGCATGTCTAATCTAAGCAGATGGCATGGGAATGCAAGACACCATATGCATGATATGAGCAATATAACCCTGCCAAGTTAGAGCATGCACCTCGGGGGGGGGGGGGGGGGGGAAAGACTGGTCATCTGTCTCTGAATCCTCCTCTGAGGAGCTATCTGTAACGAGCAAGAAATCTGCATCGACAGGTAGCACTGGCTGCTCAGAAGACCTTGTTTTCACTCCAGGTTTTCCCATGACCGACTCAAATGGCTGATGCACAGGAAGAGTAGATGAATGTATAAACATTGTTGACAAATGGAATACATTATGAAAAAAATATGGCACGATATAATTCACATATACGATGACTGGCTAAACAGGATGGCATTGCATGATTCATGTATATGATGCCTGGCTAAAGAAGATGGCATTGCATAATTCCCATATACTCCCTCCGTTCCTAAATATTTGTCTTTTTAGAGATTTCAAATGGACTACCACATACATATGTATATAGACATATTTTAGAGTGTAGATTCACTCATTTTGCTCCGTATGTAGTCACTTGTTGAAATCTCTAAAAAGATAAATATTTAGGAACGGTGGGAGTATGATATAGAAACCAAACAGGTGGCATTCACACAAAACAAATCTAAACTAAGCTGATGACATATAAGATGTATAATGTAAGCAATGCGAGGCGCCATATGCATGATATGACCAACATCAGCATGCCAGGTTAGAGCAAACACCTCAGGGGGTAAATAGGAGTGGTCGGCTCCCTCTGAATCCCCATCTGAACAGTTATCTTCCTCTGGAATACAATCTGGAATGGCGGGAGGGGGGGCACTTCGCCCACCATGGAGCGGCATCTGCATGACATTATATTCCCACGCAACGGTCTTCTCTTTTTCTCTACATGTTCAGTACGATTGTGTACAATAACTGACAAGCATAATAAAAAAACATAGTTAGATTATGTAAGGCCTGAGGGGTGCATGCAGAAATCAAGACTGATGGTAGCAAACGAGTGGATAGATCCAAAACTAATGATAGCAGGTAGATTATAGCTTTAGTTTAAAAAGATAGACGATGGATCATCTTCTGTTTGTTGCCCACCCAACATGAACGACATAGAAGACCCCAGATGAACCAGATAGTAGACATATACTATTCATTACTGCCTCGATATGTGCCCCACAGGCATTTTAAAACTCAAGTTTGAACATTAGTTTGGACCTGATTCGGAGTCTAAGAGGTGAACAAGATGATAAAGTAGCAGGTAATAAAAACCGTTGTATAACATAAGCAGACACGCAAGAGTGCGACCTCTCTTCCGGAACTGTGTAGTCCTCAGGTTCATCTGCTCAGTCGATGATGGTAATGCAGTTGGTGTGGCTGCCGGCAACGGGGAAGATGATCTGAGGCGGCGAAAGAAAGTCTGCAGGGGGGATCTCTGCTGCAGTGAACGCTTTCGTTGATGGTGCACCTCTGGTGGGGTGGATGACGGCACGGCAGGAGCAGGACATAACACACAGAGTTTTCTTTGACACCTATCTGAAAATGAAGTAAATCTGTAAGGGCTCCTTAGAATTGGAGGATTCTATAAATGCAGGGGCAGGAAAAACACAGGAATAGGATAGGAATGCACGTGCAAAACAGAGCATTTGCAAACATAGGATTTCTATCAACCTGGGTGTTTGGTTCACATGAATTGGAAGAACACAGGAATGGAAAAACATGGTGAAATTAAAGTCAAACCACATGAAAATGAAAAAAAATAAGAATCTTATTATGCCAGTAATGCAATTAGTCCTGTTCTTCATGCATATTAATTTGCAAAGGACGTCCAAGTGGATATTAAAATTCCTACGTTTTTCCTTTGAAAGAGGCACCAAAGGAAAAAAATCCTCCAGTTTTGCTTTGCTCCATTCCTTCTAACCAAATGCACGAATAGTAGTACCATAGTAAAGTTTCCAATTCCTATGTTTTCCTTCACTTTTTCTTTGAACTAGTGGCGGCAGTCTTCAACAGGCTGAAGCCTGCCCTCAAAATATTTTGTGAGCTTAGATTTGGTCCACATTAGTATCATATAATGGCTATCTTGCTAAACCGATTAAAATTGTGGTTCAAAAGAGCATTTAGTTTTCTCCCTGTTAACTTTGTGACCACATTTAATTTATTTCTCGATTTGCAACTGCTTTGAACCAAAGGATCCCTGAGGGATCGACATGAATGCAGAGTAACAAAGTGATGCGATGAGTGTACAACCTCTTTGGCATAGCCTTGTCGACCTCAGCATCATTGGGTTGGACGTGGAGGATGGTGATGCTGGTGTGACTGTCGGAGGCGGGGAAGAAGATCTGAGGCCTTTGGAAACGGTGCCGAGGGTACTGCTCTGCTGTGATGGACGGTTCTGTCGTTGGAGCAGCTTCGGTGAGGTGTACGGCGGCGAGGCTGAAGCAGGACAAGACAGACAACGTTAATCTGAAGTGGGACTCTAATATCATTTGCAATAGATGATGTAAAATACATCACCAAAAAGTTCTAGATGTAAAATGCATCAGCCGCGCCATGGCCGCTCCGACAGATGCTGTAAATACTGTTCACTCTGAACTTAACTGAAGAAACTGAACTTTACAGTCGAAACTGAACTTTACTGTCGAAACTAATTGAACTAGTAGCAGAGCATTGCAATAGAAGTTTAGGGCATTCGAGCACTAGTAGCAGAGAAGCAGTGATCTAAATCACCAGCCGCTCGAGCAGGGAACGCACTAGCAGAGAGCAACTCGTGCAGCGGCACCGCGAGCGAGTGCTAAAGCAACAACTCCTGTAGCTACCGGAGGTCGTGCAGCAGCAGCAGCAGCGCGAGCGAGAGCAAGAGCGGAGCAGCAGCGTGACCGACAACAATAGCAGAGCAGAGCAGCAGCACGAATGAAAGCAAGAGTAGTGTAGCAGCACGACCGACAGCAAAAACAGAGCCGCAGCACGAGCGAGAGCCAGAGCAGCAGCAGCTAGTGCCGGTGTGGAAGGCGCCGCTGAGGAAGCAACGACATGGGGGAGAGACGCCGTGGATGAAGTGGCCGGTGACGGCGTCGTCGATGGAGACCCGCCATGGCTGCTCGGTATCGAGCACCGACAGCCCCGTGAGATCGAATAAAAGATAAAATGCAGCGGTGAGTGCAAAACCTCCTTGGTGGCGCCGAGTAGGCCTCGGCTTCATCGGAGGAATTGGTGAGGGTGCTGCGGTTCCGGTGGGGCAGGTCAAGACAGCGCTGTGGGGATGGAGGTGGCGCGATAGACGAAGCAAACATCGGGGCAGCTCCTTGGAGGTGGAGGACGGGGCGGCTGATCCGGCGGGACGACGAGATCGATGACGGATCCTCATCCGATGCGGTGGATGAGGGACGGCGAGCTGTTGCGGTGGACGACGTCATCGGGGAAGAGTCTTCGGCTGGGCGACGGTCGGTAGGCCGACGGAGGAGCATGGGGTTTCGTGGGTTTTGGCGGCCTCGGTGTACGTATGGGGGGGGGGACGAAGGGGAATGTAGGGGGGAGCCATGGCTTAGGGACGCGCTTGTCCGAAATGTAGGGTAAGTTACCAACATACCCCCACCGGTTTTGACCACGAGACGTCGAGGCGGCATTTCCAGCTGAGGGGTAGAAGGGGGATTTCGCGTGTTTGGGCTGCGGGACCGATTTTGGATGAGGAGGGAGTTTTCGCGCGCGTCAAAATTTCGGGATAACAAGGCGCGACGCGGGTTGAAAAGGCGGGAGTTTCACAGCAGAAGAGACAAAAGATACTCGAGCTTGAAAATTTCGGGATAACAAGGCGCAGATTCCATGTTCGGCATAACAAACTTAACGTGTACAAAAAAAACAATTCATACAAGACACAGAGAGTCATGTCCCCTTTTACTATATTGCTATAAATGCCATTGAAAAAACTACAAGAAAAATGTAAAAAAAATTTGGGAGAACAAGATTACCCTGTACAATACCAAATCAATTCGCACTTCCCTCAACAACAACAAAAAACAAATCAATTCCCACCACAAGAAAGAGTCATGTCCCTTTTTATATGATTACAAATGCTAGGATCTCGAATTTCAATTTTTGAATCCACGTTATGTTGAATTCGAATATATCGTTAGGTGACCTTGCGGTTTATAATGGATGTAGTCCTACATTTTGATCTTCCATCTTATATGAACATTTTACTCCGCCCTATGAACATATATATTGTCGTCTACCATATGGACTAAATTTGAATTAATTTTCCTTATTTGAATACGATTGTTGTCAAGTTATACCATCATTTAAATATTATCTTGATAACAGAAAACATGCATATAGCAGTAATCATATTTCACTATGAACTACATGTACCATACGATCTCTAATTCAAATATTTGTATCCATTTTATGTTGAATTCAAATTACAGTACATTGGTCTAGGTAGCGAGATGTTCGGGATAATCTAAACCTTGTTTTCATATGTATAATTTTTGGCCAAATTGGGACAAGTTTTGGTATAAGCTTCTTACAAACCGGAGATTCTCTCAACAATCCTCGTGGTTCCGAGAGGGAACGTGTCACCTTTGTGTGCTAAACGATATACGCTGCCTTCCCCCTGATTTTCTTTACAGAGGCAACATAGAACTATATGAGTGCCCTGTTAAATTTTGGAATTATTCCGGGTTCGTTAGGCCTTTTTTATACACTAGCAAAACATGCCCGTGCGTTGCAACGGGAGGAAAAAAAACATCTTTCATACACACATCCGACAACATTAGCAAACAATATTCTTAAAAAAATCTTTATTGACACAATTTCAAACAATATGAAAATCAACTTTAAGCCACTGGTTTACATAAAACTCGTATCAACAGTTTAATGTGCATCATCGTATAGGGGTTGGTAGTGCACTATGCAAAACAGAGAAGATGATTATGTACCTGTTTTAACCTTTAGGATATGGTAGTTGATAGGAATCAACATCCCCTATAGTGCCAATAATAGATTATGTGAGAGCATCAAACTGTCATATCTACTAAATTTGAATAGGGTAGAAAACATATATAATAGACATTTATTAAATGCCCCACATAGAGAAGATATTAATTAAGTTTACATTTTGTTAAATTTTGGAATTATTCCGGGTTTGTTTGCCCTTTTTTATATATTAATTGAGTTTCTGGACATTTAATGTGCATAATTCAAATTTGAACTGCAAGCACATGCTCTGGTGCACCAAAGTTGGTTGAAAAATCACATGTGTGTCCTTGGGTGAATTTCTAGGTCCCATGCAAGAAATGGGAATGAAATTCAAACATTTGGGCGTCGTGACTCGGCCGAGAACATTGAGAAACTTGGTTTTTAAATTCCTGTAAATCCAAAACTCGCCTGGAAATCATGAAACTTGGCATGGTGTCATGTCATGGCACTAACATGCTGTGGTAAAAAACTTGGCCGAATTGGAACAAGTTTTGGTATAAGCTTCTTGCAAACCGGAGCTTCTCTCAAGAAGGCTCGTGGTTCTGAGAGGGAACGTGTCACCTTTGTGTGCAAAGCGATATACGCTGCCCCCCCTTGATTTTCTTTACAGAGGCAACATAGAACTATATGAGTGTCGTGTTAAATTTTGGGATTAGTCCAGGTTTGTTTGGCCTTTTTTATACATTAATTGAGTTTCTGGTCATTTAATATGCATAATTCAATTTTGAACTACAAGCACATGCTCCAGTGCACCAAAGTTGGTTGAAAAATAACATGTGTTTCCTCGGGTGAATTTCTAGGTCCCATGCAAGAAATGGGAATGAAATTCAAACATCTGGGCGTCGTGGCTCGGTCGAGAACATTGAGAAACTTGGTTTTAAAATTCTTGTAAATCCAAAACACGCCTGAAAATCATGAAACTTGGCATGGTGTCATGTCATGGTACTAACATGCTGTGGTAAAAAATTTGGCCGAATTGGAACAAATTTTGGTATAAGCTTCTTGCAAACCGGAGCTTCTCTCAACAAGGTTCGTGGTTCTGAGAGGGAACGTGTCACCTTTGTGTGCGAAATGATATACGCTGCCCCCCCTTGATTTTCTTTACAAAGGCAACATAGAACTATTTGAGTGTCGTGTTAAATTTTGGAATTATTTCGGGTTCGTTTGGCCTTTTTTTTACATTAATTGAGTTTCCGGTCATCTAATGTGCATAATTCAAATTTGAACTACAAGCACATGCTCCAGTGCACCAAAGTTGGTTGAAAAATCACATGTGTGTCCTCGGGTAAATTTCTAGGTCCCATGCAAGAAATGGGAATGAAATTCAAACATCTGGGCGTCGTGGCTCGGCCGGAAACATTGAGAAACTTGGTTTTTTAGTTCCTGTAAATCCAAAACACGCATGAAAATCATGAAACTTGGCTTGGTGTCATGACATGGCACCAACATGTTGTGGTAATTTTACTGTCCGATTTGCGAAGGCGCACACATTAACAATCGACAAAGTCATTTTGGAACAAGTGCTGTCACGTTACAATCGGAAAGACAAGTATTATTGAAACCGTGGGCGTTCTACTTACCATTTACGTGCCGCAACGCGTCCCCTTTTTTATTAGCTAGGAGGCGCCGTGCAGGGTAGCTATTTGAGTACGGGAGGCGTGCGATCAGACCCCTGCGCGTGCTTATCGGGAGGAGAGCCCTTTGACCTCCATCTGCCGCCCACCTCTCTCCCAAGGTCTCCATTAACGGCGCCCAAGCCCTTGTTTAATGGCGTGGCTATGTCTCACTAGACTGAGATTTAAGAGAGAAAAAAGAAAATCTGAAAAGAAAATTTTGCACGGATCTTGATGTAAGATCCGATGGACCTATATAGCATCTACTGCGACTTGTAGCAAGACTGATGAATATATAAGGACGACGACAATGGATAATAATTGTCTTACATAATTAGGAAGATAATTAAAAGAGCCACATGCGGCTATGCTCGAAATGCACAAGGGCAAAAGAAGAAGGAAGACGCATACAACGATCTGGCTCGCTGATCTCTACTTTCTTGATGTGCTGCAGGTCGCGGAGACTTGTTCTCGCGGCGAGCGGTGATGATCTCTTTCATCAGTTTCATGTCCTTAATACGCTGCTTGGCAGCATCCATGGATTCCTTCACCAGCCTTTCGCGCTCGATGCGGAGCATGGCATTCTCGTCCATAAGTTTCTTGACGATGACGCCCGTCCTCTTCAACAAGGCAGCGGTCTCCTCCGCCTGCTTTGCCCTTCCGGCGATCTTCGCCCTCAGCAGGTCGCGCTCGGCCCGGAGCTTCGCATTGCCCTCCCGTAGTTGCCAGATGACACTGGTAGCCTGTTCAAATGAGGCTTTCATGTCGTCCCGCAACCTCGCCCAGCCAGAGATCTGATCCATCTGGCTATGGACGATTGCATGCATGCGCCTGTAAGAGTCGTCGCCTGCCCGCGAGACATTTTCCCAGGCCGTCGCGGCGCGGGAGGACATCTCTGCTGCATTCGCGGCGCGGCGGGACATCTTTGCTGCTTCCGCGGCATGGCCGGACTAGTCTGCAGCATCGACGGCGCGGTGGGACCTTCGTGCTGCTTCGGCGGCGCGACGGGACCTCTGTGCTGCTACTGCCACGCGGCGGGACATGTCAGCTGCTTTCACGGCGAGGCGGGACATCTCTCGTGCTTCCGCTTCCGTGCTCGCCTTTCCCTGGTGGTAATCTCTCGATCCAGAACTCACGCTGGCCATGGCAGACACAAGGGAGCGATGCTGAATGACTTGTTTGTTTTTGTGGATGAGGAGTTGAGGAGGAATGTGCAGTCATCTTGGCATAGTAGTATTTATAACCGAGTACTAATACACTCCTAAGTGGGAAACCGTTTAGGTTGTGATCGGTGTGAACAGGTTTGCAATTAATTATAGCATTGTAGTAATTTGGAATGTGACGAGACGCAAGCTCAAAATTTATTGACGGTTCTAGTTTCGAAGTGCGGCACTATTCCCGGATAGCGTAACGTGGGCACGTGTTCTCGGCCGTGGTGTAGCAGTTTTGTAATACGCCATGGTACTTCTTTTTCTACTGCTGTGTACATGCAATAACTGGCACCGTCGGATACATATCTTACGGTTATTGGGGCGTTCGACAGGAATAGCCTCGTGGCGAGCTATAGACTAGTCTTTTTTTCACACGCATTACATCGACACATATCATATCTCTCCCTCTTTCCCATGCACACACCTAGTCTCTCGGAACTTCTCGCACGCACCATCTCTAGCTCCCTAGGTCGATGCTACCCACATACGCTTGTACTCTGAGTTTAGTATGTTATACACGAAGAGAAGAGGTGCATGCACGCACTCGTCCTCTCTCACACACGCATCTGAAGCTACGAATTGTAGTGTTCTCAACCATCCGATTGGCTCTATCATAGGTTTTCGTTGCTCCTTGGCCTTGAGATGAGAAGTTTAAAATGCGGAGGCTAAGCTGGAGGCGCGAGGTTTTAGTTAATGTGCGGGCAGCACACGGCACCAACACGACACGAGCTTCGTCTGCCTGGTGCGCAGTCAGGTGAGTTGTCCAAGTATAGACACAACCAGGCCCTCCTTGGTATCTGTGCCTCGACTTATGCGCAGAGAAATTAGGATCGGAGGGAGTACTACTACTAGTAGTAGTACTACTTTGATGTGTCGCGTCAACTCGCACAAGTATGCAACACTTCCTGAACAAACAAGCATATAAGCTGCTTATACTTCTTACCCAAAGGATCTTTATATCCAACAGACACAAAATATCCGTTCGACTGTTGGAAATTACTTTAACTGCTGATCTGATGTCGAAGTAATTGTTGCATCACCACAAAAACCCACCATCTCTTAAGCTAAAGTAGACCGAGCTAACCCCTATATTAGCATATTACTAAGATAAACAGAAGGAACTGTAGAATCATTTAGGAGGTGAGCTTGTCAATCTGAATGTGGAGGGACATCGTCCTCGACAACGCAGCCCTGGCTAGCAGCTTGGGCGGAACTGTGAAGAAGGTCAGCTCCTGTATGGCGACGTCGCCGGGATCCTTGCTGCTTGTCACCTCGATTTCCACCTTGATGGCGTCGGTCCTGCCTTTGGGCTCCCCCGGCAGGCCGTTCACCCACAGCTTGGCCACGTAGTGCGGCAGTGGGGACGCCGCCGCTCTGATGCAGACGACCGACATGGCGATAGGCGCGCCGATGTCGAGCACGCCGCCGACCAAGAAAAACGTGCGGCCGTCCTCCTCCGCAAACAGCAAGAGCCGTGGCTCCGACACTGGCACTTGCAGCTGGAGCACCTTGCCGTACTGGATCCTGTGCATGGGCATGGGATGCACGATGCTGATGTGGTGGGAGAGCGCCGGCGGCGGGCCTACGTAGCCGCAGACGGGCACATGGCATTTGCAGGGCGCGAGCGGACACACGCTCTGGTGATCGGCGAGCTTGTGGTAAGTGACGTAGAGCCCACAGCCTTCGTGCGGGCACTCCACCCTCACCGAGAAGAGGACTTCATCCATCGCCGTGTTCTGCACGTCGAAGCCGCCGCCGCGCTTGCACTTCTGGCACTGCCGCTGGTTCCCGGGGCGCTCGCCGCGGCAGTCCACGCAGGCCAGGTGCCCTCCCTTGCACTGCACAAATCAATTGAGCAGCACATCAATCAAGAAACCTGCACCTTGCTCGATCAGCCGAACGGACGAGGTGTATTCGAACCTCATACACTGGAGGCTTCAAGGGGCGGAGGCACAAGGGGCAGTGGAGCAAGGTGAGGTCCATAGAGACCATAGAGAGCTCCATCGTCGGGTCCTGTTCCGTCGGCATGATCTCGCCCTCCTAGTGCACAACCATCTCTTGCTTTAGGGCCGGGCATTACAAAGTTTTACCGTCACATATTCATACTACTTCAAGGTGCATTAAATCAACACATGCAAGTATCAAAAGGAAAGTCACGGCATGCATGCATGCGTTGTAATTAATGCATCGGTAAACACAAATTATTGAAATATATCGAGTGCACTGCTTTGACGTGTCATGTCAACTCGTACAACAAGGAGAAGTTTGATTACAACGCCCTCTCCCTCGCCCATGAGCGTGGTGGCTCGCAGGACTAGGAGCAGCTTTCGCTACACGCTCTCCCTCCCGCACACGGTGGACATGCATCAGTTCATTCGGTGTCAGATGGCCAGAAGCATACTAGTAGTACTCCACTGCAGTAGTACCATCATTGTTCGGCTTCCCGAAGAGGCGAAGAGCCAAGTGCAACCCGGACGCTCGTGTGGCAGTTTCATGTGTAGGGGAGGTATAGTGACATAGTCTAGGGTAGCGTGTACCGTGCCTCTAAGCTTAAAATCGTTGGAGTCGGCTCCATGCTATGAGGCCGTCTCGAAGTATTTTTTTGATTAAAATAATCTTCTGGCCCTATCTGTCATCCTAGTGATTGTAGTTTGCACGCTCATCTGGTCAAGACAGTAATATATATTTTAATTTGTGGTGGGGTAAATGTTAGAGGTTGCAGCAAATATATTGTACACTGCAGGTCTTTTAGCCAAGTTTAGAGGCAAGCATGTGGGGCCAGTGCTATGATGTGTCACGTCAACTCGTACAACGAGGAGAAGCTTGATTTTACTACTACACGCCCTCTCCCTCGCCCATGCGCACGGTGGCTCACAGACGAGGACATGCTTTTGCTTACTACAACAAGCTATCCCTCCCGCACGCGGTGGACGGACATGTAGCAGTTGATTCGATACTATAGAAGTAGTAACATCATTGTTCGTCTTCTCGAAGAGGAGAAGAGCCAAGCACAACCCGAACGTGGCAGTTGCGAACGCTCGCGTGGCAGTCTTTGTGTAGGGGTGTGGCGTGGTGTGGAGCCTTGGAGCACGCATATAGCCAGGCTCTTGCATGAGACAAAATTGACATGTAAGCAGGCTATAAGCCCACTATTGTACTTGCTCTTAATAGTATAGCCCTGTAAACCAGAAAGGAGGGTGTGACGACCCCGGCTTAATCGTGCACTAACCATACACGCAAATGCACACGATCAAGCCTAAGGACTCACTTGAAGATATCACAACACAACTCTAAAACATAAATAAAGTCATACAAGCTTTATATTACAAGCCAGGGCCTCGAGGGCTTGAATACATAGCTCGATGGCATACAAGCGTCAGTGGAAGCATCAGATATCTGAGTACAAATATAAAAGAAAACACAGATAGGCCTTTAGAAGGCGGGGCAAAAGAAAAACACTACGATCGAAAGGCACAGGGCTCCTGCCTGGGACCCTCCGAACCTACTCCTAGTCGTCGGACGGCTCCTCGTAGTAGTACTCGCCGGGAGGGTAGTAGTAGTAACCATCGGCGGGGGCAGCTGGCTCCGGGGCTCCGTCGTCTGGATGCACCAAAAGGGATATGGGGAGAAAAAGAAAGCAAAGCAAATGTGAGTACTCATCCGAAGTACTCAGCAAGCAAGGATCTACACTACATATGCAACATTATCAAAGGGAGGCTGTATATGTGGACTGGGCTGCAGAAATGCCAGAATAGAGGGGAAAGCCTAGTCCTATCAAAGACTAGCATCTTCAACATCTTCATCGGTCTTGCAGCATTAGAAGTGTGCAGATTAGCATAGATTAAAGTAGTAGCAGTGTCATCAACCTCAGCCAGAGATCCTTTCTCGACTCCCTGCGAGAAAGCAATCCCAGAGCCATACTATCCAGTTATCATCTCAAGTTCGAGTTGTACCGATCGGGATACAACTCCGAGTGTCCGTAACCGTAGGACAGGCTATTGATAGATTAGTTCTTCCCTGCAGGGGTGCACCAAGTTACCCACCACGCTCGCTTAACTCCGGTCAGACACACTTTACTGGGTCATGCCCGGCCTCGGCCAAACGATATGCCGCAACCCGACCGAATACTTAATAGAGAGGTCAGCACGCCGGACTAAACCTATGCCCCCAAGGGTCTGGGGCCATCGCCCCGGACGCTCCTGCATGTTGCGTACACCACCGGTGAGCAGACCTAGCAACCCCTTAATACAAGCGCGGTTGCGTTCCCAGTCCAACCCAGCGTGTGCTGCTCAGTCGCTGACGTCTATTAAGCTCCGGCTGAAGTATACGACGCAGAACGCCCATACTATGCCCACGTGATGGTTAGTGCTATCAGGCTAGAGGCCCCTCGGATCAAATATCCAAACCATTAGTGGATTAGAAGCGCGCGGTAACGAGCAGAGGCTCACGATTGATGTGACCCCGTTGCTCCATCTCGAGGACTTGCGGCAAGGGCTAGGAATGCCCGGCCATGCCTCGTATTTATCTCGCGGGCACCCTCCAGGTCAACCCGACTACACATCACTCGCAATTGAGCTCGCGCGGGTACCCCTCAGGGCCGACCCGTCTTTAATAACATGGTTCAGTGTAAAGTCATAGTAACAATAGTATCCATGTGTCTGTCACCAAAGGGGAACCCTGAGGAATCACCCTCGATGGTGTTCCCTCTGATGTTATCATCAAGGTGAACGAAGGAGGAATCACCCTCGAGGTCCACTCTTGAGGGGTGCACGATGACGTCGTTATTGGGGGTGGTGATAGGAGGAAGCACCCTCGCTGACCACGGCCGATTAACTAACCTACAAGGTTAACATCAGAAGTGCTGACGAGGTATCACCCTCGGCACTCGATAGTAACCCAGTAGTGTCGAGCAACTAAGAGGGAAGTGATGTGCGGTGCCGGGGCCTGGTCTTCAATCCCATTGATCGGGTCTTCTGATAATCCAGCGGGGCAGTCGGGAGAAAGTGGGAGTCTCTGATGGGTCTCTACCCAGACTATACTAAGCAGTTTAGGACAAACAAGTAGGTAACAAAAGCAAGTTGCAATAAACAGGCTACGCAGCAGATATAGGATAACAGTAACAGCAGTAACTTCTAATGCAAGCATAAGAGAGAAGAGATTAGGCGATATCGGAATGCTCAAAAAGGGGGTGCTTGCCTGTTTGCTCTGCGGCAAGGGCAAGGTCGTCAGGGACGTAGTCGTACTCCGGAGCTGCATCGGTCTCGGGAGCTACATCGACGTTGGAGTCTATCGAGAGAGAGAAGAGGGGGAGGAAACAAATAAATACACGGCAAATAATGCAACACGGAGCATGCTATGCCTAGGATGCAGTGCAGAGTTGCCTAAAGATGCATCTAGGTCATTTTAGGATTTACGTGGGATTTATTAACCGGTATGTGTGCACTATTCATCTACCGGAATCGGGCTCAAAGTTACGAGTTCTCATACATAGGGGGTTCCGACAAGGAAACAGACGACACGATCAGGTTCGTGTCGTCGTTCTGAGCAACTTTCATGTACAAAGTTTTTCGATCGGAGCTACGGTTTAAAAGTTATGAATTTTCAAAGATTTAAATATTTTCTGGAATTATTTAAAATAACAAAAAAAGGATTACTGCATCAGCATGACATCAGCACTGCGTCAGCCAGTCAACTGAGCTGCTGAGTGGTCAAACTGACAAGTGGGGCCCACCTGTCAGCCTCTGTGGGTATAACAGTGAGTTAACTTTAAACTAACAGAGTTATTAGATAGGTGGGGTCCATCTGTCAGTGTCTTAGCTAATTAGTGGTTTAACTTAATTAAGTGCAATTAGTCGCTAACTAAAGTGCTGACATGGGGGACCCACACGTCAGTGGCGGTGGGCGCCACATCAGCTCGTTGACCTGGTCAACTGGTCATCTGGGCCCGTGGGACCCAGTTGCCAGTTGCTCAGGGTGGCCCACCAGTCAGTCCACGTAGGACACCGGCGCCAGAAACGCTCTGGCGAGCTCGTACACGGTGGCACAACTCCGGTAGCCTCGGGTTTCCTCTACCGTGTACCAAAACAGCCGTGGTCGGGCACGTTCGAAAGAGAAGAAGGATCTGCGTCGAATGACGGTGAAAACATGGCCAGAGTTGGCCGGAGGTGACGGCGGCGTCCATTCTTGCAGCGGCCGAAGTACGAGAGCGCGCGGACAAGCGGCTACGACTCGTTTCCGAGCATATTGAGTGGCTAGGCGGACTACTGGGAACTCCCAGAGCTCGACGGATAGCAGCGTAGCTCGAGGGGAGCTCGACATCGGTGCGGTGGTCAGCCATGGCGGCGGCGGAGTTCGGCTACGACGGGGAGATGGCTACGTCGGCTAAAACGCTCAGGAGAGAGGGGGAAAGCATGCAGAAGCTCACATCAAAGCTCGGGGAGGACTTGGTGAAGCCGGGGAGGGCCTGTCGGCGACGAATTTGACGAGGGTGTTCGACGGCCCGAGGTTGAAGAAGACGAGCGAGGCGTCGACGTAGTGCGACCCCGGTCAAACGGGCGAGCGCAAGTGACGGGGGCGAGCTCCACGGGGCTCCTGAGCAAGTCACGGGGTCGAGAGGACGCCGGTGGCTGCGGCTACGCCGGCGGCAGTGCCACAGATACGTCGGGAGAGAGGGACAGAGAGGGAAGGCGAGCGCGGGCGCGCGTGAGTGAGAGGGGGAAAGCGAATGGAGGTTGGCGCCCAGGGGGAATGGCTCGGCACCGATCTTATCGAGGCTACCTGCCCCGCGGTGCCGTGGCGAGCAGCTGCCAGAGCGGCGGGCTGTGGCCATGGCGGGGACGACATGCAGCAGGGGAGCACGTGAGGGCACGATGGCGGGCTGGGCCTGGCCCAGTAGCCAGGTAGCAGGCAAGTGGCCTCTGGCGCTTTTCCGTTTTATTTCTTTTCTGCTTTATTTTGTAGCTTCTGTTTTGGTTTTATTTAGGTAGCAATTATATCTTATAAAATGTGAAGTTGGCCCCACAATTAGTAGTGCCAAATTATGGGCTGCCACAAAAAGTTTGAGGAATTTTAGACTCTGTTTGAATTTTCATCAAATGAAAAAGATTTTATTAATGCCATTTTGCTACTGTTTTAATAGCCATTAGGGCATTTTGGCAATTCAATTAATGTGAATTTCAATTTTATAATTGCCTTGGAATTATTTGCAACATTATGAACATCTTAGTTCCTGGATTTGGACAACTTTATTTTCACCTTAAGTTTGAATTGCAATGTGAGTTGAAATTTGAGATGAGCTATGATCCAAATGATGATCTAGCACTGTTAATCATGGTGACTAGGCATTATCAGAGGTTGATCACTGTAGTGTGATGTTGGGGATGTTACAAATCTCCTCCACTACAAGAAATCTCGTCCCGAGATTTAAGTGGGGAAGTAAAGGGTATCTTCGGGAGAACTGACCCTTGTAGGGTCGATTATCTGGTGGATAATTCAGGGAATGTGGCGGAAGTATCCCTCGAGTTGAAACTTAAGGAAATATCGAGAGCAAGGTATGAAAGCACGATAAGAAGTTTCAAGCGAATGGACAACCGATCGATACCTGAACAGGGTGTGAAAAGGGGTTCAGAGCATCGGGAATAGATCATCTCTCGGAGGATGACTCGAGACATGATACGAAGCCAAATGCAAGAATATTTCGGAATCAAGGTTGTTCAGGAGAGTCAGGTTCCGATGCTGTGGAGCTGTGGAGGGGTGTCGATCAAAAGTAGGGAGAACGGTGGCATCTTACCGGTCTCGACATCAAGATATGTCAGAGTATAGCCTGTCAGTTATGTCGGCGACAATATCGGTACCAAGGGCGAGGAACGAAGAGAACCATTTTCCTGCTCGTTGATCGAGGCGGACCAATAGGCAAAGTTCTCGTCCATCGGTGGTTACCGGAATGTCATCAACATTAGTAACAGGGTTGTACTGACCGAGTTGTGTGTCGTGGTGTTTCCATTAGCAGAGGATTAATATTTCCTTAAGTCATATAGATCACAAGAAAGATTAAACAAAACAATGGAAAGGAAAATGAAATTATTGAATTAAACAGAACAATGAAAAGGAAGAATGTGTCTATTCATAAGAATTAGGAGTATATCCTTTCCAGGGAAAAAGCGGAGTAGGATATACATGATAGAGCAGCAAGTTCAAAAGCATTTAGATAAAGGGGCGAGGGAAGAATCATGATATTACCCATTCAACGGTGTTTGGATATTTGATCAAGGGACATGTAGCATTGTGTTTCCTCTGTTCTCAATGATATTCGGAATACCATAGTCATGCTCTGAGGTAGCGATAACATGGTGTTTTAAGTAAGGGTTGGATCGAAAGATCACAAGAGATACAAAGGAACACTTCCAAGATTATCTTGGAACTTAAGGATTAACCAAACACAACCAGGTCTGTGTTGGCAGAAAGTCAAGGATGTCATCGATGATATCACAAATCATCGAGGGGCAGAGATGGTATTTCTAGCCATGAATTCAATTGATAATTTGGAATAAGTCAATATATTGATGGTGATCACGACAAATTTTGTCGAGGTACTATGAAGTGGCCATCGAACAGCGACGGCATCAAGCAAAAGGAATGTTGAATCGAAAGGTTATGGGAAACACAGATGCGACACAAGCTTGAAATCAAGCTTGTTGTTCGAGGTGAAAAGACAAGATGAGGAAGATCGATGTAAGCTTAGCTCATCATCAGAAATTGTGCTCGGGAAAGAAGGACCAGGTAGCACAGTTAAAAGTTGGAGCGATAACAATATAGCCGATCAGGCTAGGAATGATGTGATGAAGTATCATCCTAATAAGAATTCACAAGAGGTAGTGCAATGACTCAATATCCTCGAGATAATAGGGGGCAATACTCGAGGTAGATCAGAATAGAGATTGGACAGATGAAATGATCTGCAGAAGACAAGTATTTTAACTTGTCCGAGAAATGGAATTAAGGAGAAACTATGGTCGGAACCACGGTTGTAAAGGATCAATTTACAGATACATGATGAACTTATACCAAGGGGAAATTATTTTTACGAGCAGCTTCCATGATAAGTTCTACATCGGTTCCATGGGCATGAACCCAAAGGTTCAAGGTCGACTCCCACTTCTTCAATGCATAACCTTTCATTCACTTCTCGCTTTTGATGGAGTTGTAGTGTTGGAATTTATCTGGCAAAGCTCCAGAAGAGTATGACTCGTGAGAACTCTCGGGTTCACACGGATTATGGAAGGCATAAGTTCAACCCATCGAGGCATTTTTTTCGTATCTATATGACCATCATCCAAGCAAGAGATACGAGTTCGAAAGTAGAGTATCAAAGTTAGAGCAGATGATACAATTTACCAAGGGCATTATGTATCAGGGGAGAACTAACAAGATTTGGGATGTTAAAGACACTGTCGGATAACAACCCAACAATGGATATGGCGATTCACGACGGAGTTGATGTGAGTATCAGTACTCAACCAGAAGAAGAAGAAATGCAAGGGCATCGATTTATGGAAACATCTGAATAAGCCGAAGCTTGAATGCGAAGGGTTTACGATTCCAAAATCGGGGGATTAGAGGCAGAGGCTCTGATATAAAGATGAGTATGTTGAATTGACTTAGAGGTGCACCCGATCAAATCTTGATTGGGCAAGAACCAGCTCATATCCGGAATGATGTCTGAGCCGGGAAGAAAATTCCTAAGGATTAATTGATAATAGTAAGCAGTCACAATACATAATGAATAAAGGGGCTCAAAATTGATGGCGACAAAGGATGCCGATAAGATTAATAGACATATGGAATTAACCATAATGAGAGCAGGTAAGAAGAATCTCCATGGCAGTAGGCTGCAGGAGATTCTCGGAAGATCGGATAGCATTATGAAACATTTCAGGAAATACGGGAACAACTGGGGATGAATGGATCCCCGGAAATGTGAGGAATTATTCGTAGGGATATTCAGGCGAAAATGAGCTGCAAGGCAGTCGGAAAAAGGATTCTCGAAAGTCGGAGAATACTTTCGGGTATCTTGTAATAACAAGAACAACTAGGGATGGAAGTATGAACAGCGAGGGTACACAGTTACCATAAGGATTCAACGGGGTTAAGGAATTACAAAAGGAATAAACACAAGTTCTCGGGCGAAGATCGGAGAGTATCTTCGAAGTCTTCTGGTGAAGCGGGCAACCATCCGGAATGAAGGGGCTCTCCGGGGAAAGTCGTTACGAGAACCTAATGTAGTTAGTAAATTCATTTAATTAGAATAGAAGAGAGATCAGAGTCCCAGAATATAGACGAGGAATAAAAGATCCTAATACCACCCAATTGGCGACGTGGGCCCGTAAGCCACACATCCAAGTTAGTAAAATAGTTTTGGACCACTAGACTCAACTTCGGCCAAGGAGTTGGAAAGGGGGTTCCTATAGGCAGTCGGCTCTGATACCAACCTGTGACGACCCCGGCTTAATCATGCACTAACCATACACGCAAATGCACATGATCAAGCCTAAGAACTCACTTGAAGATATCACAACACAACTCTAAAACATAAATAAAGTCATACAAGCTTTATATTACAAGCTAGGGCCTCGAGGGCTCAAATACATAGCTCGATGGCATACAAGCGCCAGCGGAAGCATCAGATATTTGAGTACAGATATAAAAGAAAACACAGATAGGCCTTTAGAAGGCGGGGCAAAAGAAAAACACTACGATCGAAAGGCGCAGGGCTCCTGCCTGGGACCCTCCAAACCTACTCCTGGTCGTCGGACGGCTCCTCGTAGTAGTACTCACCGGGAGGGTAGTAGTAGTAACCGTCGGCGGGGGCAGCTGGCTCCGAGGCTCCATCGTCTGGATGCACCAAAAGGGATATGGGGAGAAAAAGAAAGCAAAGCAAACGTGAGTACTCATCCGAAGTACTCAGCAAGCAAGGATCTACACTACATATGCAACATTATCAAAGGGAGGCTGTATATGTGGACTGGGCTGCAGAAATGCCAGAATAGAGGGGAAAGCCTAGTCCTATCGAAGACTAGCATCTTCAACATCTTCATCGGTCTTGCAGCATTAGAAGAGTGCAGATTAGCATAAAGTAAAGTAATAGCAGTGTCATCAACCTCGGCCAGAGATCCTTTCTCGACTCCCTGCGAGAAAGCAATCCCAGAGCCATACTATCCAGTTATCATCTCAAGTTCTAGTTGTACCCATCGGGATACAACTCCGAGTGTCCGTAACCGTAGGACAGGCTATCGATAGATTAATTCTTCCCTGCAGGGGTGCACCAAGTTACCCACTACGCTCGCTTAACTCCGGCCGGACACACTTTACTGGGTCATGCCCGGCCTCGGCCAAACGATACACCGCAACCCGACCGAATACTTAATAGAGAGGTCAGCACACCAGACTAAACCTATGCCCCCAGTGGTCTTGGGCCATCGCCCCAGACGCTCATGCATGTTGCGTACACCGCCGGTGAGCAGACCTAGCAACCCCTTAATACAAGCGCGGTTGCGTTCCCTGTCCAACCCAGCGTGTGCCGCTTAGTCGCTGACGTCTATTAAGCTCCGGCTGAAGTATACGACGCAGAACGCCCATACTATGCCCACGTGATGGTTAGTTCTATCAGGCCAGAGGCCCCTCGGATCAAATATCCAAACCGTTAGTGGATTAGAGGCGCGCGATAACGAGCAGAGACTCACGATCGATGTGACCCCGTCGCCCTGTCTCGAGGACTTGCGGCAAGGGCTAGGAATGCCCGGCCACGCCTCGTATTTATCTCGCGGGCACCCTCCAGGTCAACCCGACTCCACATCACTCGCAATTAAGCTCGCGCGGGTACCCCTCAGGGCCGACCCGTCTTTAATAACATGGTTCAGTGTAAAGTCATAGTAACAATAGTATCTGTGTGTCTGTCACCAAAGGGGAACACTAAGGAATCACCCTCGATGGTGTTCCCTCTGATGTTATCATCAAGGTGAACGAAGGAGGAATGACCCTCGAGGTCCACTCTTGAGGGGTGCACGACGACGTCGTTATCGGGGGTGGTGTAGGAGGAATCACCCTCGCTGACCACGGCCGATTAACTAACCTACAAGGTTAACATCAGAAGTGCTGACGAGGTATCACCCTCGACACGTGATAGTAACCCAGTAGTATCGAGCAACTAAGAGGGAAGTGATGTGCGGTGCCGGGGCCTGGTCTTCAATCCCGTTGATCGGGTCTTCTGATAATCCAGCAGGGCAGTCGGGACAAAGTGGGAGTCTCTGATGGGTCTCTACCCAGACTATACTAAGCAGTTTAGGACAAACAAGTAGGTAACAAAAGCAGGTTACAATAAACAGGCTATGCAGCAGATATAGGATAACATTAACAGCAGTAACTTCTAATGCAAGCATAAGAGAGAAGAGATTAGGCGATATCGGAATGCTCAAAAAGGGGGGTGCTTGCCTGTTTGCTCTGCGGCAAGGGCAAGGTCGTCAGGGACGTAGTCGTACTCCGGAGCTGCATCGGTCTCGGGAGCTACGTCGACGTCGGGGTCTCTCGAGAGAGAGAAGAGGGGGAGGAAACAAATAAATACACGGCAAATAATGCAACACGGAGCATGCTATGCCTAGGATGCAGTGCAGAGTTGCCTAAAGATGCATCTAGGTCATTTTAGTTATTTTAGGATTTACGTGGGATTTATTAACCGGTATGTGTGCACTATTCATCTACCGGAATCGGGCTCAAAGTTATGAGTTCTCCTACGCAGGGGGTTCCGACAAGGAAACAGACGACACGATCAGGTTTGTCTCGTCGTTCTGAGCAACTTTCATGTACAAAGTTTTTCGATCGGAGCTACGGTTTAAAAGTTATGAATTTTCAAAGATTTAAATATTTTCTGGAATTATTTAAAATAACAGAAAAAGGAGTACTGCATCAGCATGATGTCAGCACTGCGTCAGCCAGTCAACTAAGCTGCTGAGTGGTCAAACTAACAGGTGGGGCCCACCTGTCAGCCTCTGTGGGTATAACAGTGAGTTAACTTTAAACTAATGGAGTTATTAGCTAGGTGGGGTCCATCTGTCAGTGTCTTAGCTAATTAGTGGTTTAACTTAATTAAGTGCAATTAGTCGCTAACTAAAGTGCTGACATGGGGGACCCACACGTTAGTGGCGGTGGGCGCCACGTCAGCTCGTTGACGTGGTCAACTGGTCAATTGGGCCCGTGGGACCCAGTTGCCAGTTGCTCAGGGTGGCCCACCGGTCAGTCCATGTAGGACGCCGGCGCAACTCCGGTAGCCTCGGGTTTCCTCTACCGTGTACCAAAACGGCCGTGGTCGGGCGCGTTCGAAAGAGAAGAAGGATCTGCGTTGAATGACGGTGAAAACATGGCCGGAGTTGGCCGGAGGTGACGGCAGCGTCCATTCTTGCGGCGGCCGGAGTACGAGAGCGCGCGGACAAGCGGCTACGGCTTGTTTCCGAGCATATTGAGCGGCTAGGCGGACTACTGGGAACTCCCAGAGCTTGACGGACAGTAGCGTAGCTCAAGGGGAGCTCGACATCGGCGCGGTGGTCAGCCATGGCGGCGGCGTAGTTTGGCTACGACGGGGAGACGGCTACGTCAGCTAAAACGCTCAGGAGAGAGGGGGAAAGCATGCAGAAGCTCACATCAAAGCTCGGGGAGGGCCTGCCGGCGACGAATTTGACGAGGGCGTCCGACCGCCCGAGGTTGAAGAAGACGAGCGAGGCGTTGACGTGGTGCGACCCCGGTCGAACGGGCGAGCGCAGGCGACGGGGTCGAGCTCCACGAGGCTCCTGAGCAAGTCTCGGGGTCGAGAGGACGCCGGTGGCTGCGGCTACGCCAGCAGCAGCGCCACAGACGCGTCGGGAGAGAGGGATAGAGAGGGGAGGCGAGTGCGGGCGCGCGTGAGTGAGAGGGGGAAAGCGAATGGAGGTTGGCGCCCAGGGGGAATGGCTCCGCACCGATCTTATCGAGGCTACCTGCCTCGCAGTGCCGTGGCGAGCAGCTGCCGGAGCGGCGGGCTGTGGCCATGGCGGGGACGACACACAGTAGGGGAGCACGTGAGGGCACAGTGGCGGGCTGGGCCTGGCCCAGTAGCCAGGTAGCAGGCAAGTGGCCTCTAGCCCTTTTCCGTTTTATTTCTTTTCTGATTTATTTTGTAGCTTCTATTTTGGTTTTATTTAGGTAGCAATTATATCTTATAAAATGTGAGGTTGGCCCCACACTTAGTAGTGCCAAATTATGGGCTGCCACAAAAAGTTTGAGGAATTTTAGACTCTGTTTGAATTTTCATCAAATGAAAAAGATTTTATTAATGCCATTTTGCTACTGTTTAGTAGCCATTAGGGCATTTTGGCAATTCAATTAATGTGGATTTCAATTTTATAATTGCCTTGGAATTATTTGCAACATTATGAACATCTTAGTTCCTGGATTTGGACAACTTTTATTTTCACCTTAAGTTTGAATTGCAATGTGAGTTGAAATTTGAGATGAGCTATGATCCAAATGATGATCTAGCACTGTTAATCATGGTGACTAGGCATTATCAGAGGTTGATCACTGCAGTGTGATGCTAGGGATGTTACAGAGGGACTACTCCATCCGTTCCTAAATACTCCCTCCGTTTTTATTTAGTCCTTGTATTAGCTTTGGTAAAAGTCAAGCTTTATAAACTTTGACCAAGTTTATAAAAAAAATTAACATAAGCAATAACAAATCAATACAATTAGATTTATTATTGAATGTACTTTCACATCATATATATTTGTTATGATAAATGTTTATATTATTTTTTATAAACTTGGTCAAACTTTATGAAAATTTAATCTCAGTCAACTCTAATCTGCAGAGTAAATAAAAACGAAGGGAGTATTTGCCTTTCTAGAGATTTCAACAAGTGACTACACCCTAAATGAGTACATACGGAGCAAAATGAGTGAATCTACACCATAAATAAATACGTAGTTCTCTCGTTTTCCTCTCCGCGTTGGTCGCGGTGCACAATATTGAGTATACTACTACTGACTAGTCTCTTTTTGACATGCATTTACGTTGATACGGCTTGAATGCCAATGAGGTAGAGGGTAGAGGTTCCTGAAACGTTGAATGGTCAATGATGCCTCCGCATTCAATTAGCATGCAGAGGTAGCAGTAAGTAATTGGAGAAGCAGAATGGAGCCAGCACAATGTGAATGCAACGCAGTTTGGACTCTCATATAAAGGTGCCCCACCACTCCAATCCATCTACTCCTAGTCTCTGCGCAACACTGCCCACTCCAATCCAAGACCAAGACCAAGTGACCAGAAGCCACAAGCACCCATGGCGTCGATGGACGCGAGCGGCAGTCAGCTGTGCCGGGTCGTCCAAGACGCCGGCCTGCGGCCCCACACCGCGCAGCGTTTCCAGACAGTGCTGGTGACCGCCGGTGTCATAGCCCTCGTCGACGCCGGCTTTGCCTCTCGCATGTGCCAGATGATGGTCGACTCCAGCCGCAAGTTCACTGCCGTCAAGAAGCGCGCGGACGACCTTGCCGTACTGCTCCAGCCCGCGCGCCCAGGCTCCTCGTTGCCTGCCACCCTCATCGGCCTCCAATGTGACGAACTCTTTGAAGCACTGGTGGCCCTGCAGCTGCCGAAGATCTCGACGAAGAATGCGCACCTCGAGGCCGCGCTCGCCGCGCAGCGCCTCGCCATGCAAGAAACTGTCGACATGCACATCCACGTCTACGAGGAAATCGTCTACATAGGCCGCTACAAGGCCAGCAAGGACAGAAAGAGGTTGGCCTTCTTCCAGCGGCTGGAATCTTTGGACGCCATTGTTCAGAAGCACGTCGACCTGGCCACGAAAGCCGCTGCTACTTAGCCGCCGTTCGGTGGGCCGGCGCCCTGAGTCGAGGAGGTGGACATCGTCGATGGATGCATCTTTCTTCTTGCCTCCTATAACCAGCACTGCATCGCCTTGTGGCCTTAATGTTTTATTAGTGTATGGCATTTTTATTCCAGTCGTAAATGACACGTGTGATCCCTTGCTCTTATTTGGCGTTAATTATATGTAGTATCACTATCTTCGACCTGGTGTACTACCTAGGTCCTGGTTTATTAGTCCCTTTTGTAATTTGTGCTAAATTTTGACCAAAGATTTAACTGACAAAATGTTAGTGCATGTCAACAAAAATTATATCATTTGATTTGTATTTGAACATAGTTTTCAATGATATAATTTTGGTGGCAGGCATGAACCTTTTGTTAGTCAAATTTATGGTCAAAATTTGGCACCGATTACGACGGGGAGCAATAAACCAGGACGGAGGTAGACTGGTCCATCACCATCGTGTTTTGTGTCTAATTTTGACTTGAGCGACCCAACCTACATGGAGGGAGTGCTGTATATATTGGCGCGACAACCAAACTTATATATTCAAAACTGAGCGTTACTACAAGTCACGAGTTCAAAACGAGAAAGTGGAATAAGTACAGCATGCCTGTGCCGTTCACGTCGCACCCCCACACGGTCGCGGTGCACAATGTAGTAAATGACTAGTCTCTTCTTGACCCGCATTTTCATTGATACGTCTTGAATGCCAAGGAGGGAGAGGGTAGCGGTTCCCGAGACGTTGAACGGTCAATGATGCATCCTCAATTAGCATGCAGAGGGAATTAATTGGAGAAGCAGAATAGAGCCAGCACGATGTGAATGCAACAGAGTTTGGACTCTCATATAAAGGCGCCCCACCACTGCAATCCATCTACTCCTAGGCTCTGCACAACACTGCTCACTCCAATCCAAGACCAAGTGACCAGAAGCCACAAGCACCTATGGAGGCGATGGACGCGAGCGGCAGTCGGCTGTGCCAGATCATCTAAGATGCCGGCCTGCGACTCCGCACCGCGCAGCGTTTCCAGACGGTGCTGGCGACCGCCGGCGTCGTAGCCCTCGCCGACGCCGGCTTCGCCTCTCGCATGGACGACATGATGGTCCGCTCCATCCGCAAGTTCACCACTGTCAAGAAGCGCACAGACGACCTTGTCGTACTGCTCCAGCCCGCGTGCCCAGGCTCCTCATTGCCTGCCACCCACATCGGCCTCCATGGTGACAAACTCTTTCAAGCCCTGGTGGCCTTGCAGGTGCCGGAGGTCGCGATGAAGAATGTGCACCTCGAGGCCGCGCTCGCCGCGCAGCGCCTCGCCATGCAAGAAACCATCGACCTGCACATCCACGTCTACGAGGAAATCGTCTACATAGGCCACTACAAGGCCAGCAAGGACAAAAAGACGTTGGCCTTCTTCCAGCGGCTGGAATCTTTGGACGCCATTGTTCAGAAGCACGTCGACCTGGCCACGAAAGCTGCTGCTACTTAGCCGCCGTTCGGTGGGCCGGCGCCCTGAGTCGAGGAGGTAGACGTCGTCGATGGATGCATCTTTCTTCTTACCTCCTGTAACCAGTACTGCATCACCTCGTGGCCTTAATGTTTTATTAGTGTATGGCATTTTTATTCCAGTCGTAACATTTTCACTGTGAGGTGGGGCCGCAGTTGAGCAAACCGACCATCAGCAAATCCTCACCCCGCTCACCACGCGTCAGCTGAGTTAGAATTAGAAGAGAGAAACGAGGGAGAAGAGCTAGCTGTAGCATGGACGCTGTTGTCAGATGGGACTCGTGTTGGTAGAATAGGAGTACTGAGTACTCGTACCTCTTTTTTTTAGGGAAAAAGTAGTCGTACGTCTAGTACCACTAGTTGGGTGCGTGTGACCTATACTTGTCATCACTTTAGGTCTCCTTTTCGAACCGCAGCTACGCTTCATAGTACATATTTTTTCACGCATTTATCCTCCTATATGTACTCCTAGGCTATTTCCACGTGCTCCCTTTCGCCGACATGTGGGACATAGAGCATCTGGGTCATAGTGTATGCATGACTCGGAGCATATGCAACCATGCCGGCGTACTTTACATTTCAGACCTCACGAATTACATGCAACCCCCCCGCAGAAGAATATATAAATAAATGAATTACTACATGCAAACCGGATTATTTTCATAGAAACCAGAGCATGTTCATTAAATTTTGGACATAACACATTTATAAAAAACGACCGGACCTAAACCAGTCTAAGGGCCTCTTTGATTCGCAGGATACTGAAAACACATGAATGGGGAAAGTATGATGGCGATGAACTGAGACGAGCAGGAAGAGGAGTAGTACTGTACATGCTACATACTGGACTGTAGCACATTGTTTTTATGGCCATATCACCACATTGTTTTCTATGGCCTATCGCCTGCTGGTTCACTGGGCTGCCGTGGTTTGCACTCCTCCGACGTGAGTAGTAGTACTAGTATATACACTATATATACCGCATGATTCTTTGCTCCTTCTTATGTACTTCGCCGACATGTGGGAGTGCCAGCATCTGGGTCGACGTGTCATGCACCAGATTAGAGTGGGGAACGGAAGGGGGGCATCACCCCGGTCGTAGCGCCAGTAATTCATGACTATAGTCAGTAGTCATATCACAAGACCCCGTCTTTCCAGCAGTAACGCGCCGTTAAATCGCACAGCCCTACCTTTCCAGCAGTAAGTTGAATCCGCTACTCCCTCACCCTCCTCGCCTCTCTGTCAAACCGCCTACGCGGAAACTGCCGCGCGTACTGCCCGGGAAAAGCCCCGCCCTCAAGTTTTAACTACTCATAGTATAATTTTGTATCGATGAATTGCGCCATGGAGCAGAAAAGCAAAAGAAAAATGTGGTACATGTAAACAAATATAGTTCAAGCTCTAGCTAGCGATTCGGAATGTAAACCGTGCATGTGTTTATACATATAGGTTACTTCAAAGTACTGAGTCCATTGATGCAATGTGGTCAAACTGTACTGTCGATATCTCCAAGCCAAAATAGTTCGAGCTTGTTCGTTCTATATAAATACTAGTACTGTATGTTTATTCACCCGTGGGGTTGTTCAATGAATGGAGGGCCAGGGAGCACAAGTGAACAATACTACTACTAGTAAGTAGGAGTCGTACAGTTAGTCACGTTAAATAGAGAGTTTCTTTTCTTTAATGCCACGTACTCAAATTGAAACGCTTGTTGTGGAGAGAAAAAGATAATCACTCCACTATATATATAGGCAGTGGCCTGAGCGCTTGCTTTACTAGGGTTGCTCTCTTCATTCTCTCATCCTCTCCAGATCTAAACAAGACAGCGGTAGCGACATTTTCTCTCTGCTCACCGCTGGTCACAGATCCGGCCGGATCCCTTCGGCCGGTGTGTGTAGAGGACTAGGTGCATCGTTCACGCGGTCATCGGCGTCAAGGGAGGAAACCCACAGCTGCCGGCGGGTCCTGATCCTCTGCCCGTGCCGTTCTCTCTGACACAGCGCCGGCTCGGGAGGTCCTCCGACCCTTCTTCCTCCCTGCCATATTGTGCGCAGATCCGACCTGTCGCCGCCGACATCCCGACGACCCTCAGGTATAAGTTCTTTGAAAGCGGCCTTGCTCTACTGCCCAGCTCCCCACGTGTCTACATGTGCATCTTTTTCTACTTCCATCAGCTCTTCCAAAGCCACCTAAATTTTGAGTATTATTGGAGGTAAAGCTACTTCATGCAGTCGAATCTAGGACTTGGTTCAAACAATGAAGAAAGGGGGCAAAGTCGTAGCATGAATCTAGGACTTGATTCAAAGAGGAAATAACAGAGGGAAAGTAGTAGAGACTGGATACCCAACCGGTCTCTTGGTTGAAAAGGGAAATAAAGGGAAAAGGCAGTACAAACTGGATAAGGAACAGATCTATTATTGGTTGAAAAAATGATAGAAAGTGGCGGCTGGTGGACAAGTCAACAGAGTATGTCCAGGATTATATTTGCTACCCTCACATAGTAAAAGGTCTCCAGGATTAGATTTGCTGCCCTCACAGAGTATGAACAAACTCGGCATCACCACTTTATGCCTCCTTGTAGGTACATTGTGCTGATGCGTCCACTGCCACATGTCATTATACCAACTTTTTGCTGTTGTTAATGTAAGGGCGCATGTAAAATGAAGCGATCACACTGTTACCTTAAGGACATGTCTAACCAGTGTTAGTGTTAATCTAATGCCTCCAGTGATATGATGCAATTAAACTGTGTTACAAATGGTACTCCTGCTGTTTTCCCCAGTATGATAAGTAAGTTGCTTCTTTACGCTGCTGAGTGTCCTGGTGTCCCCACGGTCCCATGCCCTTAAACCAATTCTTTAGCTGCTGTTGATCTACTGTATCTGGTAAACAAGCAATGCCACCATTAAAGTAATCCCATATTTGACGAATGTCATTGTTGATCGTAATGCTTCCGGGAACATGAAGAATTGCTGACGTTTTAAAATTTCTATTGTCCTTGCGTGATTGCCATGAACATAATCAAGATGCTTCTTTTCATTTCATGTATGTTTTGTATCTTGTTATTGACCAGCAACTGTTTTCTTTCTATCTTTTTGTGCAGATAGGGATATCCATTTCACCTTGTTGCTATTGTGACCTTTTGGTGAACTGCACAAAATACTTTTTTTTGGAATGAGTGTCTTGTGCAGTTCAACTAAAATGTCACGTGGGCAACATCTCTCAATTTTGGTGGAACTGCACAAAATGGTGATTGGAGTTTCCAAAATCTCTGTCAAATTCTGCTGGTAATCTCGTGCAACATTTATTAGCCTTTGCAAGATGAGCCGTCACTGTCACCACAATGGCACTTTATTTTAGTGGAACTGCACAAAAGGATAAGCAAATTATAGTTGCACCTTACATGAGCAGGACAGCCAACCTTAATGTTGCTCAATTTTAGTGCAACTACTAAAGAAGAACCTGCCAGCTCACGAGAGCAAGTACTTCTTGCTAGCTGAATGAAGCAATCTTTGCTTCATTTCAGGTGAACTGCAGAAAAAGTCGCATGAATTGAATCATCGAGTGGAGCTGCAGGTTGACTTCAACTACTGCCACTATTAATCATGCTCTTTCTTATCTGTGCAAATAGGAATACTCAACTACAGATGTTGTGATGGTCAAGTGCATTCACCAAGTTCTTGGGTTGTATGACACGGCTAGCCAAGATGGATTTAATCCCGATATTCACTTTATCAAAAGGCTCTAATGGGTTGGTTCTGAATCTTGCAAGCTGGGAATCAATGAGATGTGTAGGCATCTTTGTTGTACTTATTATTTGAATCTTATTTGTTGGTTCTGAATCTTGCAAGCTGGGAATCAATGAGATGTGTAGGCATCTTTGTTGTACTTATTATTTGAATCTTATTTGTTGGTTCTGAATCTTGCAAGCTGGGAAACACGGCATGATGATGCAGAGGACAGCAACCATAACAAATAGTTTAAACTTGGTAGTATTATCTGTGTGAAAGTGCGACAAATGTGCTGATCGTGTGCGTCCTGAGAATAATAATTCTAATTGTTGTGCACGTTGATCCTATGGCACTGATAGAACGAGCCAATGCATTGCTTGTTTTAAGAATAAATTTTAATTAAAGCTAATTAAATTTAAGTAAAGTGACCACTAACACTTGTTATTACAGTACCAATACAGACCCGCTCGTGAACCGACGTGTGGCCGGAATAGGTTTCTTAATGGAGGCGTTTGAATGCGCCGAGGGTGCATGTTCTGTCGAGCGTGCAACGGGCGAGGGAGGGGTAGTAACTATTGTCGCTTGTACACACTCAGTTTACTGTTGAACCCAGTTCCCCAAGAGCTGAAAAACGAACTACTGTCGCCGCCTACCCACTCGTTCACTTGAAGAGACTCCAATGGCGATCCGAGGGGTGAGCCTGCTAGATATGGACTTCAGCAAGGAGTTCACCTTTGAGTTTGCCGTTCAGTCCCATGGCTGCACCAAGTTGAATGTGATGTACACCAACGATCCGGACTCGGTGAAGCTCTGCCTCGCTGAGTTCAAGCAGTACCTACAGGACAAGAAAGCACAAGGTCGCAGGACTAGATCTTGTGCCCATCCATTCGTCTCCTGACAGGGACTAGCGGATCGCCATCGCCCAGGTATGCGTGCGGGACGAGGTTCTCGTCTACCACTTCTGTAGGGCCATTTGAGGTTCTGGAGCATTCGCCCGTTTCATCGGCAGCGCCGACTGCACCTTCGCTACGCTGGAGAGAAGGAAGAACGCGACAATTCGGCCATCTGGTGCAACAAGCTTGTTGACATCCAGAAGCAATACAAGATCATCAGCAATGGGCAGGAGAAGGACTCCGTGGTTGACCTTGCCGAGACCATCATCGACCCCTGCTACACTAACATGAAAGAAGACAATGATAGCAAGGACCTGAACACGTGGGAGGTACCTCTGAATCTAGCCTACATAACCTACGCGGCCAAGGACGCATACATATGCTATGACATGTACAGGCGGATCTTGGACATGAGGGCGTGTCTGCTTCCCGTAACCGACGAGTACACGGACAGCCGCAGCGTCATGATCAAGCGTGCCAGGAAGGTCTAGATGATGTACTTTATCTGTTTAAGCACCTTTATCATTTGAGTGTTTCATGCATTAGCCTATGTGTTGTAATTATCTGTTTTGTCCGAAATATTTCGTCTAAGAACCCATTAACCTATTTGCTTTTTTTAGTGGCTATTTGCTTATGTATGTAACTAGTTCACTGGGCTGCCGTGCTTTGAATCTCCTTCCTCCCAACATATTCCCCTTCTCAGGTGGACCCAGCAGGTCTCGTACACAGACATCTGGGACCAACCACCTATCCATTTGTGTTTCTTTATTTTGTTCAATCTTTCGTCCTCTTCCTATACAGCGGCTGGCGGTGCTGCCGCACACGCCTCGGTGACCCATCATAGTCTATGGCGTTGGCCAGGCCATCCCTCTACTCCCACACATTGTCCGGCAGCGGCAGCTCCATCGGCCCACCCTGCACCCGAACAAGTCAACCCTCGTACTCCCCTCCGCCTGTGTCTTCCCCCGCTCCGGTTCGTTCGGTCCGAGGTCTCGACGTTGTCCTCCGCCTTGGTGCTCTCACCGCGGCGCCGCCGTCTGTCGTTCCCAACATGGTCAACAAAACGAGAGGAATCGGGAGACGACTATTCGTCGAGAGGCTGACAGTCCCGGGCCCACCAGGTCCATGGCCTAGGTTTTGTTGTTTAACATGCGCAACCCATGACATGTTTCAACTTTTTTTGGATCCAGCAGGTATCAAGCGGCCTCTGGGCCTCCCAGCCTAGCTTGTCTATATCATCAGCAGCCCAAGTTATGTTTGTTTTTTCAAGACGACGCACAACTCAGTTCTATTTTTCTATAAGAATGCAAAACTGAACCTATGTTTTCCCTTCTATAATAGTATATATATTTATATTTATATCTTATTTTATTACATATATATAATAGAAACAACATAAGGTTCCGTTAAACCCGTCGTTCGTCCAACCATTTTATAGACCTTCCCACTTCCTTTATTTTTCGTTTTCATTAATCCTATATCTGAATTTTCTCCCACTTTCTTTTTCGATGTAATTTGAGTTTTCTCCCAGTACTTTTCCCTAGAACCAACTCAACTGTCCGACGTCTAGCCTAAAATATAATAATACCCCATGTCCTATTAACTCATCAAATTAAAATGATATTTTATTTCGTAAATCAAAAGTTCTTACAAAATAATAATAATAATTGTTTATATATAACTTGGCAAGTTAACTCCTGGTGATTGCGTACATAAGCTTGCAAAGATTTTACTGACCAATGCAGTAATAGACGTGCAATCATGTGTTTATGTTTTTATAACATTTCTCCGTCCAGCCCAACCTGATATTTTCACGCAGCCCAGCAAGTCCGCGGATTTTGAGAAAAATGCAATGGGCTTTAAATTCTACCATAATATATAAATGGGCTGCATAGGCGCTACATCATTGTTTCACCCAGCCCACCAAATGGACTAAAAAAACAAATGGACTGGCTGACATGTGGGCCAGTAGGTCGAAGCCTAAGCACTTTCGCAAAAAATAAAAATACAAAGGTCGAAGCCTAAGCAAGGCGTTGGATTTACATCCAACGACCGACATTCTTCTTCAATCTCTCGTCTTCTTCCCCCAGTGCTGCCGGGACCGCCTGCTCCAGCCTCCGGCGTCCAGCGGTGCTGTTTTGCACGCCTCGCAGTGAAATGCTACCCCACCGACGGCCAGGCCATCCCTCCACTCCTCCGCAGCTCCTGTTATTCTTTGCCGAGTGTAGGCCCACCCCGCACCCGAACCAGTCAAGTTTCCCACTCCTCTCCTTCTGCGACTCCACTGCCGCATCTTCCCCATCTCCGGGGCATTCCAGTCTGGGGCCTCGCCGTCATCCACCGGCTTGGTGCGCTTTGCATGGTGTGGTCAACGTGGTCAAGAAACGAGAGTCATCGGAAGATGACTATACGTGAGAGGCTGACAGTGGGGACGCACCACGCCCATGGACGCATGCATGCAACTGCATCCTTTTTACCCTGAAAAATAATGTTTTCTCCCCCTGATAGCTGGGACCCACCAGCTACATCTTCGCACGCAAGGAAGTGCGTCCTTATTACGGGCAAAAAAAATGATTCCCCCCTGACAGCTGGGACCCAGCAGCTATATCTTCGCATGCAAGGAAGTGCGTCCTTATCCTCCCTAACAGCTGGGACCCACCCGGTCGAAGCGTACGTAGCGTTGTCTGTCTTGTCGCGAACGTGTACGTACATACTGGTCGATCGGTCGCTCTGCAACGATGAACCGTGGCCGAGTAAGTAGTGGCACATGTCATAGTAGAGCCCCCACGTAGCAGTTCAGGCTGTCCCGTCTAAACCGTGTACACGTACATACAGCCACACACCAAAAATACGGCCACGTACGTACATACGAGCGGGGTCTCAAAATGTGTACTCGCGCATACGGACGGCCAGGGCTCATGTACATGGAGAGGCAACGGACGGCAGCGACGTTGTCCTGTTCATCTTCAGCTAACCTACTGGGTCAGAACGGAGGAAACAGCGTCATGTTCACCGGGAGCCAAGTGACTGGGTCGGAACACGTCCTGTTCATCAGGAGGCAACAGACTGGGTCGGAATGGGTCGTGTTCAATGGGAGCCAACTGGCTTGGACGGAACAGCAGGAATGGGGTCTGGCGTACCGCAAAACGGAGGAAAACGGCCTTGTGTTCGACCGCGTATGGTCGAAACGGGGTCCTGTTCATCGGGAAGGGTCTGGCGTACCACAAAATGGAGGAAACGGACTTGTGTTCGAGCTCCTACGGTCGAAACAGGGTGCCGTTGATCAGGAGGGGTGTGGCGTACCGCAAAACGGAGGAAATAGACTTGTGTTGGAGCACCTACGGTCGAAACGGGGGTCCTGTTCATCGAGAGGGGTGCGGTGTACCGCAAAACGGGACTCCACGGGCTACTGTTCATCCACCGTCTACTGCATCGCTCCAGCCTCCACGGGCTACTGTTCATCCATCGTTGACTTCCGTCAGCCTCCACCTGCTACTGTTCATCCACCATCGACTTCCTCCAGCCTCCACCAGCTACTATTCACCATGGGGTTCTGTTCATCCAGCCTCCACTGGCTACTGTTCAACCAGCCCTCTCCACGGGGTCCTGTTCAACTAGCCCTCCACAAGCTACTGTTCATCCAGCCCTCCACCGGCTACTGTTCAACCAGCCCTCCACCGGCTGCTGTTCATCCAGCCTTCCACGGGGTCCTGTTCATCCACCCCCAGCCGGCTCGATCGGGGTCCTGTTCATCCAGCGGCAATGGCCTCTACTACCACGGGGTCCTGTTCATCCAAGCCCCACCGGGAACTGTTCATCCAACCCCCAACAATGTTCACTGTTCATCAAGAGGCAACAGGTTCGATCGGCTTTAGTTAGCAGCAGTAGCGAAGGAATCGCTCGGGTTCAGTTAACAGACAGGGATCGATTGCTAGGGTTCAGTAACGTAGCCAGTGCAATCGCTCGGGTTCAGTAAGCGAACGCCTCGCTCGGGTTCAGTTAGAGCCCAACGCCTCGCACACACATGCGTACGTGTACGAGAGAAATGCGCAAACCTCCGTGCATCGCTCGGCCCCGACCACCCACCGTAACCGGGAACTCCCCGAAATTTTCCTCGCCCTCACTTCTACCATGATTTTTTCCGTCATGGATGGCCCAAAGAATGTCATGCAGGTGCGTCTCCGGCCCGCCCAGGACGAAAAGCCCATTTTCTGTCATGATTTTTTGTCATAGAAGTAGGTGCCCACCACATCTATGATGATACCGGGTTTGTCACAATTATCATCATAGAAGTGTCATAAGCATGACAGAAAAAAAAATCGTTCTGCCCAAAATGTCACGGATGTGTCTTTTTTTTGTAGTGTGTAACAAGAATAATCATGGACAATAACAAAGTCATATAATGATGTTGCATTTGTTAGTATGGCATAATGAGTGGGGCCAAAGAGGTCCATGTGAAGCAATTCAAAAGGACGAGTGGTAGTCATGATAGTCTTCGAGGGATGCTTGGATCCGATCTTCTTTCCAGCCTCACAAGCTCCGCAAAGATGATCTTTGAGGAATTTGACACCCTCGATACCGATGACGTGCTTTTTCTTCACAAGCGTGTGCAAGTTCCTCATGCCAGCATGACCAAGTCGACGATGCCATAGCCAGCCTTCTGAAGCTTTTGCAAGTAGACATGTGGCAGGCTGTGGTCCTGCAGAGAAATCAACAATATACAAGTCTCCTCTCCTAAAGCCTTCGAAGACTTTGGATTTGTCAGATTCCATGATTACTATGCAATGATATTTACCAAAGATGACAACCATATCAAGATCATAAAGCATTGAGATAGATGTGAGGTTGAATCCGAGGGACTCGACAAGCATGACTTTGTCCATATGTCGATCCTTTGATATTGCAACCCTACCTAGACCCAATACCTTGCTTTTTTCCTTTATGAGCGTAGGTGATATGCTTCAGATGCGATGGAGATAGAGCAGAGTCCATGAGTAAGTTCTTGTCACCAGTCATGTGATTTGTACATCCACTGTCAAGGACCCACTCAGTAGCTTTGAGTGATTCATCTTGCAGATGAATTAGTGCATCTTACGAACTCATATACTTCATAGTGAAGAATATGACATCAAATTCATCAGATAGAATTTGATGAAGTAATGCAATAGATATAGCAATATGAGGATGTGAGAAATGAGTAATTCATTTCTTCATAATTAGCTTGTGTCCTTTCAAGCATTCTCAGGTCTCCAACAAATTCTTCAGACGTTCATGTTCGTCTGGAGACCTGACCCTGCATAAGAGATTAGTTCTTTTTCTTCACCACCCACATCTGGAGGGGTGGTAAAGAGTTCATCATTCTGCGAGCTCCATAAGAGAATGGTGGCATTGAAGCCAGTCCACTTCGTTTCACAGAAGAGAGGTTAGAGTATTCATATGAATAAGCAGAGAAATCTTTGAGGACTTATGAACATAATGATTTGAAGAATAATGCACATATTCATGACTCTTAGGTTTTCCCTGCGAAACAGATGCATTAGCACAATGATGATTGATACGTCTCCAACGTATCTATAATTTTTTATTGTTCCATGCTATTATATTATCTGTTTTGGATGTTTTATATGGATTAATATGCTATTTTATATTATTTTTTGGACTAACTTATTAACCTAGAGCCTAGTGCCAGTTTCCATTTTTTCCTTGCTTTTGAGTTTTACAGAAAAGGAATATCAAACGGAGTCCAAACGGAATAAAACTTTCACGATGATTTTTCTTGGACCAGAAGACACACGTAGGACTTGGAGATGAAGTCAGAGGAGTCCCGAGGAGGCCACAAGCCTCCAGGGCGCGCCCCACTGGCTTGTGGGCCCCTCGGAGCTCTTCTAACCCTAATTCTTGGCCTATAAATTCCCAAATATTCCCAAACGACCAGAAGCGTCCACCAAAATACTTTTCTGCTGTCGTAACCTTCTGTTCCCGTGAAATCCCATCTTGGGGCCTTTTCCGGAATCCGGCTGGAGGGGGATTCGATCATGGAGGGCATCTACATCAACTCTATTGCCCCTCCGATGAAGCGTGAGTAGTTTACCACAGACCTATGGGTCCATAGATAGTAGCAAGATGGCTTCTTCTCTCTCTCTTTGATTCTCAATACCATGTTCTCCTCGATGTTCTTGGAGATCTATCTGATGTAATCTTCTTTTGCGGTGTGTTTGTCGAGATCGATGAATTGTGGATTTATGATCAGCTTATCTTTGAATATTATTTGAACTTCTCTGAATTCTTATATGCATGATTTGATATATTTGTATTTCTCTTCGAATTATCGGTTTGTTTTGGCCAACTAGATTGGTTTTTCTTGCAATGGGAGAGGTGCTTAGTTTTGGGTTCAATCTTGTGGTGTCTCACCCAGTGACAAAGTAGGGGTAGCGAGGCACGTATTTGTATTGTTGCCATAAAGGGTAAAAATATGGGGTTTTCATCATGTTGCTTGAGTTTATCCCTCTACATCATGTCATCTTACTTAAGGTGTTACTCCGTTCTTATGAACTTAATACTCTAGATGCATACTGGATAGCGGTCGATGTGTGGAGTAATAGTAGTAGATGCAGGCTGGAGTCGGTCTACTTGACACGGACGTGATGCCTATATTAATAATCATTGCCTTGGATATCGTCATAACTTTGCGCTTTTTTATCAATTACTCGACAGTAATTTGTTCACCCACCGTATTATTTGCCTTCAGGAGAGAAGCCTCTAGTGAAATCTATGGCCCCCGGGTCTATTTTCCTTCATATATTTTCAGATTTATATACCAAAAATACCTTGCTGCAATTTATTTACTTTTATTTTGTTTTACATTTTAGTAATCTTTTATATCTATATCTATCAGATCTCACCTTTGCAAGTGATCGTGAAGGGATTGACAACCCCTTTATCGCGTTGGGTGCAAGTGTTTGATTGTTTGTGTAGGTGCATATATTGGGGACTTGCGTGTTTCTCCTACTGGATTGATAACTTGGTTCTTAACCGAGGGAAATATTTATCTCTACTTTGCTGCATCACCATTTCCTCTTCAAGGGAAAAACCAACGCAAGCTCAAGAAGTAGCAGGAAGAATTTCTGGTGCCGTTTCCGGGGAGATCTACATCAAACCTACCAAGTACCCATCATAAACTCTCATCTCTTGCATTACATTATTTGCCATTTGCCTCTCGTTTTCCTCTCCCTCACTTCTAAAATGTTTTCAGAAAAATAAAAAAAGATTTGCCTTTTTATTCGCCCTTCTTCCGTTCGTTTTTTCGTTTCTTTTTAATTGCTCGTGTGTTAGATTGCTTGCTTTGTCATGATGTCTCAAGAAAATACCAAATTATGTGAATTTTCCAATACTAATAATAATGATTTTATTAGTACTCCGATTGCTCCCGCCACTAGTGCAGAATCTTATGAAATTAATGTTGCTTTGCTGAATCTTGTTATGAATGATCAATTTTCCGGCCTTCCCAGTGAAGATGCCGCATCCCATCTGAATAATTTCGTTGAGTTGTGTGATATGCAAAAGAAGAAAGATGTGGATAATGATATTGTTAAATTGAAGCTATTTCCGTTCTCACTACGAGATCGTGCTAAAACTTGGTTTTCATCTTTGCCTAAAAGTAGTATTGATTCATGGAATAAGTGTAAAGATGCTTTTATTTCCAAGTATTTTCCTCCCGCTAAGATCATCTCCCTTAGGAACGATATTATGAATTTTAAGCAACTTGATCATGAACATGTTGCACAATCTTGGGAGAGGATGAAATTGATGATACGAAATTGCCCTACTCATGGTTTAAATTTGTGGATGATCATACAAATTTTTTATGCCGGATTGAATTTTGCTTCTAGAAATCATTTAGATTCGGCTGCGGGAGGTACTTTTATGGAAATTACATTAGGAGAAGCTACTAAACTCCTAGATAATATTATGGCTAATTATTCTCAATGGCATACCGAAAGATCTTCTACTAGTAAAAAAATGCATGCGATTGAAGAGATTAATGTTTTGAGTGAAAAGATGGATGAACTTATGAAATTGTTTGCTAGTAACAGTGCTCCTATTGATCCCAATGATATGCCTTTGTCTACTTTGATTGAGAATAAAAATGAATCTATGGATGTGAATTTTGTTGATAGGAACAATTTTGGTAATAACGCGTATAGAGGTAATTTCAATCCTAGGCCGTTTCCTAGTAATTCCTCTAATAATTATGGTAATTCCTACAACAATTCTTATGGAAATTATAATAAGATTCCCTCTGATCTTGAGAACAATATTAAAGAATTTATTAGTTCTCAAAAGAATTTCAATGCTTTGGTTGAACAAAAATTGCTTAAGATTGATGATTTGGCTAGGAACGTGGATAGAATTTCTCTTGAGATTGATTCTTTGAAAATTAGAACTATTCCACCCAAGCACTATTAAGATTAAGATTAAAGATTATGAGTGCCATGCCTTGTATGATTTGGGTGCTAGCGCTTCCACGATTCCAAAAACTTTATGTGATGTGTTAGGTTTCCGTGAATTTGATGATTGTTCTTTAAATTTGCATCTAGCGGATTCCACTATAAAGAAACCTATGGGAAGAATTAATGATGTTCTTATTGTTGCAAATAGGAATTATGTGCCCATAGATTTCATTGTTCTTGATATAGATTGCAATCCTACATGTCCTATTATTCTTGGTAGACCTTTCCTTAGAACGATTGGTGCAATTATTGATATGAAAAAAGGAAACATTAGATTTCAATTCCCATTAAGGAAGGGCATGGAACACTTTCCTAGAAATAAAATTAAGTTTCCATATGAATCTATTATGAGAGCTACTTATGGATTGCATACCAAAGATGACAATACCTAGATCTATGTTTTATGCCTAGCTAGGGGTGTTAAACAATAGCACTTGTTGGGAGGCAACCCAATTTTATTTTTGTTCTTGCTTTTTTGTTCCTGTTTTTGAATAAGTTTTTTCATCTAGCCTCTAGTTAGATGTATTTTGGTGTTTTAATTTAGTGTTTGAGCCAAGCAAGACCTTTGGGATGGCTTACTGTGATAGTTGATTTGATCTTGCTGAAAAACAGAAACTTCTGCGCCCAGTCACAGAATTTTTAAAAATCACAAAAGCGTGGAAAAACTCTGAATTTTTACACAAGATTTATATACAAATTTCCTCTATTGTCCTAATTTTTCAAAAAATTTGGAGTTACGCAAGTATTGGAAGTTTCCAGATTGCTACAGACTGTTCTGTTTTTGATAGATTCTGTTTTCTTTGTGTTGTTTGCTTATTTTGATGAATCTATGGGTAGTATCGGGGGGTATGAACCATGGAGAAGTTGGAATACAGTATATATTACACCAATATAAATATATAATGAGTTCACAACAGTACCAAAATGTGGTGATTTATTTTCTTATACTAACGGATCTCATGAGTTTTCTTGTTGAGTTTTGTGTTGTGAAGTTTTCATGTTTTGGGTAAAGATTTGATGGACTACGGAATAAGGTGTGGCAAGAGCCTAAGCTTGGGGATGCCCAAGGAACCCCAAGGTAATATTCAAGGACAACCAAGCATCTAAGCTTGGGGATGCCCCGGATGGCATCCCCTCTTTCGTCTTCGTCTATCGGTAAATTTACCTGAGGCTATATTTTTATTCACCACATGATATGTGTTTTGCTTGGAGCGTCTTGTATGATATGAGTCTTTGCTTTTTAGTTTGCCACAATAATCCTTGCTGTACACACCTTTTGAGAGGGACACGCATGAATCATGAATTTATTAGAATACTCTATGTGCTTCACTTATATCTTTTGAGCTAGGCAATTTTGCTCTAGTGCTTCACTTATATCTTTTTAGAGCACGGCGGTGGCTTTATTTTATAGAAATTGTTGAACTCTCATGCTTCACTTATATTATTTTGAGAGTCTCTCTAAATAGCATGGTAATTTGCTTTGGTTATGAATTTAGTCCTAATATGACAGGCATCCAAGAGGGATATAATAAAACTTTCATATAAAGAGCGTTGAATACTATGTGAAGTTTGATTCCTTATGATTGTTTTGAGATATAAAGATGGTGATATTAGAGTCATGCTAGTGAGTAATTGTGTATTGGAAGAAATACTTGTGTTAAAGTTTGTGATTCCCGTAGCATGCACGTATGGTGAACCGTTATGTGTTGAAGTCGGAGCATGATTTATTTATTGATTGTCTTCCTTATGAGTGGCGGTCAGGGATGAGCGATGGTCTTTTCCTACCAATCTATCCCCCTAGGAGCATGCACATAGTACTTTGTTTCAATGACTAATAGACTTTTGCAATAAGTATGTGAGTTCTTTATGACTAGTGTTGAGTCCATGGATTATACGCACTCTCACCCTTCCACCATTGCTAGCCTCTCTAGTACCGCGCAACTTTCGCCGGTGCATTAAACCCACCATATACCCTTCCTCAAAACAGCCACCATACCTACCTATTATGGCATTTCCATAGCCATTTAGAGATATATTGCCATGCTACTTCCACCATTCTGTTTTATTATGACACGCACCATCATTGTCATATTGCTTTGCATGATAGTAAGACAGCTAGCTTGATGTTTTGATGTTATTGCTACGCTAGATCATTGCACATCCCGGTACACCATCGGAGGCATTCATATAGAGTCATAATTTGTTCTAAGTATCGAGTTATAATTCTTGAGTTGTAAGTAAATAAAAGTGTGATGATCATCATTATTGGAGCATTGTCCCATGTGAGGAAAGGATGATGGAAGCTATGATTCCCTCACAAGTTGGGATGAGTCTCTGGACTTTATAAAAAATAAAAGAGGCCAAAGAAGCCCACAAAAAAATAAAAGAGACCAAAGAAGCCCACCAAAAAAATGAGAGAAAAGAGAGAAGGGACAATGTTACTATCCTTTTTCCACACTTGTGCTTCAAAGTAGCACGATGATCTTCATGATAGAGAGTCTCCTATGTTGTCACTTTCATATACTAGTGGGAATTTTTGTTATATAACTTGGCTTGTATATTCCAATGATGGGCTTCCTCAAATTGCCCTAGGTCTTCGTGAGCAAGCGAGCTAGATGCACACCCACTTAGTTTCTTTTTGAGCTTTCATAAACTTATAGCTCTACTGCATCCGTTGCATGGCAATCCCTACTCACTCACATTGATATCTATTGATGGGCACCTCCATAGCCCATTGATACGCCTAGTTGATGTGAGACTATCTCCTTCTTTTTGTCTTCTCCACAACCACCATATTCTATTCCACCTATAGTGCTATATCCATGGCTCACGCTCATGTATTGCGTGAAAGTTAAAAAAGTTTGAGAACATCAAAAGTATGAAACAATTGCTTGGCTTGTCATCGGGGTTGTGCATGATTTAATACTTTGTGTGATGAAGATGGAGCATAGCCAGACTATATGATTTTGTAGGGATAACTTTCTTTGGCCATGTTATTTTGAGAAGACATGATTGCTTTATTAGTATGCTTGAAGTATTATTGTTTTTATGTCAATATTAAACCTTTGTTTTGAATCTTATGGATCTGAACATTCATGCCACAATAAAGAAAATTACATGGATAAATATGTTAGGTAGCATTCCACATCAAAAATTCCATTTTTATCATTTACCTACTCGAGGACGAGCAGGAATTAAGCTCGGGGATGCTTGATACGTCTCCAACGTATCTATAATTTTTGATTGTTCCATGCTATTATGTTATCTGTTTTGGATGTTTTATATGCATTAATATGCTATTTTATATTATTTTTCGGACTAACTTATTAACCTAGAGCCCAGTGCCAGTTTCTGTTTTTTCCTTGTTTTTGAGTTTTACAGAAAAGGAATATCAAACGGAGTCCAAACGGAATAAAACTTTCGCCATGATTTTTCTTGGACCAGAAGACACACGTAGGACTTGGAGATGAAGTCAGAGGAGTGCCGAGGAGGCCACAAGCCTCCAGGGCGACCCCTAGGGGGGCGCCCCACTAGCTTGTGGGCCCCTCGGAGCTCTTCTAACCCTAATTCTTGGCCTATAAATTCCCAAATATTCCCAAACGGCCAGAAGCGTCCACCAGAATACTTTTCCGCCGCCGTAACCTTCTGTTCCCGTGAGATCCCACCTTGGGGCCTTTTCCGGCATCCGGCTGGAGGGGGATTCAATCACGGAGGGCATCTACATCAACTCTATTGCCCCTCCGATGAAGCGTGAGTAGTTTACCACAGACCTACGGGTCCATAGCTAGTAGCTAGATGGCTTCTTCTCTCTCTTTGATTCTCAATACCATGTTCTCCTCGATGTTCTTGGAGATCTATCCGATGTAATCTTCTTTTGCGGTGTGTTTGTCGAGATCGATGAATTATGGATTTATGATCAGCTTATCTATGAATATTATTTGAACTTCTCTGAATTCTTATATGCATGATTTGATATCTTTGTATTTCTCTTTGAATTATCGGTTTGGTTTGGCTAACTAGATTGGTTTTTCTTGCAATGGGAGATGTGCTTAGTTTTGGGTTCAATCTTGCGGTGTCCTCACACAGTGACAAAGTAGGGGTAGCGAGGCACGTATTGTATTGTTGCCATCAAGGGTAAAAAGATGGGGTTTTCATCATATTGCTTGAGTTTATCCCTCTACATCATGTCATCTTACTTAAGGCGTTACTCCGTTCTTATGAACTTAATACTTTAGATGCATGCTGGATAGCGGGCGATGTGTGGAGTAATAGTAGTAGATGCAGGCAGTTGTCGATCTACTTGACACGGACATGATGCCTATATTCATAATCATTGCCTTGGATATCGTCATAACTTTGCGCTTTTCTATCAATTGCTCGACAGTAATTTGTTCACCCACCGTATTATTTGCCTTCAAGAGAGAAGCCTCTAGTGAAACCTATGGCCCCCGGGTCTACTTTCTTTCATATATTTTCAGATCTATATACCAAAAATACCTTGCTGCAATTTATTTACTTTTATTTTGTTTTATGTTTTAGTAATCTTTTATATCTATCTCTATCAGATCTCACCTTTGCAAGTGACCATGAAGGGATTGACAACCCCTTTATCGCGTTGGGTGCAAGTGTTTGATTGTTTGTGTAGGTGCATATATTGGGGACTTGCGTGTTTCTCCTACCGGATTGATACCTTGGTTCTTAACTGAGGGAAATACTTATCTCCACTTTGCTGCATCACCCTTTCCTCTTCAAGGGAAAAACCAACGCAAGCTCAAGAAGGTGCAATGATCATATGAGGATTTTGATCCATATGAGGACTTGGATCCATATGAGGAATTTGATCCACGAGAAGACTTTGGTCCATATGAGGAATTTGATTTGGGGTTCCTATTCTTCACAGGTGGTGTCATGAGGACATTCTCCTGAAGACTTTCAAGGCACCTTTTGGGAACCCAGATTTTCTTCATAGGGGGACCGTTCCTGCAGTTAGTTCCAACATATCTGGCAAATACTTCACCATTCTGATTTTTGAACAGTTTGTAGTTGGAGTCAAATGACTCATCACATGAACATGAAGATTCAAATGTAAAGCCAGATAAAGTAGATGGATCTACGGGAGGTCCTTTTATAGCAACCCATGAGGTTTTAGGATACTGCTCAGGTTTCCAGTAGGAACCATCAGCATTGAGTTTCCTCTCAAATGCAATACCCTTTCTCCTAGGGTTCCTGTTGAGGATCTGCTTTTTAAGCACATCACAAAGAGCTTGATGCCCTTTGAGGCTTTTGTACATGCCTGTCACATACAATTCCTTCAACCCCGCATTTTCGTGAGTGATACTTGTGGTATCCTCAGATGAGGAATTTGTGACCACAGAGACAGTTGAAGAAGTTGCAGCAATAGAAGCATTTGAACTTTCAGGTGAAGAATTAGCAGATTCACGTTCAATGCATTTCAAAGATGGTGGAATGAATTCTTCCTGAGCGGAACTGATCCGTTGAGCAAGCAAAGAATCATTTTCCCTTTGAAGATCATCATGACTCACCCTTAGTTTCTCAAGATCTTGCTTTCTTTGAAGAAATTCATAAGAAAGCTTCTCATGATCAGCTAAGAGGGTTTATGACGACCTTGAAGGTTATCAAACTTAGACTGAAGACGTTTAAGATCATCAGTCAAAGTTTGAGTTTGATCCACTTCCTCACCCAACAGGTCATCGCTTTTGTCTTGTAGATTCTGAATTCTTTCCAAAGCTTTTTGTTGTTTCAAGGCAATATTAGCAAGCTTGGAATAACTAGGTTTGAGGTCATCATCAGATTCATCTTCACTAGATTCAGAGGAAGGATATTTGAGTACCTTGGCACCTTTTGCCATGAAGCAATAGGTGGGAACAAAGTCATCGTCGCGATCATCAGAGGTGTTGGAGTTGCCATGTTCCTCAGTGTTGAAGATGGACTTGCTGATGGAAGCAGTAGCGAGAGCTAGGCTCGCCACACCAGAGTCTGACTCCTCAGATTCCTCATTTTCCTCAGATTCAGCTTCAGAATCCATTTCCTTGCCAATAAATGCTCGAGCCTTTCTGGAACTGCTCTTCTTGTGAGATGCAGACTTTGAAGATTTTGACGATGATGATTTTGAAGATTTCTTCTTTTTCTTCAAGTCATTAGAACTGTCATCCTTGTATTTCTTCTTCTTTGATTCCTTCAGCCACTGAGGACAATCAGCCATGAAGTGACCAGGATTTTTGCATTTGTGGCAAGCCCTTTTCTTGTAATCGCGGGATGAAGAATCTGATCTCAAGTCATCACCTCTTGAAGATTTTCCAAAACGGCCATGCCTTGAGAACTTCTGGAATTTCCTCATGAGCATTGCTAGCTCCTGACTTAGTTCCTCAGGATCACCAAGGCTGCTGTCAGAATCTTCCCCTTCAGATGAGGAAATTGCCTTGGCCTTCAGTGCACGTGATCTTCCATAGCTTGGCCCATAGAGGTCTCTCTTCTCAGCTTGTTGGAATTCATGAGTATTCAGTCTCTCGAGGATATCAGTAGGATCTAGTGACTTGTAGTCTCCATGTTCTTGAATCATCAGTGCCAGTGTATCGAATGAGGAATCAAGTGATCTCAGCAATTTCTTCACCACCTCGTGGTCGGTGATGTCAGTGGCACCAAGTGCTTGAAGCTCATTTGAGATGTCGGTGAGGCGATCGAAGGTTTGCTGAAAATTTTCGTTGTCGAGTCTTTTGAAGCAGTTGAAGAGATTGTGAAGAACATCAGCTCGAGAATCACGTTGTGTTGAGATTCCTTCGTTGACCTTGGACAGCCTATCCCAGATAAGCTTTGTAGACTCCAAAGCACTCACTCTGCCGTACTGTCCTTTGCTCAGATGGCCACATATGATATTCTTTGTTTGAGAGTCGAGTTGCTTGAATCTCTTCACATCAGCAGCGTTTACGGAGGGAGTGACGGAGGGAACGCCATTTTCCACAACGTACCAGAGATCGTTGTCAATTGCCTCAAGATGCATGCACATCTTGTTCTTCCAGTAGGGGTAGTCCATCCCATCGAAGGTAGGACACCCAGCCGAGACCTTGATCATGCCTGCAGTCGACATAACTAAAACTCCAGGTGATTAAAGCAAAATCACATAGAACAAGGGAGTACCTTGCTCTGATACCAATTGAAAGTGCGTTATATCGACTAGAGGGGGGTGAATAGGTGATTTTTACAAGTTCGTCACTGAGGAAATACTACTTGAGGAATTTGCTAAGTGATGAAATACAAGCAGTGGATAAAGTACTCAGGTGCATGCATAATAATACAGTAGCATAGTCATCATGATGAAATGAAACATACACATAGCACAGGTAGCGTGTAAACAGGATAAGCAGGCAGAAGGCAAGGTGACTGAAGAAATTGGATTGAGGAAATTGAGAAAGTCTCCAGTCAAAGTCTTCAAACAGTAACGATCAATTTCATCAACACATAAGCAAGGAAATGAAAGAGTTGAGGAAATAGAACAAGTAGCTCGGTGAAGATAGTGATTTGGTAGACCAGTTCCAACTACTGTGACAGTCATATGTCTGGTTGGAGCGGCTTGGTATTTAAACCAAAAGACACACAGTCCTAGGACACACAGTTCTTACCGTATTCTCCTTGAGCTAAGGTCACACAGACCTCGCCCAATCACTCGTGGTAAGTCTTCAAGGTGACTTCCAAACCTTCACAGACTAGGTCACCCGGCGATCTACAATTCCTCTTGGATGCTCTAGACCTTGATGCCTAACCATCTGGAAGATGCACATTCTTTAAAGGTAACAAGCGTCGGTTCCACACAGGAACAATCTCTTCAGTGATGCTCAATCACTTTGGGTTTTAGGTGTTGGGGTTTTGGGTTTTTCCTCACTGATGATTTTCTCGCAAAGTCCTCGGAGAATGGGATGCTCTAAATGACAAGTGTCAATCTATCACTCGGAGCAGCCAACCAGCTAGTGGTTGAAGGGGGCGGCTATTTATAGCCGGGGAGCAGCCCAACATTATAAGACATAAATGCCCCTAATGATATGACCGTTATGTGGATAAGATATTTGGGACAGCTGGCGCGAAGTATAGCAACGGTTGGAAATTTGAGCTCTCAAATTCCTCAGGGCTATCATGTTCCTCACTTTAGGCAATTTGCAGTGGCGAATTCCTAACTCCTCAGTCAGTACAAATTCCTCAGAGACCAGAAGATCTTCGTCTCTGTCACTGAAGAAATTGACTGATCTGTATGAGATTTCTAAAGGCTTCACTCGAAGGATTGGGTATGTGTAGGCTATGAGATGAGCATCACTTGGAAAATTTTCCTTAGTATTACCTCAACCCCCTTTAACAGTACGGTGTTTCCTATGACTCAAAAGAAGGAAATGAAACTACGAAAGCAGAAGTCTTCACGCTTCATAATCCTCGCATCAATATCAATGTCTTCAAGGTCACACCAATTTCCTCATTTTCAAAGTCTTCAAATGAAGACATTCATTTTTAGGGGTCGACTTTCTTCGGATATATCGAACTCCTCAGAGACTTATAAGACCTGTGTATACTCACAAACACATTAGTCCCTTAACCTATAAGTCTTCAATAGACCAAAATCACTAAGGGGCACTAGATGCACTTACAATTTGTGATGGGTCACACATCGTAAACGTAGCTCCACAGAATACCGACCGCGATGGCAATGCGAGCACACACGAGTAGCAAGGATGCATCGTTTGGGATATTCGAGATATCAGAAACAGTTTTATAGGGACAACTATATGCATCATGGCTCCCTATCCCCGATGGTTTCTGGGTCGTGTGGGAAGGACCCCCTATCGCACACACTCACTTGGCGACGGTTCAAAATGCCATCGCAGAAAGGGGTTAAAAACCATTTGTATAGCACCTCGCTGTACCAGTGAATTATGACGATATCCAAGGCAATGATCATGAATATAGAATACCCATGGTGACAATGGGGTATCATACTGATTCACTTGATATGTGTTTTGGCACTCAACTCACGGATTCCCGAGGTGACATTGGGGTAATCTATGCATAGGGGTTGATGCACATTCTCGTGTTTGTTTCTCCGGTAGAAATCTTGGGGCACTCTTTGAGGTTCTTTGTGTTGGATTGGGTATTATGAACCTGAAATTGTTTGATGCATATCGTATAATCAACTCACGGATTCTCATGGTATCGTGGGAAAACAAGGCCACCTATGGGGCCATCAGCCCCTTGTGGTTCGATAGGGGGGAAGAGCACATTGCACAAAGAGCGGAGGGCGTAGAGCAACACGACAGTGATCACACAGGCAGTTTTTACCCAGGTTCGGGCCGCCGCGAGGCATAAAACCCTACTCCTGCTTTGGTGGATTGATGAGAGGACCGTGGTGGAGAAGCAGCGCTCTAGCCCGACAAGGTTGCATCGGGACGAGAACAACTACGCTCATATGAGTGTACAAGGGTCCGAATCCTTTATAAGGTTGCCACAGCCCTCCTTTTATAGGTCAAGGGGCCACCACAATGGCAAATCAGTCATTGCGCACTGATTAGATAGCAAACAGTGCTATCATACCAAACTCTGCAGACAGGATAAGGTGCATTAAATGCACCGCTTAGTGTCACATCGTGGCGTAGCCCGGCAAGCCTTGCTGTGCCGTTTGGCCACCTTCTCGCCTGCCTGTGTGACACGACCCTGGACGGGTGTCATTTGGAGGTGATTTCCTTCGAAAATGGCTGCCATGTGCCAAATAACAGCCACTTAGTCACTTGGGGGCTTGACACCGCTCCGATAGGTGACTGGCGTTGCTGTGAGGTGGAGCGGTGGAGCCTTGGCAGGGCAATCTGCCCTCGGCGTCCCCGGCAAGCTTGCCAAGGCAGTCTTGAGATTTGTCTTCGGGGCAACCTCGACCTCGCCAGGCTCGCCTGCCCGGCAAGGGACGTTTTTCCTTAGTGATATCTTGCTCCTTTGGTTGGTCTTGGTCTTCTTGATCCGCCCTTTGATTCCTCAAAGAGCTATCTCTTTTGCTTGGCCTTGTCTTGGATGCTGCAACTTTCCTCCCGAGCCTGTGTACAGTCTGGGCAACACACGCCTGGGGTTTGTTGTACCGACAGGAGCCCTCGGGCCTGGCCTGAACGCGCTGCCGAGCGTCGTCAGGGTAGGCCCTGTCTAGTACACAGGTGAGGAAGTTGTGGTAGCTCACCCTTTGAGATTTTCTTTGCTTCTTCATTATCCTACGCTTGAGTCAGTTTTCGGTTTCCCCGTGCGTCGTGTAACGCCAATTGTAGTGGGGCCGTCTCTGTAATGGCCCGTGAATGACATTAACGCACGGGGGAGTAACTGTCAATTCACTCTTCCCACCACGTCCTTATCCCTTGCCACGTATGCTGCATGCATCGAGTGGGGTAGGTAACGGAGGCGCGTGGTGCGGGAGAGAGCGTCATGGCAGGGGGCCCAGTCTTCTTGGATTGGCGGAGAGGGACGACAGTTGGATTCGGCCGTTGATGGTGGTTTAGACGGGTCGGATCAAAAAGAACCCCCTCCCCCCGGGGTGAGGGTGAAGGACCAGCCCCCAGCTCTGGTCTGCCTGTAAAAAGGGGGGAGGAGGAGCGAAAGTGCTCATCCACGCACCTCTCCTCCTTCATCCCTTGCCTTCTTCCTTGCTATGTTAAGGGGGAGAGACTGGGGCCAGGCTCCGGGCTCTAGCTTGGGGTCGATGACGCTAAATGGTCGTGTCGATGCTCGAGGAGTGAGTCTGGTTCGACGCCCAAGGGGGTGCGGCGATCGAAGATGTGGGCGTCGAGCCACCCGCGGTGTGGGAGGTGTAATGCTTCTCCAAAATGGTAATACGCTCGTCCCCCCCCCCCACACGAGCCGGCCATCTGGTGGGGAGCGCCAGCCCTCGTCGCGAGTCACCGAGGCTTGTCGTCTCAACGACGGGGCTCTTGGGGCTTCCGGCGCCTGTCTGGGGTGCAGTGCTCAGGGTCCTTGGCAATCCCATCACTGCTCCTTCCAGTTGAGCCGGGGTTAATGCTGAAGACGGTGGCGCCTTCCTGCCCGCCAAGGTGGGGAGCGGTGCTCCCCGCGCGCCTCGGGCGTCGCCGTCGTCCGCTGCTTCTCCGGGGAAGGTGACGGGCCGAGGGTCCGTCGTCTTCCCGGAGCAGTGGTGATGAGGAAAAAACGAGGGAAGATGGACAAGGCGGGTGGCAGGGCATCATGTCGGAGTACGATGGCACCGACGCCTTCGTCTCGTATTGCCGGCCCGCTGCCTCGTCTTTCCGCTCTTCCCCTCCCTCCCCGACACCATCATCACCGGCCTCTTCAGGACGGTTGCCGGGGAGGGGGCCGCTCTCTTGGTGCCTTCGCCTCCTCCAGCAGTCTTCCAGCCGAGCTCCGGCGGTTCTCCCCGCTAGTGCTTGTGCTGGGGCTTCTTGCTGGCCTTGGGGGTGGTGACTAGGGCGCCGCCGAGGTGCTCCCTCCGTCCTCGTCCTTCGCAGCCTCGCCAGTCCCGATCTTGTCAGGCTGCGCCCGGTAGGTCCTGACGGGATCGGGCCGGGCTTCTTCCCAGGCACTCCTTTTTCCCTCTTCACCTCCCACCATAGTGCCTAGGAGGAGAGGGACAAGAAAGGGGATTACGGTGCACTTATCTTTTTTCAGTCTAAAATGTGTAGGCACTTGCCAAACTTTAGTCTAAATTATGTAATCTTCTTTATCCATATTTGTGTTCTGTAAGATCTATACTTGCTTATCAGCATATTAATGAAAAAGACAAGCCTTGCCGGGTACTTGTGCATGTATCATGTCCATGCAGAGGGGAGATGCCTCTATACATTAAAGTAAACAAGTTTTCTCCGGCAAGCTATCCTGCCGGTGCTCTTAGTTTGTTGCCGCGAGGCTAGGCCTGCCGGGCACAAAACTATAAAAGAGAGACCAGCTCCTCACCGAACCTTTCTCCATCAAAGGCCACTGCGACCATCTTTGACCAAAGCAACGTTCGGGTCAAAGGATGGGAGCACCTATGTTCCAAAGGTGGCGAGGTTTTCATATGCACAAGTTTCACTTTACAGAACAAGTATGGATAAGAAAAGAACTTATCTATTTGGCTTGTCGGGGACCGTCATGTAGGCTTGTCTTCATTTCTTCTCTTCGGGACCGAGTCCGTGGCAAGAACCCTGTAGCTTAGTGCAAATGAAAACAGAGCTACATGCGATCTTATCTACATGATCATGCTATGCTCATGATATGCTTATGCATGCATGCAAGCTTCCTTGGGGGCCCCCAGTGCTTTGTTTATTTATCTGTTGCTCAGGGTCTACGCCTGGCTTTGTACAAAGGGTTACATGCAACATCGACAAGGCTTGTACAAATGGGTGGCTGCCGGGCAGGGCCCGACAGCCGCGCCTTACGGGTAGAACTTACGGAGATGCTCAATGTTCCATGAGTTTTGCAACTGAATGCCATCTCCGGTCTCCAGACGGACTGCGCCGGGTCTGGTGACTCATACTACCCGGTAAGGGCCTTCCCACTTTGGCGTCAACTTGTTTGTACCCTTGGCGGACTGAACACGCCTAAGGACAAGGTCGCCTTCCTCAAAGCTCCGGGCATGAACCCTGCGACTGTGATAGCGATGCAGGGCTTGCTGGTAGCGTGCAGCACGCGTAGCAGCCCTGAGACGGTTCTCCTCAAGTAGCATAGCATCGTCACGCCGGTGCTATTCTTGCGCTACTTCATCTTAGGCAAGTACTCGAGGTGATCCGTATATGAGTTTCGTGGGGATCACTGCTTCTGCCCCATAGACTAGGGAGAAGGGAGTCTGGCCGGTAGCTCGATTTGGTGTCATACGGAGGGACCAAAGAACCACCGACAGCTTGTCGATCCATCGCCTGCCACACTTCTGCAACCTATCAAATGTTCTTGTTTTGAGACCTCGCATCACTTCAGCGTTTGCCCTCTCAGCTTGTCCGTTGCTTTTGGGGTGGGCAACAGAGGCAAATGAGACCTTGCTTCCGAGGGCATGAACGTATTGCATGAAGGCGCGGCTTGTGAATTGGGTGCCATTGTCGGTGATGATTCTGGTGGGTACTCCGAAGCGGCACACCAATCCTTTCAAGAACTTGATGGCTGACTGTGCGGTCACCTTCCTCACGGGCTCCACTTCCAGCCATTTTGTAAACTTGTCGATTGCAATGTACAAGAATTCAAAGCCCTCGGTAGCACGGGGGAAGGGCCCAAGATGTCGAGCCCCCAGACCGAAAATGGCATTGACAAAGGGATCGTTTGGAGAGCTTGAGCAGGCTGATGGATATTCTTGGAGTGGAACTGGAAAGCTTCACATTTGGTGACTAGCTCAATTGCATCTTGGAGGGTCGTGGGCCACTAGAAACCTTGTTGGAAAGCTTTTCCAACCAAGGCCCTTGATCCAATATGGGAGCCACACATACCCTTGTGTATCTCTGCTAGCAGTTCCTTTCCTTCTTCCCGACAAATGTACTTCAATTTCACACCATTGGGCCTTCTTCTGTATAGCGTGTCATCAACGAACTGATACATACTGGCCCTCTGGGCTACTCTTTCAGTTTCTTCTTGCTCTTCGGGAAGTTCTCCTGTTTGGAGGAAATGGACTATGTGCCATGCCCAAGTTGGAGCCCGAGGCTCGACAACGAGGACCAACGGCACCTCCTCGTTCACAGGAGTGCATGCCTCAACCGCAAAGATTGGTAGTTTGGTGGGAGGGTGTAGCTTACCGATCGACGAGGAGTTGTTCCTGCCAAGCTCTCTGCCGTGGGCTTCGGGAAGCTCTGCCGGGAGAGGCTTGCCGGAGTCCAGTTTCCTCCTCTTTCTGGCCATTGTTGCCGGGGATACGAAGGGTTGAGTTAGATGGAGAACAAAAGTCCCTGGTTCCACAGGGACTTTTTGCACATCGCACTTTGACAGATGATCAGCAATGCTATTTTCCGCACGTGGCACGTGCTCTGTTTGCAATCCATCAAAGCGCTCCTCCAACTTTCTCACTTCCTCGACGTATGCCTCCATCAATGGGCTTTGATAATCTTTGTTTACTTTCCTCACCACAAGTTGCGAATCTCCACGGATGATCAACTTCTTGATTCCCAATTCTATTGCAATCCTGAGCCCGGCAAGGTGTCCTTCATATTCTGCAGTGTTGTTGGTAGCCTTCTCCCGGGGGAAGTGCATTTGAACCATGTACTTGAGGTGCTCCCCAGTGGGAGCAATGAGAAGCACGCCAGCTCCTGCACCTTGTAGGGAGAAGGCACCATCAATGTACACGATCCATTCTTGGGGCGCTTCCTTGCCGGCGATAACTGTCTCCAGCACTTCTTCTTCAGGGGTAGGCATCCACTCCGCAATAAACTCCGCTAGTGCTCTGCTCTGAATAGTTGACGTGCTCTCAAACTTCAAACTAAAGCTGAATAACTCTAAAGCCCATTCCACTATTCTGCCAGTAGCCTCAGGGTTCCTCATTATGCGTCGTAAAGGGAAGCGGGTGACAACCGTGATCTCGTGGGCTTGGAAGTAGTGGCGTAGTTTCCTTGAGGCCATGATGAGGCCAAAAATCAACTTTTGCACTCCAGAGTACCTCGACCTAGCCCCCTGTAGCAGGGAGCTGACGAAGTACACTGGCCGCTGCACCACCTTCTTCCTTGCCGTGACCTTGGAACTATCTCCGTTGCCTCGCTCCTCCTTGTCTTGATCTGCATTTGACCTTGTCGGGATGAGTTCGCTTTCCTCTCCAGAGGGGACGGTGGTTGCGGCTGCTGCTTCATCTACTTCTCGCTGTGCCACCAGTGCCACACTAACCACTTGATTGGTTGCCGCTAGGTATAGCAGCAACGGCTCTTGTGGTTTGGGAGTGACTAAGGTGGGCACAGATGAAAGATAGGTCTTCAAATCTTGCAATGCAGTGTCTGCCTCCGGGGTCCACTCTACGGGCCCTGCCTTCTTCAAGATTTTGTAGAATGGCAGGGCGCGCTCGGCGGACTTGGAAATGAACCTTCTTAGTGCGGCAACACATCCAGTCAAACGCCTCACGTCTTTAACTGTCTTGGGTGCTTGAATCTGCTCAATAGCCTTGATCTTGTCGGGGTTGGCCTCTATCCCCCGATGGGACACAAAGAAGCCGAGTAGCTTGCCGGAAGGAACGCCAAACACACACTTCTCCGGGTTCAGCTTCAAGTTGATCCTACGTAGATTTGCGAAGTCTCTTCCAAGTCCTGAATGAGAGTCAATCTGTCTTTGGTTTTGACCACTATATCATCCATGTAGGCTTCAACATTTCTGTGCAGCTGGGACTCAAAGCCAATCTGTACTGCCCTCGCAAAAGTGGACCCAGCGCTCTTCAACCCAAAGGGCATCCGTACAAAACAATACGTGCCGCATGGGGTTATGAATGCAGTCTTCTCTTCATCTTCGTTGGACATGAAAATCTGGTGGTACCCGGAGTAGGCATCCAGGAAGGGAAGCAGATCACACCAAGGGGTGGAATCCACAATCTGGTCGATGCGCAGCAAGGGGAATGGGTCCTTCGGGCATGCTTTATTTAGATCCATGAAATCTATGCAAAGCCTCCACTTCCCATTCGCCTTGCGCACCACCACTGGATTTGCCAACCACGTTGGATGCAATACTCCTCTGACCAAACCAGCTGCCTCATGTTTCTTTATCTCTTTGGCAATAAATTGCTGCCGCTCCAAAGCTTGCTTTCGGACCTTCTGCTTGACGTGCCAGGCATGAGGGCAGACAGCAAGGTGGTGCTTGATTACCTCCCTGGGAACACCGGGGATGTCAAATGGTTGCGAGGCAAACACATCGATGTTCGCCCACAGGAAGGTAACGAGAGCGCTTTCCTATTTGTCATCGAGGGTGGCACTGATAGTAAAAGTACCATCAGCACCAATCAGCCCTGCCGGGACCTTTTTCACAGCGGGTGAAGCAACTTTGGATCTCTTGCTATTGGAGCTCTCCAGCAAGTCATCAACAGGCGCAGCGCACTCGAAAGAGGCGCGCTTCTTGGATTCCTTGCTGGCATCCTTACTAGCTTTCTTCTTTTTCTGGCTTTCCTTGGCGGGAGCAGTAGCTTCCGCGGCCTCTACAGCGATTGCCTCCCGGTACATCTTATCCACGCATATGATTGCGTCCTTCTTGTCTGATGGAATGGAAATGACGCCCATTGGCCCTAGCATCTTCAGAGTGTTGTAGGAATAGTGGGATGCCGCCATGAATTTTGCCAGGGCTGGGCGACCAAGGATTCCATTGTACGACAGGGGGAGGTCAACCACATCAAACACGATCTTCTCAGTCCGGTAGTTTAACTCCCCTCCGAACATTACCGGCAGCGTGATATTCCCCTTAGGAAGACTCCTGCCGGGGTTAATCCCTTGGAAAGTACCAGTAATCTTGAGCTCTTCATCTGCTATCTGAAGTTTGCTGATGACCTTGGGAGAAATCAGATTCAACCCAGCCCCACCGTCAACCAACATCTTTGTGACCTTGAGGTTGCGGATCGTTGGTGAGACCAACAACGGCAAGCACCCTACCGCGGTGGTGCAGTCAGGGTGATCCTCTTTATCAAAGATGATGGGTGTGCAGGACCATTTGAGCGGCTTTCGAGAGTCCGCCACTGGCTCCTCGGCATTGACCTCACGCGCCCACTGTTTAAGCTGGCGGTGAGAGGAGTGCAAGGATGCACCTCCATCAATGCATAGGGCGTTAGTGGCTTTCTGGAACTCGTGCTCGCTGGTTTCCTCTTCATCTCCTCCATCACTCTCATCATCACATTCCTTCTTCTCATGGCCTCTGGTAGGTTTCCCTTGATACTGAGGGGCCTTGCCGGGGCGACCTCCTCTGCCGCCCCGGCCTTTCCCACCAACGCCATCTTGGTCTTTCTCCTTGTCACGCTTCTCGTACTCAGCTCTCTGCTTCTTGACGAGTTGCTCAACCTGATGACACTCCTGAAGATCGTGGCCCTTGGTCCAATGGATCTTGCAGTACGGCCCGTCAGCCTTCCCGGCCTTCTCGGCAGCCGCGGCTTCCCGGCAATCAGTGCACGTGGCAACTTCCTTGCCAGGAGCCTCGGCCTTAGCCTTCTTGCTGGTACTTGGGGTGCTCGACCCTTCAACAGCCAGCACTGCTTTGTCCTTGCGCTTCTTGTTGTGTTTCTTGTTCTTCTTCTTTTGATTGGCGGCATCGTCGTCGTCCTCTGAGTCAACGTCGACGCCATCTTCTTCACCGGGGAGTCGCCTCCCCTCCTCTACTCGGGCACACTTATCCACCAGAGTGTACAACTCATTCGCAGTCTTGGGCAACCGGACGTTCATTTTAGAACGTATCCTGCCGTTGCGCACGTTGGACTGGAATGCAGCTATCACAGCTACCGGGTGGATGTCTGGAATGTTCCTATGCACCCGGCTGAACCTCTGCATGTACTTCCGCAAACTTTCTCCTTCCTTCTGCAGGAGGAGCTGCAAGTCGCTGGGCCGCCCTGGTTCTTGATGGCCGCCCGTGAAGGCGCCAACAAACTCATGGCACATGTCAGCCCAGGTCGAGATGGAGTTCTCTAGCAAGTGCATCAGCCACGACCTCACGTTTGGCTTGAGCGCCAAAGGGAAGTAGTTGGCGAATACCTTCTCGTCTCTTCCCCTGGCAGCTTGAACAACGACGGTGTAGATGCTCAAGAACTCTGCCGGGTTCAATCTTCCATCATACTTTTCTAGTATCTCTGGCTTGAATGTGCGAGCAGACGGCCAACGGACTTGCCATAGCTCGCGAGTGAAGGCGTGGCACCCGACCTCGAAAGGCAGGTACCCGCCTTCACAGGGCATGGGCTCGTCGACGTCGGAGCCGTTGCGCCTATCAGACTGGCGGCAGGTTTTGCAGCGTCGTTCGATGGTGATGCGCGTGTCTTCCCTCCGCCTGTCTTCCAGGACTCATCGCTGGTCTTGACGTGCTCGAGGATTGGATGAAGCCATCGATACGTCATCGGGTTCTTGGTCGCGTGACTCTAGCTACGCCCCCTGCGCTGGCTGCCACGGAGGGGATTGCACCGTGGGGGTGGCCCCTTCGGTAAGGCCAGTGGCTCGGGCCATTGTTGCCGCCTGTGGAGGCCGTGGCGGGCCTACTCGCTGTGATCCTCCCACCTCGGTGAAACCGATCAAGCTCTGAATGGTGGCCCTCCACACATCCATCTGATCGGCCACCGCCAGAAATCTCAACAGGAGTTGGGCCCGTGCCATGGCCTCTGAAGCGGTGCTCGGCATGGATGATGATGTAGATCATGACATCGCCTGGCTTCTGACGGTGCCGGTAGTGGCAGCGCCGTGCTCTCGTCGCCGTGAGCCAGTCGCCAGGGTGGCGCGGTGACGAAGTGGATGCGCTTGGGGATCGGTGGCCCTGGTCGATGCATCGGCTTGTCCAGCTCGTCCCGGGGATGGCGCGCATCCAGTAGTCGCACCCGCGGCGGGGGCGGCCAGAGGGTTGTGGTTCGCCCCAGAGCGAGCGCCATCGCTGCGGCTGCGTCCTTCGGTGGGGCAGAAAGGCGGAGACGGAATAATCTCTCCACCCGCACCATGTGGAGCATAGCCGCTGGGATGCTGTTGGCGCTGTCCTTCTCCGGTGCCTCCCGCTCCTGTTTCGGCCGCAGGGGGAATGGCGACGACGCCGCCTGCGCCTGCCACGTCCCCCATAGCGTCCACATCCCCGAGTGTCCCCGTAGCCCCCACGACATCGGCGGCTACATGCGAAGGGGCCTTCGAGGTGGACGGGTGAGCTGCAGCACCGGACTTTTTCTTGGGCGCCATGGATGATGAAGCTGTTGATGGAGAAAATGATGATGAAGATGACGCGCTGCTTACACTCTTGGGTTCGGGCAAGTGCTTCCCCCTATCTGGCGTGCCAAAGATGTCGTGGGAAAACACAACCACCTATGGGGCCATCAGCCCCTTGTGGTTCGGCAGGGGGGAAGAGCACATTGCACAAAGAGCGAAGGGCGCAGAGCAGCACGACAGTGATAACACGGGCAGTTTTTACCCAGGTTCGGGCTGCCACGCGGCATAAAACCCTACTCCTACTTTGGTGGATTGATGAGAGGACCGTGGTGGAGACGCAACGCTCTAGCCCGTCAAGGTTGCCTCGGGACGAGAACAGCTATGCGCGTATGAGTGTACAAGGGTCCGAATCCTTTGTAAGGTTGCCACGACCCTCCTTTTATAGGTCAAGGGGTCACCACAATGGCAAATCAGTCATTGCACACTGATTAGATAGCAAATAGTGCTATCATACCTAACTCTGCAGACAGGACAAGGTGCATTAAATGCACCGCTAAGTGTCACATCGTGGCGTAGCCCGGCAAGCCTTGCCGTGCCGTTTGGCCACCTTCTCGCCTGTCTGCGTGACACGTCCCTGGACGGGTGTCGTTTGGAGGTGATTTCCTTCGAAAATGGCTGCCACGTGCCAAATAACAGCCACTTAGTCACTTGGGGGCTTGACACCGCTCCGATAGGTGACTGGCGTTGCTGTGAGGTGGAGCGGTGGAGCCTTGGCGGGGCAATCTGCCCTCGGCGTCACCGGCAAGCTTGCCGGGGCAGTCTTGAGATTTGTCTTCGGGGCAACCTCGACCTCGCCAGGCTCACCTGCCCGGCAAGGGAGGTTTTTCCTTAGTGATATCTTGCTCCTTTGGTTGGTCTTGGTCTTCTTGATCCGCCCTTTGATTCCTCAAAGAGCTATCTCTTCTGCTTGGCCTTTGTCTTGGATGCTGCAACTTTGCTCCCGAGCCTGTGTACAGTCTGGGCAACATACGCCTGGGGTTTGTTGCACCGACACGCGGTGACATCGGAGTATCTAGGTGACATTAGAGTTGGTGGATGTGTATCATATGGTGTTATTTTAGTATGAACTCTTGGTTAGATCGATCGGAAAGAATAGCTTGTTGTTGTTTTAGTACGAACTCTAGGATAGATTGATCGGAAAGAATAGCTTTGAGGTGGTTTCGTACCCTACAAACAATTTCTTCTTATGTTCTTCGCTAGATAGGAACTTTGTAGTGATTCATCATCGCACGTCGTGGGATGGTTATATGATCCAATTATATTAGCATTGTTGAGAGATTTCACTAGCGAAAGTACGGACCCTAGGCCTCATTTTCAAGCACTGCAATACCGTTTGTGCTCCATTTTATCAATTGCTACCTTGCTGTTTTTTTATTGTTCCTATTATAAAAATCAATATCTACTATCATTACTACACTTGTATCACCATCTCTTCGCTGAACTAGTGTAGCTATACAAATTACCATTGTATTTTGTGTGTTGGGGACACAAGAGACTTTTTATTATTTGGTTGCAGGGTTGTTTGAGAGAGACCATCTTCATCCCACGCCTCCCACGGATTGATAAACCTTAGGTCATCCACTTGAGGGAAATTTGCTACTGTCCTACAAAACTCTGTGCTTGGAGGCCCAACACGAGTCTACAAGAACAAGTTGTGTAGTAGACATCACTCACCGACGTCCACCAGTTTGTTCCGCCGCATAGCCTCGCCGCATGCCGCTGCGTTTGCAAGGCCGTGCGGAGCACCATTGATGACTATTGCCTACTACATGCGGATCTCCTCCCACTGTCGGTCACCGGCATCTTCATCAATTTCCATGACCTTCCTTTGCCGGAATTTTTCTCCTGTCCCTCGGCGTCGGCGGGGCCCTTAATCTCTGGTATATTCGACTACTTGCCAACCTCCGGTGAATATCATTTTCTCCAAGATCTCCGTTTGATCCGAGATCATTGCAAAGGCCTCCTCTTATTCAAGGACTATGTGGCCACCCCTGCCACTCGACAATGGGAATCCTTGCCATCGTGTCCAATGTTTATGGACATAGTTGCGGATTTCACTTATGAAGACTACCTCGTGTTTGATCCAACGTTATCACCCCACTATGGGGTGTTTGTAATCCCACGCCTACGTTACAAAAGAGTGATGAGAGGTTTTCATGACAACAATTCAGAGGTTATGGAGAAATCTGAATGGCCACCATCTGTGCTTGATTTGCACGTTGCCACTTCTTGGGTGTCGGGGCACGACACCTATGGGATCCCGAGAGACCCCTTTATGATTCGGCGGGGGGAGAGGTACACGCAAAGAGCAGAACCGGTGATCGATGCGTGAGGTTTTTACCCAGGTTCGGGCCGCTGATCAGCGTAAAACCCTACTCCTGCTTTGTGTTCTTATTGATGTTCTTGAGCCCAGCCTTCAGGAGCGCTCGCAATGAACAGTACGTTCAAAGAGCAGCTACGCATGCAGAATGGGCCAGAAGTTCTCCTCCCCTGTAGCAGTTGCCTTGGGCCTCCTTTTATATGCTCAAAGGGGTCTCCACAGTGGCAAAATGTACATACATTGAGGTGTAAAGTAGCTACAGGGTATCATACCTAACCCCTGACGGATTAGGACAGGCGCATTTAATGCACCGTGAGGTGTCCGTTTAGGTGTCCTCACTTTCTTGGGGATGGAAAAAGGGGCCATCCCATCAGCACCGCTTAAGCTCTCCTCCACTGGCGCGCCGCCACGCACCCATGGAAGGAGCCAGAATGTCAAACTCGTCACTGTGCCGAAGCGGTGGCACAGTGGCAGAATCTCGCCAGGCACCAAAATTTGCTGGGCGCCAAGCCTTGCCGGACGCCGAGCCTTGCCGGGCGCCAAGCCTTGCCGGGCGCCGATCCTTGCCGGGCTCCTCAGGCCACCCCGGCAAGGATCTTGCCGGGGAGGCTGGCCTTCGATTTCCAGCTTTGCTTATTTGCTGATTCTCAGATCTCTGACTTGATGATTTCCTTGATGACTTAAATCGACCTCAAGCTGATCCCGGCAAGCCTTGCCGCGAGGACGGCTACAACTGCCCGTGCACAAGTAAGGGGTACTAGTGGCCCAATACTTAGTACACCGACAGGAGCCCCCGGGCCTGGGCCATACACGAGTGCGAGGCATTGTTGGGCTAGGCCCAAACAGTGCACGGGCACGCGTGGCAGGGAATTAACTGCTCGTAAAGATCTTGTTTTACTATGCCCCCACTACGCGCACGGAGCGCGCGATGTGAGAAGTGTGCCAAAAAGGCTGCAAACTGTTTCGCGCCCACGGCCTTGACCCGACCTGGGTTGAGCCAAGCGAGGAAGAAGCGCAGAAATTCTTCGACAATCTGACGGAAAAGCCTGTCCGGCAAGAGCCAGATCTTATTCGCGCAACCACGGATCAGGAGGTAGCATACATCGCTACCAGAGTGGAGGAAGCGAATCTTGCCGCGGAGGCCGGCAGCGTTGGCTTCACAGAGTGGGAAGCCAGCGAGGCAGAGGTGGTAGTGGAGGCGAAGCCTGCTGGGGAGGACGAGGTTGCCGGGGAGGAGAGCGGCGCAGCCGCTGAAATCTCGTCCGGCGAGGACTCAGTCGAAGAAGAAGAGACGCGAGAAGAGCCCCCTCCCCCGAAGAAGAAGGCGAAGCGTGTTCTTCGGAAGGCTGCGTCTGACATCCCGGCAAGCCAGCCCTCTTCGAGCGGCGAAGCCCCCGGCAAGAAAGTGGCCGGCAAGACCGGACTGCGGCAGGGGGCCCGTCAACAGCCTGCACGGCGTGCGAGGCCCGCACCAGCGGCCACTGCTGGGGCGGCAGGAGGGTCTCGCACCACCGCACCGGAAGCTGCCCCGGCGCCTGCCACAGCCAAGCGGCCTAGGACTCCTCCTCCGCCTCCCCACTCAGACACTGCAATGGAGGTCGACTTCGACATCTCCGGCTTTAGTCCGGAGCGAGAGGAAGAAGAGTAAGTACTTTGCCACAGCTTTTACCTTCCAATCTTGCATCAATCTTTACTGACTTGCTTGTATTGCTTCTGCAGTGACACAGAAACCTTGCTGGAGAGGATGGCGAAGAGGTCAAGGACTTCTACGGGCGACGAGCCCCCGGCAGGCTCCACTAGCGTGCCAGAGACCGTCATCGTGAGCCCGGAGCCTAGTCCTCAACGCAGCCCCCAGCGTAAGTTCATTGTCCCTTTTTCTGTTGGCTGGTGCCGAGGCTTCCATTCTTGTCGCTGATATCTTCGGGTTCGCAGGAGAAGAACGGCAACAAGGGGAAGATTGCCCCACTGTGCCTCCTTCATCGACCGCTCCGCCCACAAGCACATCTCCGGCAAGAGATCCTGCCGACGAGCCCGTCCAGATTAAGGAGGAGCCGACAAGCACGGACTCCGGCAACCCACCACCGGCAACCGGAGTTGCTGGGAGAGGCGAAGCTACCTCTCGACAGCCCGACGCAGGTACTCGATCGCCTCAAAGTGCTAGTTATTCTTTTCCCCTTACTTCTTTATCTTTGATCACTTCAAAATTTAAAAACTCGATCTTATTCTGACCTTCTCCTTCTCCCTTCAGAGTTCTCTGAGATGGAACATATGGACGTCGACGCCGTCATCGAGGAGACCGCCAGGGTTGCTGCTGCCGAAGCGGACAGGATCACTGCCAGCGAGGCCACCAAGGATGATGTTGCCGGGGCCGGTGATGCTCTTGACGGGGAGGCCACCAAGACAGCATGAAAGGAAATCGCGGAAGAACCTGCTAAAGAGGGCGACAGGGAGGCTGGGGACCGTACTGACGGCATTCCTGCCGCAGGAGCGCCAGGCGCTGCATCAGCCGCGGAGCCCCCTGTCACTGGTGAGGCGGCCACTGAAGACCAGCCATCAACATCTGACAAGCCCTCATCCAGCAAGTATCTCAAAGTTGGCGAAAACCTATTCATCAACTTGCCAGGGACGGCAAGCACCGAGGCACCAGCCGAAGGAGAAATTTTCAAGGAAATTATTGCCGCTGCCGGGCTCGAAGTTGTTGATGATCCCAGTGCTAGCAGTGGCAAGTCTGAAGAGGATCGGCTCCTTCAGGCCATGGGCGAAAACTTCCGCAAACTCCAGGCTCTCCATCGTGCCCGAAAAGAGAAGGCGGACTCCAGAATGGCAGTTGTCGAGGCAGCCGAAGCGGATTTTCAAAGGCGCGTCGCACAAATGCAAATCTGGCATGCCGAGGCCCTTCAAGAGCTGGTTGCCGGTCGAGAACAAGTGAGCCAGCAATGGAATGAGGTCCTCCTGAAGCAATCAGACATGGAGAAGGCCCACGATGAAGCTGTTCAAAGGATCGCTGCCGAAGATGCTCTCCTGACGGGGCGCCGCGTTGCTCTTGACGCTTTCGAAGAAGATCTCACCGCACGTGAGCAGGCGCTCGCCGCCAAGCTTCGTAGCAAGGATGAAGACATTGAAAATCTTGTCACGCGGCGGACCCAGGAGCTGGAGCAGAAGCACAAGGAGGCGCTCGAAGCTCTAACTGCAAGTCACGCCGGCAAGCTCAAGGAGGCCGTCGATGCTGCCGAAGTTGCAGAGGCCGCCAAGAACAAGCTGAGCGACAAAGTGAAGAGGCTGGAGACGGATCTCGACGAGCATGGCAAGGAGCTCTCGATGCTCAAGGGGGACAGGGAAAAAACCCTCCACTCCTTGGCGGAGATGCAAGTCGCCCTGTCCAGCAAGACCAAGCAGCTCTCCTCTGCGGCTGATGATATTGCGGTTCTGGAGCTGAAGCTGACTACGCTGCAGAAATCCCTCGAGGCCGGCAGGGCCCGTGAGAAGGCTCTACTCAAGGATCTCCAAGGAGAGAGGAACCTGCTCAAGAGCGCTGCCGCTGCCCAGGCTGATTATGAAAAGGGAGTGGAGATCTGGACTGGCCGTCTCATCGCCACCGCGGAGAAGCTTACCGCAGAACTGTCAACCATGGGCTTGTCGAACTTCAGATATTCTTTTGAGGAAAGAATATCTCCAAGCGCCAGGTTGACGATGTTCTTTGAAAGCATCATCAACACGTTGAGGGCGCTCCAGTCCAGCCGGGCGACCCAACTGGCAAACGAGACTCGCCGGCTTTGCCGGGCTGTCCTTCGCAAGGTGCTCCTCAAGGTGGTGCACAGCAATCCCGGCATCGATCTCTCCAGCGCACTCGGCCACCTGCCAAAGGATGCAAATGTTGAGGCGCTTGAGAAGTGCATCGCGCCGATCCTTGAGAAGGTGGACTCCATCAAAAGGATCGAAGGCCAGCGCAGGGATTGAGTGCTTCCCTTTTATTCTTGCCGCCACCATCTCATGTAAAAGACAGTTAAGTCTCGAGTTAGGACTGCGGCAACTCATGGGTGTAATATAATCTAACTATGTTTAGGCTCATGCTAGCTACTTTCCTTGTCTGATTCCTTTATGTATGGAGTTCATCCTAAGCCTACTGAAAAACTTGCCGGCGCGCAACCTGCCGCGAGCGCTGGGTGCGGGACTTCAGCAGCCTGCTGGAGGCACAGCGGTCGGCAAGACTCCTTGGCGCTCTCAGTGCAGCCACTTAAATCGTTGAGCGGACTCGAAACAAAATAAGGGCGCAACTGATTACAACAAGGGTTCCTTCGCGTGCAGATTTTCCATAAAAGGGTCGGAATCGTCCAAGGAACTAACTTGGTAATAAAAAGAAAAACTTGCTCTGAGTTTTTAGGACTTAGCTTTCTGTCTTCGTCCTTCCTCCGGCAAGCATACGATTCCGAACGTCACCAACTGGTATTCATGTCTCCCTTCCTCCCCCGGCAAATGTGCGCGCGAGGAATCCTTCTGTCTTTAAGAAAAAGAAAGAAGAGAAAATAAAGAGATGAAACCTTGGCGGTTCATTAGAACTTACCGGGATCAGGTGTTATACAACATCTTAGACAAACATGCATATATGAATGTGAACATGAGAATCAATAAGGATATGTACAACACTTAAATTTATTCATCTGTGCTCAGGGTCTGCGCCTGGCTTTGTACAAAGGATCACATGCCTTGCCGGCAAGACTTGTACAAAAAGGTGGTTGCCGGGAGCCCCCGGCAACCGCGCCTTATGGATAGAACTTGCGAAGATGTTCGATATTCCAGGAATTACTCACTGGAACGCCATCCTCGGTCTCCAGGCGGACAGCGCCAGGCCTGGTGACTCGTACCACCCGATAAGGGCCTTCCCACTTTGGCGTCAACTTGTTTGAATTCTTGGCGGACTGAATCCGTCGAAGAACAAGGTCGCCTTCCTCAAGGCTTCGGGCATGAACTTTGCGGCTATGATAGCGGCGCAAAGCTTGCTGGTAGCGTGCAGCTCGCACAGCAGCCTGAAGACGATTCTCCTCAAGGAGCACAGTGTTATCTTGCCGCAGTTGCTCTTGCTCGAGCTCATCATAAGCGAGCACTCGAGGAGATCCATATATGAGTTCCGTGGGGAGAACTGCTTCCACTCCATACACTAGAGCGAAGGGCGTCTGGCCGGTGGCTCGATTTGGTGTCGTTCTGATTGACCAAAGAACCGCCGGCAACTCATCAATCCAGCGTCTTTCGCACTTTTTCAGCCTGTCAAAAGTTCTGGTACTGAGACCACGCAGCACTTCAGCATTGGCCCTCTCCGCTTGGCCGTTGCTTCTCGGGTGAGCAACAGAGGCAAAACAAATCTTGCCGCCAAGGTCTTGGACGTACTGCATGAAGGTGCGACTTGTGAACTGCGTGCCGTTGTCGGTGATGATCCTGTTAGGCACACCGAAACGGCAAACAATTCCTTTGAAGAACTTGACAGCCGACTGCGCTGTCACCTTCCTCACTGCTTCCACCTCCGGCCACTTTGTGAACTTGTCGATAGCAACGTACAAGTACTCAAAGCCCCCGGCAGCACGGGGGAAGGGGCCCAGTATGTCGAGCCCCCAGACCGAAAATGGCCAGGAGAGAGGGATTGTTTGAAGAGCTTGAGCTGGCTGATGTAATTTCTTCGAATGAAACTGGCACGCTTCACACCTGGTTACTAGTGCAGTCGCATCCTGGAGGGCGGTGGGCCAAAAGAAACCTTGCCGGAATGCTTTCCCGGCAAGCGCTCTTGACCCTATGTGAGAGCCACACATGCCCCCATGTATCTCTGCCAACAGCTCTAGTCCATCCTCCCGAGGAATGCACTTCAATTTCACACCGTTTGGTCTCTTTCTGTACAGGACGTCATTGACGAACTTGTACATAACAGACCGACGGGCTACTCTCTCCGCTTCTTCTTATTCCTCAGGGAGTTCACCTGTCTGAAGGAAATGGACAATGTGCTGCGCCCATGCTGGAGCCTGAGGCTCGACGGCTAGGACTAAAGGCATCTCCTCCGCCGGGGGGACGTTTGTCTCGACAGCAAGGGCCTGAGGCCCTGCCGGAGCCTGTTGTTCCCCAGCAGGCGTGTCGATCCCGGCAACTTCCTTGCCGGCGGCTCCGGGGAGCTCTGCCGGGAAGTACTGGCCAGAGTTCAACTTTCTTCTCTTTTCTTGCCGCGTCGATGGCGCCACGGATGGTTGAGTCAATTGGAGCACAAAAGTTCCTGGTTCCACAGGCAACTTGAGGGCAGCACGCTTTGACAGGTCGTCAGCAACGCTGTTCTCGGCACGAGGAACGTGCTCCATCTGCACACTGTCAAAGCGCTCTTCCAATTTCCTCACTTCATCTACGTAGGCTTGCATCAACGGACTTTGATAGTTCTTGTTGACCTGCCAGACGACAAGCTGTGAATCACCTTTGATAATGAGCTTTTTGATACCAAGGTCTGCCGCGATCCTAAGACCGGCAAGCAAACCTTTGTACTCTGCAGTGTTGTTGGTTGAACTCTCCCGGGGAAAATGCATTTGGACTACGTACTTGAGGTGCTCTCCGGTGGGTGCGACAAGCAGCACACCAGCACCAGCGCCTTGCAGCGAAAAAGCCCTATCAAAGTACATAACCAATTGCTGATCGATTTCTTTTCCGGGGAGACTTGTTTCTTGAACTTCTTCGTCCGGCGTCGGGGTCCATTCTGCAATGAACTCCGCCAAGGCCCTGCTCTGAATTGTGGAAGTACTTTCAAACTTAAGACCAAAGCTGGACAGCTCCAACGCCCACTCCACGATCCTGCCGGTTGCCTCCGGATTTTGCAAAATCCGTTGCAACGGAAAGCGAGTGACGACGGTGATCTCATGTGCTTGAAAATAATGGCGCAGCTTTCTTGAGGCCATAAGGAGGCCGAAAAGCAACTTCTGCACACCAGAATATCTTGATCTAGCCCCATGTAAGAGGGAGCTAACAAAATAAACTGGGCGCTGCACCACCTTTTTCTTCTGCACGGGCTCTTCTGTTTGCGCAGATCCTGTCTTGCCGGGATCATCCCTCGCCGGGGAAGATCTTGGCGCGTCACTTGGCGGTCCTACCGCTGATGTTGCCTCCTCATCAGCTTCCCTCTGCGCCACCAACGCAGCACTAACCACTTGATTTGTTGCCGCCAGATACAGCAGCAACGGCTCTTGTGGTTTAGGTGCGACTAGCGTCGGCGGAGAAGAAAGGTATTTCTTCAAACCTTGCAGCGCTGCCTCCGCTTTCGGAGTCCATTTCATTGGACCTGCCTTCTTCAAAATTTTGAAGAAGGGCAGGGCGTGCTCAGCAGATTTGGAAATAAACCTGCTTAGAGCAGCAACACAGCCGGCAAGACGACGCACATCCTTGATGCGTCTCGGCGCTTCAATTTGCTCAATGGCTTTGATCTTGTCGGGGTTCGCTTCGATTCCCCGGCAAGATACAAAGAACCCGAGGAGCTTGCCGGAAGGAACACCGAACACGCACTTCTCAGGGTTGAGCTTCAAGTTGATCTTGTGCAAGTTCGCAAATGTTTCTTCTAAGTCTTGAATGAGCGTTGCTTTATCCTTAGTTTTGACCACTATATCATCCATATACGCCTCCATATTTCTATGGAGTTGTGGCTCAAAACCAATCTGGATTGCTCTGGCAAATGTTGAACCAGCACTTTTCAACCCGAAAGGCATTCGTATAAAACAATACGTACCACATGGGGTGATAAAGGCGGTCTTCTCTTCATCTTCCTTTGCCATAAAAATCTGATGATACCCTGAATAGGCATCAAGGAAGGACAGGAGATCACAACCAGCGGTGGCATCCACAATCTGGTCGATGCGCGGCAAGGGAAAAGGGTCTTTTGGACAAGCTTTATTGATATCTGTGTAATCGATACAAAGCCTCCATTTCCCATTCGCTTTCCGCACTACAACCGGATTGGCCAGCCAGGTTGGATGAAGCACTCCTTTGACCAGTCCTGCCGCCTCCAGCTTCTTAATTTCTTCGGCAATGAATTCTTGCCGCTCCAAGGCCTGTTTCCTCACCCTTTGCTTGACGGGCCGCGCATGAGGACAGACAGCAAGGTGGTGCTCAATTACTTTCCTGGGAACGCCGGGGATGTCAGACGGTTGCCATGCAAACACGTCGACATTCGCCCGCAGGAAAGCAACGAGCGCGCTTTCCTATTTGTCATCTAGGGTGGAACTTATGGTGAAAGTTCCCCCCGTTCCGTCCTCCCTGGCAGGCACCTTCTTAGTTTCCGGTGGGGCAGCCTTGGACTTCTTGTTCTTGCCGGTGGAACTCTCTGGTGCGTCCTCGACGGAAGTGCAGCACTCCGAGGGGGTGCGCTTGCCGGAGTTGGCGCCAAGGTTCCTGCCGGTCTTCTTCTTCCCCCCGGGAGTCCCAGCGGCAGGAGCAGATGCCTTGATGGCAGGTGCTGCAACTGCTTCCCGGTAAAGTTGGTCGGCACAGATGAGCGCATCCTTCTTGTCGGAATGGATAGTGATGACGCTCAACGGCCCAGGCATCTTCAAGACGTTGTATGCGTAGTGTGATGCCGCCATGAACTTAGCCAGCGCTGGCCGACCAAGGATCCCATTGTATGACATGGGGATCTTGGCGACATCAAACACCACCTTTTCGGTCCTGAAGTTAAGCTCGCTGCCAAATGTTACCGGCAGCGTGATCTTGCCCTTAGGCTGGGTTCTTCCCGGGTTGACCCCTTGAAACGTACCCGTTTCCTCGAGGTCTTCGTCGGGAATCTGAAGCTTTGTGAGCACGTCTGGTGATATTAAGTTTAGGCCGGCCCCGCCGTCAACTAACATCTTCGTCACCTTGAGGTTGCGAATTGTCGGGGAAACCAACAATGGCAAACACCCGACCGCAGTTGTGCGATTAGGGTGATCCTCGGCGCCAAAGATGATAGGCGTGTTGGACCACTTCAGAGGCCTACAAGCATCGGGGGATGGCTCTGGCGCATTAACCTCCCACACCCACTGTTTAAGTTGGCGGTGGGAAGAATGCAGCGAGGCACCCCCATCAATGCACATAGCCTCTGTAGCCTTCTGGAATTCCTGCTCACTGGATTCGTCATCTTCTTCATCATCATCTCTTTCTTTATCTCGGCCCCGAGCGGGCCGATCCTTCTGCTGTTTGGCCTTGCCGCGGCGACCCCCTCGGCCACCGTGTTTCTTGCCGGACCCCTCAGCACCATCTTGGGCCTTCTCCTTGTCTCGCCTCTCGTATTCGGCCTTCTGCTTCTCGGCAAGCTGCTCAACTTGCCGGCAGTCCTGGAGATCGTGGCCCTTAGTGCGATGGATCTTGCAGTATTGCTTGCCGGAGTTCTCCGACTTGTCGGCAGCCGCCAAGGCCTGACAGGAAGGGCACCCGGCAAGATCCTTGCTGGGGGCGCTAACCTTGGCCTTCTTGGCGGCGCCGGGGTTGCCGAATTCCTAGACGGCAAGCACGGCCTTGCCTCCGCGCTTCCTATTCCGCCGCCGGCCTTTCCTTGACGGAGCCGCGGCATCTTCTTCTTCTGAGTCGCCTGTCACACCAACAGCTTCACCGGGGAGTTTTCTCCCCTCTTCAGCTCGAGCACACTTGTCGGCCAAAGTGTAAAGCTCGGCAATACTCCTGACTTTGTTCATTGCCAGCTCTTCCTGCATCCTGCGGTTACGCACGTTCTGATGGAACGCGCTAATGACAGCGGCAGGATGAACATCAGGAATATTGTATTGCACCCGGCTGAATCTCTGCATAAACTTGCGCAGGGACTCGCCCTCCCTCTGAGGGATGATGTGCAAATCACTTTCTTGGCCAGGAGCTTGGTGGCCTCCAACAAAGGCACCAACAAACTAATGGCACAGATCTGACCAGCAAGAAATAGAATCCTCCGGCAGATGCATCAACCACGACCTGACGTTGGGTTTGAGCACCAACGGGAAGTAGTTGGCGAGTATCTTGTCATCTCGGCCCCCGGCAGCTTGCACCGCAATGGTATAGATGCTCAGGAACTCCGAGGGATGGGTCTTGCCGTCATATTTCTCCGGGACCTCTGGCTTGAAGGTTCGGAGATTAGGCCACTGGACTTGCCGCAGCTCACGGGTAAACGCTGGAGGTCCCACCTCGTAAGGCAAGTCTCCTACGTTCCCTGGCGCGGGCTCGTCGACAACTGGCCCCGCGCGCTTATCAGAATGATAGCGCGCTTCCCGTCGCCGTTCGATGGTTGTTCGAGCGTCCTCCTTGCCTCGTTCCTGGAGAACTAGACGCTGATCACGGCGCATCCGTGGATCGGACGACGCCGTGGAAACTTCTTCATGGCGGTCGACTTGCTGAGTCGTCGGCCGCCACTGATGTCGCGGAGGAGAGTGCACTGTAGTTGCACTACCTCCGGTTTTCTCTCCACCGGCTCGCATCGGATTGATGGGCTTCCGCTGAGAGGGCCCTGCCTCTTGTGGTCCATCCTTATTAGCGAAGCCGATAAGGCTCTGGATAGTAGCTCGCCACTCCTCCATCTTCTCCGGGGCGGGAGGAAAATCGAGGAGCAGCTGCGCACGTGCCAAGGCTTCCGCTGGCGTAGGTGGCGGCGACAGGTGCGAAGTACGTGAGGTGCTCTGACTCCTAACCAAGTTAGAAGGAGCACCGCCACGGTCACGCGACCGCGCGCCACCTTCGCCGGCAGCTCGGTGTGCATGCTGGTCCCGCGCATCTTGGGATCTATGTGCAGAAACCTTTTCGTAGGGACGCCCCGAACCACCAGCGCCATGATGTCGCTCGTCTCGCACAACCTGGGCAGGTTGCGAGGCTCGCGGCGCCGCGGGAGCTCCAGCAGGCGCTCTTTGATCCCTAGAGTTTGTTGTGCCACCCGTAGGCAACACAACGCCATCTCTAGATCCAGCGGCGCGCAAGTTACCACTGCCACTGCGAACGATACCGCTCGCTTGGCTTGGATCACCAGAACGCCGCGGGGGTTCCAGTCCTCTTCCTTCTGCACCCACACCATCGCCTGTCTGCGAAGGCGCGGGCAAAACGGACCCGGACGGTTGTGCTGTCGCGATGTTCTTCTTCTTGGGCGGCATGATGAAGGAACTAGGGCGTCGACCACCAGATCAGGTTCACGCAACCTTCAATCCCCCTACCTGGCGCGCCAAAGATGTCGGGGCACGACACCTATGGGATCCCGAGAGACCCCTTTATGATTCGGCGGGGGGAGAGGTACACGCAAAGAGCAGAACCGGTGATCGACGCGTGAGGTTTTTACCCAGGTTTGGGCCGCTGATCAGCGTAAAACCCTACTCCTGCTTTGTGTTCTTATTGATGTTCTTGAGCCCAGCCTTCAGGAGCGCTCGCAATGAACAGTACGTTCAAAGAGCAGCTACGCATGCAGAATGGGCCAGAAGTTCTCCTCCCCTGTAGCAGTTGCCTTGGGCCTCCTTTTATATGCTCAAAGGGGTCTCCACAGTGGCAAAATGTACATACATTGAGGTGTAAAGTAGCTACAGGGTATCATACCTAACGCCTGACGGATTAGGACAGGCGCATTTAATGCACCGTGAGGTGTCCGTTTAGGTGTCCTCACTTTCTTGGGGATGGAAAAAGGGGCCATCCCATCAGCACCGCTTAAGCTCTCCTCCACTGGCGCGCCGCCACGCACCCATGGAAGGAGCCAGAATGTCAAACTCGTCACTGTGCTGAAGCGGTGGCACAGTGGCAGAATCTCGCCAGGCGCCAAAATTTGCTGGGCGCCAAGCCTTGCCGGACGCCGAGCCTTGCCGGGCGCCAAGCCTTGCCGGGCGCCGATCCTTGCCGGGCTCCTCAGGCCACCCCGGCAAGGATCTTGCCGGGGAGGCTGGCCTTCGATTTCCAGCTTTGCTTATTTCCTGATTCTCAGATCTCTGACTTGATGATTTCCTTGATGACTTAAATCGACCTCGAGCTGATCCCGGCAAGCCTTGCCGCGAGGACGGCTACTTCACCCTGCTCGCAATGACCCGGAGTGTACAGAGCGATGGCCCAAGACCCCTGAGCGCTTAGGATGTAGACCGGCCGGGACCTCTCTGCTGAGCTCTAGGTAGGGCTGCGGTGTATCCTTTGGTCGAGGCTGGGCATGACCCAGGAAAGTGTGTCCGGCCGGAGTTAATCGAGCGTGTTGGGTAAGTTGGTGCACCCCTGTAGGGAAGAACACATCTATCGATAGCCGGTCCTACGGTAAAGGACACTCGGAGTTGTATCCCGATCGATACATCTAGTATTGGATATTATGGCTCTGGGATTGCTTCTCGCAGGGAGTCGAGAAGGGATCTCAGGACGAGGTTGATGACCGTATGGCTCTGGGATTACTTTCTCGCAGGGAGTCGAGAAAGGATCACTGGGTGAGGTTGAGACTTAATGATACTACTACATTATATTGTACTGTTCTACTCTCTTCTTTTGCTGCAAGACCGTTGAAGATGCTAGTCTTCGATAGGACTAGGCCTCCTCTCTATTCTGGCATTTCTGCAGCCCAGTCCACATATACAGCCGTTCTTTGATAATGTTGCATATGTAGTGTATATCCTTGCTTGCTGAGTACTTCGGATGAGTACTCATGGTTGCTTTTCTTTCTTTTTCCCCCATATCCCTTTTGATGCAACCAGATGACGGAGTCCCTGAGACAGCTGCTCCCGCCGACGAACACTACTACTACCCCGAGGATGGATACTACTACGAGCTGGCAGACGACCAGGAGTAGGTTCGGAGGGTCCCAGGCAGGAGGCCTGCGCCTTTCGATCATAGTGTTTTCTTTTGCCCCGCCTTTTAAGGGCCTACCTGTGTTTTTTTATATCTGTACTCAGATATCTGATGCTTCCGCTGACGCTTCTATGCGAGCTCATGTATTCGAGCCCTCGAGGCCCCTAGCTTGTAATATAAAGCTTGTATGACTTTATTTATGTTTTAGAGTTGTGTTGTGATATCTTCCCGTGAGTCCTTAGGCTTGATTGTGTGCATTTGCGTGTATGATTAGTGCACGATTGAGCCGGGGGTGACACAAGTTGGTATCAGAGTCGACTGCCTGTAGGAACGCCCTTCCAACTCCTTGGCCGAAGTTGAATCTAGACATCGAAAAACTAATTTACTAACTTGGCTGTGTGGCTTACGGGCCCACGTCGCCAATTGGGTCGTATTAGGATCTTTTATTCCTCATCTTTACTCTGAGACTCTGATCTCTCTTCTATTCGGGTTAAATTTTTTACTAACTCCAACATTAGGTTCTCGCGATCACATCCACCCGGTGTTCTGAAATTTCGCCCCTTCAAGATTATGGGCCAGGTTCTGCTTACAGGATCCTTTTATCGAGGGCACCCTGTGTTGTCACTTGCGGATTCCTCGCTCCAACAGTTTTCTCCGACGTTGATGTAGCCTTTGCTATGTCTCGTTGTGTACTTCCTTGCCGCGTGCCTGCGCGCCGCCTAGCTTGTCTAGCTGCGTGCCTTGCCGAACTCCTATCGCCGTTTGTGTCCAACTCCGTACATCGTTCTGTATGTCTTTAATGACTACTAATATGCACCTGATGCCTCCTTGTTCATTACTCATGCTACATCATGAATGACTTCTTACACCTAAAATTTTGCTTGCTAAACTGCCCCTGTTGATTTGGCAGGATGGCTGACGATCCTCCACCTCCACCCTATATTGCCGCAATGATGCAGCAGTTTGAATTGAACCGTCAGCTCAACGAGAGTCTGGTAAAACATTTGGAACGCAACGATGCTCGTCAGGAGCCTGACCGATCTCACTGCCAGAATTTGTTTGCCTCAATCCATCTGTTTTCCGCAACTCCACCAATCCTATGGATGCTGATGATTGGCTTCGTGACATCCTGTTTGAGATGGAGTCAGCTAATGTGGCCCCTGACAGTTGCGTCACCTTTGCGACATTCCACTTAAAGGGTCCAGCTGCTCAATGGTGGGAAAGCCACAAGGGTATGCTGCCTGCAGAGACTGTAACCACTTGGCAGGAATTTCAGTCAGCTTTTCGTGCACGGTACATTCCTCAAGGTCTGATGGACCAGAAGAAGCAGGAGTTCCGCCAACTCTCACAGGGCAAAATGACTGTGGATGAATATCAGAGGAAATTTCTCGAATTATCCCGCTATGCTGAAGATGACGTCTGCACTGACACCCGCAAGCAGGAGAAATTCCGTGAAGGACTGCGTATGGATATAAACCTCGCACTTGCTGTCCATGATTTTACAGACTTCGCAACGCTTGTCAGCCAAACTTTCCGAGTTGAGACTGCCCTGACTAAACACCAGGAGTCGCTCAAGCGCACTCATGAAGCTGGCTCATCCTCGGGTCAGCCTGTTCAGAAACGTCGAGTCTGGATCCCACACAATGTTCATCATCGACCTGCTCCAACACCAAGGCCGTCTTATGTTGCACCTCGTCTGCCTCTACCGCCGAGACCGCTAACGATTCAGGGTGGACAGTCCAATGCCATGCCTTCACCTCAGGCTGCACCACGTCCTCCTGATGGTCGTACGAAGGGCCATCGAACCCATCATTCCAGAAGTAGTAAGGCCAGGCCGCTTGCTATGGGTCGTGGCCAGGTCACTCATGTCAAAATGGGAGAAGCTCGTGAGTCACCTAAAATCGTGATGGGAACTCTGCCAGTTAATTCAGTTGCAGCTTGTGTTCTCTTTGATTCAGGTGCATCACATTCCTTCGTGTCCCAGCAATTTGCACAAATACATGGGTTAGCTATGAGCTCATTGCCCACTCCATTAGAGATTATCACTCCCCGTTCCAGGTGGCAAACCAAGATGGTAAGTCACAACAATCAGATCAGAATTGAAGGGTTGATGTTCTCTGCTTCCCTTATTGCTCTTGGACCTTCCGACATAGACATCATTCTCGGTATGGACTGGTTGACAGCCCATAATGCTTTGATTGACTGTGCTACTAAGACAGTCCAGCTCACACATCCTTCTGGTCAGGTGATCAATTACTCACCCCGAATAGCTCAGGATGCTGAGAGCCAGATATATGTTCTGAATGCATTGAACGCTTCACCTCTTGAAGGCATCGAGAACGTTCCAGTTGTTCGTGATTTTCAAGATGTCTTTCCAGAAGAACTTCCAGGAATACCCCCTGCTAGAGCTGTCGAGTTTGTCATCGACTTGAAGCCTGGCACTACCCCTATTGCGAAGCGTCCTTATAAAATGCCTCCGCACCACCTTCTTGAACTTAAGGAGGAAATCGACACGTCACTTAAGAAGGGTTTCATCCGCCCCAGTTCCTCTGCTTGGGGAGCACCTTCACTCTTTGTTAAGAAGAAGGATGGAACTAACCGATTGGTTCAGGATTATCGGCTCATTAACCAAGCAACAATTCAGAACAAATATCCGCTTCCTCGGATCAATGATTTGTATGATCAACTTGCTGGATCATCGGTATTCTCTAAACTTGATTTGAGGTTGGGTTACCATCAGATCCGTGTTCGTGAAGAGGATATTCCGAAGACTGCATTTGTTACTCGCTATGGCTCTTATGAGTACACTGTCATGTCATTTGGCTTAACAAATGCTCCAGCTACGTTTTCCCGCCTGATGAATTATATCTTCATGGATTACCTTGACAAGTTCGTCGTGGTTTATCTAGATGATATCCTGGTTTATTCAAAGAATAAAGAAGAACATGCTGAACACCTCCGTCTTGTACTGGAAAGGCTCCGAGAACACTAGTTGTATGCCAAATACTCCAAATGTGAATTCTGGCTTTCTGAAGTAACTTACCTTAGACATGTGATTTCCAAGGATGGAATTGCTGTTAACCTAGAACAAGTTCAGGCTATTCTTGACTGGACTCCTCCGAAGAACGTCAAGCAAGTGAGAAGTTTTCTCGGCCTTGCAAGCTATTGCCGTCGATTTTTCGAGAACTTTTTTAAGATTGCTAAGCCTTTGACTGATCTGCTTCACAAGGGCGTTAAGTTTGAATGGACAGACAAATGTCAGGAAAGTTTTCAATCACTCAAAGATAAGCTAACATCTGCCCCAGTACTTGCTCCTCCAGATTCCCGCAAAGACTTTGTGATCTATTGTGACGCATCCCATGAAGGATTAGGCTGTGTCCTAATGCAAGAGCGTAAAGTGGTTGCCTATGGCTCTCGTCAGTTGCGCCCACATGAAGAGAATTATCCGATACATGATCTAGAACTAGCTGCTGTCATATATGCACTGCAGTTGTGGTGACATTACCTTCTCGGTAATCGTTGCGAGATCTACACGGATCATAAAAGTCTGAAGTACTTGTTCACTCAGCCATCTCTAAACCTACGTCAGCAAAGATGGATGGAGGCCATTGCGGACTATGATTTGGGTATTTCCTATACCCCTGGCAAGGCTAACGTGATGGCTGATGCCTTAAGCCGCAAGTCCTATTGAGACAACCTCATGGTTAGTCGAGCTCAACCTCGTCTTTTTGAAGAACTGTGGAAGCTGAATCTGCGTATTGTTCCACAGGGCTCTCTTAATAACCTTGTGATACAACCAGATCTTGAGAAAGCTGTTAAGAATGCGCAAGCTAAAGATGCTGAAATTGATCTCATGAAGAAAGATCTTCACCTTGAAAAGTACAGGGATTTCTCGCTGTCTGAAGATGGAACCTTGTATTTCAGAAACCGCATTGTGGTACCTCGCTTCGAGCTTATGACTGACAAAGTCATGAAGGAGGCACATGATACCCCGCTGTCTATTCATCCGGGTAGCACCAAGATGTATCGTGATCTCCATCAAAGGTACTGGTGGTCTAAAATGAAGCAGGATATTGCTCGCTATGTTGCTGAATGTGATGTGTGCCGTCGCGTTAAAGCAGAACATCAGAAGCCCGCTGGAATTCTGCAACTGTTACCTATTCCTTTATGGAAATGGGATAAAGTGCAAATGGATTTCATTACTGGCCTTCCCAGGTCACAGAAGGGTCACGATGCTATTCTTGTAGTCGTCGACCAACTCTCTAAGGTTGCACACTTTCTGCCTGTCAAAGAGACGATCACTGCTAGTCAATTAGCAGAGTTGTATATCTCCAGAATTGTATCACTCCACGGTATTCCGAAGGAGATCAGTTCGGACCGTGGCGGTCTTTTCACCTCAAAGTTCTGGGAAAGTTTCCAAGAAGCTATGGGAACTCATATTACCTGGAGTTCAGCTTATCATCCCCAATCCCAAGGCCAAGTCGAGCGAGTTAATCAAGTGCTTGAAGACATGCTGCGAGCTTGTGTTATTTCTTTCGGCAAAAAGTGGGAAGAATCTCTCCCGTATGCCGAGTTCTCTTATAACAACAGCTATCAAGCCAGCTTGAAAATGGCTCCCTTCGAAGTTCTATATGGACGTAAATGTCGAACCCCTCTGAATTTGTCAGAAACTGGGGAACGACCGCTCATGGGTCCGGATATTATTCAACACGCCGAAGAGCAAGTCCGTATCATCCGTGAAAACCTCAAGGCGGCTCAGGACCGCCAGAAGAGCAACTATGATCGCAAACGATGGGGTTTGACTTATCAACCCGGTGATCAAGCTTATCTACGTGTCACCCCCATGAAGGGCACTCACCGTTTTGGAATCAAGGGCAAGTTAGCTCCACGCTACATTGGTCCTTTCCGCATAATTGCTAGACGTGGTCAGGTGGCATATAAATTGGAGTTGCCGCCGCAATTCTCTCATATCCACGACGTCTTCCATGTGTCGCAACTTCGTAAATGCTTCAAGGAAGCTCCGCACCGAGCTGTGGATCACGAGATGCTCGAATTGCATGATGATCTTTCTTATAAGGAGCATCCAATCCGCATTCTCGATGAAGCTGAACGTCGGACCAGTCAAAAGGTTACCAAGTTCCTCAAAGTGCAGTGGTCAAATCATGCTGAAGATGAAGCCACTTGGGAACGCGAGGATAATCTTCGTGCGGAATACCCCGAACTTTTTCCTTCTACCTCTTAATTCTCGGGACGAGAATTCTTGTTAGTGGAGGAGATTTGTAACACCCCCAGTAGTTAGGCTACAGTAATCCCACGTTAATGATGCCATGTCACCACAGTTACTGTTGTTAATCTCGCGTTAGTTCAAAACCGATTCGGAATTCAATTTGAATTAAAGCCAAACGGGAAAACTTTTCGAACATTAAAACTAAAATGTTCCAGGTGTGACAAATAATCCCTAGATAATAATGGTGGAGAAACCAACATCTTTAAAAAATGTTGAATGTCCTAAAATAAATAAAGCAGTGGCGAAAACAATTAATTAAATGCCAAACTAAATTATTTGGGGACTAGACTTTTTGTGACAGTGGACTAAATTGAAATACTAAATTAGATCCTAAGTATATGTTTTACTAAAACTAAAATAAAATGTAACTAAAATAAAACAGGAAAAAATAAATAAAAAGAAAAGAAATAAATAAAACGAAAGCAAAACAAAAAAATAAAAACAGAACCCCCCCCACTGGGCCTCGGCCCAGCTGGCCGCAACCAGCCAGGCTGGCCCAGCCACCCCGCAGCTATAACCTCCCTCCCCACCCACCGAAACCCTAGTCACTATGCAGCCCGACCCCCACTCACCCCTCTCGCTCGCTCACTCCCTCCCCGATCCGATCTGGATCGGGGGCACCGACGCCGTCGCCGGACCCAGCCACCGCCGTCGCCGAACGCCTCCCCGTCCTCCTCCCCGTCGGCTCCACCGAGCCCCGCCAACCCCGTCGCCTCCTCGCCCAGCCGCCCCTCGCTGGAGCCGCTCGCCTCCTCATCGCCTCGCCCTCCCCGAACGCCTCCCCGACCCCCCTTCGTCCCTGACGCAGTTCGCCTCGCCGCCGCGGACTCCGGCCACCCCAAGCCGTCTCGAGCCCACTGCCACCCCTGCAGCATCGCGGTGAGCCGCCGCGCCGGTTGCGCCTCCCCTCTGCCTCCCTCTTTCCCTCTCTCTCTGTCGCGCGTGCTCGCCCGCCGTCGTCCCGTGCACGCCCCGCGCTCCCGCCTCCTGCTGCGGCCCGCTGCTCCGCTCGCGGCCGCGCTCGCCGCGCGCGCCCACCGCACGCACCACACGCCGACCGTGCCCTGCCCTGTGCCTCGCTGCGGTCCCGCGCGCCCCCGTCCGCCCGCGCATCGCCCCTGCCCCCGCCCGCGCTCGCCTCCCGCCCGCGCGCGGCCCCGCGCACGCCGGCGCTCGTCGCCGCCCCGCCCCGGATCGCCCGCACGCCGCGCCCGCACAGCCCGTGCGCGCCCGCACGCCCGCAGTGGCCCAGTGCCACTGCCAGGTGGGGCCCGATGCCCCCTGTGACAATGACAGATGGGCCCCATGCCTTTAAAATAAAAAAGTAAATGAAAAGAAAATAAAAATGAATTTAAAAATATATTAATTAATTAATTAGTGAATTAATTAAGTTAATTAACTCTAATTAAGTTAATCTAATTAATTAGTTAGTTTAATTAAACAGTAATTAGATTAGCTAAACCCTAATTAGACTAAACAGGCACTGACAGGTGGGACCCACACGTCAGTTTGACCCAGTCAGCGCCCTGTTGACTGCTGACATCATGCTGATGTCAGCATACACTGTTCTGGATAATGTTGATTTAAAATGATTAAATAAATTTTAGAAAATAATTAAATCTTTAGAAAATCATAGAAAATAATCCGTAACCCCGATGAGAATACTTTGTACATGAAAGTTGCTCAGAACGACGAGACGAATCCGAATACGTGGTCCGTTCGTCCGCCACATGTCCCTAACTATCCGAACATGGAACCGTTCCCCTCCGGTCATCTGTCTGACATATGTCCGGAACCGGGAAAACATTCCCGGATGGATTCCCCCTTCCTCGGTGTCGTGCAACCATACGTTAGGGCACACCCGGCACTGCGTATTGGCATGTCATGCTCTTGTTTGCTTTATATTTACTGTTTCCTCCCCCTCTTCTCTCTCGTTAGACCCCGACGCAGTTCCCAGTAACGACGCAGCTCCGGAGCCCGACGCCACCACTGACGACCTTGCCCTTGCCGCCGAGCAACCAGCCAAGCCCCCCCCTTGAGCATCCCGATATCGCCTATTCTTTCTCTCTCATGCTTGCATTAGAATTGCTGCTGCTACCGCTTTACCTATTCTGATGCATAGCCTGTTTATTGTAACCTGCTATTGAAACCTTACCTGCTTATCCTAAACTATCTAGTTTAGGCTGGGTAGGGACCTATCAGTGACCCCACTTGTCCCGACTGCCCCGCTGGATTATCAGAAGACCCAATCGACGGGATTGAAGACCAGGCCCCGGCACCGCACATCACCCCCTTAGTTGTAACGACACTGCAGCGTTACTATTGAGTGCCGAGGGTGATACCTCGTGTAGCACTTCTGATGTTAACTCTGTAAAGTAGCTATTCAGTCGTGGTCATCGAGGGTGATTCCTCCTTCACCACTTACGATAACAACGCTGTCGTGCAACACCTCAAGTGTGAACCCATCGAGGGTGATTCCTCCGAGTTCACCTTGACGGATACATCGAGTAGGAATCCAACGAGGGTGATACCTCGGATTCCCCTGATGTTATGGACACACAGATACTTGGACCTTACACTGTTACTTGGAAAGGCGGGTCGACCCTAAGGGGTACCCGCGTGAGCCTAAGTGGCGAGTGTTGTGGAGACGGGTTGCCTGGATGGTGCCCGGGTGATGAATACGAGGCGTGGCCGGGCATTCTTGGCCCTTGCCGCAAGTCCTCGAGACGGGGCGACGGGGTCACATCGACCATGAGTCTCTGCTCGTTACCGCGAGCCCTAGTCCACTAACGATTTGGATATTTGATCCGAGCAGGCCTCTGGCCTGATAGCACTAACCATCACGTGGGCATAGTATGGGCGTTCTACATCGTAGCATCAGCCGAAAGCTCTGTCGGACGTCTAGTTCAGCCTTGCGGCCGGGACGGACCGGCGCCCTCCTGGTGACTGGCTTCACCCTGCTCGCAACGACCCGGAGTGCACAGGGCGATGGCCCAACACCCCTGAGCGCTTAGGATGTAGACCGACGGGGACCTCTCTACTGTGCTCTAGGTAGGGCTGCGGTGTATCGTTTGGCCGAGGCCGGCCATGACCCAGGAAAGTGTGTCCGGCCGGAGTTAATCGAGCGTGTTGGGTAAGTTGGTGCACCCTTGCAGGGAAGAACACATTTATCGATAGCCGGTCCTACGGTAAAGGACACTCGGAGTTGTATCCCAATCGATACATCTAGTATTGGATATTATGGCTCTGGGATTGCTTCTCGCAGGGAGTCGAGAAGGGATCTCAGGACGAGGTTGATGACCGTATGGCTCTAGGATTACTTTCTTGTAGGGAGTCGAGAAAGGATCTCTGGGTGAGGTTGAGACTTAATGATACTACTACATTATATTGTACTGTTCTACTCTCTTCTTTTGCTGCAAGACCGCTGAAGATGCTAGTCTTCGATAGGACTAGGCCTCCTCTCTATTCTGTCATTTCTGCAGCCCAGTCCACATATACAGCCGTTCTTTGATAATGTTGCATATGTAGTGTAGATCCTTGTTTGCTAAGTACTTCGGATGAGTACTCACGGTTGCTTTGCTTTCTTTTTCCCCCATATCCCGTTTGATGCAACCAGATGACGGAGTCCCTGAGACAGCTGCTCCCGCCGACGAACGCTACTACTACCCCGAGGATGGATACTACTACGAGCCGGCCGACGACCAGGAGTAGGTTCGGAGGATCCCAGGCAGGAGGCCTGCGCCTTTCGATCGTAGTGTTTTCTTTTGCCCCACCTTTTAAGGGCCTACCTGTGTTTTTTTATATCTGTACTCAGATATCTGATGCTTCCGCTGGCGCTTGTATGTGAGCTTATGTATTCGAGCCCTCGAGGCCCCTGGCTTGTAATATAAAGCTTGTATGACTTTATTTGTGTTTTAGAGTTGTGTTGTGATATCTTCCCGTGAGTCCTTAGGCTTGATCGTGTGCATTTGCGTGTATGATTAGTGCACGATTGAGCCGGGGGCGCCACAACGAATAAACCCCATTGGTTTATCCTTAATGACAACAATACAAATATGTGTCTTGTCCCTTTCTGTCACTGGAATATAGATCACCGCAAGATTAAACCCATCACAAAGCACCTCTTCCATTGCAAGAAAAATCAATCTAGTCAGCCAAACCAAACCAATAGATCGGAGAGAAATACAAAGCTATAATAATCATGCATAAAAGAGTTCAGAGAAGACTCAAATAATATTCATGGAAAATCTAATCATAAACTCAGAATTCATCGGATCCCAACAAACACACCGTAAAAAGTGATTACATCGAATAGAACTTCAAGAACATCGAGGAGAACATTGTATTGAAGATCAAAGAGAGAGAAGGAGTGATCTAGCCACTAGCTATGGACCCATAGGTCTATGGTAAACTACTCACACATCATCGGAAGGGCAGCAAGGTTGATGTAGAGCCCCTCCGTGATCGATTCCCCCTCCGGTAGAATGTCGAAAAAGGCCTCCAGATGGGATCTCGCGAGAACAGAAGCTTGCAGCAACGGAAAAAGTGTTTTGGGTGGCTCTCTGTTGGTTTCCCGGCTTTAGAGAATTTATAGAGGCGGAATTAGGTCAAACAGAGCGAATGGGGGCCCATGGGGCACCAGGGCGTGCCTACCCCCTGGGCGCGCCCTGGTGGCTTGTGGCCACTCCTTCGTTTTCTGACCCTCTCCCAAAGCTTCTAGGGTCTCTTATTTTCAAAAAAAAATCTTCAAAAAAGTTTTGTGGCATTTGGACTTCGTTTGGTACTGATATTCTAGAAAACCAAAAACAGGCAAAAAAACAACAACTAGCACTTGGCACTTAGTTAATAGGTGAGTCCCAAAAAATTATATATAATGGCATATAAATGCATATAAAACATCCAAGATTGATATAATAATAGCATGGAACAATAAAAAATTATAGATACGCTGGAGACGTATCAAGCATCCCCAAGCTTAATTCCTGCTCGTCCTCGAGTAGGTAAATGATAAAAACAGAATTTTTCATGTGGAATGCTACCTAACATGTTCATCATGTAATCTCTATTTCGTGGCAAGAATATTAAGATCCGAATGATTCAAAGCAATAGTCTATAATTTGACATAAAAACAATAATAATACAACATACCAACTAACAATCATGTCTTTCAAAATATCAATGCTAAAGAACATTATCCCTACAAAATCATATAGCCTTGTCATGCTCCATCTTCTTAACACAAAGTATTTATCATGCACAACCCCGATGACAAGCCAAGCAATTGGTTCGTACTTTTTAACGTGCTTCAGCTTTTTCAACTCTCACACAATACATGTGCGCAAGCCATGTGAGGGAGTCATGGACTAATGGGTCCTCGGGGTGACGGCCCATTGTACATGGGCCGGACTGGTGGAGCCGTACTGTGATGGGAGATCTATGAAGCCGTGGTGTGCCCTCCAAGTCAAGAAGACGGAAGATCTCTTTTATTCCTTATTGTAATCTATCTTCGGTAACCCTAGCCCTATCGGTGTCTATATAAACCGAGGGTCGTAGTGATTAGGGCCAAAGCTATCTTCATCCTGCATAGCCTAGGGTTTGGCTCATGCTGATCTCGAGGTAGATCTACTCTGTAAACCACGATATACAATCAGTACAATCAAGCAGGACGTAGGATTTTACCTCTTCGAGAGGGCCCAAACCTGGGTAAACACTGTGTTCGTCGTCCCTTGTTACCCATCGATCCTAGATCCACAGCTCGGGACCCCCTACCCCAAGGTCTTCCGGTTTTGACACCGACATTGGTGCTTTCATTGAGAGTTCCGCTGTTGGATCACCGGAAGGATCTATGGCTCGCTTAGTCCTTGGAGAGGACATCAGTTCCATGGATCTCTTCGTCCCTGGACAACTCTTCGCTTTTGGCAGCATTGTGTTGCACGCCGATTCGACCGGCCGTCTTGACCAGGTCGACAACTTCGCTCTCGAACACCTGATTCGATTCGGCAATCTGGAGTACGTCACTGATGCAAGGGGGGATTTGGTTTTCACCAGATTCACCACCTCCGCAGACCTTGCTGTGCCTGCTCCGGCATACACCTTCGATCCGATCTATGAATCGGCCCCAGAACACCAAACGGCCTCGAGCCAGGAGGGACTCCCTGAGGGAGGGGACCTTACCCCACCGTCAACTGAACTCACATCGGCGGAGGATTTATCCCCAGCCCTCGAGGCAGAACCAGAGGTCAGAGGCCAAGATTTTATCTCGGCCGAGCTCCTCCCCTACAACACCCTGCTGGCCTCGAGCCCACACCCTGAGTCGGCGAATAGCTGCCAGGGGTCACCCCCGGCCCAAAATGACCCGACCTCAAACATTGGCGTGGAAGGTGCACGGGAGGGTCAAAGCACACCCTCAGTTTCCGAGGACAATCCGGTGCCCCTCGAGGTTTCGGTCCCAAATCCTGAAGATAGGTCTGTCCGGAACCAAGGATCGGTTGAGTCACAAACCGACCTCCGCTTTGTCACCACAAAATCTGGCCTCGAGCCCTCAAGTCCGGCAACCCTCGATATGTTGAACGAGACGCTAGACCGAATTCAGAAAATGACTATCCAGGAGAACCTACCCTCCGCCTTCAATCACCGACCCTTCGAGGCGTTCGACAGGGAATTTTGAGCCCCGCCCACCACCCATTTGGTAGCAACTATTGATGACTTAACCGATATGTTAGACTATAATTCGGATAATGCTGAATACATGGGCGAGGAAGACGTGGCCACAGCTAATGTTGAGGTCGGTCCCCCCGCCACAGGCCGCTGGTCGGCCACATCCACCTATGACATTTACATGGTGGACACCCCAAAGGAAGGCGACGGCACTCCTGACGAGCCTCCCAAACGCCGAAAACAGCGCCGCCGATCAAAACAACGTCGAAGCCACGCAAGCAATGTAGACTCAATGGAGAACGACACCGTAAATAATATGGATGACCTCACCGGAGATGCAGCCAACGAGCATCATCAGGATGACCCCGCGGGGCAGGAGGACCCGCTCAACCCGGAGAGCCACGAAGACTCCGAGGATAGCAACTACCTCCCACTCTCTGAAGAGGAGGCCAGTCCCGGGGAGAATGATTTTATCGTCCCCGAAGACCCTCTAGAGCAAGAACGGTTCAAGCGGAGGCTTTTAGACACCGCCAGCAGCCTAAAGAAGCAAAAAAGCAAAATCAAGGCCGAACAGGACACCCTCAACGACAGATGGACTAAAGTCCTAGCTGCCGAAGAGGGGTACGGCCGCGATCAGCTAACCAGGAGTTATCCCAAATGAAGGCTATTGCCCCAGTTCGGCGATGAGGCTATAGAGCCAATACGCCCGACGTATACAAATGCCGAACAGCCAGACCAACCCGCTAGAGGGTGGGACAGGGAAGCTGACAACGCCAAACACCCAGCCGCCCCACCTCGCCGTCACGACTAGGATCAAGTGCGGCCCACTTACGAGTACGACCTCCGCCAGGACCTAGACGCCCGTGGAGGCCGTACCAGGTCCATCTATGGACCCAGAGAGGACCTGCCCGCATACCGGGAAGGATACTACGAGCGGTTAAACCGAAACGACAGAGTCCGGGAGCAGCTGCAGAGTAGGAGGGCCGAAGACCTCTGTCGCGACGTAGCCAGAGTTCGGGGCGCCGCACACCCCCTGTGCTTCATAGAGAGGATAATGCAGCACCAATTCCCAGAAGGCTTCAAGCATGTGAACATCGAATCATACGACGGAACCACAGATCCAGCCGTATGGATAGAGGATTTCCTCCTCCACATCCACATGGCACGAGGAGACGACCTCCACGCCATTAAATATTTACCGCTCAAGCTTAGAGGCCCAGCTCGACACTGGCTGAACAGCCTTCCCGAAGATTCTATAGGTTGCTGGGAAGAGCTTGAGGATGCTTTTCGAGCAAACTTTCAGGGCACCTATGTCCGGCCTCCGGATGCTAACGACCTAAATCGCATCACGCAACAACCCGGAGAATCTGCCCGACAGTTTTGGAACCGATTTCTGACTAAGAAAAATCAGATCGTTGACTGTCCGGATGCCGAAGCCTTGGCTGCCTTTAAGCATAGTGTCAAGGATGAATGGCTTGTATGGCAGCTCGGCCAGGACAAACGAAGAACTATGGCAGCCCTTACTTCCCTCATGACCCGCTTTTGCGTGGGCGAAGACAGTTGGCTTGCTTGCAAGAACACCAACCCAGACACACCCGGTACCTCCGAGGTTCGGGACGGAAATGGAAAGCCCCGATGCAGCAAGAATAAATGTCGCCACAATGACGGCGAAGGTGAGGATACGGCAGTGAATGCCGGATTCCAAAACCAGAAGTCTAGAACCCGAAAGAAAGCCCCTAAAGGTAACGGTGACGGCCCATATAGACTGGACACAATTCTGGATAGGCCTTGCCAGATCCATGGCACATCAGAGAAGCCCGCCAACCACTCCAACAGAAATTGTTGGGTGATCAAACAGGCCGGCAAACTCACAGTTGAAGACTTAGGCAAAAGCCCACGAAACAAGGAAGATGACAAGCCCCGCAGGCCGAATAGTGGAGGCCAGAAACCCTTCCCTTCCGAGGTCAAGACAGTGAACATGATCTATGCAACCCACATACCAAAGAAGGAGAGGAAGCGAGCACTACGGGACGTATACTCCATCGAGCCAGTAGCGCCAAAGTTTAATCCATGGTCAGCCTGCCCGATCACGTTCGATCGTAGGGATCATCCCACCAGCATACGCTATGGAGGGTCTGCAGCCCTAGTGCTAGACCCAATAATCGATGGATTCCACCTCACTAGAGTCCTAATGGACGGAGGGAGTAGCCTCAACCTGATATACGAGGATATGGTGAGGAAAATAGGGATCGATCCATCATGGATTAAACCCAGTAACACCACCTTCAAAGGGGTCATTCCGGGAGTGGAGGCCCGCTGCACGGGCACCGTGACGCTCGAAGTAGTGTTCGGCTCCCCGGATAATTTCCGAAGCGAGGACTTGATCTTCGATATTGCACCTTTTCGTAGCAGCTATCACGCCCTCCTCGGCCGAACAGCGTTCGCCAAATTCAATGCCATTCCGCATTACGCGTACCTCAAGTTAAAGATGCCTGGTCCTTCGGGCGTCATAACTATCAACGGCAACATAGAACGCTCACTTCGAACCGAAGAGCACACTGCAGCCCTAGCAGCCGAAGACCACATTGGCCCGTATAGGTTCGGATGCCGACCCGCCGTAAAGGCCGGTGACAACAGTAAACGGGTTCGAACCCGTTCCTTGTCATCGGAACCCGCATGTGTTCGCCGCAAATAGGGATACGTGCCCCACGTCAAGCCCACATTCTTCACGCTCTACGTGCCTCGTCAGCACAACTTCGCACTCAAAATACCGTGGGCAGCCGTGAGGCATACATTAATCCAAAGTACATGTTCGGTTAAACCGAACTTCGGAATTGCCTCGTCTTCGGATGACCCAGGGACCAATTCCGGATACCCCAAAGCTTAAAGCTCCATCGGCAGGGTCCTCGCCCATCAAGGTCTCATCGAAGGTCCCAATCCCTTCCCATCAGAAGCAAAGGCGCAGACGTGCAGCAGGGCACAGTGAAGGCTTCAACTCATGCATCAAGGCCCTGTGTCAACCTTTACTCTGTAAATTTCCTTTTTTTTAAAGTGCGTTATATCGACTAGAGGGGGATGAATAGGCGATTTTTACAAATTCGTCACTGAGGAAATACTACTTGAGGAATTTGCTAAGTGACGAACTACAAGTAGCGGAATAAGTACTCAGGTGCAAGCATAACATGGCAGTAACACATTCATCATGATGATATGAAACAAGCATAGAGCACAGGTAGCGTGTAAACAGGATAAGCAGGCAGAAGATAAGATGACTGAAGAAATAGGATTGAGGAAATTGATAAAGTCTTCAGTCAAAGTCTTCAAATAGTAACGATCAAGTTCATCAACACATGAATGAGGAAATGGAAGGGTTGAGGAAATAGAACCAGTAGCTTGGTGAAGACAATGATTTAGTAGACCAGTTCCAACTGCTGTGACAGTTGTACGTCTGGTTGGAGTGGCTAGGTATTTAAACCAGAGGACACATAGTCCTCACCGTATTCTCCTTGAGCTAAGGTCACACAGACCTCGCCCAATCACTCATTGTAAGTATTCATAGGTGACTTCCAAACCTTCACAGACTTGGTCACTCGGCGATCCACAATTCCTCTTGGATGCTCTAGACCATGACGCCTAACCATCTGGAAGATGCACAGTCTTCAAAGGTAACAAGCATCGGTTCCACATAGGAACAAGCTCTTCAGTGATGCTCAATCACTTTCGGTTATAGGTGTTTGGGTTTGTGTTTTTCCTCACTGATGATTTTCTCTCAAAGTCCTCGGAGGATGGGATGCTCTCAATGACAAGTGTCAGTTTCTCTCGGAGCAGCCAACCAACTAGTGGTTGTAGGGGGCGGCTATTGATAGCCGGGGAGCAGCCCGACATGATAAGACATAAATGCCCTTCAATGATATGACAGTTAGGTGGATAAGACATTTTGGGACAGCTGGTGCATAGCACAACAACGGTCGAAAATTTGAGCTCTCAAATTCCTCGGGGCTATCATGTTCCTCACTTGTAGGCAATCTACACTGGTAAATTCCTAGCTCCTTAGTCAGAACAAATTCCTCAGAGACCAGAAGATCTTCATCTCTGTCGCTAAAGAAATTGACTGAACTGTATGAGATTTCCAAAGGCTTCACTCGAAGGATTGGGTAGGTGTAGGATTTGAGATGAGCATCACTTGGAAACTTTTCCTTGGTTTTACCTCGACCCCCTTTAATAGTATGGTGTTTCCTATGACTTAAGAAAGAGAAAATGAAACTACGAAAACAAAAGTCTTCACGCTTCATAATCTTCGCATCAATATCAAAGTCTTCAAGGTCACACCAATTTCGTCATTTTCAAAGTCTTCAAGAAAACCAAAGTCTTCAAATGAAGACATTCATTTTTAGGGGTCGACTTTCTTCGTAAATATCAAACTCCTCATAGACTTATAGAGCCTGTGTACACTCACAAACACATTAGTCCCTTAACCTATAAGTCTTCAATACACCAAAATCATTAAGGGACACTAGATGCACTTACAATCTCCCCCTTTTTGGTGTTTGATGACAAATAGGTTAAGTTTTCAACGGGGATAAACATATGAAGTGTTAATACTGAAATTGAGGAATTTGATTGCAAGATTTAGAAGAACTCCCCATGAAGACGTGCATATTTGAGGAATTTTCTTTGGATTGCAAATGCACATTGTAGAGTAATATCATGGAGATCTCCCCCTATATCTTGTAATTCATACACGCATTTGACATATGATATGAAGAATTTGAAATGCATGATGAAATATGGTGTCTGATGAAATTCAGCATGCGTGCATTAAGGTACTTGAGGAAATAAGCATGCAGAAAGTAGTTCAAAAGTATCAGACCACCATCGGACTTAAGTTTACAACTCATCAGAGCAAACACCTCAAAAGAGCAAGAGTTGTAACTTAACAAAAAAACAGCCCATATATAAGACCTGCTTGAAGACTAACTCAAATTTCTCCCCCTTTGTCATCGAATGACCAAAAGGGACGAAAAATGAGGACTAACACCCCTGAAGAATATCATCATGATGTCGATGGAGGAGCACCAGCGTTGTCGGGGTCGTCCGTTGAAGTAGGGCCCGCTGCTGTGTCGTTGAGATCTTCAGCTTCATCTGTCTCACGCGATGAAGAATATGAACTTGTGACGAGCTGAGGAACTTTGACCTTCTTGAATTTCTTCGAAGGAGGCTGAGACTAGTCAAAGTCCTGTTGAAATCCCATCTGCTTGAGGTCTTCATCACCGTAAAGATGAGACAGAATAGCCCATGTGCGGTCGAAGATTTCATGCACATAATAGTGATTCTTCTTCACAGTGTTTTGCGTGATAGTCATGTTATGAAGAATTGAGCCAAATTGACGCTTGACCCACTTGTGATTGCGATCGACCTTCTGATGAAGACTTAGAAGAAGCTCATGATCAGTCATCACTCGTGGAGCAGTGGCTTGAGGAGTTGGCTTTGAAGCTTTTGCGGCAGAGTCTTGAGTTGCAGAGTCATCATTGGTGGAGTAAGATGCAGCTTTGCGAAACTGACCATCCAATGGACGAGTGCCTTCATCAATAATAGCTGAGGTGATTCTGACAATCTTCCTTGTAGTGAATTGAAGACCTGGTTATGATGAATTTCATAATCCATGGTGCATAAGGCTTCAACTCAAACGGTGACAGTGCAACATTCTCCAAAGTCCTCATGAAGAAATCATGGTAATTAATGGGATTGCCATGTATAATATTGAACAACAGATTCTTCATGATGCCAACAACTTCCTCTTCTTCAGAGTTGTGGCCTTTGATCGGACAAAGGGTTTTGGTCAGAATGCGGTAGATTGTCCTTGGCACATAAAGCAAATCCTTCACTAGGAAGGTGGTTCTTGGAGCTTGGCCAGGTGGCAGAGGCTTCATTAGCACTTGCATCAGATGATTTGAAAGCTCGGGTTCTTCATCCATGAGCCTTGCGCCTTCAACAGGAGGACTGACTGGTACAGCATGAAGCAATTCAGAGGCCGGTGCTTTGTAGTGAGTGTTCTCAGTCATCCAGTCAAGCACCCATGAATTCACATCAGCCAAATTTCCAGTGAGGTGCAGAGTAGCATAGAATTAAAGAATTAGCTCTTCATTCCAGTCGCAGCTATCAGCACAGAAATTCAGGGGCCCAGCTTCATGAAGAACATTCAACACAGGTTGGAAGCAGGGAATGGACTCCATATCCACATGAGGAATTTGACGGTGCTCAAAGACCTTGTCCTTATCAAATAAGAGTGATGAATAGAAGTTCATTTGGCTTGCAGTCCGGAACCGCTTGCGTCGAAGTCTTGCTGAGTCATATGGATTGAAATCAGTGAAGAAATGATGATCAGCGAAGAAATCATCAGCATTGAATTTCGGCCTTTTAGCATGAGGATTTTGCTGCTTGGGCTGAAGATTAGCAGTTGAAGGTTTCACAACTTCTTGTGTCAGAATCTCGGGAGCTGCTGACTGAGGAATTGAGGGTTCAGGTTCTTCAGCAGCAGTTTGAGTCCATTTCTTCAGCTGTAGTAGCTGGAATTTCCTCAGGAATGGAAAGGAGAGAAGTTTGACATCCTTCAGACCCCGTTTGAATTTCTTCAGTTTGCACAGGGGGCTGAGGAATTGGATGCAGAGGTGTGGTTAGTGGTGAATTGGTGTGAAGTCTTTCCCAATAGTCATCATTCAGCACGGGAGTTGTTGAACCAATATCCACATCTTCTTCAATTTCTTCAATGCCTGCCTCTTCAGCTGTGGACTGAGGCATAGGCGATGATACCAGTGGGGTGGAAGGGATATCTTCCACTTCAATTTCTTCATCCAACTGCTCTGAAGAAGCAGCAGAAGGATTCTCTTCAGAATCGTCATCTGGAATGACATATTCCTCACCAAAAGGAATGAGCTCCTTTGATGGTACAATCGAGATCGGAACATCATCAATTGGGTTAGTGAAGGAACTCGTCAAAGTCCTCACTTTCTTGGGAGCTGAAGACTCTACTGAGGTTGATGCTTTCCTCTTCTTCACAGCTGCCTTCTCTGCAGCCTTGGTTTTCTTAACTTCTGATGCAGAAGGAAGATTGCTATTATTCATCTTTGATGACTTGGCAGGAGGAGCAGATGAAGTAGGTTCAGTTTCTTCAGGCACGACTGTTGCAGTCGCCCTGGCATTTTTAGTTTCTTCAGGCGCAGCAGCAGATTCTTCAGCTAACCAGGGTTGTTCTTCAGGCGCAACATTGGTGGTTGCCCTGGCAATTTCTTTAGGAGCTGAAATTTCTTCAGCAGCCCTGGTACTTTCAGTTTCTTCAGCAGCCTGATTTTCATCAGCTGCGCTTGCATTTTCTTCAGTCTGCTGAGCAGATGCTTCAGCCTGAGGAATTTCTTGTTGCGATGGATCTGCAACATTTGGTTTGAGGTTATTTGCAAGCTTGACAAATCTAACTTTGGCACCTACCCAATCAGCATGATATGTGTCAAATTCATCACTGAGATCTTTGATCTCCTTTTGCATGTTTACAAGTTCTTCAGGAGACATATTCACAACGTTGTTCTTCAGAAAACACTCCTTCTTGTACTGAGCCTTCTTGACTTGTCTGGCCTTCTGAAATTTCCATTTCTCTTCGCTGATGAAGGCATTTAGCATGTGACTTTGACCAGGTGTCAGATTCAAGTCAGGCAGTGGAGTGTTGGGATCTTTGTGCCAGAGGTTAATGAAATCGAGGACCTTCCTTGGATCTAGCATGAGAGGCACGGAACTGCCTTTGGCTCTAGCGGCCCTTTCTTGTCTGTCTCTGATGATTTCAGCAAGTTCTTCATCATCAGATGGAACTTGGAACACCACGTCCTTCTTATGAGGACTTGGCCTTGATCCACGTCCAACCGTGGCTTTGACCTTCAGCAAGCTTGGACCTGTTGAGGACTGTGGTGGAGCTGAGGAAGATGGGGATGCTCCAGAAGCAATGGAAAAGCCTGTAGTCTGTTGACACGTTGCAAGATGCACAGGTGTTGAGGACTTGGTTGCAGCAGCTGAGGATTTTGTGGCAACAGAGGGGATTAGCACAACCCTTGAAGAAGTTGCTTGAGGATTTTGCCTTGAGGGCTTTGACGTTGAAGAATTTGGCCGTGAGGGCATTGCTATTGAGGAACTTGGCTTCACAGCAGATTTCTTCGGCATAGCCTTCTTAGGCTTACTTGCAGAGGCCTCAGCAGCAGCAGCTTGAGAATCCTCATTGAATTTATTCACGGATTCTTTTGCAGCTTTAGCCAATTTGGCTTGGTGCTTGGCCCATTCTTTTGGAAATTCCTCACCACGCCTGATGCTGGTGGGATCAGCTAGTTGCCCAGCAGCCAATGGAGGTCTTGGACATGGAGGGTGTACAGCAAATTTCTTCATGTACTTGGGAGTAACATAGCGATATTCCCTCCATTCCTTAGCCCATCTCCTCTCAATTCTCTGTATGCGCACTTTGTGCTGATTCTTGTTTTCTTTGCCATGTGTTGCTTCATCAGGTGTACAGTACCCAGCATAAATATCCTCATGAATCTCAAATGCAGTGTTGGATTCTGGCCTCTTTCCTCCCTTCTGAGGTCTCTTCCCATCTGCCATTTTCCTCACTTGAGGATTTTGAACTATGGATGTTTCTGAGGAAGTGTGCAATTTCTCTTCGAGGAACGCTGTAAATGAATTAAGTTGATGAGAACCTAGTGATTCAGCAGCGGACATTTTGTACCTGTGAACAGAGTATAGGTGCGAAGAATTTGGAGAGGTCATATGCGTTCTCAGAAATTTTTCAAAAGTATCAAGTTTGAGGAATTTAACCATGGGTGTCTTGAGGAATTTCACTAAGTGTTCTTGACTTAGGTTCCAGAGTTGTATAGATTTGACAATCCACACAATTGAGGAATCTTGAAGAAAAACTTAGCTTAGAGAAACAAATCAAGGTACAGAAGCATCTAGGTGTTTAAGGATTGGGAAGTTGAAGAATAAACACCTTTTAAAGATTTTGTGGAAATCATGAGAATCAAAGTAGGGCAGTAAGATTCGATTTTAATTACCCTGGATGAAGAACACGACAAACTAGGAATGGAGTTGGAGAAGTTCGTCTATTCAGATCTCCCACGCCATAACTCGGCGGCAGGAGACAGCTACGGCAGCGGCGGAGTGAAGATTTCCATGGCTGGCGCGAGTACGACGGCGATGAGGTCGAGGCAGTGAAGCTCTTTCTCACCGACAATGATGGAGAGTAGCGATGGCGCTAGGTCTGAGAGCTTGAGCGAGATTGAGGTCGAGCGGAGTAAATGAAGTATGAGGAAGGGGAGGGGTGTTTATAGCCACGGTGAAAAACTGTTCGTCCGAAGATTTTGGACGAACATGCCCCTGACACTTACTCTTCTAACAACATGTGTCACCCACGTACTAAGAGGTGGAGATCGTGGGGGATCATGGGTGAGTAGTTTAATCTATCGTGGGATGCGGAACAGTTTGAGCGGCAACAGCCAAAAACTTTGATGTGAAATTTTTAAAGTTTCGTTCGCAAATTCTTCAGCTGACAAGCACACAGTGAAGATTTTGAACGGGTTTCAAATAGAACGCACATGAAGAATTTGTGAACAGACTGGGTTGAGTTTAGCATAGAGGGGGAACGGGTCCGACCACATTCACTTAGATGAAAATCAACTTAAAGAATTAGGAATAAGTGAATGCTGTTGAGGACATGAAAACTCAAATATATATATATATATATAGGCAATGAAGATTACCAGTCGAAAAGTTTTAAGACTTAGCAAAGTTGAAGAATTTGAACATTTGAGGAATTTGAAAATTGAAGAATTTGCAAAATGAAGAAAAACTCAATTTTGAAGATTTTCAACTTTTGTTGGTGGCGTGACCCATCGTTTAAGAATGATAATTTCACACACCGCGTACAATTGTCGTAGGGCTCTAAGAATCAAATTCTTCATTAATTTCTTCACACTTAGAAGGTTAGTCTTCATTGATTGAAGAAAAACGTTACTTCGTGTGTTGCACATCTAAGTCATCAATTTTTCATAAGTGTTAGGATGTGTGTCCTTTCAAAGAACATTCAGAGATTCTAAGATATTTAGCTCACACCGCAACTTGCTAAATCTCTTCTCATCCAAGGGCTTTGTGAAGATATCCGCTAGCTGTTTTTCAATCTTCACGTGGTTGATGGAGATGTTGCCCTTCAACACATGATCACGAAGAAAATGATGATGAATATGGATGTGCTTAGTCTTCGAGTGCTGAACTGGGTTATGAGCAATCTTGATGGCACTCTCATTGTCGCAGTTGAGAGGCACGTTCTTCATGTTGATGATGTAGTCCTTGAGGGTTTGCTTCATCCACAACAATTGAGCACACCAAGAACCAGCAGCAATGTACTCAGCTTCAGCAGTTGAGAGTGATACACAATTCTGCTTCTTCGAGGACCAACATACTAAGGATCGTCCGAGGAAATGGCATGTGCCTGATATTGACTTGCGATCCACTCGATCACCGGCATAGTCAAAGTCAGAATATCCAATAAGATCAAAAACTGAGCCCTTGGGATACCATAATCCAAGTGTTGGAGTGTGAACTAGATATCGAAGAATATGTTTCATAGTCTTATGGTGTGATTCCTTCGGTGTAGCTTGAAAACGGGCACACATGCAAACACTAAGCATAATATCTGGCCTAGATGCACATAGATACAATAAAGAGCCAATCATGGAGCGGTATACCTTTTGATCGAAGTCTATACCATTTTCATCAGTGCATAGATGGCTATTTGTGGGCACAGGGATTTTGATGCCTTTTCAATCTTGCATGCCGAATTTCCTCAGCACATCCTTGAGGTATTTCTCTTGAGATATGAAGATGCCATTGCGTTCTTGACGAATTTGAAGACCTAAGAAGAATTTCAATTTCTCCCATCATAGACATTTGATATTCCTCACTCATCATCTAGGCAAATTCGTCACTGTAACGTTGGTTAGTACAGCCAAAGATAATATCATCAACATATATTTGGCACATGAATAATTCATCATCATATGTTTTGGTGAAAAGAGTTGGGTCAAGTGAACCGGGTTTGAAGCCTTTCTGAAAGTGCGTTATATCGACTAGAGGGTGGGTGAATAGGCGATTTTTACAAATTCGTCACTGAGGAAATACAACTTGAGGAATTTGCTAAGTGACGAACTACTAGCAGCGGAATAAGTACTTAGATGCAAGCATAACATGGAAGTAACACAGTCATCATGATGATATGAAACAAGCACAGAGCACAGGTAGCATGTAAACAGGATAAGCAGGCAGAAGATAAGATGACTGAAGAAATAGGATTGAGGAAATTCAGAAAGTCTTCAGTCAAAGTCTTCAAACAGTAATGATCAAGTTCATCAGCACATGAATGAGGAAATGAAAGGGTTGAGGAAATAGAACCAGTAGCTCGGTGAAGACAGTGATTTGGTAGACCAGTTCCAACTGCTGTGACAGTTGTACGTCTGGTTGGAACGGCTACATATTTAAACCCAAGGACACACAATCCCGGACACACAGTCCTCACCGTATTCTCCTCGAGCTAAGATCACACAGACCTCGCCCAATCACTCATGGTAAGTCTTCAAGGTGACTTCCAAACCTTCACAGACTAGGTCACTCGGCGATCCACAATTCCTCTTGGATGCTCTAGACCATGACGCCTAACCGTCTGGAAGATGCACAATCTTCAAAGGTAACAAGCATCGGTTCCACACAGGAACAATCTCTTCAGTGATGCTCAATCACTTTGGGTTTTAGGTGTTTGGGTTTGTGTTTTTCCTCACTTGATGATTTTCTCTCAAAGTACTCGGAGGATGGGATGCTCTCAATGACAAGTGTCAGTTTCTCTTAGAGCAGCCAACCAACTAGTGGTTGTAGGGGGCGGTTATTATAGCCGGGGAGCAGCCCGACATGATAAGACATAAATGCCCTACAATGATATGACCGTTAGGTCGATAAGATATTTTGGGACAGCTGGCGCATAGCACAACAACGGTCGGAAATATGAGCTCTCAAATTCCTCATGGCTATCATGTTCCTCACTTGTAGGCAATCCGCACTGGCAAATTCCTAACTCCTCAATCAGAACAAATTCCTCAGAGACCAGAAGATCTTCGTCTCTGTCACTGAAGAAATTGACTGAACTGTATGAGATTTCCAAAGGCTTCACTTGAAAGGATTGGGTATGTGTAGGCTTTGAGATGAGTATCACTTGGAAACTTTTCCTTAGTTTTACCTCGACCCCCTTTAATAGTACGGTGTTTCCTATGACTCAAGAAAGAGAAAATGAAACTACGAAACCAAAAGTCTTCACGCTTCATAATCCTCGAATCAATATCAAAGTCTTCAAGGTCACACCAATTTCCTCATTTTCAAAGTCTTCAAAAAAACCAATGTCTTCAAATGAAGACATCCATTTTTAGGGGTCGACTTTCTTCATAAATATCAAACTCCTCATAGACTTATAGACCCTGTGTACACTCACAAACACATTAGTCCCTTAACCTATAAGTCTTCAATACACCAAAATCACTAAGGGGCACTAGATGCACTTACAATCTGCCCCTTTTTGGTGATTGATGACAAATAGGTTAAGTTTTCAACGGGGATAAACATACGAAGTGTAAATACTGAAATTGAGGAATTTGATTGCAAGATATATAAGAACTCCCCCTGAAGATGTGCATATTTGAGGAATTTTCTTTGGATTGCAAATGCACATTGTAGAGTAATATCATGGAGATCTCCCCCTATATCTTGTAATTCATACACGCTTTTAACATATGATATGAAGAATTTGAAATGCATGATGAAATATGGTGTCTGATGAAATTCAGCATGCGTGCATTAAGGTACTTGAGGAAATAAGCATGCAGAAAGCAGTTCAAAAGTATCAGACCACCATCGGACTTAAGTTTACAACTCATCAGAGCAAACACCTCAGAAGAGCAAGAGTTGTAACTTAACGAAAAAAAACAGCCCATATATAAGACCCGCTTGAAGACTAACTCAAATTTCTCCCCCTTTGTCATCGAATGACCAAAAGGGATGAAAAATGAGGACTAAGGCCCCTGAAGAATATCATCATGATATCGATGGAGGAGTGCCAGCATTGTTGGGGTCGTCCGTTGAAGTAGGGCCTGCCGCAGTGTCGTTCAAATCTTCAGCTTCATCTATCTCATGCGATGAAGAATATGAACTTGTAACCAGCTGAGGAACTTTGACTTTCTTGAATTTCTTTGAAGGAGGCTGAGACTAGTCAAAGTCCTGTTGAAATCCCATCTGCTTGAGGTCTTCATCACCGTAGAGGTGAGACAATATGGCCCAAGTGCGGTCGAAGATATCATGCGCATAATAGTGATTCTTCTTCACAGTGTTTTGCGTGACTGTCATATTCTGAAGAATTGAGCCAAATTTACGCTTGACCCACTTGTGATTGCGATCGACATTCTGATGAAGACTTAGAAGAACCTCACGATCAGTCATCACTCGTGGAGCAGTGGCTTGAGGATTTGGCTTTGCGGCTTTAGCGGCAGAATCTTGAGTTGCAGAGTCATCATTGGTGGGTAAGATGCAGCTTTGCGAAACTGACCATCCAATGGACGAGTGCCTTCAACAAGAACAACAGCTTTGCCTTTTTCATCAATTGAAGAAATGGTCCGCTTGAGGACTTCAATGTGAGGCAAGAAGCTGAGGTGATTCTGACAATCTGCCTTGTAGTGAATTGAAGACCTGGTTCTGATGAATTTCATAATCCATGGGGCATAAGGCTTCAACTCAAAAGGTGATAGTGCAACATTTGCCAAAGTCCTCATGAAGAAATCGTGGTTGTTAATCGGAATGCCATGTATGATGTTAAACAACAGATTCTTCATGATGCCAACAACTTCCTCTTCTTCAGAGTTGTGGCCTTTGATCGGACTGAGGGTTTTGGTCTGAATGCGGTAGATTGTCCTTGGCACATAAAGTAAATCCTTCACTAGGAATGTGGTTCTTGGAGCTTGGCCAGTCTTCAAAGGCTTCATGAGCAGTTGCATCAGATGATTTGAAAGTTCAGGTTCATCATACATAAGCCTTGCGCCTTCAACAAGAGGACTAACTGGTACGACATGAAGCAATTCAGAGGCCAGGGTTTTGTAATGAGTATTCTCAGTCATCCAATCAAGCACCCATGAGTTCACATCAGCCACATTTCCAGTGAGGTGCAGAGTGGCATAGAATTGAGGAATTAGCTCTTCATTCCAATCGCATATGTCAGCACAGAAATTCAGGAGCCCAGCTTCTTGAAGACCATTCAAGACTGGTTGGAATCAAGGAATGGACTCCATGTCAACATGAGGAATTTGACGATGCTCAAATACCTTGTCCTTGTCAAACAGGAGTGATGAATAGAAGTTCATTTGGCTTGCAGTCCAGAACCGCTTGCGTCGAAGTCTTGCTGAGTCATATGGATTGAAGTCAGTGAAGAAATGATGCTCAGCGAAGAAATCATCAGCCTTGAATTTTGGCCTTTTAGCATGAGGATTTTGCTGCTTGGGTTGAAGATTGGCAGTTGAAGGTTTCACAACCTCTTGGATCAAAATCTCTGGAGCTGCTATCTGAGAAATTGAGGGTTCTGGTTCTTCAGCAGCATGTTGATCTTCCATTTCTTCAGCTGTCACAGCTGGAATTTTCTCAGGAATGGAAAGAAGAGAAGTTTGACGTCCTTCAAATCCCATTTGAATTTCTTCTGTTTGCATGGAGGACTGAGGAATTGGATGCAGAGGCGTGGCCAATGGTGAACTGGGGTGAAGATTGTCCCAATAATCATCATTCAGCACTTGCGTAGTTGAGCCAATGTCCACATTTTCTTCAATTTCCTTAACGCCTGCCTCTTCAGCTGTGAACTGAGGCATGGGCGATGATACTAGTGGTGTTGAAGGGATATCTTCCACTTCAATTTCTTCATCCAACTGCTCTGAAGAACCAGCAGAAGGATTCTCTTCATCTGTGTCATCTGGAATGACATATTCCTCACCAAAAGGAATGAGCTCCTTTAATGGTACAACAGAGATTGGAACAACATCAATTGGGTTAGTGAAGGAACTTGTCAAAGTCCTCACTTTCTTGGGAGCTGAAGACTCTGCAGTCGTTGATGCTTTCCTCTTCATTACAGCTGCTTTCTCTGCAGCCTTGGTTTTCTTCATTTCTGATGCAGAAGGAAGGTTGATATTCTTCATCTTTGATGATTTTGCAGGAGGAGCAGATGAAGTTGGTTCATTTTCTTCAGGCACGACTGATGCAGTCGCCCTGGTATGCTTAGTTTCTTCAGTTTCTTCAGGCGCAACATTGGTGGTTGCCCTAGAAATTTCTTCAGGAGCTGGAATTTCTTCAGCAGCCCTGGTACTCTCGGTGTTTTCAGCAGCCTGATTTTCATCAGCTGCGCTTGCATTTTCTTCAGTTGGCTGAGCAGATGCATCAGCCTGAGGAATTTCTTGTTGTGATGGAGCTGCAACTTTAGGTTTGAGGTTATTTGCAAGCTTGACAAATCTGACTTTGGCACCTAGCCAATCTGCATGATAAGTGTCAAATTCATCACTGAGATCTTTGATCTCCTTTTGCATATTCACAAGTTCTTCAGGAGACATGTTCACAACATTGTTCTTCAGAAAATGCTCCTTCTTGTATTGAGCCTTCTTGACCTGTCTGGCCTTCTGAAATTTCCATTTCTCCTCACCGATGAAGGCATTCAACATGTGACTTTGACCAGTTGTGAGGTTCAAGTCAGGAAGTGGAGTGTTGGGATCTTTGTGCCATAGATTAATGAAGTATTGGATCTTCCTTGGATCCAGCATGAGAGGAACAGAACTACCTTTGGATCTAGCGGCCCTTTCTTGTCTGTCTCTGATGATTTCAGCAAGTTCTTCATCATCAACTTCATCGTCATCAGACGGAACTTGGAAAGCAACTTGTTTCTTATGAGGACTTGGCCTCGATCCACATACAACAGTGGTTTTGACCTTCAGCAAGGTTGGACCTGTTGAGGACAGTGGTGGAGCTGAGGAACTTGCAGATGCTCCTGAAGCAATTGAAAATCCAGCAGTCCATTGGCACGTGGCAAGATGCACAGGTGTTGAGGACTTTGCAGCAGCAGTTGAGGATTTTGTGGCAATAGAGGGAATTGGCACTGCCCTTGAAGAGGTTGCCTGAGGAATTTGCCTTGAGGGCTTTGTCGTTGGCCGTGAGGGCATTGCTGTTGAGGAACTTGGCTTCACAGCAGATTTCTTTGGTATAGCCTTCTTAGGCTTACTTGCAGAGGCCTCAGCAGCAGCAGCTTGAGAATCTTCATTGAATTTCTTCACTGCTTTTTTTTGCCACTTTAGCCATTTTGGCTTGGCGCTTGGCCCATTCTTTGGGAAATTCCTCACCACGCTTGATGCTGGAGGGATCAGCTTCTTGGCCAGCAGCCAAAGGAGGTCTTGGACGTGGAGGGTGTATAGCGATTTTTTTCATGTACTTGGGAGTGACATAGCGATATTCCCTCCATTCCTTAGCCCGTCTCCCCTCAATTCTCTGTATGCGCACTTTGCGCTGATTTTTGTTTTCTTTGCCATGAGTTCCTTCATCTGGTGTACAATACCCAGCATAAATATCCTCAGGGATCTCAAAAGCAGTGTTTGACTCTGGTCTCTTTCCTCCCTTCTAAGATCTTTTCCCATCAGCCATTTTCTTCACTTGAGGATTTTGAACTATGGATGTTTCTAAGGAAGTGTGCAACTTATCTTCGAGGAACGCCTGGACGAAGAACATGACGAACTGGGAGTGGAGTTGGAGAAGCTCGTCAGTTAAGATCTCCCACGCCCTAACTCGGCGGTGAGAGACAGCTACGGCGGCGGAGGCGTGAAGATTTCCGTGGCCGGGGCGAGTACGACGACGACGAGGTCAAGGCAGTGAAGCTCTTCCTCACCGGAGATGATGGAGTGTAGAGGCAGCGCTAGGTCTGAGAGCTCGAGCGAGGAGAGTAGCAGTCGTGCAGAGTAAATGAGGTCTGAGGAAGGGGAGGGGTATTTATAGCCACGGTGAAAAACTGCCCATCCGTAGATTTTGGGCGAACATGCCCCTGACCCTTACTCTTCTAATGACATGTGTCACCCACGTACAGAGAGGTGGAGATCGTGGGTGAGTTGTTTAATCCATCGTGGGATGCAGAACGGTTTGAGCGGCAAAAGCCGAAAATTCAGATATGAAAATTTTAATGTTTCATTCGCAAATTCTTCAGCTGTCAAGGACACAGTGAAGATTTTGAACGGGTTTCAAATAGAACGCACATGAAGAATTTGTGAATAGACTAGGTTGAGTTTAGCATAGAGGGGGAACGGGTCCGATCACATTCACTTAGAAGAAAATCAACTTGAAGAATTAGCAATAAGTGAATGTTGTTGAGGACATGAAAAACTCATATATATATATATATATTTATTGTCAATGAAGAACACCAGTCAAAAAGTTGAAGACTTTGCAAAGTTGAAGAATTTGAAAATTTGAAGAATTTGCAAAATGAAGAAAAACTCAAATTTGAAGATTTTCAACTTTTGTTGGTGGCGTGACCCACCGTATAAGAATGATGATTTCACACGCCGCGTACAATTGTCGTAGGGCTCTAAGAATTAAATTCTTCATTAATTTCTTCACACTTAGAGGGTTAGTCTTCATTGATTGAAGAAAAACATTACTTCATGTGTTGCACATCTAAGTCATCAATTTTGCATAAGTGTTAGGATGTGTGTCCTTTCAAAGAACATTCGAAGATTCTAAGATATTTAGCTCAGACTGCAACTTGCTAAATCTCTTCTCATCCAAGGGCTTTGTGAAGATATCCGCTAGCTGTTCTTCAGTCTTCACGTGCTCGATGGAGATGTCGCCCATCAACACATGATCACGAAGAAAATGATGACGAATCTGGATGTGCTTAGTCTTCGAGCGCTGAACTGGGTTATGAGCAATCTTGATGGCACTCTCGTTGTCGCTGTAGAGTGGCACATTCTTCATGTTGATGCAGTAGTCCTTGATGGTTTGCTTCATCCATAGCAATTGAGCACAGCAAGAACCAGCAGCAATGTACTCAGCTTCAGCAGTAGAGGGTGATACACAGTTCTGCTTCTTCGAGGACCAACATACTAAGGATCGTCCGAGGAAATGGCATGTGCCAGATGTTGACTTGCGATCCACTCGATCACCAGCATAGTCAGAGTCAGAATATCCAATGAGATCAAAAGCCGAGCCCTTGGGATACCATAATCCAAGTGTTGGAGTGTGAGCTAGATATCGATGAATATGTTTCACAGCCTTATGGTGTGATTCCTTCGGTGTAGCTTGAAAACGGTCACACATGCAAACACTAAGCATAATATCTGGCCTAGATGCACATAGATACAATAAAGAGCCAATCATGGAGTGGTATACCTTTTGATCGAAGTCTTTACCATTTTCATCGGTGCATAGATGGCCATTTGTGGGCATAGGGATTTTGACGCCTTTGCAATCTTGCATGCCGAATTTCCTCAGCACATCCTTGAGGTATTTCTCTTGAGATATGAAGATGCCATTGAGTTGTTGTCGAATTTGAAGACCTAAGAAGAATTTCAATTCTCCCATCATATACATTTGATATTCCTCACTCATCATATAGGCAAATTCGTCAATGTAACGTTGGTTAGTACAGCCAAAGATAATATCATTAACATATATTTGGCACACGAATAATTCATCATCATATGTTTTGGTGAAAAGAGTTGGGTCAAGTGAACCGGGTTTGAAGCCTTTCTTCATGAGGAATTCCTTCAGTGTATCATACCACGCCCGAGGGGCCTTCTTGAGGCCATAGAGGGCCTTATTGAGTCTGAAGACTTTGTTAGGATGCTTAGGATCTTCAAAACCTGGTGGTTGAGCAACATATACTTCTTCCTCAAGCTTACCATTGAGGAATGCACTTTTCACATCCATTTGATATAAGATGATATTATGATGGTTAGCATAAGCAAGCAATATGCGAATAGCCTCAAGTCTAGCAACAGGTGCAAAAGTTTCATCGAAATCAATTCCTTCAACCTGTGTGTAGCCTTGAGCTACAAGACGAGCCTTGTTCCTCACCACTAGGCCATTTACGTCTTGCTTGTTGCGGTAGATCCATTTGGTACCGATGATGTTGTGCTTGCGTGGGTCTGGTCGCTTCACAAGTTCCCAGACATTGTTGAGCTCGAATTGATGTAATTCCTCTGGCATCGCTTGAATCCACTCAGGCTCCAGAAATGCCTCATCAACTTTGGTGGGCTCTGTGATAGAAACAAAAGCGAAGTGCCCACAAAAGTTAGACAAATGTGAAGCTTTTGAGCGTGTGAGAGGACCTGGTGCATTGATGTCATCGATCATTCTCTCAATTTGCACTTCATTTGCAACGCGAGGATGAGTAGGTTGACGACTTTGAGTGGGCTCAGCATTTCCTTCAGAGCCATTTTCCTCAGATGCACCAGCATGATTTTCTTCGTGTTCTGGAATGACTTCTTCAGCAGATTCTTCAGTGGGTATGACATCCTCAGTAGCCTTGAACTTGATGGATTCCCTAGGTGACATTTCATCTAGCACAGGAGGTAGGTGCTCTCTTTGCGAGCCGTTAGTTTCATCGAACCGCACATCTACAGTTTCAACAACCTTGTGGTGATAGGTGTTGAAGACTCTGTAGGTGTGCGAGTCCTTTCTGTAACCAAGCATAAAACCTTCATGTGCTTTCGGTGCAAATTTAGAGTTGTGATGTGGATTTCTAATCCAACATTTAGCACCGAAGACTTTGAAATAACTCACATTGGGTTTCTTGTCAGTGAGTTCATATGAGGTCTTCTTGAAGAATTTGTGAAGATATACCCTGTTGATGATGTGGCACACAGTACCAATAGCCTCAGGCCAGAAGGGACGAGGCGTCTTGTATTCATCAAGCATGGTGCAAGCCATCTCAACAAGCGTCCTGTTCTTGCGCTCCACGACGCCATTCTGCTGAGTAATACCAAGTTCATCAAGATAGTCATCAAGACCAATATTCTTGAACTCGGTCCCATTGTCACTCCGGATATGCTTGATCTTCACACCGAAATTCGTCGAGGCCCTTGAGGAAAATCATTTGAAGACTTCCTGCACTTCAGTTTTGTAAGTGATGATATGCACCCAGGTGTGACGAGAATAGTCATCAACAATAACAAAGCCATATAGAGATGTTGCATTTGTTAGTGTGGCATAATGAGTAGGGCCAAAGAGATCCATGTGAAGCAATTCAAAAGGACGAATGGTAGTCATGATAGTCTTCGAGGGGTGCTTAGATTTGGTCATCTTTCCAGCATCACAAGCCCCGCACAGATGGTCTTTGAGGAATTTGACACCCTCGATGCGAATGACGTGCTTCTTCTTCGCTAGTGTATGTAAGTTCCTCATGCCAGCATGACCTTTTCATCGATGCCATAGCCAGCCTTCTAAAGCTTTTGCAAGTAGACATGTGGCAGGCTGTGGTCCTATAGAGAAATCAACAATATACAAGTCTCCTCTCCTAAAGCCTTCGAAGACTTTGGAATTGTCAGATTCCATGAGCACAATGCAACGATATTTGCCAAAGACGACAACCATATCAAGATCACAAAACATTGAGACATACATGAAGTTGAATCCGAGGGACTCGACAAGCATGACTTTGTCCATGTGTCGATACTTTGAGATCGCAACCCTACCTAGACCCAATACCTTGCTTTTGCCTTTGTCAGCATAGGTGATATGCTTCAGATGCGATGGAGATAAAGCAGTGTCCATCAATAAGTTCTTGTCACCGGTCATGTGATTTGTACATCCACTGTCGAGGACCCACTCAGTAGCTTTGGGTTGATCATCCTGCAGATGAATTAGTGCGTCTTACTGAATCATATACTTCATCAGTGAAGAATATGAGATCAAATTCATCAGATAGAATTTCATCAAGCAGTACAACAGATATAGCAGAAAATTCATTTCTTCATGATTAGCTTGCGTCCTTTCAAGCATATTCAGGTCTCCAGCAAATTCTTCAGACATTCAAGTTCGTCTGTAGACCTGACCCTGCATAAGAGATTAGTTCTTTTTCTTCACCACCCACATCTGTAGGGGTGGCAAAGAGTTCATCATTCTACGAGCTCCATAAGAGAATGGTGGCATTGAAGACAGTGCACTTTGTTTCACAGAAGAGGGGTTAGAGTATGCATATGAATAAGCAGAGAAATTCTTCGAGGACTTATGAACATAATGATTTGAAGAATAATGCACATATTCATAGCTCTTAGATTTTCCCTGTGAAACAGAAGCATTAGCACGATAATGATCATATGAGGATTTGGATCCACGTGAGGAATTTGATCCATATGAGGAATTTGGTCCGTATGAGGACTTGGATCCATTTGACGCCTTTGGTCCATATGAAGAATTTGATCTGGGGTTCCTATTCTTCACAGGTGGTGTCATGAGGACATTCACCTGAAGAGTTTCAAGGCACCTTTTGGGAACCCAGATTTTCTTCATAGGGGGACCGTTCCTGCAGTTAGTTCCAACATATCTAGCAAATACTTCACCATTTTAATTTTTGAATAGCTTATAGTTGGAGTCAAATGACTCATCAGATGAATATGAAGATTCACATGTAAAGCCAGATAAAGTGGATGGATCTACAGGAGGTCCTTTTGCAGCAACCCATGTGGTTTTGGTTTACTGCTCAGGTTTCCAGTAGGTCCCATCGGCATTTAGTTTCCTCTCAAAGGCAATACCCTCTTTCCTAGGGTTCCTGTTGAGGATCTGCTTCTCAAGCACATCACAAAGAGCCTGATGCCCTTTGAGGCTTTTGTACATGCCTGTCACATACAATTCCTTTAACCCTGCATTATCGTTAGTGATACTTGTGGTATCCTCAGATGAGGAATTTGTGACCACAGAGATAGTTGAAGAATTTGCAGCAATAGAAGCATTTGAACTTTCAGGTGAAGAATTAGAAGATTCATGTTCAATGCGTTTCAAACATGGTGGAATGAATTCATCCTGAGCGGAACTGACCTATTGAGCAAGCAACGAATCATTTTCCTTCTGAAGATCTTCATGACTCACCCTTAGCTTCTCAAGATCTTGCTTTCTTTGAAGAAATTCATAAGAAAGCTTCTCATGATCAGCTAAGAGGGTTTCATGACGACCTTGAAGATTTTCAAACTTGGACTAAAGACTTTTAAGGTCATCGGTCAGAGTTTGAACTCGATCCATTTCCTCACCCAACAGGTCATCGCTTTTATCTAACAGATTTTGAACCCTTTCCAAAGATTTTTGTTGTTTAGTGGCAATAGTAGCAAGCTTGGAATAGCTAGGTCTGAAATCATCATCAGATTCATCTTCACTAGATTCAGATGAGGAGTATTCGGGTACCTTTGCACCTTTTGCCATGAGGCATGGTGCTGAAGATGATGGTTCAGGTTCGAAAGTCATCGATTTGAGTGATTCCTTGAACTCATCAAACCAGGGATCCTGACGAGTTCGATGACCTTCATAGATGTCAGAGATTTGGTCCTAGATAAGCTTCGCATTGCAGAGATGCATAATGAGCCTGAACTGATTTCTGGATAGGCAGGAGCAGATGATGTCCTTCGCCATAGTGTCCAACCGTGTGTACTTGCGAATGTCATCAGCATGCGCCATCTTGCATAGATCGGTAAGACTAATCTCAGTGACGGTCCACAGCTCACTGTTCATCGCCATGAGGCACTTCCTCATCATGGCCTTCCTCTTGGGATACCCATGACCGTCAAAGATGGGGCATGACACTTTCTTCATACCTGCGGTCGACATAACTAAAACTCCAGGTGGTTAAACCAAAATCACACAGAACAAGGGAGTACCTTGCTCTGATACCAATTTAAAGTGCGTTATATCGACTAGAGGGGGGTGAATAGGCAATTTTTACAAATTTGTCACTAAGGAAATACAACTTGAGGAATTTGCTAAGTGACGAACTACTAGCAGCGGAATAAGTACTCAGGTGCAAGCATAACATGGCAGCAACACAGTCATCATGATGATATGAAACAAGCACAGAGCACAGGTAGCGTGTAAACAAGATAAGCAGGCAGACGATAAGATGACTGAAGAAATAGGATTGAGGAAATTGAGAAAGTCTTCAATCAAAGTCTTCAAACAGTAACGATCAAGTTCATCAACACATGAATGAGGAAATGAAAGGGTTGAGGAAATAGAACCAGTAGCTCGGTGAAGACAATGATTTGGTAGACCAGTTCCAACTGCTGTGACAGTTGTACATCTGGATGGAGCGGCTAGGTATTTAAACCTGAGGACACACAGTCCCGGACACACAGTCCTCACCGTATTCTCCTTGAGCTAAGATCACACAGACCTCGCCCAATCACTCGTGGTAAGTCTTCAAGGTGACTTCCAAACCTTCACAGACTAGATCACTCGGCGATCCACAATTCCTCTTGGATGCTCTAGACCATGACGCCTAACCGTCTGGAAGATGCACAGTCTTCAAAGGTAACAAGTGTCAGTTCCACACAGGAACAATCTCTTCAGTGATGCTCAATCACTTTGGGTTTTAGGTGTTTGGGTTTGGGTTTTTCCTCACTTGATGATTTTCTCTCAAAGTACTCGGAGAATGGGATGCTCTCAATGACAAGTGTCAGTTTCTCTCGGAGTAGCGAACCAACTAGTGGTTGTAGGGGCGGCTATTTATAGCCGAGGAGCAGCCCGACATGATAAGACATAAATGCCCTTCAATGATTTGACCGTTAGGTGGATAAGATATTTTGGGACAGCTGGCGCATAGCACAACAACAGTCGGAAATTTGAGCTCTCAAATTCCTCAGGGCTATCATGTTCCTCACTTGTAGGCAATCCGCACTGGTGAATTCCTAACTCCTCAGTCAGAACAAATTCCTCAGAGACTAGAAGATCTTCGTCTCTGTCGCTGAAGAAATTGACTGAACTATATGAGATTTCCAAAGGCTTCACTCGAAGGATTGGGTAGGTGTAGGATTTGAGATGAGCATCACTTGGAAACTTTTCCTTAGTTTTACCTCAACCCCCTTTAATAGTACGGTGTTTCCTATGACTCAAGAAAGAGAAAATGAAACTACGAAAACAAAAGTCTTCACGCTTCATAATCTTCGCATCAATATCAAAGTCTTCAAGGTCACACCAATTTCGTCATTTTCAAAGTCTTCAAGAAAACCAAAGTCTTCAAATGAAGACATTCATTTTTAGGGGTCGACTTTCTTCATAAATATAAAACTCCTCATAGACTTATAGAACCTGTGTACACTCACAAACACATTAGTCCCTCAATCTATAAGTCTTCAATACACCAAAATCACTAAGGGGCACTAGATGCACTTACATTTTTAAGTACCGCCTTCGCAGTTCGAATTGTACGGTTAGACATCCTGAGCTTACGAGAAATAATAAAAATACCTTCTATGGTGTTCGGATATCCGCATCCTGCGACTCGTTTATTCCCTTTTCGATTCTCTCCTCGCTCTTCGAAACAGCCCAGCATGAAAATATATTGATTAGTCAAGAGTTTGATTTACATATAAGCTCAATATCTTCAAGCACGGCACCGCTTTCCGCTAGGTGTCCGACGTCTCGGATATTGCACTATATGCATCTGTTCCGAACTATGTCTTGGGTCCATAGTTGGGTTGCCCGGCTCCTGTGTTTGCCCCTTATGTTCCGCACGTTCGGCTAAGAGGGCAAATGGAGAACCCCTGCGATTGTACTACTGGTTCGCCCGGTCACGTACCTCAGGAGGAAAAAGCCGAAAACTGACTGTCATAGTAAGCGCAAATGGGTCTGTGATCCGATGACGAGGTTTGACTCTAAAAATCGTTGGCGATTTCGCCGGGTCACACAAAGGGTTCGTCCTAACACAAACCATGTGATCGGAAAGGGCAGGTTTCGACCCCTAGGTACATCACAATACACCGGGGGCTAGTCCCTAGTCCCCACCTTCAAGCTGATAAGGCTAAGTGAAAGCAGTAAAATCGAATAGTCTGATTGCCTGGTTTCGCTCCCGCACTACCACCTCCGGGCACCAAGACGTTGGCTAAGGGTAACAGTGCAGAGACAAAACACCCCTCGTGATATTCACTTGGGGGCTGAAGCCGACGACTGGTAGCTTTCAGAACTAAACATACGACCACACAAGAGTCAAAATTTAATCACTACAATACTAAATAACTTCGTCGGGCGCACAATGAAGCATAAATCCCACTTGGTACAAACTTGCTACAACTACTCAAGCATTACATTTTTCGAACATTGGCCCTCTATCGCCCGCGCTCCGGTCATCACCTGCGCGAAGTACTGCTCGGGGCAGCGATGCTCCTTCCCCTGGGGCGGAGGACCAGTGGCCATATCCATTGGATTAATCCTTGGCCAATGAACCATGGTCTTCGCAAATGCGAGCCTAGCCCCCTCAAGGCACGTTGACCGCTTCACGGCGTCAATCCGGAGCGGCGCCTCCCGCAGCTTCTGCACAAGGCCAAAGTAGGTGTCCGGAATGGGCTCGGTCAGCCACAGGTTGACACAGAGGTCCTTCAAGGCCAGATCGGACATCCGATGCATCTCCATCGGCTGCTTCATTTGATCGCTGAGGAGGGGCGGATGCTCGGAGTCCGTAAACTGCGACCAAAAGAGCTGCTGTGTGGAGTCCTCCTCGCGGGTGGCATAGTGCCCCGCCGTGGCCGCCGCATTCTTTGGGAGTTCAGCGAATACACGTGCGGGGCACCAGGCCCTTGTCAGCAGGGCGAATCTGTTGCCTCCGAACACACTCTGCAATAAATATTTCTTACCATTGGCAATTTGCATGGCTTGTCGAAGCTCCTCCCGGACACCTCGGGCGTCACTCCTCGCCTCATGGAGCTCCTTCTCCGCCTTGGATAGACGGGAGGATTGCTCCTCCCACCCCTTCTCAAGGGCCTCAAGCTTCTCAGCGGCATCCTGGAGCTCCCCTTGGACCTCGGTTACCCGAGGCTCATGCTGTTTAGCAGCACGCTTGTCCTGCTCGAGCTCGGTCACCGCCCTCTCACCGGCTGTCCTCTTCTCGGCCGCCTCGGCCTCAGCTTTCTTCAAGGCCTCCTTTAAGCCCTCGACCTCGGCGGTAGCAGCTGCCAAACCATCAAGATAAAGGATCAGTAAATGGTCCGGCCAGTCACTATCTGGCAAGTACGCATCTTTTTACAGCGCTTACCTTGCGCCTCGTCAAGCCGTTTGTTGACAAGGACCATCTCTTTATCGGAAAGCTTGAGCTTCCGATCCATCTCCTCTAACGCCGCGGCATTAGCAGCTGCAGCCACGGAAGACGCCTGTGTTAGCATCAGAAATATCGACATTATTAAACTGACCTACCGAATTTGATCCTCTACAGGTCTCTTCGAGATCCTGGCAGAGGGGGCTGCTATGTATGCGGCCTACCTAAACTAAACAACTATAACTGCATAATGAGGAAAGGTCATTACTTGACTTACCTCAAAGCCTGTTAGTAGGCCTTGGACAACGTCGTTCGGTCCGGATTGGACGGACCGAACACTCTTCATAACCACACCCATAAGGGTGCGGTGCCCTTCGATGATGACGGAGTTGCTCACCAACTCCTCTAGCGTGTCCGCCAGCCAACCGTCGCATGTGCGGAGGTGTTCGGTGCCAGCGTTGGCTCCCCGGCCCCCTCCCCGCTGGTAGGAACCTGTGCCGTCGAGGGCCTCGGAGGCTCGGGAGCGGTCGATGTAGGGGGTCCGGATGGCCTGGACTTTTTTCCCTCGTCGGCCAGGAGGGACGCTCCCTCCTGGTCTTCGGTGACCGAGGTGTTGACCTCGGCCATTATGACATCTACCTCCCCCTCTGTGTTCGGAGGAGGAGGAGTTCTTCGGGACCGCACCTCCTCAACCTCTTTGGGTACCAAAGGAGGCATGGAGTGCGCCATAGACCCACTGTCCGCCAGCTCAGCGGGCGGAGATGTCCCTTCCGAGGTTTGCTCGGTAGGGCGCTCATGTGGGGGACTGCAATTCGGGGGGGTTAACCTTCAACTAAAACAAACTACTGAAAGCATAATGGCTAAAAATACAGACACCTTACCTGCTGGCAGGGGGCTTGACCCTGGATCCCTTCTTCGGGAGCTCCTCGAACGCCTCGGACTTCTCGTCATCCGAGCTGTCAGGTATAACTAGCTTAGGCCGGTGTCATCTCTTTAGGGCCGGGGAAGGTTGGACCTCCTCGGCATCCTCGGACGCCGGCCTCTTTTTGGAGTGCAAAGAGGCACTCTCCTCTTCGTCCTCCTCATCCTTGCCCCCATCCTATACGGATGAGGCCGCAGTGTCTCCGGACCGGTTGCCAGGACGGATCCTGCGGCGGAGGCCCTCCCTGGCCTCTGGTGCGTCTTGCTTCTTGCCCTTCTTAGCGGGCGCCTTGTAGGGCACCACGACCAGCATCTTCTCCAGCTGCTCTGATCAGGGCCCCTCCGGCAATGGCGCCGGGCCACTGATCTTCTTGGCCTTGGTGAGCCAGCCCTGCAGAATCCATGTAACAAGGTTAGATCGAATCTCACATAACGTGAATATGCGAACACTCTTCAAAGAGAGATGCCACTCACCTCCCTTGGGGGATTCATGACGTCAAGACCGATGTCCTTCCCCTCGGCCAGCCACTCCTTTTACGACTGGAATAGTTGGCCCCATATCTTGTTAGGAGTCGTGCCGAAGAGGTACCGCACAGTGGCCGGACCTCGGGCTCATGCTCCCACATGGGCTTGGCCCTCTCCTGGCAAGGGAGGATCCGGCGGTGGAGCATGATCTGGAACACGTCGACCAGCTTTGCGCTGGTCTCTATGACATTGTCGACGCGCTTCTGCAGCACTTTGGTGTCCCTAGTCTGGACTCTTGGTGGTCCAGGAGGTCAATCTGGTGGGGGGTCCGGACCGGAATGCGGGGGCCGCTCCCATGCGGCCTTCCTCGGCTCGGTGATGTAAAACCACTCTTTCTGCCACATCCGGACGGTGTCGACAAAGTGGCCGTCTGGCTAATGGACCCGGGACAACTTACTGATAATAGCCCCTCCATAGTCCGCGTGCTCGCCGACGACCACCTTGGGCTTCACATTGAACACCTTCAGCCATAAGCCGAAGTGCGTCTGGACCCGGAGGAGCGCTTCATAGACGTCGATGAATGTCGAAATGTGGAGGAGGGAGTTGGGGGCTAGATCGTGGAAATCCAGCCCATAGTATTACATCAGCCCCCGCACAAAGGGGTGCAGGGGAAATCCTAACCCCCTAAGGAAATGAGGGAGAAAAACTACCCTTTCGCTCGGCTCGGGCGTAGGGATGATGTGGCCCTCTTCGGGGGCTCGATGGGCGACGTTGGCCGGCAAGTAACCGGCCTCCTTCAGCTTTAGTATATTCTCGTTGGTGACGGAGGAGGCCTCCTACTTCCCATTGGTGCCAGATCCGGCCATGGTCGAAGGAGATGAAGTGGGATTGGCTATGGAAGCAGGGAGAAAGGGCGCTGGAGCTCTGAAGGACTGTGAGTGCGGAACGTAGGAGAAGTCGTGGGATGCAAACTGTAGTGCCCCCCCCCCCCTTTATAAGACTGTGGGCAGGCCAGAGATCCCTTTTTTCACGTTGTTGGCCTCTCCACTTCCCAATGTCTCCGCAACGTTATGAGCGGGGAGGGGAATCGAGATCATTAACCATATCCCCCGAAAAGCGGGACACGATCTCCACCTTGAGGGGACGTGTCAAGCGTGGCGTCAGCCTCGAGCCGCGCTTTGAGAAATAGTAACTCCTTGGCGTTATGGCTGGAAGCAACTCTTCGTTGAATGAGAAAAAGTTGTCAGATAAAGGCACTATTTGCGCTTGAGCGATATTTTTATTATTACCTTCGGTGTTAAGTAAAACGGCCATTTTAGATTCTGGACATCACTTGGTACCGAACAGGGGGGAGACTTGCTGAGGAACTCGCCCCGTAAACCGAATACTGGTCGGATGAATGGATACCGGATACAAGTCTCGGCGTTGGAGGCAAGTTCGGGGGCTACTGAGGGAGTCATGGACTAAGGGGTCCTTGGGGCGACGACCCATTGTACATGGGCCGGACTGGTGGAGCCGTACTGTGATGGGAGATCTATGAAGCCGTGGTGTGCCCTCCAAGTCAAGAAGACGGAAGATTTCTTTTATTCCTTATTGTAATCTATCTTCGGTAACCCTAGCCCTATCGGTGTCTATATAAACCGAGGGTCGTAGTCATTTGGGCTAGAGTTATCTTCATCCCCCATAGCCTAGGGTTTAGCTCATGCTGATCTCGAGGTAGATCTACTCTGTAAACCACGATATACAGTCAATACAATCAAGAAGGACGTAGGGTTTTACCTCTTCGAGAGGGCCCGAACCTGGGTGAACACTGTGTTCGTCGTCCCTTGTTACCCATCGATCCTAGATCCACAGCTTGAGACCCCCTACCCCGAGGTTTGCCGGTTTTGACACCGACACCATGGATATAGCACTATGGTTGAAATAGAGTATGGTGATAGAGATAATATGGAGAAGACAAAAAAGAAGAAAGTCTCACATCAACGAGGATAGTCAACGGGCTATGGAGATGCCCATCAATTGATGTCATTGCAAGGAGTAGGGATTGCCATGCAACGAATGCACTAAGAGCTATAAGTGTATGAAAGCTCAAAAATAAAACTAAGTGGGTGTGCATCCAACTTGCTTGCTCATGAAGACCTCGGGCATTTGAGGAAGCCCATCATTGGAATATACAAGCCAAGTTCTATAATGAAAAATTCCAACTAGTTATATGAAAGTGAAAGCATAGGAGACTCTCTATATGAAAAACATGGTGCTACTTTGACGCACAGGTGTGGAAAGGATAGTAACATTGTCCCTTCTCTCTTTTTCCCTCATTTTTTTGTTGGGCTCTTTTTGGCCTCTCTTTTTTTGTGCGCTCTTTTTGGCCTCTCTTTTTTTTCGTCCGGAGCCTCATCCCGACTTGTGGGGGAATCATACTCTCCATCATCCTTTCCTCACTTGGGACAATGCTCTAATAATGAATACGATGATCATCACACTTCTATTTACTTAGAACTCAAAAAAATAAAACTCGATACTAGAACAAAATATGACTCTATATGAATGCCTCTGGTGGTGTACCAGGATGTGCAATGATCTAGCGTAACATGTATAAAAAATGATAAACGGTGTCTGGGCCACAAATACTATATCAGCTATGTGATCATGCAAAGGAATATGACAATGATGATGTGTGCCATAAAAATGGAACGGTGGAAGTTGCATGGCAGTATATCTCGGAATGGCTATGGAAATGTAATAATAGGTAGGTATGGTGGCTGTTTTGAGGAAGATATAAGGAGGCTTATGTGTGATAGAGCGTATCATATCACAGGGTTTGGATGTGATACATCCATTTTGCATCATGTTTTCATACTGTTATTTATAATGTTTTTATGCATAATAATGCTTTATGGAGTAATTCTAATGCCTTTTCTCTTATAATATGTAAGGTTTACACAAAGAGGGAGAATGCCGGCAGCTGGAATTCTGGACCTGAAAAAGCTACGTTAGAGTTACCTATTCTGCACATCTCCAAATGAGCTAAAAAATTACGAAGAATTGTTTTGGAATATATAAAAAATATTGGAGCAAATAACTACCGGAGGGGGCCACCCTGGTGAGCACAAGACACCAGGGTGCGCCTAGGCCCCCAGGCGCACCCTGGTGGGTTGTGCCCTCCTCGGCCCACCTCCGGTGCCCATCTTCTGGTATATAAGTCATTTTGACCTAGAAAAAAAAGAAGAGGAGAACTTTCGGGACAGAGCGCTGCCGTCTCGAGGCGAAACTTGGGCAGGAGCACTTTTGCCCTCCGACGGAGCGATTCCGCCGGGGGGAACTTCCCTCCCGGAGGGGGAAATCATCGTCATCATCATCACCAACAACCCTCTCATCTTTGGGAGGGCAATCTCCATCAACATATTCAACAGCACCATCTCCTCTCAAACCCTAGTTCATCTCTTGTGTTCAATCTTTGTACCGAAACCTCAGATTGGTACCTGTGGGTGACTAGTAGTGTTGATTACATCTTGTAGTTGATTACTATATGGTTTATTTGGTGGAAGATTATGTTCAGATCCATTATGCTATTTAATACCCCTTTGATCTTGAGCATTATTATCATTTGTGAGTTGTTCTTGAGGTCACGGGAGAAATCTTGTTGCAAGTAATCATGTGAACTTGATATGTGTTCGATATTTTGATGATATGTATGTTGTGATTCCCTTAGTGGTGTCATGTGAACGTCGACTACATGGCACTTCACCATATTTGGGCCTAAGGTGATGCATTGTGGAGTAGTTATTAGATGATGGGTTGCTAGAGTGACAAAAGCTTAAACCCTAGTTTATGCGCTACTTCGTAATGGACCGATTTGGATCCAAAAGTTTAATGCTATGGCTAGATTTTATCTTAATACTTTTCTCGTAGTTGCGGATGCTTGCGAGGGGGTTAATCATAAGTAGGAGGTTTGTTCAAGTAAGAACAACACCTAAGCACCGGTCCACCCACATATCAAATTATCAAAGTAGCGAACACGAATCAAACCAACATGATGAAATTGACTAGATGAAATTCCCGTGTACTCTCAAGAACGCTTTGCCTATTACAGAAATAATTTGCTACCAATGGTGGTAGCCACGCACGGCCCCGAGTTTTATCTTTAATTATTTTGATAAATTATTTTGGACTATAAAAAATAACTCTATAACGAAAATATCGTGACTTTGGACCAGCCAGGCAAGCAAACGGACAATTATGCCAAAAAGGCAAGCAAAAAGACGGAGAGAACTGAGAAAAGTCCCTTTCTACACAACGAAAAGGCAATTGTGTCAAAAAGGTAATAAAAAGACCAACATAAGTGAGAAAAGGTCATTTCTATACAACAAAAAATGCACTTGTGCCAGTGCCATAAGAAACCCGACACCTCATATATAAAAAAAGGCATTTATGACTAAGGGTGTGTAGTTGCCACCATGCATGCGTAGCTACCACCATGCATAGGAAATCTCCTCTCTTGCCTATTATAAGAAACCGTTTTGGCCTGTCCTTTGCCACAAAAGGATTGGGCTACCTTGCTGCACTTTATTTACCATTACCGTTACTTGCTCGTTACAAATCATCTTGCTATCAAATTACTTGTTACCGACAATTTCAGTGCTTGCAGATATTACCTTGTTGAAAACCACTTGTCATTTCCGTCTGCTCCTTGTTGGTTCGACACTCTTACTTATCGAAAGGACTACGATTGATCCCCTATACTTGTGGGTCATCAAGACTCTTTTCTGGCACCATTTCCGGGGAGAGAAGCGCTCTTGGTAAGGAAAAATTATTACTACGTGCTGAAATTTATTGTCACTTGTTACTATGGAGAACAATCCTTTGAGGGTTTTTTTCGGGGTATGTTCACCTCGACCGGAACCACAATTATTTGCCCCTCAACCTACAACACCTACTGAAAATATTGGCTATGAAATTCCTTCGGGTATGATAGAACAACTGCTAGCTAATCCTTATGCAGGAGATGGAACTGAACATCCTGATATGCACTTGATATATGTGGATGAAATTTGTGGATTATTTAAGCTTGCAGGTTTACCCGGAGATGAAGCTAAGAAGAAGGTTTTCCCTTTATCTTTGAAGGGAAAAGCATTGGCATGGTATAGGCTATGCGATGATATTGGATCTTGGAATTGGAATCGACTAAAATTGGAATTTCACCAAAAAAATTATCCTATGCATCTAGTTCATCGCGATCAGAATTATATATAATTTTTGGCGTCGTGAAGGAGAAAGTATCGCTCTAGCTTGGGGGAGGCTTAAGTCAATGTTATATTCATGCCCCAATCATGAGCTCTCAAGAGAAATTATTATTCAAAACTTTTATGCTCGGCTTTCTCATGATGATCGATCCATGCTTGATACTTCTCGTACTGGTTCTTTTATGAAGAAGACTATTGAATTAAGGTGGGATCTTTTAGAAAGAATTAAACGCAACTCTGAAGATTGGGAACTCGACTAAGGTAAAGAGTCAGGTATTAAGCTTAAATTTGATTGTGTTAAATCTTTTATGAATACCGATGCTTTTCACAAGTTTAGCACTAAATATGGACTTGTGAAAGTGCGTTATATCGACTAGAGGGGGGTGAATAGGCGTGTTTTACAAATTCATCACTGAGGAAATACTACTTGAGGAATTTGCTAAGTGACAAACTACCAGCAGTGGAATAAGTACTCAGGTGCATGCATATCAAGACAGAAACATAGTCATCATGATGAAATGAAACATACACAGAGCACAGGTAGCGTGTAACAGGATAAGCAGGCAGAAGACAAAGTGACTGAAGAAATAGAGTTGCGGAAATTGAGAAAGTCTTCAGTCAAAGTCTTCAAATAGTAACGATCAATTTCATCAACACATGAATGAGGAAATGAAAGGGTTGAGGAAATAGAACCAGTAACTAGGTGAAGACAATGATTTGGTAGACCAGTTCCAACTGCTGTGACAGTTGTACGTCTGGTTGGAGCGGCTAGGTATTTAAACCAAAAGACTCACAGTCCCGGACACACAGTCCTCACCGTATTCTCCTTGAGCCAAGGTCACATAGACCTCGCCCAATCACTCGTGGTAAGTCTTCACAGGTGACTTCCAAACCTTCACAGACTTGGTCACTCGGCGATCCACAATTCCTCTTGGATGCTCTAGACCATGACACCTAACTATCTAGAAGATGCACAGTCTTCAAAGGTAACAAGCATCGGTTCCACACAGGAACAATCTCTTCAGTGATGCTCAATCACTTTGGGTTGTAGGTGTTTGGGTTTAGGTTTTTCCTCACTGATGATTTTCTCTCAAAGTCCTCAAAGGATGGGATGCTCTCAATGAGAAGTGTCAGTTTCTCTCGGAGCAGCCAACAAACTAGTGGTTGTAGGGGGCGGCTATTTATAGTCGGGGAGCAGTCCGACATGATAAGATATAAATGCCCTTCAATGATATGACCGTTAGGTGGATAAGATATTTTGGGACAGCTGGCGCGTAGCACAGCAACGGTCGGAAATTTAAGCTCTCAAATTCCTCAGGGCTATCATGTTCCTCACTTGTAGGCAATCCGCACTGGCGAATTCCTAACTCCTCAGTCAGAACAAATTCCTCAGAGACTAGAAGATCTTCGTCTCTGTCACTGAAGAAATTGACTGAACTGTATGAGATTTCCAAAGGCTTCACTCGAAGTATTGATTAGGTGTAGGATTTGAGATGAGCATCACTTGGAAACTTTTCCTTAGTTTTACCTCGACCCCCTTTAATAGTACGGTGTTTCCTATGACTCAAGAAAGAGAAAATAAAACTACGAAAACAAAAGTCTTCACGCTTCATAATCCTCACATCAATATCAAAGTCTTCACGGTCACACCAATTTTCTCATTTTCAAAGTCTTCAAGAAAACCAAAGTCTTCAAATGAAGACATTCATTTTTAGGCGTCGACTTTCTTCGTAAATATCAAACTCCTTGGAGACTTATAGAACCTATGTACACTCACAAACACATTAGTCCCTTAACCTATAAGTCTTCAATACACCAAAATCACTAAGGGGTACTAGATGCACTTACAACTTGACTCTGAGATAGTAGCCTCTTTCTGTGAATCATTTGCTACTCATGTTGATCTCCCTAAGGAGAAGTGGTTTAAATATCATCCCCCTATTAAAGAAGAAATTAAAGAACCTGTAATAGCTAAAGATGAAACTATCATTTACAATGTTGATCCAATTGTGCCTACTATTTATATTGAAAAACCACCTTTCCCTTTTAGGATAAAGGAACATGCTAAGGTTTCAACTGTGGTTCGCAAAAGTAATATTAGAGCACCTAGACCTTCAGAACAAATCAAAGTAGAACCTAATGTTGCTATGGTTAAAGATCTCCTGGTAGAAAATATTGACGGGCATGTTATTTACTTCTGTGATGAAGCTGCTAGAACTACCAAACCCGATGAAAAAGATAAACATAGACCAATTGTTGGCATGCCTGTTGTCTCAGTTAAAATAGGAGATCACTGTTATCATGGTTTATGTGACTTGGGTGCTCGTGTGAGTGCTGTTCCTTTTACCTTATATCAAGAAGTTATGGATGACATAGCACCCGCTGAAATAGAAGACATAGATGTTACTATTAAACTTGCTAATAGAGACACCATCACACCACTTGGGATTGTTAGAAATGTTGAAGTCTTGTGTGGGAAAACAAAATACCCTACTGATTTTCTAGTTCTTGGTTCCCCACAAGATGTCTTTTGTCCCATTATTTTTTGTAGACCTTTCTTGAACACCATTAATGCTAAAATAGATTGTGAGAAACAAACTGTCGGTGTTAGTTTTGGCGATGAGTCTCATGAGTTCAATTTTTCTAAATTTAGTAGAAAACATCATAAGAAAGAATTACCTAGTAAGGATGAAATAATTGGTCTTGCTTCTATTGCCATGCCTCCTACTGATCCACTAGAACAATATTTGCTAGACCATGAAAATGATATGCACATGCATGAAAGAAATGAAATAGATAGAATTTTCTTTGAACAACAACCTCTGCTCAAACACAATTTGCCTATTGAAACTCTAGGAGGTCCTCCTCCACCTAAAGGTGATCCTGTGTTTGAACTAAAACAATTGCCAGACACTTTGAAATATGCTTATCTTGATGAGAAAAAGATATATCCTATTATTATTAGTGCTAACCTTTCAGAACATGAAGAAGAAAGACTATTGAAAATTCTGAAGAAGCACCGAGCTGCTATTGGGTATACTCTTGATGATCTTAAGGGCATTAGTCCCACTCTATGTCAGCATAAGATTAATATGGAACCTGATGCTAAACCCGTTGTTGATCACCAACGTCATTTGAATCCTAAAATGAAAGAAGTGGTAGGAACTAAAATACTAAAGCTTCTGGAAGCAGGTATAATCTATCCCATAGCTCATAGTAGATGGGTAAGTCCCGTTCATTGTGTCCCTAAGAAGGGAGGTATTACTGTTGTTCCTAATGATAAAAATGAACTTATTCCACAAAGAATTGTCACTGGCTATAGAATGGTAATTGATTTTAGAAAATTAAACAAAGCAACTAGAAAAGATCATTACCCTTTACCTTTTATTGATCAAATGCTAGAAAGACTATCTAAGCACACACACTTTTGCTTTCTTGATGGATATTCTGGTTTTTCTCAAATACCTGTTTCACAACTTGAACAAGAGAAAACCACCTTTACTTGCCCTTTTGGAACTTATTCTTATAGAAGTATGCCTTTTGGTTTATGCAATGCACCTGCTACCTTTCAAAGATGTATGACTGCTATATTCTCTGATTTTTGTGAAAAGATTGTTGAGGTTTTCATGGATGATTTTTCTATTTACGGAACTTCTTTTGATGATTGCTTCAGCAACATTGATTGAGTTTTGCAGAGATGTGAGCAAACTAATCTTGTATTGAATTGGGAGAAGTTCCACTTTATGGTTAATGAAGGTATTGTCTTGGGGCATAACATTTCTGAACGAGGTATTGAGGTGGATAAGGCTAAAGTTGGTGCAATTGAGAAAATGCCATGTCCTAAAGATATCAAAGGTATTCATAGTTTCCTTGGTCATGTTGGTTTCTATAGGAGGTTTATTAAAGACTTCTCTAAAATTTCTAGGCCTCTCACAAATCTTTTACAAAAGGATGTCCCATTTGTTTTTTATGATGATTGTGTAGAAGCCTTTGAAACACTTAAGAAAGCCTTAACTTCTGCACCTATAGTACAACCACCTGATTGGAACTTGCCTTTTGAAATTATGTGCGATGCTAGTGATTATGCTTTTGGTACTGTTCTAGGATAAAGAGTTGATAAATAATTAAATGTTATCCATTATGCTAGTAAAACTCTAGACAGTGCTCAACGAAATTATGCTACTACTGAAAAAGAATTTTTAGCATTTTTGTTTGCTTGTGATAAATTCAGATCTTATATTGTTGATTCTAAAGTAACTGTTCACACCGATCATGCTGCTATAAAATATCTTATGGAAAAGAAAGATGCTAAACCTAGACTCATTAGGTGGGTTCTTTTGCTACAAGAATTTGATTTACATATTACTGATAGAAAAGGAGCTGAGAACCCCGTAGCTGATAACTTGTCTAGGTTAGAAAATGTTCTTGATGACCCACTACCTATTGATGATAGCTTTCCTAATGAACAACTTGCTGCAATAAATGTTTCTGATATCACTCCTTGGTATGCTGACTATGCTAATTACATTGTTGCTAAATATATACCACCTAGTTTCACATAACAACAAAATAAAAAATTCTTCTATGATTTAAGACATTACTTTTGGGATGACCCACATCTTTATAAAGGAGTGGACGGTATTATTAGACCTTGTGTACCTGAGCATGAACAGGAACAAATCCGATGGAAATGTCACTCCGAAGCTTATGGAGGACATCATGCGGGAGATAGAACTTCTCACAAGTTATTGCAATCTGGTTTTTATTGGCCTACTCTCTTCAAGAATTGCCGTAAGTATGTTTTATCCTATGATGAATGTCAAAGAATTGGTAATATCGATAAGCGTCAGGAAATGCCTATGAATTATTCACTTGCTATTGAACCATTTGATGTTTGGGGTTTTGATTATATGGGACCGTTTCCTTCCTCTAATGGATATACTCATATTTTGGTTGCTGTTGATTATGTTACTAAGTGGGTAGAAGATATTTCAACTAGTAGTGCTGATCACAACACCTCTATTAAAATGCTTAAAGAAGTTATTTTCCCAAGGTTTGGAGTCCCTAGATATTTAATGACTGATGGTGGTTCACACTTTATTCAAGGTGCTTTCCGCAAAATGCTTGCTAAGTATGATGTTAACCATAGGATTGCATCACCTTATCATCCTCAATCTAGTGGTCAAGTTGAACTTAGCAATAGAGAAATAAAATTAATATAAAAAAATTGTCAATAGGTCCTGAAAGAATTGGTCTAAGAAATTGGATGATGCACTTTGGGCCTACAGAACAGCATATAAAAATCCTATGGGTATGTCTCCTTATAAGATGGTTTATGGAAAAGTTTGTCATTTGCCTCTTGAGTTAGAACATAAAGCATATTGGGAAATTAAAGAACTCAACTATGATTTCAAACTTGCCGATGAAAAGAGCTTATTTGATATTAGCTCATTAGATGAATGGAGAACCCAAGCTTATGAAAATGCCAAACTATTTAAAGAAAAAGTTAAAAGATGGCATGACAAAAGAATCCAAAAGCGGGAGTTCAAATTTGGAGAATACGTTTTTTTGTACAACTCTCGTTTCAGATTCTTTGCAGGAAAACTTCTCTCTAAATGGGAAGGACCATATATTATTGAAGAGGTTTATCACTCTTGAGCTATCAACATAAATAATGCCGAAGGTACTAATCCAAAGGTGGTCAATGGGCAAAGAATTGAACACTATATCTCAGGTACGCCTATTAACGTTGAAAGCAATATTATTCAAACCATGACACCCGAGGAACATATAAAAGAAACCTTCCGGAACACTCCAAAATCGTGAATAAAAGGAAGTACGTGATATGATAAGTAAACGGACTCCGAAAATCCACAAAAATATTTTCTGTAAATTTTGGAACATTACAAAAATTAGGAAAATATTAAACAACCAGGAAGGTGTCAGATTCAGGGCTCCGCAGACCCAAGAAGGTTCGAACTCTGGGGCGTGTGCGAAGAACTCAACATCTCAAGCCTACCAACTCGTCATCCCACAGCCTAGCCCGATTCGCGTGAGCAAGGAAGAAGATGAACACGACAGTTTACCCAGGTTCGGGCCACCTTGCGGTGTAAGACCCTACTCCTACTTTGTGGTGGATTGGCCTCACGAGGGGCTGAGGATGAACTACTACAGTGGATGAACAACCTTGCGAGGCTGCTCTAGTGAGAGTGGGAAGGGTAGGATTCGATCCGCCTCTATGGTGGTGCCTAACCTATATTTATAGTGGCCTTGGTCCTCTTCCCCCAAAACTTAGGCGAGAAGGGATCCCACAGTGGCCAATTTGAAAGGGGACAAGTAGTACATCTTATCCTGACGAAAGGTGGTCTTTGCCTACAAAGCTTCTGGTCGTGACGCAGTGGTGGGCTCGGCGATGACATCCGTCCTGCCGTGCTGGTGGTCTTGGTCTTGTTGCACCAGAATGGAAACCTTTGCCAGATTCCTCGGGAACCCACGCCTATCCTTGCCTCCTTAGCACCAAAGAGGAAACTGCCTCCTCTGCGCCCGCTGGCGCCCGCCTGGCCTTGTTCGTCATGGCTTGTGTCACCATAGCCTCACGAGGGTGGGTACCTGCATAGAAATCTCCGCTCCTCGGGATGCCACCTGGGGAGGCCGCTCCTTCGGGAGGTCTTGGTGTCGTCCGCCTCACGAGGCTTGGCCCCTCACGAGGGTCTTTTCTTGGCGGTCTTGCAGATGGGCCGTACCAGGCCGTCGAAGGAGCCACGCCGTGGGCCACAGGCAGGCAAGTCTGGGTACCCTGGTTCCTAGAACACCGACAGTACCGGCAGGACGCGGACGCCTCCCTCCCCACGTCACCTCGGCAACTGTTCGGACTTACAAAAGACTGGCTCACCCCGCCAGGCCATCATTACTCCTTCTCACCTCGCTTCAGATCCCCTTTCCTCCGCCAAGGACCTCTCCAGATCCAATCGAGCCTGGCTTCCCCTTCCTTCTCCAACTCCGGCACCGGTGACTTCGCTGATGGCTCCCAAGAAGTCGCTACCCGCGGCGCACGTCGCGAGCTCTTCCTCCTCTCCTGCGCCTACACTCAACGCGTCCTCCATCACCGAGGAGGGGCACCTTGCCCTCGGGCTCCCATACACGGTGAGCGACGAGAACGTGTGGAAGGAGACCATAATCTGGGCCGGCTCCGCCGAGGAGCGGACTCTGGCGCGGATAGTTTACCCCTTCTTCCTCCACAACATCTTCGCGGGGCTCGTGCCCCCTCTTTCCGAGTTCTTCACCGTCGTCCTCGACTACTACCAGGTCTAGGCCCTGCATTTTCAACCCCTCTCCATCCTCCTCCTGTACATCTTTGCCTTCTACTGCGAGGCCTTCATGGGCGTTAGGCCCTCCGTGCCCCCCCATCCGGCACTTTTTCTCTCTGCAGCTACATGATCCAACCCAGCGCTCTGGCTGCGTGTCCTTCGTCGCAGTCCACAAGAACAACGTGCTCATGAGGGCCGGGAAGAAGGTGGAAAACTTCCGGCGCCGCTGGGTCTTCGTGGACACCGAGGACCTCAACGAGCACTTGGAGCTGCCGACCGCGCTGCCCAAACAGCTCGAGAGGTGGAGCCACAAGAAGTTCTCCGACCCCCGGGCGGTGCCTGTCCTGAGGAAGATGACCTCAGATGTGGATGCCAGGGCGCTGACGGGGGGCATGCTCGTGAAGGAGTTCCTGAGGCAGCGCTTGGCTCCGCCCTAGTCTCACACGCACCCCATGTGGGAGCTCCAGGGCGCAGAGGATGACATCAAGTTGCGCCCGGGAAGCCTGACGGGCGAGGAGCTTGACAAGGCCATGAACATTTTGCTCAAGGGTGAGCCAGGGGACCTCCCGGAGGCCTACGTCCCGCTGTACCGTCGTGCCGACAGGGAGACGTTGATCGCCGCCATGCACATCTTTAATGAGCTGGGGCTCGCGTGCCTGAGCACCCCAACTCCCCTGGTGTCCTCCAGCGAAAGTGCTGGTGAAAAGGCCAAGGAGGACTCGGAGGCGACCGAGGATGATGTGGCGGAGATCCCCCCCCCCCATCACGGAGCGAGCTTCTCCGTGGCTTCGTCGACGACGACGACGCCGACGAGCCCCCGGCTGTGGAATCCCCACACTCCACTGGGGTCCTCACGAAGTCTGGGGCCACCCCACGAGCCCTGCGGAGGTCTGGCCAGGCGACTCTGAAGAAGAGCAGTGCAGCACCTCCTCCGAGGGGCGCCCTCTCGCCGCCAGAGCGGACGTGGCCCCTCAAGGCGACTCCTCCGCCTTGCTAGGCGGTAGCGCCACCCCGAGGCCGGCTGAAGAGCACCCCGCCAACTCCCCCAGCCTGACCAAGGCCGCACGAAGGAAAAGCGGGGGTGTCCCAGCCCCGGCCAAGAAGGAGAAGAAGAGGACATACATCAACCCCGACGAGTAAGTATCTTACCTTGTTTTTGTTTAGCACATATTTGTACTGTGCTCACAACGCTCCCCCCTAGTGACCAGGATGGGCGTAGTGGTGAAGAAGAGGATGGAAGAAGCCCGGGCTCCGGAGGCGCCACCTCTTGCTGCAGCCGCGGCGACTCCGGCACAGGCGGTGGAGGACGTCCCTCGTCTCCTCGCGGCGAAGCAGGCCCCTCGGGACATGGTGGTGTCACCTCAGGAGAAGCCAGCCCCCGCGAGCCAGCAGGCCGCGGAGCCATTCGCCCCTGTCACGCCCGAGTGGGGCTCGGGGCCTTTGGCGCCCCAAGCCGTCCTCGCTACTGCCTCCCTGGTGATGGCGCCAGCCGACGGGCTGGCGCCGCCTCCTCCCCAGGCCCTTGCGCTGGCGGACCGCGGCCCTCTCATCAGGCCAGGCGCTCTGGACGACGCCCACGCCACGCTCGAGCAACTCCGAGCTGATCTTCAGGATGCCGACAGGTGCCTCGGGAGGGAGCGCCTGGGGCTTATCTTCGGGTGGCTCCAGGCCGACACATCCGTCAGGACGGCCTGGGGTCGGGCCGAGGCCACTGCTGCGGAGAGCAGGAAGGAGGCCGCCGAAGCCAAGGACGCTCATGACGCAGCGTTGGCGAATGCAGCATCCACCGAGGAGCACTGCGCCGAGGCGGAGGCCAAGCTGAAGGCCCTCCAGGAGGAACAAGCCTAGCGCAACCGAAGGCTCCAGCAGTGGGAGGAGGACCTGAAGGCCCGCGAGGCGAAGCTCACCGATCTCGACGCCGGGCTGGCCCAGGTGGCCACCGACCAAGCCACGGAGCACGGCCACCTGGATGCGCTGAAGAAAGAGGTGGCCGACGCCCAGGCATCCCACACTCGGCATGTCTCCGAGGAGGCAACCCAGCTGGAGGCCAGGGAGAAGGTGCTTGCCGCCGTCAAGAAAGAAGCGGCCGTAGGATGCGAGGCCTTCCTCTCCCTTGAGCTCAGATTTCACGAGGCGCTGTGCTCCATCCACAGGGGAGGGTACAAAGAGCCGCTAGGGACCCCCGAAGATGGTCTTGCAGGGCTCTTCCCCAAGCTGGCCGAAGCGCTTAAAGGTGCCGCTGCTGAAGTGGACTCCTTCTGGGAGGCGGAGTGTCGCTCGCTCTTCTCCGCGGCTGCGACGCGCGTCTTCAGCCATCTCTACCTCCAGGACCCAAGCTTCAACCTCGACGTGCTGATCCACTCGATGGCTCCCAAGTCCCGCGCCGCTGCCACGGAGGCCGTGAAGGATCATGTAGATTCCCTGCTGAAGAAGTTCCTCTGCGTCCCCGACCCCGAGGCTCTGGCAGCGGAGGTTGGGGGTGGAGGTGATGACGGCGGTAGCGACGTCGACGACGGGCTTCCGATGGCCTGGGCGAGCGGCGGCGACGGCCAAGGCGGTGGTGGCACTTGTTCCTGATTTTATTCCTGCAATCATTTATCGTGCCTCGTGGAGGCGTAAAACTTCTGTTTGAATTTGCGGAACGCTTGTGCTTGTAATAACTGTTAGGGCTCTACGGTTTCCTTTTCGTGCTTGGTTTCCTTCTTTTTTGCTTTTGTGCTCTTCATAGGCAGGCCCAGCCCCGCGCATACCTCAACCGCCGTTGGGGTGTCCAGATCGCCAGGACGACACCAAGGGGTGAGGGGCTACGTGACTAGTGAGGCCCTTGAGTGGCGATGCTCAGGAGGTCCCCCTTGATGTGCGAGCAGCCCTCATGAAGGAAGCGTAGGCGACGGCGAGGTTAATCCGAAGCCCCCATACCTTTCCTCGCCAGCTTTCACCTGGGAGGGTCGCAAGAAGACAAGGTACCCGGACCTGGTAGGGCGGCGTGTGCCAGGCCTAGCCTGGGCGCAGCCCCCGTGTCCAGCCCCCTCGCGCGTACCTCCTGTGGGGGAAGCTGCGCGATAGGACCGTACGAAGAGCCGACAGGCTATCCTGAGGTTAGTGCGGCCACTAGGGCGCCCCCAGTTGTTTATTCACCAGCGCGGAGCATGGTGCTTCCACTTTGGCATGGGCATTGCCGCTCCTCGGCCGTGTCGTCCGCCAGCGCGGAGCATGGGGCTTCCACTGGTGCGTGGGTGGGAGTTCCCTCTTGGGGAGACTCCGGGGCGTGTACAGCCCTGTTCATACACGTGGGTAGCACGGTGGAACTAGAGGAGGTGTATCTGGGCACTCATGAGCCAGCCCGGGACTCACGAGGCCCTACCTCAAGGCGGGTTGCGTCTGATTTTTGTGGCGCGGGGCGCACTTAAGACACCTGTGGGGCGATGGGGGGTCCTGCACCGAATGCCCCTCCAGAGATTATCGCATGAGAAGGACGGACACCAATGACCCCAGGAGGTGATGTGAACAGGGCCGGCCCGCTAGACAGAGCTCAGCCATTGGTTTTATTGACGCGGCAGGGACGGAACCGAGCACAGATGCTGTGCCAAGTCTTCTCATGCAACGATCCCACGAAAAAATAGCCGGCGCACGGCTCCCGCTACGGTGAAGCACCGAACTGCGGTTGTATGAACCAGGCCGCTCGCCCTTACTCGCCCACGCACGATTAGCTCATGCGAGAACAAGGCACCAAGGACCACGGGAGGTGACACGCACAGGAGCTGGCCCATGGGACAGAGCTCGGTCACTTGGATTTGTCAACGCTGCAGGGACGGACCCGATCACAGACGTCGTGCCAGTCCTTAATCATGAGGCGGTTGCGGGTGGGTTCGCGGGGGCGCATCGACATCATGGTGACGAAGCACCGGACATGCAGTTGAAATACTTGGGAAATTCATAAAGGCAAGGCCAGTACGGATACATGCGCAAAAATGATACAAATGCTGGGCCGGGCCCTAGTAGCCTGAGGATGATGCAGCCCGAGGGGTGCCCTTAGTTGAACAAACCAAAAAGTCAGCTGGCACCATCGTTGTAGAAGCGTTGGGGTAGCTGAAGATGCGCGCTGCAGAGATCGCTCCTCATGAGCCGACCGGCTCCTGAGGCCCGGGTGGCTCCGGAGCCCCAGAGAGCTCACGAGGATCCGGCACCTCCTCCGTCAGGACCGCCTGGCGCCTGGCCTTGTGAGCCGCCATAGCACCCTGCACGAAGCGCTGGTACGAGGCGGCCACATTCAGTAGGCCAAACGGCATGCGGACGTAGCTGCAGGGGTAACCCCCACTCCGCCCAACGCGGGCCGGCCAGAAGAGGTCCTGCGAGGCAGCCTTGTTGAGGCCTGGGATGTTGACGCAGACACGCAGCTCGCCGCCCATGTCAGGGGCCGCGGCTGCACCTGGTGGTGCGGGGCGACGCTCGGCACGTGATAACCCACAAGTATAGGGGATCGTTTGTAGTCTTCTTCGATAAATAAGAGTGTCGAACCCAACGAGGAGCTAAAGGTAGAAGAAATATTCCCTCAAGTTCTATCGACCACCGATACAACTCTACGCACACTTAACGTTTGATTTACCTAAAACAAGTATGAAACTATTTTGCAAGAATAAAACTATGAGTACTTTGCGGGAATAAAACTACGAATAAATTGCAAGGTAATAAAAGTAGATAGCTTTTGTCAACAAGAAAGTCATTTGTCCCTAGGTAATCAATAACAAGACCGGTAATCATTCTTCCAATTTTAAATGAGGGAGAGGCATGAGCTAACATACTTTCTCTACTTGGATCATATGCACTTATGATTGGACCACTAGCAAGCATCCGCAACTACTAAAGATCATTAAGGTCGTGAAACCCAACCATAGCATCAAGTATCAAGTCCTCTTTACTCCCATACGCCATAACCCACTTATCCGTGTTTAGGCTATTGTCACCCCCGCAACACCGACAATAAGCAAACCATGAACATATTGCTACACCCTACAATGGGGATCCCTCCATTTGCATGACACAGAGGGCATCGTAGGACAGCACCATAAATAAAATATACAATCATACCAGCCAAGATCACGATTAACCCATAGGACAAAACGAATCTACTCAAACATCATAGGATAGCCAAATATCATTGGGAAATAATATATGGAGTTCAGCACCATGTTTAAGTAGATATTATAGTGGGGGGAAGATGTGTTACACCGCTGCATAGAGGGGGAGAGAGTTGGTGTTGACGGTAGCAAGATTGTTGATGTAGATCGCCGTCACGATCCTTGCCCCGGCAGCGTTCCGGTGCCACCGAGAGAGAGAGAGAGAGAGGGAGAGAGCCCCCCTCCTTATTCTTCTTCCTTGGCCTCCCCCTAGATGGGAGGAGAGTTACCCCTCTGGTCCATGGCCTCCATGGTGGCGGACGGGCAGGAGCCCCTCCGAGATTGGATCTCCCTCTCTGTTCTCTTCTGTTTTTGCGCTCCCCAGATCTGGCCCTTCACGGTTTCTTAAATTCCCGGAGATCCGTAACTCTGATTGCGCTGAAATTTTTACACGATTTTTTCCATAAATTATCTTTCTTGCTCTAGAAGGAGGGCGCCAACCGACTTACGAGGAGGGCATAAGACACCTGGGCGCGCCAGGGGGTGCCCGGCGCGCCCTGGTGGGTTGTGGTCACTGTGGGTCCCCGTTTGCATTGATTCCAAGTCCCAAAAATCACATATATTCCAAAATAATTCTCCATAAATTTTTACCGTGTTTGTACTTCGTTTGATATGGATTTTCTGTGAAACAAAAAACACGCAACAAACAGGAACTGGCACTAGGCACTGGATCAATAGGTTAGTCCAATAAATCATATAAAATGTTGCCAAAAGTATGTAAAAGTTGTATAATATTGGCATGAAACTATAAAAAATTATAGATACGATGGGGATGTATCAGCATCCCCAAGCTTAATTCCTGCTCATCCTCGAGTAGGTAAATGATAAAAAAGATATTTTTTATGTGGAATGCTACCTAGCATAAACTTGATCATATATCTAATCATGGCATGAATATTAAGACACAAGTGATTCAAAGCAATAGACTATAATTTGACATAAAGACATCAATACTCAGGCATCCCAACAAACAATCATGTCTTTCAAAATATCAACGCTAAAGAAAGCTATCCCTACAAAATCATATAGTCTTGTCATGCTCTGTCTTCTTAACACAAAGTATTTATCATGCACAACCCCGATGACAAGCTGAGCAATTGGTTCATACTTTTTAACGTGCTTCAGCCTTTTCAACCCTCACGCAATACATGAGTGCAAGCCATGGATATAGCACTACGGGTGGAATGGAGTATGATGATAGGGGTAAATATAGAGAAGACAAAAAAGTAAGAAAGTCTCACACCGACGCGGCTAACCAACAGGCTATGGAGATGCCCATCAATTGATATCAATGCGAGGAGTAGGGATTGCCATGCAACGAATGCACTAAGAGCTATAAGTAGGTGCGCCAGCCTCCTGACGGTGCTACTTCTTCTTCTTGGGGATGGCCTCAGGAGGCAGGATGGCGCCCTCGTTGTCAGAGTTCTCGATCGCCGCAGCCTGGTACGCGCGCTCGAGGGAGCACACCGCATCCTTTTCGTCGCAGGCGACTGCTACTTCTTGAGCTTGCGTTGGTTTTTCCCTTGAAGAGGAAAGGGTGATGCAGCAAAGTAGAGATAAATATTTCCTCAGTTGAGAACTAAGGTATCAATCTAGTAGGAGAAACGCGCAAGTCCCCAATATATGCACCTACACAAACAATCAAACACTTGCACCCAACGCGATAAAGGGGTTGTCAATCCCTTCACGGTCACTTGCAAAGGTGAGATTTGATAGAGATAGATATAAAATATTACTAAAATGTAAAAGTAAATAAATTGCAGCAAGGTATTTTTGGTTTATAGATCGGAAAATATATGAAGGAAAATAGAACCGGGGGCCATAGGTTTCACTAGAGGCTTCTCTCTTGAAGGCAGATAATACGGTGGGTGAACAAATTACTGTCGAGCAATTGATAGAAAAGCGCAAAGTTATGATGATATCCAAGGCAATGATTATGAATATAGGCATCACATCCATGTCAAGTAGACTGACTCCTGCCTGCATCTACTACTATTACTCCACACATCGACCGCTATCCAGCATGCATCTAGAGTATTAAGTTCATAAAGAACGGAGTAACGCCTTAAGTAAGATGACATGATGTAGAGGGATAAACTCAAGAAATATGATGAAAACCCCATATTTTTATCCTTGATGGCAACAATGGAATACGTGTCTCGCTACCCCTACTTTGTCACTGGGTGAAATCACGCAAGATTGAACCCAAAACTAAGCACCTCTCCCATTGCAAGAAAAACCAATCTAGTTGGCCAAACCAAACCGATAATTCGAAGAGAAATACAAAGATATCAAATCATGCATATAAGAAATCAGAGAAGATTCAAATAATATTCATAGATAAGCTGATCATAAATCCACAATTCATCGATCTCGACAAACACACCGCAAAAGAAGATTACATCGGATAGATCTCCAAGAACATCAAGGAGAACACGGTATTGAGAATCAAAGAGAGAGAAGAAGCCATCTAGCTAATAGCTATGGACCCGTAGGTCTGTGGTAAACTACTCACGCTTCATCGGAAGGGCAATAGGGTTGATGTAGATGCCCTCCGTGATCGAATCCCCCTCCGACAGATCGCCGAAAAAGGTCCTAAGATGGGATCTCACGATAACAGAAGGTTGCGGCGGCGGAAAAGTATTTTGGTGGATGCCTCTAGTGTTTTGGGAATATTTTAGGATTTATAGAGCTGAGAGGGAGGTCGGTGGACTTCCGAGGGGCCCACAAGCCAGGTGGGCGCCCCCCTAGGGCACGCCCCTACGGCTTGTCGTCACCTCGTGGGTCTTCTCACTTCATCTCCAAGTCTCGTAGGTGTCTTCTGGTCCAAGAAAAATCATCATAAAGTTTTATTCCGTTTGGACTCCGTTTGATATTCCGTTTCTACGAAACTCAAAAACAAGGAAAAAACAGAAAATGGCACTGGGCTCTAGGTTAATAAGTTAGTCCCAAAAATAATATAAAATAGCATATTAATGCATATAAAACATCCAAAACAGATAATTTGATAGCATGGAACAATAAAAAATTATAGATACATTGGAGACGTATCAAGCATCCCCAAGCTTAATTCCTACTCGTCCTCGAGTAGGTAAATGATAAAAACAGAATTTTTGATGTGGAATGCTACCTAACATATTTATCCATGTAATTTTCTTCATTGTGGCTTGAATGTTCAGATCCATAAGATTCAAAACAAAAGTTTAATATTGACATAAAAACAATAATACTTCAAGCATACCAATAAAGCAATCATGTCTTCTCAAAATAACATGGCCAAAGAAAGTTATCCCTACAAAATCATATAGTCTGGCTATGCTCCATCTTCATCACACAAAGTATTAAATCATGCACAACCCCGATGACAAGCCAAGCAATTGTTTCATACTTTTGATGTTCTCAAACCTTTTCAACTTTCACACAATACATGAGCATGAGCCATGGATATAGCACTATAGGTGGAATAGAATATGGTGGTTGTGGAGAAGACGAAAAGAAGGAGATAGTCTCACATCAACTAGGCGTATCAACTGGCTATGGAGATGCCCATCAATAGATATCAATGTGAGTGAGTAGGGATTGCCATGCAACGGATGCACTAGAGCTATAAGTTTATGAAAGCTCAAAAAGAAACTAAGTGAGTGTGCATCTAACTCGCTTGCTCACGAAGACCTAGGGAAATTTGAGGAAGCCCATCATTGGAATATACAAGCCAAGTTATATAACGAAAAATTCCCACTAGTATATGAAAGTGACAACATAGGAGACTCTCTATCATGAAGATCATGCTGCTACTTTGAAGCACAAGTGTGGAAAAAGGATAGTAACATTGTCCCTTCTCTCTTTTCTCTCATTTTTTTGCTGGGTTTCTTTGGCCTCTTTTATTTTTTTGTAAAGTCCGGAGACTCATCCCAACTTGTGAGGGAATCATAGCTTCCATCATCCTTTCCTCACATGGGACAATGCTCTAATAATGATGATCATCACACTTTTATTTACTTACAACTCAAGAATTACAACTCGACACTTAGAACAAAATATGACTCTATATGAATGTCTCCGACGGTATACCGGGATGTGTGATGATCTAGCGTAGCAAGTGACATCAAAAAACGGACAAGCCATGTAAACATCATGCTAGCTATCTTTCGATCATCCAAAGCAATATGGCAATGATGGAGCGTGTCATAATAAAATGGAACAGTGGAAGTTGCGTGGAAATATATCTCGGAATGGCTATGGAAATGCCATAATAGGTAGGTATGGTGGTTATTTTGAGGAAGGGTATATGGTGGGTGTAAGGCACCGGCGAAAGTTGCGCGGTACTAGAAAGGCTAGCAAAGGTGGAAGGGTGAGAGTGCGTATAATCCATGGACTCAACATTAGTCATAAAGAACTCACATACTTATTGCAAAAATCTATTAGTCATTGAAACAAAGTACTACGCGCATGCTCCTAGGGGGATAGATTGGTAGGAAAATACCATTGCTCGTCCTCGACCTCCACTCGACAATCAATAAATAAATCATGCTCTGACTTCATCACATAACGGTTCACCATACGTGCATGCTACGGGAATCACAAACTTTAACACAAGTATTTCTACAATCCACAATTACTCACTAGCATGACTCTAATATCACCATCTTTATAAATCAAAACAATCATAAGGAATCAAACTTCACATAGTATTCAATGCACTTTATATGAAAGTTTTTATTATATCCCTCTTGGATGCCCATCATATTAGGACTAAATTCATAACCAAAGCAAATTACCACGCTGTTTAGAGAGACTCTAAAAATAATACAAGTGAAGCATGAGAATTCAAAATTTTCTATAAAATAAAGCCACCGTCGTGCTCTAAAAATATACAAGTGAAGCACTAGAGCAAAATTGCCTAGCTCAAAAGATATAAGTGAAGCACATAGAGTATTCTAATAAATTCATGATTCATGCGTGTCCCTCTCAAAATATGTGTACAACAAGGATGATTGTGGCAAAATAAAAAGCAAAGACTCATATCATACAAGACGCTCCAAGCAAAACACATATCATGTGGTGAATAAAAATATAGCCTCAAGTAAATTTACCGATAGACGAAGACGAAAGAGGGGATGCCATCTGGGGCATCCTCAAGCTTAGATGCTTGGTTGTCCTTCAATATTACCTTGGGGTGCCTTGGGCATCCCCAAGCTTAGGCTCTTGCCACTCCTTATTCCATAGTCCATCAAATCTTTACCCAAAACTTGAAAACTTCACAACACAACACTCAACATAAAACTCATGAGATCCGTTAGTATAAGAAAATAAATCACCACTTTTTGGTACTGTTGTGAACTCATTGTTCATTTATATTGGTGTAATATCTACTGTATTCCAACTTCTCTATGGTTCATACCCCCCGATACTACCCATAGATTCATCAAAATAAGCAAATAACACAAAGAAAACAAAATCTGTCAAAAACAGAACAGTCTGTAGTAATATGTAAACTTCGAATACTTTTGTAACTCCAAAAAGTCTGAAAAATTAGGAAAACATAGGAAATTTGTATGTCAATCTTGTGTAAAAAATTCAGAATTTTTTCATGCTTCTATGATTTTTAAAAATTCTGTGACTGGGCGCAAAAGTTTCTGTTTTTCAGCAAGATCAATTCAACTATCACAGTAAGCCATCATAAAGGTCTTACTTGGCTCAAACACTAATTAAAACATAAAAACACATCTAACCAGAGGCTAGATGAAAAATTTATTGAAAAACAGAACAAAAAAATCAAGAACAAAAAATAAAATTGGGTTGCCTCCCAACAAGCGCTATTGTTTAACGCCCCTAGCTAGGCATAAAACATAGATCTAGGTATTGGCATAATAGTAAGGGAGATCATCCATGCTCATCTCATACTCCCTTCTTTCAGCTCACTCTGTGCGTTCGGTTTATTCGGTTTACATGGTTTGGTTTATACGGTTTTTCGGTTTGTACGGTATTAATACTTCGGTAAATACGGTATGAAATTAAAATATGGTTCGGTTTCGGTATATACCAAATTATTTCAGTATGATTTCGGTATATACCATAATAACCAGAGTTGACGCGAATTTGAAAATGACGTAATAATAATTTGCAAATTTATGACTCAAAACACATACAGTTTTACACAAATAGTATATAACTATATATAAGTATGTATGCATGCATTGATTCATCTGTTGATGGTTATGGACGTGCTTAGCATTTTGAAAAGAGAAAAATGACTATGTTACAAGAAACAATTACGTGCTTAGTAGTGAATTTGACTCATGTACAAGAAAAATGACAACTTGTATGGTTGTTCATCACAAGAAATATAAAATTATTTTTTACTTCGGTTTATTCGGTTAACCGTTCGGTTTTTCGGTATATACCATAAAAACCAAAGTTCAAATCGGTATGAAAAGTTCGTACCATACCGAAACCAGAAACCATAAAAACCATAAATTTGGTTCGGTTCGGTTTATTTTCGGTATGGTTTTTCGGTTCGGATTTCAAATGCATAGAGTGACTTTCAGCGGCAAGTTTCCTTTGTGGTAAGCAAAAATAATCAAAAGGGCTAAATTTAATAGGATAAGGATCCCTAAGATCATGTGCGGGAGGAATAGGTTCTTCCTTCGGCCCCTTATAGTTTATAATCAACTCATCATTAAAAGCTTTCCTTTGGTGAAACATCATAAGCTTATCTCCTAACACGAACCCTAGTCCGTTGTTTTGTATAGCAAAATTATAATTAACTTCAGAGATCTTATCAACCAAAACCTCAGTAGGGACCCTTTTTCTCAAATTTTCATTATAGGCAACAAAATCAGGAGATTGCAATCTCATTATTTCCTCTTGATAAAAAGGATCTCCTCCATGGGAGGACAACCACCATTAATTTTATAATGAGCAAAAATTTTGCTAGCTTCTTTCATGATAAATCTAAACTCATGAGCTAAAAATATATTGGCGGCACGCTTAACGGGAGCATGCTGAATATTAGAAAACTCTAGGAAAATCCTTTGTATGCAAGGATGCATATGAACGAATTGTCTTTCGAGTTCAATTATGAGCAAAGTTATAGCATCCGCAAGACTATTAGTTTTATTAAGAATAGATCCTCCTAACATAGGTAGCGTGCCAGCACAAGTAAAGAAATCTTGAATAACACCTTTCCAAATAATATTACCGCTACCTATGCGGAATTTTTTTGTATGCATGATAGTAGGTTCTTCATGAGGATCGTTATTAGCAAAGTCATCAAAATTTCCCTCAAGATTACTACTATCCTTTTCGATGAAAACCTCCCCAGATTCAGACATGATAGAAACAAACCAATCAAGCAAACGGGCAACAAAAAAACGAACAAAAAGACGAACGGAAGAAGGGCGAATAAAAAGGCAAATCTTTTTGTATTTTTCTAAAAACATTTTAGAAGTGGGGGAGAGGAAAATGAGAGACAAATGGAAAATAATGTAATGCAAGAGATGAGAGTTTATGATGGGTACTTGGTAGGCTTGATGTAGATCTCCCTAACAACGGCGCCAGAAATTATTCTTGCGACTTCTTGAGCTTGCGTTGGTTTTTCCCTTGAAGAGGAAAGGGTGATGCAGCAAAGTAGAGATAAGTATTTCCCTCAGTTGAGAACCAAGGTATCAATCCAGTAGGAGAAACGCGCAAGTCCCCAATATATGCACCTACACAAACAATCAAACACTTGCACCCAACGCGATAAAGGGGTTGTCAATCCCTTCAGGGTCACTTGCAAAGGTGAGATCTGATAGAGATAGATATAAAAGATTACTAAAATGTAAAAGTAAATAAATTGCAGCAAGGTATTTTTGGTTTATAGATCTGAAAATATATGATGGAAAATAGACCCGGGGGCCATAGGTTTCACTAGAGGGTTCTCTCTTAAAGGCAAATAATACGGTGGGTGAACAAATTACTGTCGAGCAATTGATAGAAAAGCGTAAAGTTATGACGATATCCAAGGCAATGATTATGAATATAGGCATCACGTCCGTGTCAAGTAGACTGACTCCTGCCTGCATCTACTACTATTACTCCACACATCGAGCGCTATCCAGCATGCATCTAGAGTATTAATTTCATAAAGAACGGAGTAACGCCTTAAGTAAGATGACATGATGTAGAGGGATAAACTCAAGCAATATGATGGAAACCCCATCTTTTTATCCTTGATGGCAACAATGCAATACGTGTCTCGCTACCCCTACTTTGTCACTGGGTGAAATCACGCAAGATTGAACCCAAAACTAAGCACCTCTCCCATTGCAAGAAAAACCAATCTAGTTGGCCAAACCAAACCGATAATTCGAAGAGAAATACAAAGATATCAAATCATGCATATAAGAATTCAGAGAAGATTCAAATAATATTAATAGATAAGCTGATCATAAATCCACAATTCATCAATATCGACAAAACACACCGCAAAATAAGATTACATCAGATAGATCTCCAAGAACATCGAGGAGAACACGATATTGAGAATCAAAGAGAGAGAAGAAGCCATCTAGCTACTAGCTATGGACCCGTAGGTCTGTGGTAAACTACTCACGCTTCATCAAAAGGGCAATAGGGTTGATGTAGATGCCGTCCGTGATCGAATCCCCCTCCGGCAGATCACCGGAAAAGGTCCCAAGATGGGATCTCACGGGAACAGAAGGTTGCGGCGGCGGGAACATATTTTGGTGGATGCCTCTAGGGTTTTGGGAATATTTTAGGATTTATAGAGCTGAGAGGGAGGTCGATGGACTCCCGAGGGCCCCACAAGCTAGGGGGCGGCCCCCCTAGGGCGCGCCCCTACGGCTTATCGTCGCCTCGTGGGTCTTCTGACTTCATCTCCAAGTGTCGTAGGTGTCTTTTGGTCCAAGAAAAATCATTGTAAAGTTTTATTCCGTTTGGACTCCGTTTGATATTCCTTTTCTGCGAAACTCAAAAACAAGGAAAAAACAGAAACTGGCACTGGGCTCTAGGTTAATAAGTTAGTCCCAAAAATAATATAAAATAGCATATTAATGCATATAAAACATCCAAAACAGGTAATTTAATAGCATGGAACAATTAAAAATTATAGATACATTGGAGATGTATCAGCGAACGTGATGACGCCGCTGCATCTTGGCATCTTGAGGACGTTGTAACCATGGTGAGTGGCTGCCATGAACTTGGCGAGGGCCGGATACCCGAGGATGGCATTGTACGGGAGGCCGATGTGGGCGACGTCGAAGTCGATGAGCTCGGTGTGGTAGTTGTCGCGCTTGCCAAAGGTGACTGGGAGGCGCACCTGCCCCAGGGGAACGGTGGAGCCATCGGCACTCCTGAGAAAGGCTTGGTGGGCAGGAGCTAGTTGATAACCCACAAGTATAGGGGATCGCAACAGTTTTCGAGGGTAGAGTATTCAACCCAAATTTATTGATTCGACACAAGGGGAGACAAAGAATATTCTCAAGTATTAGCAGATGAGTTGTCAATTCAACCACACCTGACAGACTACAACAAAGTATTTAGTAGCAAAGTAATATGGAAGTAACGGTAACGGTGGCAAAAGTAACAGTAGCAGTTTTGTAGTGATTGTAACAGCAGTAGCAACGAAAGTAACTTAGCAAAGATCAATATGTGAAAAGCTCGTAGGCAATGGATTGGCAATGATAATTGTGTTAGATGATATTCATCATGTAGCAGTCATAACCTAGGGTGACACAGAACTAGATCCAATTCATCAATATAATGTAGGCATGTATTCCGTATATAGTCATACGTGCTTATGGAAAAGAACTTGCATGACATCTTTTGTCCTACCCTCCCGTGGCAGCGGGGTCCTAATGGAAACTAAGATATATTAAGGCCCCCTTTTAATAGAGAACTGGACCAAAGCATTAGCACTTAGTGAATACATGAACTCCTCAAACTATGGTAATCACCGGAAAGAATCCCAATTATTGTCACCTTGGGGTATGCGGATCATAATTCGTAATAGGTGTCTACAACTTGCAAGATAGGATCAAGAACACAAATATATTCATGGAAACATAATAGGCTCAGTTCTGAAATCATGGCACTCGGGCCCTAGTGACAAGCATTAAGCATAGCAAAGTCATAGCAACATCAATCTCAGAACATAGTGGATACTAGGGATCAAACCCTAACAAAACTAACTCGATTACATGATAAATCTCATCCAACCCATCACCGTCCAGCAAGCCTACAATGGAATTACTCACACACGGCAGTCAACATCATGAAATTGGTGATGGAGGAGGGTTGGTGATGATGATGGCGATGAATCCCCCTCTCCGGAGCCCCGAACGGACTCCAGATCAGCCCTCTTGATGAAGAACGGGAGGAGGCGGCGGCTCCGTATCGTAAAACACGATGAATCCTTCTCTCTGATTTTTTCTCTCCGGATGTGAATATATAGCATTGGAATTAGGGTCGGAGGAGGTCCAGGGGGCCCACAAGCCAGTTGGGCGCGCCCCAGGGGGGCGCGCCCTAGGGGGCGCCCTCCCAGGCTTGTGGCCAATGGGTGGACCCCCCTCTGGTTGATTCTTTCGCGAATATTTTTTATATATTCCAAAAATATTCTCTATAAAATTTCAGGTCATTCTGAGAACTTTTATTTCTGCACAAAAATAACACCAAGGCAATTTTGCTGAAAACAGCGTCAGTCCGGGTTAGTTCCATTCAAATCATGCAAATTAGAGTCCAAAACAAGGGCAAAAGAGTTTGGAAAAGTAGATACGATGGAGACGTATCAACTCCCCCAAGCTTAACCCATTGCTTGTCCTCAAGCAATTCAGTTGACAAACTGAAAGTGACAAAGAAAAACTTTTACAAGCTCTGTTTGATCTTGTTGTTGCAAATATGTATTGCCAGTATTCATGTTTTCAGCAAAGATTATGAACTCACCTTATTCACAATAACATTTAGGTCTCACATTTACTCATATCAATGACATAATCAACTAGCGAGCGATAATAATAAATATCGGATGACAACACTTTTTCAAAACAATCATGATATGATATAACAAAATGGTATCTCGCTAGCCCTTTCTGAGACCGCAAAACATAAATGCAGAGCACCCCTTAAGATTAAGGACTGACTAGACATTATAATTCATGGCAACAAAGATCTAGTCACACTCATACTCAATATCAATTAATAACAAAGCATACAAATGACAGTGGTGCTCTCTAACTGGTGCTTTTTATAAGAGAATGATGACTCAGCAATAAAAGTAAATAGATAGGCCCTTCGTAGAGGGAAGCAGGGATTTGCAGAGGTGCCAGAGCTCGAGCTTTTTGAAACAGAGACAAATATAATTTTGAGCGGTATGCTTTCATTGTCAACATAACAACCAAGAGATCTCACTATCTTCCATGCTAGATACATTATAGGCGGTTCCCAAACAGAATGGTAAGTTTTTACTCCCCCTCCACCAACAAGCACACTCCATGGCTGATCCGAAACAACGGGTACCATGCATACCAACAACAGTCCTGGGGGAGTTTTGTTTTGAAGCTATATTTTGATTTGATTTCGATCATGGAACTGGGCATATCGATTACCAGCCACTTTCTCATGAATGACAAGTGAATAAACACTCATCGTGAGAATAACCCACCTAGCATGGAAGATACTGACAGCCCCCAGTCGCTACATGAGCGATTCGGGCATACAAAACAGATTATTACTTGAAGGTTTAGAGTTTGGCACATGCAAATTTACTTGGAACGACAGGTAAATACCGCATATAGGTAGGTATGGTGGACTCATATGGAACAACTTTGGGTTTATGGAAGTGGATGCACAAGCAGTATTCCCGCTTAGTACAAGTGAAGGCTAGCAAAAGATTGAGGAGCGACCAACTAGAGAGCGAAAACGGTCATAAACATGCATTGAGATTAACCAACATTGAGTGCAAGCATGAGTAGGATATAAATCACCATGAACATAAATATCGTGGAGGCTATGTTGTTTTTGTTTCAACTACATGCGTGAGCATGTGCCAAGTCAAGCCACTCGAATCATTCAAAGGAGGATACCATCCTATCATACTACATCATAACCATTTTAAAAGCATGTTGGCACGCAAGGTAAACCATTATAAACTGCTAGCTAATTAAACATGGCATGAGTAACTATAATCTCTAATTGTCATTGCAAATATGTTTCATTCATAATGGGCTGAATCAGGAACGATGAACTAATCATATTTACAAAACAAAATAGGTCGAGTTCGTACCAGCTTTTCTCCATCTCAATCATTTCATCATATATCGTCATTATTGCCTTTCACTTGCACGACCAAACGATGTGAATAATAATAAGAGTGCACATGCATTGGACTAAGCTGGAATCTGCAAACATTTATTCAAAGGAGAAGACAAGGTAATATGGGCTCTTTGTTAGATCAACAATAATGAATATGAGAGCCACACAACATTTTCATCGTGGTCTTCTCCTTACGACCCAAAGAAAGGAAAAATAAATTCAAAGAAACACACTGAAATATTTTTTTGAGTTTTTGTTTTTCTGAAGAAAGCAAAAAAAACAAAAATGAGAAAAACTATTTACAGGGGAAAGCTCCCAACAAGCAAAAGAAGAACATGAAATCTTTTTGGGTTTTCTTTTTAATACTACTACTAAACAAACTAGAAAGAAAACTAAAAAGAAGCGAGAACTAATTTTTTTTGGCTTTTCTGAAAAAAAAATCAAACACACAAGAAGGAAGCAAGAAAAGAAAATAAACTAGCATGGATAATACAATGAAAAAGTATGAACACCGACAACTGGAATGAGTGTGTGAACATGAATGTAATGTCGGTGCGAAATACGTACTCCCCAAGCTTAGGCTTTTGGCCTAAGTTGGTCTATGGCCACGGCTCAAAATAACCCTCTCCTCAATACTCCGGAGGGTCCTGGGGGTTCCACTGGTTGGCGAGCTCCTGTGGCTCCCACTGAAAAATGGGCTCCTGATATGAATCAGGAACTGGTGCTGGCTCAGGTACGAGGGGTTGTGAAAGACCCCAAAATTCATAGATGTCCTCGGGCATAATAGTGTACCTGCCTGAATGAATATCAAACAAAGAAGCAGGTAAAGCAATAGTCTCACAAGTACCCTGACTAAATACTAAGTTGTAGAGGAGTCGTTTATCATCGTCCTTCTTAATAAAACTGTGTGCTACCATACTAGCGTAGTCTAAATATTTAGTGGGTAGCAACATCTCTTACTCCTCATCATGCCTAATGGGTATCTCAAAGCATCTAGCAAGGCAGGAGGCATAAATACCTCCAAAGATGGGACCCTTCTTGCGGTTTGTGTTTAACCGACGAGCAACAATGGCGCCCTAACTAAAAGTTCTATCACAATATAAAGCATGGTGCAAAATAGCAAGGTCAGGGACACTAAGGCCTCCACTCTCCCCGCGACCAAGCAAATATCTCCCAGAAAATAATGCATAATAGCGTAAAACAGGAAAAATGCAAGCTAGCCACTCTCTCTTCCGACACCACCCTCTTTTACCCTACGGTAGTTTCATCAATAAAGTCTTCCACGTCTCTAGGACGTGGTTCACTGACACTGCCCTCATAAGGTAATTTGCAAACCTCGCAAAAGTCATAAATCGTCATCTCCTTATGCTCATCATATAAATAAAACTCTACCGTGGGAGGTGATTTCCTAGGATAAAAATGAAAGTTTTGCATGAAAGTGTTAGTGAGCAGAAGGTATTGTTCACACTTATCTTGGAGGAAAGCGGTGAGGCCGGCATTCTCCGCCAAATAATAGAAATCATCATAAATTCCGGCCGCCCCCAAGAATGTATCACTAGGCCATTCACACGGCCGAACCTCCGCCGCACGCGGAAGATTGTACTTGGGCTTCTTCTTCTCCTCATTTTCATTTTTATTTGAATTCCGGCTTGAAGAACCCTTTAACCATCTCTTCATCATTTCTTTCCTTTTCTCTGAAATTTTTTGAAATTTTTAGTGACTCAAAATAAAAAGGAACCAAACTCAACAAGATTAATAGCAACTACTCCTACAAGTGCCTAGAGGCTATATCATGCATCAAAACTACTTTGGACCATATAAATTTGACATGCAAGCTCAAGAACAAGGTCACCACAGCAGCAAAAATTTGCAATACATAAAGCACTAGAACAAAAACTAATTGGACCATTGGAGGAGTCACATACCGAAGAACAATCCCTCAAAACGGTTTTGCGAATGGATCTTTGAGCTAGGAGATCGAAAATGGTAGCAAGATGAGCTAGAACACGGGTTTGAGCTATGGTGGGATTTTTTCTGGAGGAAGACGAAGTGGATGGGTGCTGGAATAAGTGAGGGGGACCCACGTGGGACCCACAAGCCACCTAGGAGCGCCTAGGGGGTAGGGCGCGCCCTCCACCCTTGTGGCCCACTGGTGAAGCCCCCTGGTGTGTTCTCAGTGCCAGAAATTTTCAAATATTCTGTAAAAAATCATACTAAATTTTCAGGGCATTTGGAGAACTTTTATTTTCAGGACATTTTTTATTGCACGGATAATTCAAAAAACAGACAGAAAATACTATTTTTGCTTTATTTAATCTAAATAACAGAAAGTAAAAAGTGGGTACAGAAAGTTGTGCCTTCTAAATTCATCCATCTCATGCCCATTAAAAGGAATCCATTAACAAGGTTGATGAAGTCTTATTAACAAACTTCTTCCGAATGACATGAAACCGAAGAATTTTCGAATAACACTAGGTTACCTCAACAGGGATATGCATGTCCCCAACAATAAGAATATCATGTTTCTTTTTGACAGTAGGAAGAGGGAATTCAAAACCTCCAATAGTAATAGTTGAAATTTTTCCAATAGAATTGATACTATGAACTTGAGGTTGTTTCTTTGGAAAGTGTACCGTATGCTCATTACCATTAATATGAAAAGTGGCATTGCCCTTGTTGCAATCAATAACAGCCCCTGCAGTTTTCAAAAAGGGTCTACCAAGGATGATCGACATACTGTCGTCCTCGGGAATATCAAGAATAACAAAGTCCGTTAAGATAGTAACGTTTGCAACCACAACAGGCACATCCTCACAAATACCGATGGGTATAGCAGTTGATTTATCAGCCATTTGCAAATAAATTTCAGTATGTGTCAACTTATTCAATTCAAGTCTACGATATAAAGAGAAAGGCATAACACTAACACTGGCTCCAAGATAACATAAAACAGTTTTAACATAGTTTCTTTCAATGGAGCATGGTATAGTTGGTACTCCTGGATCTCCAAGTTTCTTTGGTATTCCACCCTTAAAAGTATAATTAGCAAGCATGGTGGAAATTTTAGCTTCTGGTATCTTTCTTTTATTAGTAACAATATCTTTCATATACTTAGCATAAGGAGGCATTTTCAGCATATCAGTCAAATGCATACGCAAAAAGATAGGTCTAATCATTTCAGCAAAGCGCTCAAAATCCTCATCATCCTTTTTATTGGATGGTTTAGGAGGAAAGGGCATGGGTTTCTGAACCCATGGTTCTCTTTCTTTACCATGCTTCCTAGCAACAAAGTCTCTCTTATCATAACGTTGATTCTTTGATTGTGGGTTATCAAGATCAACAGCAGGTTCAATCTCTACATCATTATCATTACTAGGTTGAGCATCAACATGAACATCATCATTAACATTACCACTAGGTTCATGTTCATCACCAGATTGTGTCTCAGCATCAGAAATAGAAATATCATTGGGATTCTCAGGTGTGTCTACAACATGTTCACTAGAAGCATGCAAAGTCCTATCAATTTTCTTCTTCTTTTTATTACTAGGACTAGATGCATCAATATTAACTCTCTGAGAATCTTGCTCAACTCTCTTAGGATGGCCCTCAGGATACAATGGTTCCTGGGTCATTTTACCACCTCTAGTCATAACCCTAACAGCATTATCATTATTCTTACTATTCAACTCATTAAGCAAATCATCCTGTGCCTTAAGTACTTGTTCTACTTGAGTTTTAACCATGGAAGCATGCTTACTAATAAGCTTAAGATCATTAATAGTTCTACTCATACAATCACCCAAGCAGTCAAGCATGTGAGCATTACGTTTCAATTGTCTACTAACATAAGCATTGAAATTTTCTTGTTTAACAATAAAATTATCAAACTATCCAAGCATTGACTAGCAGACTTATTATGAGGAATATCACCTTCATCAAATCTATAGAGAGAGTTTACCTCTACTACCTGTGTCGGCTTATCAAGACCATGTATTTCTTCAATAGGCGGTAAATTCTTAACATCTTCAGCTTTAATACCTTTTTCTTTCATAGATTTCTTTACCTCTTGCATATCTTCAGGACTGAGCAATAGAATACCTCTTTTCTTCAGAGTTGGCTTTGGAGTTGGTTTAGGAAGTGTCCAATCATTATCATTACTCAATATATTATTCAATAGCAATTCAGCTTGCTCAACAGTTTGTTCCCTGAAAACACAACCATCACAACTATCCAGGTGGTCTCTGGAAGCATCGGTTAGTCCATTATAAAAGATATCAAGTATTTCATTTTTCTTGAGAGGATGATCAGGCAAAGCATTAAGTAATTGGAGAAGCCTCCCCCAAGCTTGTGGGAGACTCTCTTCTTCAATTTGCACAAAGTTAAATATTTCCTTTAAAGCAGCTTGTTTCTTATGAGCAGGGAAATATTTTTCAGAGAAGTAGTAAATCATATCCTGGGGACTACGCACACAACCAGGAGCAAGAGAATTAAACCTTAACTTAGCATCACCCTTTAACGAGAAAGGAAACAACTTAAGAATATAGTAATAGCGAATTTTTTCCTCATGAGCAAATAGGGTGGCTATATCATTCAATTTAGTGAGATGTGCCACAACAGTTTCAGATTCATAACCATAGAAAGGATCAGATTCAACCAAAGTGATTAACTCAGGATCGACAGAGAATTCATAATCCTTATCAGTAACAAAGATAGGTGAAGTAACAAACTTAGGATCATATTGCATTCTAGCATTCAAAGACTTTTCTTTCAGCTTAGCCAACAGTTTCTTAAGATCATCTCTATCATTACAAGCAAAAAAGTCTCTAGCAGTTTCTTCATCCATAATATAACCCTCAGGTACAATAGGCAATTCAATTCTAGGGGGAGAATCATAATTTTTAGTTTCAATTATATCATCAGTTTCAGTAATTTCATTCTCTCTAACCCTAGCAAGTTGTTCATCAAGAAATTCACCTAGTGGCATAGTATTATCAAGCAAAGAAGTAGTATCATCATAAGCATCATGCATAGTAGAAGTAGCATCATCAATAACATGCGACATATCGGAATCAATAGCAGGTGTAGGTGTCGCAAGCTTACTCAAAACAGAAGCTGAATCAAGTGCAGAGCTAGATGGCAGTTCCTTACCTCCCCTCGTAGTAGAGGGAAAAATCTTGGTTCTAGTATCTTTCAAATTCCTCATAGTGATCAACAGATATAAATCCCAAGTGACTCAGAGAATAGAGCTATGCTCCCCGGCAACGGCGCCAGAAAAAGGTCTTGATAACCCACAAGTATAGGGGATCGCAACAGTTTTTTAGGGTAGAGTATTCAACCCAAATTTATTGATTTGACACAAGGGGAGCCAAAGAATATTCTCAAGTATTAGCAGCTGAGTTGTCAATTCAACCACACTTGAAAGACTTAATATCTGCAGCAAAGTATTTAGTAGCAAAGTAGTATGGAAGTAACGGTAACGGTGGCAAAAGTAACAGTAGCACTTTTGTGGCAATCGTAACTGTAGCAACAGAAAAGTAACTTAGCAGAGATCAATATGAAACGAACTCGCAGGCAATGGATCAATGGTGGGTAATTATGTTAGATGGCATTCATCATGGAACAGTTATAACATAGGGTGACACAGAACTAGCTCCAATTCATCAATATAATGTAGGCATGTATTCCGAATATAGTCATACGTGCTTATGGAAAAGAACTTGCATGACATCTTTTGTCCTACCCTCCCGTGGCAGTGGGATCCTAATGGAAACTAAGGGATATTAAGGCCTCCTTTTAATAGAGAACCAGACCAAAGCATTAGCACTTAGTGAATACATGAACTCCTCAAACTACGGTCATCACCGGGAAGTGTCCCGACTATTGTCACTCCGGGGTTGCCGGATCATAACACGTAGTAGGTGACTATAACTTGCAAGATAGGATCAAGAACACAAATATATTCATGAAAACATAATAGGTTCAGATCTGAAATCATGGCACTCAGGCCCTAGTGACAAGCATTAAGCATAACAAAGTCATAGCAACATCAATCTTAGAACATAGTGGATACTAGGGATCAAACCCTAACAAAACTAACTCGATTACATGGTAAATCTCATCCAACCCATCACTGTCCAGCAAGCCTACGATGGGATTACTCATGCACGACATTGAGCATCATGAAATTGGTGATGGAGGATGGTTGATGATGACGATGGCGACGATTTCCCATCTCCGGAGCCCAAAACGGACTCCAGATCTGCCCTCCTGAGGAAGAACAGGAGGTGGCGGCTGCTCTATATCGTAAAACATGATGAATCCTTCTTTGTGATTTTTTCTCCCCGAACGTGAATATATGGAGTTGGAGTTGAGGTCGGTGGAGGTCCAGGGGACCCACAAGGCAGGGGGCGTGCCCTCCACCCTTTGTGGACAACTGATGGGACCCCTTTGTTGATTCTTTCGCCAATATTTTTTATTTATTCCAAAAATATTCTCCGTGGATTTTCAGGTCATTTCGAGAACTTTTATTTCTACACAAAAATAACACCATGGCATTTCTGCTGAAAACAGCGTCAGTCCGAGTTAGTTCCATTCAAATCATGAAAATTAGAGTCCAAAACAAGGGCAAAAGAGTTTGGAAAAGTAGATACGATGGAGATGTATCAATAAGCAGCTTCACCGAGGTCTTTCATTGAAAAATTCTTATTCAAGTATCCTTTTATGCTATCCAGAAATTCTATATCATTTCCAATCAATAATATGTCATCCACATATAATATCAGAAATGCTACAGAGCTCCCACTCACTTTCTTGTAAATACAGGCTTCATCATAAGTCTGTATAAAACCATATGCTTTGATCACCTCATCAAAGCGTATATTCCAACTCCGAGTGTCGTGGGAAACCACGGCCACCTATGGGACCAAGAATCCCTTTCTGGTTGGGCGGGGGGATGGCACGTTGCACAAAGAGCGGAGGAGCGTGGAATAGCATGACAGAGATCACGCGGGCAGTCTTTACCCAGGTTCGGGCCGCCGTGAGGCGTAAAACCCTACTCCTGCTATGGTGAATTGATGGTGGAAAAATGGTGGTGAGCGCAGCACGCTTGCTCGGCAGGGTTTACCTCGGGGCGAGAACGGCTACGTGCGTATGAGTGTGTGAGGGTGTGGCTTAGCCAACTAACTGACCAACCCTTTCTACGGTTTCCTTGGGCCTCCTTTTATAGATCAAGGGGTTACCACAGTGGAAAATCAGTCATTATGCACTGATTAGATAGCAAACAGTGCTATCATACCTAACTTTGCAGGCTGACAGAGTGCATTAAATGCGCCACTCAATGTCACATCTCAGCCCGCCCGGCAGGCCTTGCCGGGCTGTTTTGCCAGCTTCACGCCCGCTTGCTTGACACGTCTCAGGACGGGTGTCACTTGGAGGTATTTTTTGTAGGAAGTGGCTGCCATGTGGCGAATAGCAGCCACTTAGTCACTTTGGAGCTTGACACCGCACTGATCGACGACGTGCGTCGTGATGAGGTGGTGCGGTGGAGTAGTTCTACCTCCGTGAGCCCCGGCAGGCCTGCCGGGACGACCCGAAGGCTTGCTTCCGGGGGTAACCCCACCCTTGCCAGGCTCGCCTGCCCGGCAAGGGATGTTTTTCCCTTAGCAATATCTTGCTTTTTTGGCTAGTCTTGATCCTTTGGAGAACTGATCCCTTGCGTTCCAATCTGACCTTGGTGTTGTGATCTTGTTCTCGTGCCTATGCACAGTCAAGGCAACGGACCCAGGGTTTGTTGCACCGACAGAAGCCCCTGGGCCTGGCCCGAATGCGCTGACGAGTGTCGTCAGGGTAGGCCCTAACTAATGCACAGGCAGGGGCGTGGAAGTGGCTGGCCCCTTTGAAATCTTCTTTGCTTCTTCATTATCTTGAGTCCGGGCCGATTTCTGGTTTTCCCACGCGTCGTGCTGAGCGTTATATAAAAAGCCAGATCGTGGCCCATGGATTGCCCATGCCCCACGATCACGGGGTGAAAACTGCCATTTCACTCGCCTCCCGCTTTAGGTGTACCCGCCACGTGTGACTCATGCATTGGGTATGGTAGGCGGTGGATGCGGAGTGCGTGGGGACGGGCGTCATGGCAGAAAACCAGGCATCGTTGGTTGGCATAGAGGGTCGGCTCTGATTCCTCGAGTTGTTGAAGGCGCAGGAAGGCCCTATTGAAGGAGTAGGGAGGTTGCCTCCCGGGTGAGAGGCCAGCCCCCTGCATCGTCCCTCTATAAAAGGGGGCAGGAACGGTGTGTTTGCTCACACATTTCCCTTCTCCCCTTTCCAACTTTCCCTGCTTGCCATGGCGAGAGGGCGTGGATGTGGTGGCGCTCCAGCGGCGGCAATGAGAGCTTCTGCTCGACAGCGCATCCCCCTCCTTCGAACAACGCGGTGGTGGAACCCGCCGTGAGAGGCGGAGGGAGGGGGCGAGGTCGTGGTCGTTGAGGCGCTCGCGGAGGAGGAGGACGGGGCGGTGCTCTGATTGCGCCCCCGCCGAACGCTCCTCCTCCATCGGAAGGCCATGTCGGAGATCAGCCACTGGAGTTCGTCATCAGGCTGTACAAGCCTGTTTGCAGTTGTCTCCGCCTCCCTACTCCATTCGCCATGGCGATGGAGCTCGAACAGCCGCGCGCACTGAGATTGCACATGAGGGGCTGCGGGAATGGCAGCATACGAATGGTTGTAGATTTCCCCGCCCCTCACATCATGTACTTCCGTCGAGGATGGAAGACCTTTGCTCATGCCCATAGCTTGTCGGAAGGGCAGGTCCTCCATTTTAAGTTAATGGAGGACGGTTTCCTTTCTATCAAAGTTTTTGGGAGCTCGGGTGCTCGCTTAGGGTGCTGCGTGGAGAGCTCGACCGATGACGAAAGCTCCTCCTCGAGCGATAGCGACGAGGAGGACTGTGACGGCGATGATGACGGAGCCGACCGGGAGGGCGACGACTCTGACTCCGGCTGAGCTCCAGCCACACCGTCACCGTCAGGCGGCAGCACCAACATCTGCACCTGCATCTCCTCTCCGGCATGGTGATTTGCCAGGGAGTTGGGAGCAGAGGTGGGGGTGGTGCCTCTGGCTCCTCCAGTAGCCTTCCAGCTGGACCCCGGCAGGCTTCCTCGCAGGCTGCAGCTCCGTTAGCCCTGCCGCGTCCTGCTGGCCCTGGTGGTGGCAGTTGACGGGTCGCCTCCGCCATGCTCTCCATCGACGCCTTCACCGGTGCCCTCCCGCCCCCGCCAGGCTACCTCTCCTGAAGCATGACAAGGTCAGGCTGGGCTTCTGCCCAGGCACCCCTTTTACCCTCTTCACTTCCTGCCGCAGTGCCTAGGAGGAGAGGGACAAGAAAGGGCATTACGGGGCACTTATGTTTTTTTAATCTTAAATCTGTAGGCACTTGCCAAACTTTAGTTTAAATAATGTAATCTCTTGAATCCATGTCTGTGTCCTGTAAGGTTTGTACTTGTTTGATCAGCATATTAACGAAAAAGATGAACTGTGTCGGGGACTCGTGCATGTATATGTCCATGCAGAGGTGGAGTGCCTCTTTATTTTTAAATAAACAAGTTTCCCCCGGCAGGCTATCCTGCCGGTTCCCTCTATTTTGTTGCCGGGGAGTTAAGCCTACCGGGCACAAATTGTGACGAGGGACCAGCCCCCCGCCAACCTTTTTTCATCAAAGGCCACTGCGACCATCCTGACCGAAGCAGCATTCGAGTCAAGGGATGGGAGCACCTAAGTTTAAAAAAAAAGCGGTGAGGTTCTCTTATGCACAAGTTTTTGCTTACATAACACATATGGACAAGAGATAGAACTTATCTGTCTGGCTTGCCGGAGATCGCAGTGTTGGTTCATCTTTCCAGCTTCCCTTAGAGGCCAAGTTCTCAGCAGGAACCTGCAGTTGTATGCAGATGGAAATGATGCCAGATGCGATCTTATCTACATGAACATGCGATGCTCATGAAATGCTTATGCATGCATGCAACTTGTTGGCCCCCCCAGCGCTTCATTTATTTCTCTGTTGCTCAGGGTCTGCGCCTGGCTTTGTACAAGGGGTTACATGCAACTGAGGCAAGGCCTGTACAAAAGGGTGGCTGCCGGGCAGGGCCCGACAGCCGCGCCTTACGGGTAGAACTTGTGGAGATGCTCAATATTCCATGAGTTTTGCAATTGAATGCCATCCCTGGTCTCCAGACGGACTGCGCCAGGTCTGGTGACTCGAACTACCCGGTAAGGGCCTTCCCACTTTGGCGTCAACTTTTTTGCACCCTTGGCGGACTGAACGCGCCTAAGGACAAGGTCGCCTTCCTCAAAACACCGGGCATGAACCCTGCGGCTGTGATAGCGACACAGGGCTTGCTGATAGCGTGCAGCACACGTAGCAGCCCGGAGATGATTCTCCTCGAGAAGCACAGCGTCGTCATGCCTGTGCTGATCCTGTGCTACTTCATCGTAGGCAAGCACTCGAGGCGACCCGTAAATGAGTTATGTGGGGATAAGTGCTTCTGCCCCATAAACTAGGGAGAAGGGAGTCTGCCCGGTAGCTTGATTTGGTGTCGTTCTGAGGGACCAGAGAACTACCGGCAGCTCATCGATCCATCGCCTGCCGCACTTCTGCAGCGTATCAAATGTTCTCGTCTTGAGTCCTCGCAACACTTCAGCGTTCGCCCTCTCAGCTTGTCCATTGCTTCTGGGATGTGCAACAGAGGCAAATGAGATCTTGCTTCCGAGGGCATGAACGTATTGCATGAAGGCGCGGCTCATGAACTGGGTGCCGTTGTCGATGATGATCCGGGCAGGGACGCCGAAGCGGCACACCAATCCTTTCAAGAACTTGATAGCTGACTGAGCAGTCACCTTTCTCACGGCATCTACTTCCTGCCACTTTGTAAACTTGTCGATGGCAACGAACAAGAATTCAAAGCCCCTGGCAGCTCGGGGGAAAGGGCCGAGGATATCGAGCCCCCAGACCAAAAACGGCCATGACAAAGGGATTGTCTAAAGAGCTTGTGCAGGCAGATGGATGTTCTTAGAATGGAACTGGCAGGCTTCACACTTGGTGACTAGCTCGACCGCATCTTGGAGGGCTGTGGGCCAATAGAATCCTTACCAGAATGCTTTCCCAACTAATGCCCTTGATCCAATGTGGGAGCCGCACATGCCTTTCTGTATTTCTGCCAGCAGTTCCTTTCCTTCTTCCCGACAGATGCACTTCAATTTCACATCGTTGGGCCTCCTTCTATATAGAGTGTCATTGACAAACTGATACATACTGGCCCTCCAGGCTACTTTTTTAGCTTCTTCTTGCTCATCGGGACGTTCTCCAGTTTGGAGGAAATGGACTATGTGCCTTGCCCAAGTTGGAGCCTGGGGCTCAGCAACAAGGACTAGCGGCACCTCCTCATCTACGGGAGCGCATTCCTCGACCACGGGGACCAGTGGTCCGGCAGGAGGGCATAGCCCGGCAATCGATGGGGAGTTGTTTCCGGCAGGGTCCCTACCAGGAGCCCCGGGAGGCTCTACCGGGAGAGGCTTACCGGAGTCCAACTTCCTCCTCTTTTGGGCCATTGTTGCCGGGGATATGGAGGGCTGAGTAAGATGGAGAACAAAAGTTCCTGGTTCCATAGGAAGTTTTTGTGCAGCACACTTTGACAGATGATCAGCTATGCTGTTTTCCGCACGGGGTACGTGCTCTGTTTGCAATCCGTCAAAGCGCTCCTCCAATCTTCTCACTTCCTCAACGTATGCCTCCATCAATGGACTTTGGTAATCCTTGTTGACTTGTCTCACCACAAGTAGTGAATCTCCTCGAATGATCAGCTTCTTGATTCCCAATTCTGTGGCAATCCTGAGCCCGGCAAGGAGCCCTTCATACTCTGCCGTATTGTTGGTTGCTTCCTCTCGGGGAAAATTCATATGGACGACGTACTTCAAGTGCTCCCCAGTGGGAACAACGAGAAGCACGCCAGCCCCTGCACCTTGCAAGGAGAATGCACCATCAAAATACATAATCCATTCTTGGGGCGCTTCCTTACCGGGGGTAACTGTTTCCAGCACTTCTTCATCAGGGGTTGGCGTCCGTTCTGCAATAAACTCTGCCAATGCCCTGCTCTGAATTGTTGATGTGCTCTCAAATTTCAGGCCAAAGCTGGATAACTCCAAAGACCACTCCACTATTCTGCCGGTAGCCTCAGGGTTTCGGAGTATCCTTTGCAACAGAAAGCGGGTGACAACCGTGATCTCATGGGCTTGGAAGTAGTGGCGCAGTTTCCTTGAGACCATCATGAGGCCAAAAATCAACTTTTGCACACCAGAGTACCTCGATCTAGCCCCCTGTAACAGGGAACTAACAAAGTATACTAGGTGCTGCACCACTTTCTTCCTTGCCGCGTCCTTGGGGTTGCCCCTGCTGCCGTGCTCTTCTTTGTCCTGATCCTCATCCGGTCCTGCCGGGCTTTGCTCACTCTCTGGTTCCTCTACTTCCCGCTATGCCACTAGAGCTGCACTGACCACTTGATTAGTTGCCGCTAAGTATAGTAGCAACAACTCTTGTGGTTTGGGAGCAACCAAAGTGGGCACAGAGGACAAGTAGGTCTTCAAATCTTGTAATGCTGCGTCTGCTTCCGGGGTCCACTTCATGGGCCCTGCTTTCTTCAAAATTTTGAAGAACGGCAGGGCGCGCTCGGCAGACTTGGAGATGAATCTGCAAAGTGCGATAACGCACCCTGTCAGACGCCTCACATCTCTTACTGTCCTGGGTGCCTGGATCTGTTCGATAGCCTTGATCTTGTCGGGGTTGGCTTCGATCCCATGATGGGACACGAAGAACCCAAGTAGCTTGCCGGAGGGAATGCCAAACACACACTTCTCCGGATTTAGCTTCAAGTTGATCTTGCGCAGATTAGCAAATGTCTCCTCCAAATCCTGGATGAGGGTTGATCTGTCCTTGTTCTTGACCACAATATCATCCATATAAGCCTCAATGTTTCTGTGCAGCTGTGGTTCAAAACCAATCTGGACTGCTCTTGCAAAAGTGGACCCAGCACTCTTTAACCCGAAGGGCATGCGCACGAAGCAGTACGTACCACATGGGGTGATGAATGAGGTCTTCTCTTCGTCTTCCTTGGGCATGAAGATCTGATGATATCTAGAGTATGCATCCAGAAAGTAGAGCAAATCACAACCTGAAGTGGAGTCCACAATCTGGTCGATGCGCGGCAAGGGAAATGGGTCCTTCGGGCAAGCCTTGTTGAGATCTATGAAATCTATGCAAAGCCTCCAATTTCCGTTAGCCTTGCGTACGACCACTAGGTTCGCTAACCATGTCAGATGCAGTACTCCTCTGACCAGACCAGCTGCCTCAAGCTTATTAATCTCCTCGGCAATGAATTGGTGCCTCTCCAAGGCCTGCTTTCAAATCTTCTGCTTGACGGGTCGGGCATATGGGCAGACAGCAAGGTGGTGCTCGATTACCTCCCTGGGAACACCGGGGATATCAGATGGTTGCCAGGCAAACACATCGATATTCGCCCGCAGGAAGGCAACGAGCGCGCTTTCCTATTTGTCATCAAGGGTGGCGCTGATAGTGAAGGTACCATCAACGCCAGCCAGCCCTGCCGGAACATTTTTCACATGGGGCGCAGCAACCTTGGATCTCTTGTTGTTGGAACTCTCTGGCAAGTCATCAACAGGCGTAGCGCACTCCGAAGAGGTACGCTTCCCGGATTCCTTGCTGGTGTCCCTGCTATCCTTCTTCTTCACTTTGTTCTCCTTGGCGGGAACTGCTGCTGCCGCGGCCTCTGCCGCGACTGCGTCCCGGTACATCTTATCCACGCAAATAATTGCGTCTTTCTCATCTGACGGAATGGAAATGACTCCTACCGGCTCTGGCATCTTCAAAGTGTTGTAGGCATAGTGGGATGCCGCCATGAATTTTGCCAGAGCTGGGCGTCCAAGGATCAACCATATCAAACACAACCTTCTCAGTCCGGTAGTTCAGTTCTCCCCCGAATGTCACTGGCAACGTGATCTTTCCCTTAGGATGACTCCTGCCGGGATTGACTCCTTGAAACGTGCCCGTGACCTTTAGTTCTTCCTCTGCTATCTGAAGCTTGCTGATAACCTTTGGGGAAATCAGATTCAACCCGGCCCCACCGTCAACCAACATCTTTGTGACTTTGAGGTTGCGAATTGTTGGAGAGACCAACAACGGCAAACACCCTACCGTGGAGGTGCGGTCAGGATGGTCCTCTTCGTCAAAGATGATGGGCGTGCGTGGCCATTTGAGCGGCTTCCGAGACTCTGGCACTTGCTCCACGACATTGACCTCACGCGCCCACCATTTAAGTTGGCGGTGAGAGGAGTGCAAAGATGCTCCCCCGTCAATGCACAGGGCATCAGTGGCCCTCTGGAATTCCTGCTCGCTGGTTTCCTCTTCATCCCCTCCATCACTCTCATCATTGCAACCTTCCTTCTCTCGGCCCTTGGTGGGTTTTCCTTGGTTCCGAAAAGCCTTGCTGGGGTGATTTGCTTCACCGCCTCGGCCCTTCCCGCCAGTGCCATTATGACCTTTTTCCTTATCACGCTTCCCATATTCAGCCCTCTGCCTCTTGATGAGTTGCTCAACCTGATGACACTCTTGGAGATCGTGGCCTTTGGTCCGATGAATCTTGCAGTACGACCCATCGCCTTTCCCAGCCCTCTCGGCAGCCGCAGCCTCCCGGCAGTCAGCGCACGCGGCAGCTTCCTTGCCGGGGGCCTCGGCCTTAGCCTTCTTGCCGGTACTAAGCGTGTCCGATCCTTCGATGGTCATCACTGCCTTATCCTTGCACCTCTTGTTGCGCTTCTGGTTCTTCTTCTTCTGGCTGGTGGATTCGTCGTCGTCCTCTGAGTCGATGATGACGCAATCTTCCTCTCCAGGGAGTTTCCTTCCCTCCTCCACCCGAGCGCATTTGTCCACGAAGGTGTAAAGATCCTTCACAGTCTTGGGCAACTGAACATTCATCTTGGAACGTATCCTGCGGTTGCGCACATTGGATTGGAAGGTAGCTATCACAGCCGCCGGGTGGATATTTGGGATATTCCTATGGACTCTGCTGAATCTCTGCAAATACTTGCGCAGAGTCTCTCCTTCTTTCTGTTGGAGGAGCTGCAAGTCGCTGGGCCGTCCTGGTTCTTGATGGCCGCCCGTGAAGGCGCCAATGAACTCATGGCACAGGTCAGCCCATGACGAAATGGAGTTCTCCGGCAGGTGCATCAGCCAAGACCTCAAAATGGACTTGAGCGCCAAAGGGAAGTAGTTGGCGAACATCTTCTCATCTCTTCCCCCGGCAGCTTGAACAGTGATAGTGTAGATGCTCAAGAACTCTGCCGGGTTCAGCCTCCCATCATACTTCTCGGGTATCTCTGGCTTGAACGTGCGAGCAGATGGCCAACGGACTTGCCGCAGCTCACGAGTAAAGGCAGGGCACCCAACCTCGAAAGGCAGGCACCCGCCATCCTCGAGCGCAGGCTCGTCGACATCGGGGCCATCGCACCCATTGGTCTGACGGTGGTCGTCGTGGCGTCGCTCAACGACGATGTGCGCGCCTCCCCTTCGCCCGTCCTCCAGGGCTCGCCGTTGGCCTGGACGTGCTCGAGGGTCGAAAGAGGCCATCGAGACATCGTCGGGTTCTTGATTTCGTGGCTCCCGCGCTGACTGCCATGGTGGGGACTGCACAGTGGGGGTGGCCCATTCCGTATGGCCAGCAGCGGGAGCCGTCGTCATCGCCTGGGGAGGCCGCGGCGGGCCAGCTCGCTGTGAGCCCCCAGCCTCGGCAAAGCCAATTAGACTTTGAATGGTGGCTCTCCATTCATCCATCTGATCGGCTGCCGGCGGGAACCTCAACAGCAGCTGGGCCCACGCCGTGGCCTCCGTAGCAGTGCTTGGCATTGGTGATGATGATGTAGATCGTACCATCGCCCGGCTTCTGACGGTGCCAGCGACGATTGCGGCGCGCCCTCGCTGTTGCGAACCAACCGCTTGGTTGGCATGGTGACGCGGTGAAGGCGCTTGAGGGCCAGTGGCTCCATTGGGCACAGTGGCTGGGTCAACCCGCTCCGGGGGAGGCGGGCACCCTGTGGTCGCGCCCGTGGCAGGGGCGGCCGGAGGGTGGCGATTCGCCCCAGACCGGGTGCCACCACTGTGGCTGTGCCCTTCTGCGAGGGGAAGAGGTATAAACGGAATAACCCCATCGTTCGTATCTAGTGGAGCAGGACCGCTGGGATGCTGCTGATGCTGCTCTCCTCCGGTGCCTCTCGCTCCTGCTTCGGCCGGGGGAGAGGGTGACGACGCCGCCTGCGCCGACCGCGTCCCCCACAGCGCCCACATCCTCGTGCGCCTCCGCATTTCCCTCGGCATTGGCGGCCGCGGGCGGCGGGGACTTCAAGGTGGACGGGTGAGCTGTGGCACCGGGCTTCTTCATGGGCGCCATAGTCGATGGAGCCGTCGATGATGAAAATGGCGATGAAGATGACGCGCTGCTCACGCTTTTAGGTTCGCGCAAGTGATCCCCCTACCTGGCGCGCCAAAGATGTCGTGGGAAACCACATCCACCTATGGGACCAAGAGTCCCTTTCTGGTTCGGCGGGGGGATGGCATGTTGCACAAAGAGCGGAGGAGCGTGGAACAGCACGTCAGAGATCATGCGGGCAGTCTTTACCCAGGTTCGGGCCGCCGTGAGGCGTAAAACCCTACTCCTGCTTTGGTGGATTGATGGTGGAAAAATGGTGGTGAGCGCAGCACGCTTGCCCAGCAGGGTTTACCTCGGGGCGAGAATGGCTACGTGCGTATGAGTGTGTGAGGGTGTGGCTTAGCCAACTAACTGACCAACCCTTTCTACGGTTGCCTTGGGCCTCCTTTTATAGATCAAGGGGTCACCACAGTGGCAAATCAGTCATTATGCACTGATTAGATAACAAATAGTGCTATCATACCTAACTCTGCAGGCTGACAGAGCGCATTAAATGCGCCACTCAATGTCACATCTCAGCCCGCCCGGCAGGCCCTGCCGGGCTGTTTTGCCAGCTTCGCGCCTGCTTGCTTGACACGTCTTAGGACGGGTGTCACTAGGAGGTATTTTCTGTAGGAAGTGGCTGCCATGTGGCGAATAGCAGCCACTTAGTCACTTTGGAGCTTGACACCGCACTGATCGACAACGTGCGTCGTAATGAGGTGGTGCGGTGGAGTAGTTCTGCCTCCGTGAGCCCCGGCAGGCCTGCCGGGATGACCCGAAGGCTTGCTTCTGGGGGTAACCCCACCCTTGCCAGGCTCGCCTGCCCGGCAAGGGAGATTTTTCCCTTAGCAATATCTTGCTTTTCTGGCTAGTCTTGACCCTTTGGAGAACTGATCCCTTGCGTTCCAATCTGACCTTGGTGCTGTGATCTTGTTCTCGTGCCTGTGCACAGTCTGGGCAACGGACCCAGGGCTTGTTGCACTGACACCGAGATGCTTGCACTAAACCATAGATGGATCGCTGGAGCTTGCACACTTTGTTAGCACCTTTAGGATCTACAAAACCTTCTGGTTGCATCGTATACAACTCTTCTTTAAGAAATCCATTAAGGAATGCAGTTTTGACATCCATTTGCCAAATTTCATAATTATTAAATGCGGCAATTGCTAACATGATTTGGACTGACTTAAGCATCGCTACGGGTGAGAAGGTCTCATCGTAGTCAACCCCTTGAACTTGTCAAAAACCTTTCGCGACAAGTCGAGTTTTGTAGATGGTGACATTACCATCAGCGTCTGTCTTCTTCTTGAAGATCCATTTATTCTCAATGGCTTGTCGATCATTGGGCAAATCCACCAAAGTCCACACTTTGTTCTCATACATGGAATCTATCTCAGATTTCATGGCCTCAAGCCATCTATCAGAATCTGGGCTCATCATAGCTTCTTCATAGTTCGTAGGTTCGCCATGGTCTATTAACATGACTTCCAGGACAGGATTACCGTACCACTCTGGTGCGGAACATGCTCTGTTCGACCTACGAGGTCCAGTAGTAACTTGATCTGAAGTTTCATGATCATCATCATTAACTTCCTCTCTAGCTGGTGTAGGCATCACGAGAACGGTTTTTTTTCTGATGTGCTACTTTCCAAATTGAGAGAAGGTACAATTACCTCATCAAGTTCTACTTTCCTCCCACTCACTTCTTTCGAGAGAAACTCCTTCTCTAGAAAGGATCCATTCTTGGCAACAAAGATCTTGCCTTCGGATCTGTGGTAGAAGGTGTACCCAATTGTTTCCTTAGGGTATCCTATGAAGACGCACTTCTCCAATTTGGGTTCGAGCTTATCAGGCTGAAGCCTTTTGACATAAGTGTCGCAACCCCAAATTTTAAGAAACGACAGCTTAGGTTTCTTGCCAAACCATGGTTCATACGGTGTCGTCTCAACGGATTTAGATGGTGCCCTATTTAACGTGAATGCGGCTGTCTCTAATGCATAACCCCAAAAAGATAGTGGTAAATCGGTAAGAGACATCATAGATCGGACCATATCTAATAAAGTACGGTTACGATGTTCGGACACACCATTACGCTGTGGTGTTCCAGGTGGCATGAGTTGTGAAACTATTCCATATTGTTTTAAATGAAGGCCAAACTCGTAACTCAAATATTTGCCTCCAGGATCAGATCGTAGAAACTTTATTTTCTTGTTACGATGATTCTCCACTTCACTCTGAAATTCTTTGAACTTTTCAAATGTTTCAGACTTGTGTTTCATCAAGTAAATATACCCATACCTACTCAAATCATTTGTGAAGGTCAGAAAATAACGATACCCGCCGCGTCCTTCAACACTCATCGGACCGCATACATCGGTATGTATTGTTTCCAATAAGTCATTAGCTCGCTCCATTGTTCCAGAGAACGGAGTTTTAGTCATCTTGCCCATGAGGCATGGTTCGCAAGTATCAAATGATTCATAATCAAGTGATTCCAAAAGTCCATCTATATGGAGTTTCTTCATGCGCTTTACACCAATATGACCTAAACGGCAGTGCCACAAATATGTTGCAATATCATTATCAACTTTGCATCTTTTGGCATAAATATTATGAATATGTGTATCACTACGGTCGAGATTCAATAAATCATTCACATTGGGTGTATGACCATAGAAGGTTTTATTCATGTAAACAGAACAACAATTATTCTCTGACTTAAATGAATAAATGTATTGCAATAAACATGATCTAATCATATTCATGCTCAACGCAAACACCAAATAACATTTATTTAGGTTCAACAGTAATCCCGAAGGTAGAGGGAGTGTGCGATGGTGATCATATCAACCTTGGAATCATTTCCAACACACATCATCACCTTGCTTTTAACTAGTCTCTGCAACTCCTGTTTCGAGTTACCAATCTTAGCAGCTGAACCGGTATTAAATACCTAGGGGTTACTACGAACACTAGTAAAACATGTATATCAAATATACCTTTGTTCACTTTGCCATCCTTCTTATCCGCCAAGTATTTGGGGTAGTTCCACTTCTAGTGACCATTTCCTTCACAGTAGAAGCACTCAGTTTCAGGCTTGGGTCTAGCTTTGGGTTTCTTCACGGGAGTGGCAACTTGCTTACCATTCTTCTTGAAGTTCCCTTTCTTTCCCTCACCCTTTTTCTTGAAACTAGTGGTCTTGTTAACCATCAACACTTGATGCTCTTTCTTGATTTCTACCTTCGCCGATATCAGCATCGCGAAGAGCTTGGGAATTTTTTTTGTCATCCCTTGCATATTATAGTTCATCACGAAGTTCTAGTAGCTTGGTGATAGTGACTAGAGAACTCTGTCAATCACTATCTTATCTGGAAGATTAACTCCCACTTGATTCAAGCGATTGTAATACACAGACATTCTGAGTACATGCTCACTGGCTGAGCTATTCTCCTCCATCTTGTAGGCAAAGTACTTGTCAGAGGTCTCATACCTCTCGACACGGGCATGAATCTGAAATACCAATTTTCAGCTCTTGGAACATCTCATATGCTCCGTGGCGTTCAAAACATTTTTGAAGTCCCGGTTCTAAGCCGTAAATCATGGCGCACTAAACTATCAAGTAGTCATCATATCGAGCTTGCAAAACATTCATAACGTCTGCATCTGCTCCTGCAACAGGTTTGTCACCTAGCGGTGCATCAAGGACATAATTCTTCTGTGCAGCAATGAGGATAATCCTCAGATCACGGACCCAGTCCGCATCATTGCTACTATCATCTTTCAACTTAGTTTTCTCTAGGAACATATCAAAAATATATAGGAGCTATATTATGAGCTATTGATCTACAACATAGATATGCAAAACTATCAAGACTAATTTCATGATAAATTAAGTTCAGTTAATCAAATTACTAAAGAACTCCCACTTAAATAGACATCCCTCAAGTCATCTAAGTGATACGTGATCCAAATCAATTAACCCATGTCCGATCATCATGTGAGATGGGGTAGTCAATCAATGGTGAACATCTCTATGTTGATCATATCTACTATATGACTCATGTTTGACCTTTTGGTCTCCAGTGTTCCAAGACCATGTCTATACATGCTAGGCTCGTCAAATTTAACCCAAGTATTCTGCATGTGTAAAACTGTCTTACACCCGTTGTATGTGAATGTAGAGTCTATCACACCCGATCATCACGTGGTGTCTCGAAACGATGAACTGTAGCAATGGTGCATACTCAGGGAGAACACTTTTATCTTGAAATTAAGTGAAGGGATCATCTTATAATGCTACCGTCGTTCTAAGCAAAATAAGATGCATAAAAGATAAACATCACATGCAATCAAAATATGTGACATGATATGGCCATCATCATCTTGTGCTTTTGATCTCCATCTCCAAAGCAACATCATGATCTCCATCGCCACCGGCTTGACACCTTGATCTCCATCATAGCGTCATTGCGTCGAGGTCGTCACACCAACTATTGCTTCTACAACTATCGCTAACGCATAGTGATAAAGTAAAGCAATTATATGGCGCTTGCACTTCATACAATAAAGAGACAACCCTAAGGCTCCTGCCGGTTGTCGATATTACAAAACATGATCATCTCATACAACAACATATATCACATCATATCTTGACCATATCACATCACAACATGCCCTGCAAAAACAAGTTAGACGTCCTCTACTTTGTTGTTGCAAGTTTTACGTGGCTGCTACGAGCTTCTAGCAAGAACCGTTCTTACCTACGCATAAAACCACAATGGTGATTCATCAAGTTTGCTATTTTAACCTTCTTCAAGGACCGGCCGCAGTCAAATTTGATTCAACTAAAGTAGGAGAAACAAACACCCGCCAGCCACCTTTATGCAAAACTAGTTGCATGTCAGTCGGTGGAACCGGTCTCATGTGCGTGGACATGTAAGGTTGGTCTGGGCCGCTTCATCCCACAATACTGCAGAATCAAAATAAGACGTTGGTGGTAAGCAGTATGACTATCACCGCCCACAACTCGTTTGTGTTCTACTCGTGCATATCATCTACGCATAGACCTGGCTCATGATGCCACTGTTGGGAAACATTGCATGGAAAACAAAAAAAATTCTACTCTCACGCAATGATCTATCCACAGAGATGCATAGCAACGAGGGGGAGAGTGTGTCTATGTACCCTCATAGACCGTAAGCGGAAGTGTTAAACAACGCGGTTGATGTAGTCAAACTTCTTCGCGCTCCAACCGATCGAGTACCAAACGCACGACACCTCCGCATTCTGCACACGTTCAGCTCGGTGATGTCCTCCGCCTTCTTGATCCAGCAAGATGGCGAGGTAGTAGATAAGTTCCGACAGCACGACGGCATGGTGATGGTGATGGTGAAGTGATCTCTGCAGGGCTTCATCTAAGCACTACGAAAATATGACCGAGGCAGTAAACGGTGGACGGGGGCGCCGCACACGGTTAAGACAATGTTGTGTCCTTTGTGTGGCGCCCCCTCCCCACATATATTTAGGTGGGAGGGAGGGAGGAGCAGCCTAAAGAGGCGCCCAAGTAGGAGGAATCCTACTTGGGGTCCCTCCCAAGCCGCGCCCCCTTTCCTTATTTGGAGTGCGGGGAAAGGCAAGGGAGGGTGGCGCCCCCGCCCCCCTTTCCTTTCTCCCATGAGAGGAAAAGGCAGGAGTCTCTAGCCCTCCCCCTTTTCCTTCCCTAGGGCTGGCCAAACAAGGGAGGGGGCGCACCAGCCCCCTTGTGGGCTGGTCTGTCCCCTCCTTTGGCCCATAAGGCCCATAACTTGCCGGGGGGTGCCCGGAACCCCTTTCGGGGACCCGATTCCTTCCCGGTACGTCCCGAAACACTTCCGGTGTCCAAATAGCATCATCCTATATATCAATCTTCACCTCTCGACCATTTCAAAACTCCTCCACATGTTCGTGATCTCATCCGGGACTCCGAACAACATTCGATCACCAAAACATATAACTCATATAACACTATATCGTCAACGAACGTTAAGCGTGCGGACCCTATGGGTTCAAGAACTATGTAGACATGACTGAGACACCTCTCCAGTCAATAACCAATAGCAGAACCTGGATGCCCATATTGGCTCCTACATATTCTATGAAGATCTTTATCAGTCGAACCGTTATGACAACATACGTAATTCCCTTTGTCCATCGGTATGTTAGTTGCCCGAGATTCGATCGTCGGTACCTTCATACCTAGTTCAATCTCGTTACTGGCAAGTCTCTTTACTCGTTCCGTAATACATCATCCTGCATCTAACTCATTAGTCACTTTGCTTGCAAGGCTTCTTATGATGTGTATTACCGAGAGGGCGCAGAGATACCTCTCCGATACTCGGAGTGACAAATCCTAATCTCGATCTATGCCAACTCAACAAACACCTTCGGAGATACCTGTAGAGCATCTTTATGATCACCCAGTTATGTTGTGATGTTTGATAGCACACAAGGTATTCCTCCGGTATCTGGGAGTTGCATAATCTCATAGTCGAAGGAATATGTATTTGACATGATGAAAGCAATAGCAATAAACTGAACGATCAATATGCTAAGCTAACGGATGGGTCTTGTCCATCACATCATTCTCCTAATGATGTGATCCTGTTATCAAATGACAACACATGTCCATGGTTAGGAAACCTTAACCATCTTTGATCAACGAGCTAGTCTAGTAGAGGCTCACTAGGGACACGGTATTTGTTTATGTATTCACACATGTATTTAAGTTTCCGATCAATACAATTCTAGCATGAATAATAAACCTTTATCATGAATAAGGAAATATAAAATAACAACTTTATTATTGCCTTTAGGGCATATTTCCTTCAAGCGGGATGGTGCAGGAGCATCACCGGCGGCGTTGACGAGCTCAGCGATGCGGCCGAGCCAGTCGTCGTAGAGGTCGTTGGCGGGGCGATAACGCAGGAGCTCACGCGCCATGAGCAGCGCAGCCTGTGCAATCACCGGGCCACGGCAAGCATGGGAGGACGATGCCGTGGCCGGAGTGGGTGATGGAGTTGCGGTGCGGCCATCACGCCGCACGGAAGGTGGCAGCGAGGAATCCCGCTGCTCGCGAGCAGCAGGCTCAGTGGCGGTGTTAGCCACGGGGGAGGCAGAGCGGTGAGGAGCGCCGTTGCCCGCGGGTGCCGTCTGGGCGACACGAGCGGCCCGGCGCTCGGCACGGACATGGCGAGCGTCAGCCATGGAAGCGACGGGACGGAGGGGAAACGAACGGTGGAAGAAGGACTTCGACACGCCCCTACCTGGCGCGCCAAATGTCGGATTCAGGGCTCTGCAGACCCAAGAAGGTTCGAACTCTGGGGCGTGTGCGAAGAACTCAACCTCTCAAGCCTAACAACTCGTCATCCCATAGCCTAGCCCGATTCGCGTGAGCAAGGAAGAAGATGAACACGGCAGTTTACCCAGGTTCGGGCCACCTTGCGGTGTAAGACCCTACTCCTGCTTTGTGGTGGATTGGCCTCACGAGGGGTTGAGGATGAACTAGTACAGTGGATGACAACCTCGCGAGGCTGCTCTGATGAGAGTGGGAAGGGTAGGATTCGATCCGCCTCTATGGTGGTGGCTAACCTATATTTATAGTGGCCTCGGTCCGCTTCCCCCAAAACATGGGCGGGAAGGGATCCCACAATGGCCAAATTGAAAGGGGACAAGTAGTACATCTTATCCTGACGAAAGGTGGTCTTCGCCTACAAAGCTTCTGGTCATGACGCAGTGGTGGGCTCGACGATGACATCCGTCCTACCGTGCTGGTGGTCTTGGTCTCGTTGCACCGGAATGGAAACCTTTGCCAGATTCCTCAGGAAACCCACGCATGTCCTTGCCTCCTTAGCAGCAAAGAGGAAACTGCCTCCTCTGCGCCCGCTGGCGCCCACCTGGCCTTGGTCGTCATGGCTTGCATCACCATAGCCTCACGAGGTTGGGTAGCTGCATATAAATCTCTGCTCCTCGGGAGGCCGCCTGGGGAGGCCGCTCCTTCGGGAGGTCTTGGTGTCGTCCGCCTCGCGAAGCTTGGCCCCTCGCGAGGGTTTTGTCTTGGCGGTCTTGCAGATGGGCCGTACCAGGCCATCGAAGGAGCCACGCCGTGGGCCGCAGGCAGGCACGTCTGGGTACCCTGGTTCCCAGAACACCAACAGATGGCAACCTAGGAGGGCACAAGACACCAGGGCATGCCTGGCTTGCATGGCGCCCAGGTGGGTTGTGCCCACCTCGGTGATACATCTCCAACGTATCTATAATTTTTTATTGTTCCATGCTATTATATTATCTGTTTTGGATGTTTTATATGCATTAATATGCTATTTTATATTATTTTTGGGACTAACTTAGTAACCTAGAGCCCAGTGCCAGTTTCTATTTTTTTCCTTGTTTTTGAGTTTTACAGAAAAGGAATATCAAACGGAGTCCAAACGGAATAAAACTTTACGATGATTTTTCTTGGACCAGAAGACATCCATGGAGCTTGGGGGCCAAGTCAGAAGAGTCCCGAGGACTCCACAAGCCTCTAGGGTGCGCCCTAGGGGGGGGCACCCCTGGCTTGTGGGCCCCTCGGGAGTCCATCGACCTCACTCTGAGTTCTATAAATCCTCAAATATTCCATTATCAACAGAAGCGTCCACCAAAATACTTTTTTGCCGCTGCAAGCCTTTGTTTCTGCGAGATCCCATCTTGGGGCCTTTTTCGGCATCCTGCCGGAGGGGGATTCGATCATGGAGGGCATCTACATTAGCCCTATTGCCCTTCTGATGAAGCGTGAGTAGTTTACCATAGACCTACGGGTCCATAGCTAGTAGCTAGATGGCTTCTTCTTTCTCTTTGATTCTCAATACCATGTTCTGTTCTTGGAGATCTATCCGATGTAATCTTCTTTTGTGGTGTGTTTGTCGAGATCGATGAATTGTGGATTTATGATCAGATTATCTATGATTATTATTTGAATCTTCTCTGAATTCTTATATGCATGATTTGATATCTTTGTATTTCTCTTCGAATTATCGGTTTGGTTTGGCCAACTAGATTGGTTTTTCTTGCAATGGGAGAGGTGCTTAGTTTTGGGTTCAATCTTGCGGTGTCCTCACCCAGTGACAAAGTAGGGGTAGCAAGGCACGTATTTGTATTGTTGCCATCAAGGGTAAAAATATGGGGTTTTCATCATATTGCTTGAGTTTATCCCTCTACATCATGTCATCTTGCTTAAGGTGTTACTCCATTCTTATGAACTTAATACTCTAGATGCATGCTGGATAGCGGTCGATGTGTGGAGTAATAGTAGTAGATGCAGGCAGGAGTGGTCTACTTGACACGGACGTGTTGCCTATATTCATAATCATTGCCTTGGATATCGTCATAACTTTGAGCTTTTCTATCAATTGCTCGACAGTAATTTGTTCACCCACCATATTATTTTCCTTCAAGAGAGAAGCCTCTAGTGAAACCTATGGCCCCCGGGTCTATTTTCCTTCATATATTTTCAGATCTATATACCAAAAATACCTTGCTGCAATTTATTTACTTTTACATTTTAGTAATCTTTTATATATATCTCTATCAGATCTTACCTTTGCAAGTGACCGTGAAGGGATTGACAACCTCTTTATCGCGTTGGGTGCAAGTGTTTGATTGTTTGTGTAGGTGCATATATTGGGGACTTGCGTGTTTCTCCTACTGGATTGATACCTTGGTTCTTAACTGAGGGAAATACTTGTCTCTACTTTGCTGCATCACCCTTTCCTCTTCAAGGTAAAAACCAACGCAAGCTCAAGAAATAGCAGGAAGAATTTCTGGCGCCGTTGCTGGGGAGATCTACATCAAGCCTACCAAGTACCCATCATAAACTCTCATCTCTTGCATTACATTATTTGCCATTTGCCTCTCGTTTTCCTCTCCCCCACTTCTAAAATGTTTTCAAAAAAATACAAAAATATTTGCCATTTTATTTACCTTCTTTCCGTATGCCTTTTTGCTCGTTTGCTATCTTTGCTTGTGTTGCCATGTGCTTTCTATTTGCTTTCATCTTTGCTTGCTAAAAATCTATTGATATGGATCCACTTAAACTTTTCTACTTGGATCATCTTTGATCCATATGTGCTCGTGCTGAAACCCCAACTAGTTAGTTTGAGGGAAAATCTTTAGATGAGCATGCTCATTTTGTACATCACCGTTTGTCTGAAAAAGGGAGACTCTTATGGAATCAAATAAATTGTTTGCTATGTTATGCTTGGAATCTTTGTGAACTTTGTGATTTTACTTGTTGCTCTAAGAACCCTAAAAAACACCTTCCCTACCTATGTGAGTTTAATGATAATGAAATCTTATCTTCTTATGAAAAGGGTGTTTATAGTTACTATGATATCGAACAAATTGAAGAATTTGTTGCTTTTAAGGGTGCTTATGAAGTTGCTTCTTTAATTGAATAGTATGATATTACTCTCTACAAATCTGAAAATTTTGACATACTTAAATGTTGCTATGAAAACTATGCTCATAATGCCTATGTTAAGGAATTTATTGAGAGAATGACCTTTGCTTTGGAAGAAAATAATGATATGCATGAATCTATAGAAAGTTATGATTCCGTTGACTTGATTGAAATATCCCTTGATGAACATGATGCATGCTATTCTTGTGGCCATGATGCCAATATTTATGGAGATGAATTTGCTATAGTTCCTTATGTTAAATGAGAGATTATTGCTATTGCACCCATACTTGATAGTTCCTTGAATCAAAAGCATGATTGCAACAATGTTATTATAAATTCTATTAATGTCAATTGTGCTAATGATATGCAAAACCATAAGTTTGGGGATGCTAGTTTTGCTATGTCCGCTACTTATTGCAATGATCATGATTGGGGTGATGATGCTTCTTATGATCTTGAAATTTAATTTAAACCTCATGATAAATATGTTTGCGGTAATATTGAAGGTGGGTTTGGAAGAGTGTCAACTCTAGGAAATAATGATCCCACTACTTTGGAGTTTGATCAATCTTATGAAATTTTTTATAAAAGTGGGCTTGGAGAAGTAATGACTTTATTTTATGTTAATCCCACTATTTTGGAAGAGTGTCAACTTTGCATGCATGTGGATCATGAAGAGAAAATTTTATGTGATAGCTATATTATTGAATTTGAATATGATCCCACAATGAGAGAGGGAAATATGGTTGTAGAAATTTTCATGTTACTAAATTACCTCTCGTTATGTTGAGATTGATATTGTTTCTTTCTTCTTCTTGGCATATGCTAGTTTTTGCTTGTCTTGATAGTTTGTTTGCTTATAAAATGCCTATGAATAGGAAGTATATTATACTTAAATATGTTTGTCACATGTTTTATGATGCTCCCTTTGTGTTTCAATTATTATCTTTCATCGACCATCATTGAAATTATCAACGCCTAGCTAAAAGGCTTTAAAGAAAAGCGCTTGTTGGGAGAAAACCCAATATTTTTATTTTCTGTTTTTATGAGTATACACATTATTACCTCTGTAATAATTGTGTTTTCATGTTTTAATTTAGTGTTTGAGCCAAGCAAGACATTTGGGATGGCTTACGGTAATAGTTGATTTGATCTTGCTGAAAAACAGAAACTTTTGCGCCCAGTCACATAATTTTTAAAAATCACAAAGTGTGGAAAAAATCTGAATTTTTTACACAAGATTGATATAAAAATTTCTTCTGTTTTCCTAATGTTTCAGAATTTTTGGAGTTACAGAAGTATACGAAGTTTCCAGATTGCTACAGACTGTTCTGTTTTTGACAGATTCTGTTTTCTATGTGTTGTTTGCTTATTTTGATGAATCTATGGGTAGTATCGGGGGGTATGAACCATGGAGAAGTTGGAATACAGTATATATTACACCAATATAAATAAATAATGAGTTCACAACAGTACCAAAAAGTGGTGATTTATTTTCTTATACTAACGGATCTCATGAGTTTTCTTGTTGAGTTTTGTGTTGTGAAGTTTGCAAGTTTTGGGTAAAGATTTGATGGACTACGGAATAAGGAGTGGCAATAGCCTAAGCTTGGGGATGCCCAAGGCACCCCAAGATAATATTCAAGGACAACCAAGCATCTAAGCTTGGGGATGCCCCGGATGGCATCCCCCCTTTCGTCTTCGTCTATCGGTAAATTTACTTGAGGCTATATTTTTATTCACCACATGATATGTGTTTTGCTTGGAGCGTCTTGTATGATATGAGTCTTTGCTTTTTAGTTTGCCACAATCATCCTTGCTGTACACACCTTTTGAGAGGGACACGCATGAATCATGAATTTATTAGAATACTCTATGTGCTTCACTTATATCTTTTGAGCTAGGCAATTTTGCTCTAGTGCTTCATTTATATCTTTTTAGAGCACGGCAGTGGCTTTATTTTATAGAAATTGTTGAACTCTCATGCTTCACTTATATTATTTTTAGGGTCTCTCTAAACAGCATGGTAATTTGCTTTGGTTATGAATTTAGTCCTAATATGATGGGCATCCAAGAGGGATATAATAAAAACTTTCATATAAAGTGCGTTGAATACTATGTGAAGTTTGATTCTTTATGATTGTTTTGAGATATAGAGATGGTGCTATTAGAGTCATGCTAGTGAGTAATTGTGGATTGGTAGAAATACTTGTGTTAAAGTTTGTGATTCTCGTAGCATGCACGTATGGTGAATCGTTATGTGATGAAGTCGGAGCATGATTTATTTATTGATTGTCTTCCTTATGAGTGGCGATCGGGGACGAGCGATGGTCTTTTCCTACCAATCTATCCCCCTAGGAGCATGCGTGTAGTACTTTGTTTCGATGACTAATAGATTTTTGCAATAAGTATGCGAGTTCTTTATGACTAATGTTGAGTCCATGGATTATACGCACTCTGACCCTTCCATCATTGCTAGCCTCTCTAGTACCGCGCAACTTTCGGTGGTGCATTAAACCCACCATATACCTTCCTCAAAACAGCCACCATACCTACCTATTATGGCATTTCCATAGCCATTCCGAGATATATTGCCATACAACTTCCACCGTTCCGTTTTATTATGACACGCACCATCATTGTCATATTGCTTTGCATGATCGTAAGATAGCTAGCATCACTACAAAAAAAATACACTTCCATGATGATACGTGTTTGTCACAGTAGGTCACATTTTCTGTCATGCATGTACATCCATGATGATTTTATGATAGAATCAAGATAGTCATACCTGTGCTGTCGTAGAAGTGTTCCATGACATTACCAAAATTATCATCACGGAAGTGTCCACTTCCATGACGATAAATCGCGCGTCATAGAAGTGCTTTCGTCAAGGGTAACCGACACGTGGCATCCACTGTAACGGGTCGCTGTTAAGCTATCGGGTTCCGGTTTGGATCTGATAACCCATTAACAGCCCAGACCAATGGGGATTTTCCACGTGTAAAATTCTCAATGGCTAGAGGAACCATGTGTCGGCTCACCGTTGGGACAGATGTCATCCACTCATTGGACCGGAGGCGCCTATGATACGTCGACATGTGGCACGGCCCGATAGAGGCCCATTTCGGTGAAAAGGCCGGCCCGTTTGACTTGGTCTAAAGGTAGCGGCCCGGCCCACAGAAAGCCTGTTAACGGCCTATTCGCATATAGCCCATTTACAGCCCGCTAACTCACGGCCCGTGACGACCTATCCGAATTAGGCCCAGTAGCATCATCTGGGCCATCCAATATGATTCCAGCCCGTTGTAACTTCCGGCACATGTATGGCCCATGCTGTCTTTCGGCCCATATGAGGCCCTTTTTAACTCTTGGCCCATTAACAGCCCGTGGTGAAACTGGCCCGTAATGAATAGTGTATTGCTTTATACCCATTAACGGCCCATTATTCCATTGGGCCGTTTCCAGCCCGTGTTATCTTTTGGCCTTCTCAGGGCCCATTTATTCGTGGGCTCATTTCCAGCATTCGGTTATTTACGGCCCGTTACTGGCCTTTTCTGCTTGTGGGCCAAATTTAGCTCATGGTTACAGTTGGCCCGTTTGTGGCCCGTTAATCCGTTAGACCGTTTTCATAGCGTCATCAAATACGGCCGATTAACGACGGCCCATTATGGTCGGCCCATGAACGGACGATTCCAACTTTAGCCCGTTTACAGCCCATAATGCGGTCCGTTATTGGCCCATGTTTGGCCAATGGATCATACGGCCCGTAGAAGGCCCATTGATGCTATGGCCCATAGAAGGCCCATTGTTTCTACGGCCCGTAGAAGGCCCATTGTTTCTATGGCCCGTAGGAGGCCATGGTCACTACAGTAAATATGTAGCCCATGGTTATTGTGGCCTAGTTTTAAAAAATAGGTTATTGCGGCCACTAGCAAACCGCGGAAAAAGAAGTGCACTGACTACAAGCAAACAAATAAACAAGACAACAAGGAAATAAATAAGGAAGCAACTTGCGCTAGGCTATCACGGCTATTACACATATTACATCCACTGGGCATCAAAGTTCACCACCAGTGCAAATATAGGGAACAAAGCAGCATATCACATACACTGGTTGTCAAAGTTGGCGACCAGTGCAAATAAACGCCACAGCAAAACAAGTCCAGAACTGAAACCACTTCAGAAGAGCTCAAGAAACAATATCCTGGGTACCCATAATGCTGGCAAGATGCTTAGCAAGCTTATTAACTTTCTCTTGTTTGGCGCTTAAATCCTTCAGCGCTTACTGTTGCACCAGAAAGTATGCATCTGAATTCTGCAGGGACTTCCTCAGTCCTTCGGCTTCTTGCCGCAGCACAGCTGACTGATGCCTTTCAGCTTGTAGCAGAGACCGAAGAAGCTGAAGTGATTCAGGTAGCAAGTTCGAAGAGCTTGTGCCAGCGGTACTGGCCAGTAACTCAAACACTACATCAACACAGGACTGTGGGGTTGTCTCACTGTCTACAAGATCGTTTTTATCACCTTTCTTGGAGACCAACAGGGTTGTCTCACTATCTTGAACCTTATCTGCATTACTTTCTCTACCATTGCATAGTGGGGTGCTCTTCTCCAATATTCTATTCGCATTCTACAAGAGAAACAAGCAGACACATCACAGGTTTAGCATGTAGTATATGAAACTCATTTTGGTAAACTGGTTCAGTAGTAAGGTGGACAGGATAGCAGCATGAAACAAACATATATCTATGTACTATGGTCACTGTATTGTCCATATCATTCTAGTTTATGTTGCCAAATCAAGATAGAGACACAGTTCAAATCATATATTTTTAAGACACAGCAGCATAGACAGAATATAAGTGTGAGAAACTACACAGCACTGGCAACACTTGTAATGTGCATCACATGAGAACATAACTGTTTATACAACTGAAACTAAAATCAACATAGAGCAAGAAGTTAGAATAGCAATCCAGTTAAAGAAATAGGTTTAAAACATACCTGTTGCGCCATTCGAGTTTCAATTGGATCCTTCAAATTCGAAAGTAGTTGGTATGAGTAAATACAATGATGCAAGAGCAAAGGATTATGGACAATAGCTACGGAATCTGACCTGAGAACAGTTGCTCTTCTGCTTTAAACATGGAGTTTGGGTTCGCTGTGGTGGTCTTCGTGCTTTGGGCACTGCAATTGCTTTACAAACTGCTCGTGTGGGGGTACTCTGTGGTGGACATGGTGCTGTGTCAACTAGAAGTGGGTTACTATCCGCTGGGGTTGGGGTTAGATGGGTTGTAGCTGGTTCTCTGTCAAACGGTGTAAGTGTGCAATCTGGAAGAGTCTCGATTATGTGTGGTGGGGCTAGTCCATGGGCCAGTACAATCATGGTTCTATCTGCATCGACGGGTAGCACCGTCTTTTGTGAAGAACGGGTTTTTACTCCCTTAGATACTGCCATCACCCCCTCCAATTCAAATGGCTGATAAACAAGAAAAGAAATTGGACGTACAAACATTGTATGATAGACAGATGTGGTAATTCACATATATGTTGTCTACCAAACAGGACAGCATGACACAATTTCACATATATGATGGCTAACTAAACAGGATAGCATGACACAGTTTCAGATATATGATGGATAACTTAACATGATATAATGGCATAATTCAACATATAATGAGTATCTAAACAGGATGACATGACAAAACTATATGATGTCTTTCTAAAATAGGTTGGGATGAAATAATTCACATACATGTTGTTTAAGTATACAAGATGGCATGATATAATTGACATAATTGATTCATATACTAAGCAGCTGGCACTCGCATGTATGATCTCTAAACTAAGCAGATGGAATTGAATATTGTGCATATGATGTCTAAACTAAGCAATGCAAGACACCATATGCATGATATGAGAAATATAAACATTGCAAGTTAGAGCATACACCTCAGGTGGGATATAGGACTGGTCATCTGTCTCTGAATCCTCCTCTGAGGAGCTACCTGTAACCACCAAGATATATGCTTCAACAGGTACCATTGCCTGCTCTGAAGACCTTGTTTTCACTCCTGATTTTTCCATAACCGGCTCAAATGGCTGATACACATGAAGAGTAGTTCAACATACACAGATTGTCGACAAATGGAATATGTAATGAAAAAAAGGATGGCATGAGATAATTCACATATATGATGCCTAGCTACATGGCGGTGCATAATTCACATATATGATAACTGGCTGAAAAACATGGCATTGCATAATTCACATATCTGATATAGAAAGCAAACAGGAGGCATTCACACAAAGCATGTCTAATCTAAGCAGATGGCATGGCAATGCAAGACACCATATGCATGATATGAGCAATATAACCCAGCCAAGTTAGAGCATACACCTCGGGGGGTGGGAATACGACTAGTCATCTGTCTCTGAATCCTCCTCTGAGGAGCTTTCTGTAACCAACAAGAAATCTGCATCGACAGGTAGCACTGACTGCTCAGAAGACCTTGTTTTCACTCCAGATTTTCCCATGACCGACTCAAATGGCTGATGCACAGGAAGAGTAGATGAATGTATAAACATTGTTGACAAATGGAATACATTATGAAAAAATATGGCACGATACAATTCACATATACGATGACTGGCTAAACAGGATGGCATTGCAGGATTCACGTATATGATGCCTGGCTAAAGAAGATGGCATTGCATAATTCCCATATACTCCCTCCGTTCCTAAATATTTGTCTTTTTAGAGATTTCAAATGGACTACCACATACGGATGTATATAGACATATTTTAGAGTGCAGATTCACTCATTTTGCTTCGTATGTAGTCACTTGTTCAAATCTCTAAAAAGACAAATATTTAGGAATGGTGGGAGTATGATATAGAAACCAAACAGGTGGCATTCACACAAAGCAAATCTAAACTAAGCTGATGAAATATAAGATGTATAATGTAAGCAATGTGACGCGCCATATGCATGATATGACCAACATCAGCATGCCAGGTTAGAGCAAACACCTCAGGGGGTAAATAGGAGTGGTCGGCTCCCTCTGAATCCCCCTCTGAACATTTATCTTCCTCTGGAATACAATCTAGAATGGCGGGAGGGGGGCCCACTTCGCCCACCATGGAGCGGCGTCTGCATGACATTATATTCCCACTCAACGGTCTTCTCTTTTTCTCTACATGTTCAGTACGATTGTGTATAATAACTAACATGCATAATAAAAAACATAGTTAGATTATGTAAGGCCTAAGGGGTGCATGCAGAAATCAAGACTAATGGTAGCAAACGAGTGGATAGATCCAAAACTAGTGATTGCAGGTAGATTATAGCTTCAGTTTAAAAAGATAGACAATGGATCATCTACTGTTTGTTACCCACCCAACATGAACCACATAGAAGACCCCAGATGAACCAGATAGTAGACATATACTATTTGTTGCTGCCTCGATATGTGCCCCATAGGTATTTTAAAACTCAAGTTTGAACATTAGTTTGGACCTGACTCGGAGTCTAAGAGGTGAACAGGACGATAAAGTAGCAGGTAATAATAACCGATGTATAACGTAAGCAGACACGAAAGAGTGCGACCTCTCCTCCGGAACTATGTAGTCCTCAGGCTCATCTACTCAGTTGATGATGGTAATGCAGTTGGCGTGGCTGCCGGCAATGGGGAAGATGATCCGAGGCGGCGAAAGAAAGTCTGCAGGGGGAATCTTTGCTGCAGTGAACGCTTCCGTCGATGGTGCACCTCAGGTGGGGTGGATGATGGCACGATAGGAGCAGGACATAACGCACAGAGTTTTCTTTGACACCTATCTGAAAATGAAGTAAATCTGTAAGGGCTCCTTAGAATTGGAGGATTCTATAAACGCAGGGACAGGAAAAACACAGGAATTGGATAGGAATGCACGTGCAAAACAGAGCATTTGCAAACATAAGATTTCTGTCAACCTGGGTGTTTGGTTCACATGAATTGGAAGAACACAGGAATGGAGAAACATGGTCAAATTAAAGTCAAACCACGTGAAAATGAAAAAATAAGAATCTTATTATGCCAGTAATGCAATTAGTCCTGTTCTTCATGCATATTAATTTGAAAAGGACGTCCAAGTGGATATTAAAATTACTACGTTTTTTCTTTGAAAGAGACACCAAAGGAAAAAATCCTCCAGTTTTGCTTTGCTCCATTCCTTCTAACCAAATGCACGAATAGTAGTACCATAGTAAAGTTTCCAATTCCTATGTTTTCCTTCACTTTTTCTTTGAACCAGTGGCGATTCTAGTAGGCAGTCTTCAACAGGCTGAAGCCTGCCCTCGAAATATTTTGTGAGCTTAGATTTGGTCCACATGAGTATCATATAATGGCTATCTTGCTAAACCGATTAAAATTGTGGTTCAAAAGAGCATTTAGTTTTCTCCCTGTTAACTTTGTGACCACGATTCATTATTTCTATATTGGCAACTGCTTTGAACCAAAGGATCCCTGAGGGATCAACATGAATGCAGAGTAACAAAGTGATGCGACGAGTGTACAACCTCTTTGGCATAGCTTTGTCGACCTCAGCATCATTGGGTTGGACATGGAGGATGGTGATGCTGGTGTGACTGTCGGAGGCAGGGAAGAAGATCTGAGGCCTCTGGATACGGCGCCGAGGGTACTGCTCCGCTTTGATGGATGGTTCCGTCGTTGGAGCAACTCCGATGAGGTGTACGACGGCGAGGCTGAAGCAGGACAAGACAGACAACGTTAATCTGAAGTGGGACTCTAATATCATCTGCATTAGATGATGTAAAATACATCACCAAAAAGTGCTAGATGTAAAATGCATCAGCCGCACCACGGCCGCTCCGACAGATGCTGTAAATACTGTTCACTCTAAACTTAACTGAAGAAACTGAACTTTACAGTCGAAACTGAATTTTACTGTCAAAACTGATTGAACTAGTAGCAGAGCATTGCAATAGAAGTTTAGGGCGTTCGAGCACTAGTAGCAGAGAAGCAGTGATCTAAATCAGCAGACGCTCGAGCAGGGAACGCACTAGCAGAGAGCAACACGTGCAGCAGCACCACGAGCGAGTGCTAAAGCAGCAACTCCTATAGCTGCCGGAGGTCATGCAGCAGCAGCAGCGCGAGCGAGAGCAAGAGCAGAGCAGCAGCATGAACGAGAGCAAGAGCGAAGCAGCAGCGCGACCGACAACAATAGCAGAGTAGAGCAGCAGCACGAACAAAAGCAAGAGCAGTGCAGCAGCGCGACCGACAACAAGAACAGAGCCGCAGCGCGAGCGAGAGCCGGAGCAGCAGTAGCAGCAGCGCGAGCGAGAGCCAGAGCAGCAGCAACTAGTGCCGGTGTGGAAGTCGCCGTCGAGGAAGCAACGACATGGGGGAGAGACGCCGTGGATGAAGTGGCCGGTAATGGCGCCATCGATGGAGACCCGCCATGGCTGCTCGATATCGAGCACCGGCAGCCCCGTGAGATCGAATAAAAGATAAAATGCAGCGGTGAGTGTAGAACCTCCTTGGTGGCGCCGAGTAGGCCTCGGCTTCATCAGAGGAATTGGTGAGGGTGCTGCGGTTCCGGTTGGGCAGGTCAAGACAGCGCTGTGGGGATGGAGGTGGCGCGATAGACGAGGCGAACGTCAGGGCAGCTCCTTGGAGGTGGAGGACGGGGCGGCTAATCCGGCAGGACGATGAGATCGACGACGGATCCTCATCCGGTGCGGTGGATGAGGGACGGCGAGCTGTTGCGGTGGACGACGTCATCGGGGAAGAGTCTCCGGCTGGGCGGCGGTCGGGAGGCTGACGGAGGAGCGTGGGGTTTTGCGAGTTTTGGCGGCCTCAGTATACGAATGGGTGGGGCGAAGGGGAAGGTAGGGGAAGCCATGGCTTAGGGACACGCTTGTCCGAAATGTAGGATAAGTTACGAACGTACCCCCACCGGTTTTAACCACGCGATGTCGAGGCGGCACTTCTGGCTGAGGGGTAGAAGGGGGATTTCGCGTGTCTGGGCTACGGGACCGATTTCGGATGAGGAGGGAGTTTTCGCGCGTGTCGAAATTTCGGGATAACAAGGCGCGGCGCGGTTTGAAGAGGCGGGATTTTCACAGCAGAAGAGACAAAAGATACTCGAGCTTGAAAATTTCGGGATAACAAGGCGTGGATTCCATGTTCGGCAGAACAAACTTAACATGTACAAAAAAACAATTCATACAAGACACAAGAGAGTCATGTCCCCTTTTACTATATTGCTATAAATGCCATTGAAAAAACTACAAGAAAAATGTAAAAATAATCGGGAGAACAAGATTACCCTGTACAGTACCAAATCAATTCACACTTCCCTCAACAACAACAAAAAACAAATCAATTCCCACCACAAGAAAGAGTCATGTCCCTTTTTATATGATTACAAATGCCAGGATCTCGAATTTCAATTTTTGAATCCGAGTTATGTTGAATTCGAATATATCATTAGGTGACCATGCGGTTTATAAAGGATGTAGTCCTACATTTTGATCTTCCATCTTATATGACATTTTACTCCACCCTATGAACATATATATTGTCGTCTACCATATGGATTAAATTTGAATCAATTTTCCTTATTTGAATACGATTGTTGTCAAGTTATACCATCATTTAAATATTATCTTGATAACAGAAAACATGCGTATAGTAGTAATCATATTTCACTATGAACTACATGTACCATACGATCTCCAATTCAAATATTTGTATCCATTTTATGTTGAATTCAAATCACTGTACATTGGTCTAGGTAGCGAGATGTTCGGGATAATCTAAACCCTGTTTTCATATGTATAATTTTTGGCCGAATTGGGACAAGTTTTGGTATAAGCTTCTTGCAAACCCAAGATTCTCTCAACAAGCCTCGTGGTTCCGAGAGGGAACGTGTCACCTTTGTGTGCGAAATGATATACGGTGCCTCCCCCTGATTTTCTTTACAGAGGCAACATAGAACTATATGAGTGCCCTGTTAAATTTTGGAATTATTCCAGGTTCGTTTGGCCTTTTTTATACATTAATTGAGTTTTTGGACATTTAATGTGCATAATTCAAATTTGAACTGCAAGCACATGCTCCGGTGCACCAAAGTTGGTTCAAAAATCACATGTGTGTCCTTCGGTGAATTTCTAGGTCCCATGCAAGAAATGGGAATGAAATTCAAACATCTGGGCGTCGTGACTCGGCCAAGAATATTGAGAACTTGGTTTTTAAATTCCTGTAAATCCAAAACTCGCCTGGAAATCATGAAACTTGGCATGGTGTCATGTCATGGCACTAACATGCTGTGGTAAAAAACTTGGCCAAATTAGAACAAGTTTTCGTATAAGCTTCTTGCAAACCATAGCTTCTCTCAAGAAGGCTCGTGGTTCTGAGAGGGAACGTGTCACCTTTGTGCGCGAAACGATATACGCTGCCCCCTTGATTTTCTTTACAAAGGCAACATAGAACTATATGAATGTCGTGTTAAATTTTGGGATTATTCTGGGTTCGTTTGGCTTTTTTATACATTAATTGAGTTTCTGGTCATTTAATGTGCATAATTCAATTTTGAACTACAAGCACATGCTCCAGTGCACCAAAGTTGGTTGAAAAATAACATGTGTGTCCTCGGGTGAATTTCTAGGTCCCATGCAAGAAATGGGAATGAAATTCAAACATCTGGGCGTCGTGGCTCGGCTGAGAACATTGAGAAACTTGGTTTTAAAATTCTTGTAAATCCAAAACACGCCTGAAAATCATGAAACTTGGCATGGTGTCATGTCATGGTACTAACATGTTGTGGTAAAAAATTTGGCCGAATTGGAACAAGTTTTGGTATAAGCTTCTTGCAAACCAGAGCTTCTCTCAAGAAGTCTCGTGGTTCTGAGAGGGAACGTGTCACCTTTGTGTGCGAAACGATATACGCTGCCCCCCCCTTGATATTCTTTACAGAGGCAACATAGAAATATATGAGTGTCGTGTTAAATTTTGGAATTATTCCGGATTCGTCTGGCCTTTTTTATACATTAATTGAGTTTCTGGTCATTTAATGTGCATAATTAAAATTTGAACTACAAGCACATGCTCCAGTGCACCAAAGTTGGTTGAAAAATCACATGTGTGTCCTCGGGTAAATTTCTAGGTCCCATGCAAGAAATGGGAATGAAATTCAAACATCTGGGCGTTGTGGCTCGGCCGGAAACATTGAGAAACTTGGTTTTTTAATTCCTGTAAATCCAAAACACGCATGAAAATCATGAAACTTGGCTTGGTGTCATGACATGGCACCAACATGCTGTGGTAATTTTGCTATCTGATTTGTGAAGGCGTACACATTAACAATCAACAAAGTCATTTTGGAACAAGTGCTGTCACGTTACAATCGGAAACACAAGTATTATTGAAACGGTGGGCGTTCTACTTACCATTTACGTGCCGACACGCGTCCCTTTTTTTATTGGCTATGAGGCACCGTGCAGGGTAGCTATTTGAGTACGGGAGGCGTGCGATCAGACCCCTACGCGTGCTTATCGGGAGGAGAGCCCTTTGACCTCCATCTGCCGCCCACCTCTCTCCCAAGGTCTCCATTAATGGCGCCCGAGCCCCTGTTTAATGGCGTGGCTATGTCTCACTCGACTGAGATTTAAGAGAGAAAAAAGAAAATCTAAAAAGAAAATTTTGCACGGATCTTGGTGTAAGATCCGACAAACCTATATAGCATCTACTGCGACTTATAGCAAGACTGATGAATATATAAGGACGACGACAATGGATAATAATTGTCTTACATATTTAGGAAGATGATTAAAAAAGCCACATGCGGCTACGCCCGAAATACACAAGGGCAAAAGAAGAAGGAAGACGCATACAACGATCTGGCTCGCTGATCTCTACTTTCTTGATGCGCTGCAGGTCACGGAGACTAGTTCTCACAGCGCGCGGTGATGACCTCTTTCATCAGTTTCATGTCCTTAATACGCTGCTTGGCAGCATCCACAGATTCCTCCACCAGCCTTTCACGCTCGATGCGGAGCATGGCATTCTCGTCCACAAGTTTCTTGACGATGACGCCCGTCCTCTTCAACAAGGCAGCGGTCTCCTCCGCCTGCTTCGCCCTTCCGGCGATTTTCGCCCTCAGCAGGTCACGCTCGGCCCGAAGCTTCGCATTGCCCTCCCCTAGTTGCCGAATGACGCCGGTAGCCTCTTCAAACGAGGCTTTCATGTCGTCCTGCAACCTGGCCCAGCCGGAGATCTGATCCATCTGGCTATGGACGAGCGCATCCATGCGCTTGTAAGAGTCCTCGCCTGCCCGTGAGACATTTTCCCAGGCCGCCGTGGCGCGGGAGGACATCTCTGCTGCTTCCGCGGCATGGCCGGACCAGTCTGCTGCATCTACGGCGCGGCGGGACCTCCGTGCTGCTTCGGCGGCGTGGCGGGACCTCTGTGCTGCTACTGCCGCACGGCGGGACATGTCGGCTGCTTTTGCGGTGAGGCGGGACATCTCTCGTGCTTGCGCTTCCATGCTCGCCTCTCCCTGGTGGTAATCTCTCGACCCAGAACTCACGCTGGCCATGGCAGACACAAGGGAACGATGTTGAATGACTTGTTTGTTTTTGTGGATGAGGAGTTGAGGAGGAATGGGCAGTCATCTTGGCATAGTAGTATTTATAACCGAGTACTAATACACTCCTAAGTGGGAAACCGTTTAGGTTGTGATCAGTGTGAACAGGTTTGCAATTAAATATAGCGTGGTAGTAATTTGGAATGTGACGAGATGCAAACTCAAAATTTATTGACGGTTCTAGTTTCGAAGTGCGGCACTATTCCCGGATGGCGTAACGTGGGCACGCGTTCTCGGCCGTGGTGTAGCAGTTTTGTAATATGCCGTGGTAGTTCTTTTTCTACTGCTGTGTTCGTGCAATAACTGGCACCGTGGGATACATATCTTACGGTTATTGGGGCGTTCGACAGGAATAGCCTCATGGCGAGCTATAGACTAGTCTTTTTTTCACACGCATTACATCGACACATATCATCTCTCTCCCTCTTTCCCACGCACACACCTAGTCTCTCGGGACTTCTCGCACGCACCATCTCTAGCTCCCTAGGTCGATGCCACCCACATACACTTGTACTCTGAGTTTAGTATGTTATACACGAAGAGAAGAGGTGCACGCACGCACTCATCCTCTCTCACACACGCATCTATAGCTACAAATTGTAGTGTTCTCAACCATCCGATTGGCTCTATCATAGGTTCCCGTTGCTCCTTGGCCTTGAGATTGAGAAGTTTAAAATGCAGAGGCTAAGTTGGAGGCGCGAGGTTTTGGTTAATGTGCAAGCTGCACACGGCACCAACATGACACGAGCTTCGTCTGCCTGGTGCGCAGTCGAGTGAGTACTACTAGTAGTAGTACTATGATGTGTCGCGTCAACTCGCACAAGTATGCAACACTTCCTCAACAAACAAGCATATAAGCTGCTTATACTTCTTACCCAAAGGATCTTTATATCCAACAGACACAAAATATCCGTTCGACTGTTGGAAATTACTTTAACTGCTGATATGATGTCGAAGTAATTGCTGCATCACCACCAAAACCCACCATCTCTTAAGCTAAAGTAGACCGAGCTAATCCCTATATTAGCATATTACTAAGATAAACCAAAGGCACTGTAGAATCATTTAGGAGGTGAGCTTGTCAATCTGAATGTGGAGGGACACCGTCCTCGACAACCCAGCCCCGGCCAGCAGCTTGGATGGAACTGTGAAGAAGGTCAGCTCCTGCACGGCGACGTCACCGGGATCCTTGCTGCTTGTCACCTTGATTTCCACCTTGACGGCATAGGTCCTGCCTTTGGGCTCCCCCGGCGGGCCGTTCGCCCATAGCTTGGCCATGTAGTGCGGTAGTGGGGACATCCCCGCTCTGATGCAGACGACCGACACGGCGATAGGCGCGCCGATGTTGAGCATGCCGCCGACTAAGAAAAACGCGCGGCCATCCTCCTCCGCGAACAGCAAGAGCCGCGGCTCCGACACTGGCACTTGCAGCTGGAGCACCTTGCCATACTGGATCCGGTGCACGGGCATGGGATGCACAGTGCTGATGTGGTGGGGGAGCGCCGGCGGCGGGCCTTCTTAGCCGCAGACGGGCACGGGGCATTTGCAGGGCGCGAGTGGACACACGCTCGGGTGATCGGCGAGCTTGTGGTAAGTGACATAGAGCCCACAGCCTTCGTGCGGGCACTCCACCCTCACCGAGGAGAGGACGGCATCCATCACCATGTTACGCACGTCGAAGCCGCCGCTGCGCTCACACTTCTGGCACTGCCGCTGGTTCCCGGGGCGCTCGCCGCGGCAGTCCGCGCAGGCCAGGTGCCCTCCCTTGCACTGCACAAATCAATCGAATAGCACATCAATCAAGAAACATGCACCTTGCTCGATCAGCTGAACGGACGAGGTGTATTCGAACCTCATACACTGGAGGCTTCAAGGGGCAGTGGAGCAAGGTGAGGTCCATAGAGACCATAGAGAGGTCCATCGTCGGGTCCTGTTCTGTCGGCATGATCTCGCCCTCCTCGTGCACAACCATCTCTCGCTTTAGGGCCGGGGCATTACAAAGTTTTACCATCACATATTCATCCTACTTCAAGGTGCATTAAATCAACACATGCAAGTATCAAAAGGAAAGTCACGGCATGCATGCATGCGTTGTAATTAATGCATCGGTAAACACAAATTATTGAAATATATCAAGTGCACTGCTTTGATGTGTTGCGTCAACTCGTACAACAAGGAGAAGTTTGATTACAACACCCTCTCCCTCACCGATGAGCGTGGTGGCTCGCAGTACTAGGAGAAGCTTTCGCTACACGTTCTCCCTCCCGCACGCGGTGGACATGCAGCAGTTCATTCGGTGTCAGATGGCCAGAAGCATACTAGTACTACTCCACTTCAGTAGTACCATCATTGTTCGACTTCCCGAAGAGACGAAGAGCCAAGCGCAACCCGGACGCTCGTATGGCAGTTTCATGTGTAGGGGAGGTAGTATAGTGACATAGTCTAGGATAGCATGTACCGTGCCTCTAAGCTTAAAATCGTTGGAGTCGGCTCCATGCTATGAGGCCATCTCGAAGCATTTTTTTGATTAAAATAATCTTCTGGCCCTACCTGTCATCCTGGTGATTGTAGTTTGCACGCTCATCTGGTCAAGACAGGAATATATATTTTAATTTGTGGGGGGGGGGGTAAATGTTAGAGGTTGCAGCAAATATATTGTACACTGCGGATCTTTTAGCCTAGTTTAGAGGCAAGCATGTGGGGCCAGTGCTATGATGTGTCGCGTCAACTCGTACAACAAGGAGAAGCTTGATTTTACTACTACACGCCCTCTCCCTCGCTCATGCGCGCGGTGGCTCGCAGACAAGGACATGTTTTTTCTTACTACAACAAGCTATCCCTCCTGCACGCTGTGGATGGACATGCAGCAGTTGATTCGATACTGTAGAAGTAGTAACATCATTGTTCGTCTTCTCGAAGAGGCGAAGAGCGAAGCGCAACCTGAATGTGGCAGTTGCGAACGCTCGCGTGGCAGTCTTTGTGTAGGGGTGGGGCGTGGTGCGGAGCCTTGGAGCACGCATATAGCCAGGCTCTTGCATGAGACAAAATTGCCATGTAAGCAGGCTATATAAGCCCACTATCGTACTTGCTCTTAATAGTATAGCCCTGTAAACCGGAAAGGAGGGACTACTCCCTCCGTTCCTAAATACTCCCTCCGTTTTTATTTAGTCTGCGTATTAGCTTTGGTAAAAGTCAAGCTTTATAAACTTTGACCAAGTTTATAAAAAAATATATTAACATAAGCAATAACAAATCAATACAATTAGATTTATTATTGAATGTACTTTCACATCATATAGATTTGTTATGATAAATGTTTATATTATTTTTTATAAAATTGGTCAAACTTTATGAAATTTGACTTCAGTCAACTCTAAAATGCAGAGTAAATAAAAATGGAGGGAGTATTTGCCTTTCTAGAGATTTCAACAAGTAACTACACCGTAAATGAGTACATACGGAGCAAAATGAGTGAATCTACACCGTAAATAAATACTTAGTTCTCTCATTTTCCTCTCCGCCTTGATCGCTGTGCACAACATTGAGTATACTACTACTGACTAGTCTCTTTTTGACACGCATTTACGTTGATACGGCTTGAATGCCAACGAGGCAGAGGGTAGCGGTTCCCGAAACGTTGAACGATTACCGATAATGTTGAAGACGAAAGAGGGGATGCCTTCCGGGGCGTCCCCAAGCTTAGTTGCTTGGATCTTCCTTGAATATTACCTTGGGGGTGCCTTGGGCATCCCCAAGCTTAGGGTCTTGTCACTCCTTATTCTCCTCATATCGATATCTCACCCAAAACTTGAAAACTTCAATCACACAAAACTTAACGGAACTTCGTGAGATGGTTTAGTATGATAAAGACAAATCATTCACTTTGGTACTGTCAAGATAAGATTCATAATTGTTCTAGTACAATGCCTACTGTACTCTACAATTTCCAAAATTTATATTAAGCAATATAACCCATAGAAACTAGAAAACAAGCAAATTATGCATTGAAAATAGAATCTGTCAAAAACAGAACAGTATATAAAGATCTGAATTAAGGTCATACTTATGTAACTCCAGAAATTCTGAAAAATTAGGAAAACATAGAAAATTTGTATACCCATTAACTGCAAAAATTTCAGAATTTGTCCATGTTCCAGTAAAATACAGAAATTTCTGCACTGGACGCAAAAGTTTCTGTTTTTGCACAAAATCAAGTCAACTATCATCCAAACTATCCCAAAGGCTTTACTTGGCACTTTATTGAAACAAAAGATTTAAAACATGATTACTACAGTAGCCTAATCATGTGAACACACAAAAACAGTAGGTAAAAGTGTTGGGTTGTCTCCCAACAAGCGCTTTTCTTTAATGCCTTTTAGCTAGGCATGATGATTTCAATGATGCTCGCATAAAAGATAAGAATTGAAACACAAAGAGAGCATCATGAAGCATATGACTAGCACATTTAAGTCTAACCCTCTTCCTATGCATAGGGATTTTGTGAGCAAACAATTTATGGGAACAAAAATCAACTAGCATAGGAAGGCAAGACAAGTGCAACTTCAAAACTTTCAACATATAGAGAGGAAACTTGATATTATTGCAATACCTACAAGCACATGTTCCTCTCTCATAATAATTTTCAGTAGAATCATGAATGAATTCAACAATATAGCTATCACATAAAACATTCTTTTCATGATCCACAAGCATAGAATTTTTATTACTCTCCACATATGCAAATTTATTCTCATGAATAGTAGTGGGAGCAAACTCAACAAAATAACTATCATGGGATTGAAAATTAAAATCATGATGACAAGTTTCATGGTTATCATTATTCTCTATAGCATACATGTCATCAACATAATCATCATAGATAGCAACTTTGTTGTCATAGTCAATTGAAACCTCTTCCAAAATAGTGGATTCATCACTAAATAAAGTCATGACCTCACCAAATCCACTTTCATCAATATAATCATCATAAATAGGGGGCATGCAATCATCATAATAAATTTTCTCATCAAAACTTGGGGGACTAAAAATATCATCTTCATCAAATATAGCATCCCCAAGCTTATGGCTTTGCATATCGTTAGCATCATGGATATTCAAAGAATTCATACCAACAACATTGCAATCATGCTCATCATTTATGCCAAACATTTTATTGAATTCTTCTTCTATCAATTGAGCACAATTTTCATTTCCATCATTTTCACGAAAGACATGATAAAGATGAATAATATGAGACCACCTCAATTCCATTTTTTTTGTAGTTTTCTTTTTATAAACCAAACTAGTGATAAAACAAGAAACTAAAAGATTCAATTGCAAGATCTAAAGATATACCTTCAAGCACTCACCTCCCCGGCAACGGCGCCAGAAAATACCTTGATGTCTACTACGCAACTTTATTCTTGTAGACTCATGTTGGGCCTCCAAGCGCAGAGTTTTGTAGGACAGTAGCATTTTTCCCTCAAGTGGATGACCTAAGGTTTATCAATCCGTGGGAGGTGTAGGATGAAGATGGTCTCTCTCAAACAACCCTGCAACCAAATAACAAAAAGTCTATTGTGTCCCCAACACACCCAATACAATGGCAAATTGTATAGGTGCACTAGTTCGGCGAAGAGATGGTGATAAAAAGTGTAATATGGATGGTAGAAATATATTTTTATAATCTGAATAAATAAAAACAGCAAGGTAGCAAATAGTAAATGGGCACAAAAATGGTATTGCAATGCTTAGAAACAAGGCCTAGGGTCCATACCTTCGCTAGTGCAATCTCTCAACAATGCTAATATAATTGGATCTTATAACCAACCCTCAAAGTGCGAAGAAGAATCACTCCAAAGTTCCTATCTAGCGGAGAACATAAGACAGAATTGTTTGTACGGTACGAAACCACCTCAAAGCTATTCTTTCTGTTCGATCTATCCAAGAGTTCGTACTAAAATAACACAAAGCTATTCTTTCCGTTCGATCTATACTAGAGCTCGTACTAAAATAACACCAAAGCAAATTCAGATTTATAATATTCAATCCAACACACAGAACTTCAAAGAGTGCCCCAAGATTTCTACCGGAGAAACAAAGACAAGAACGTGCATCAACCCCTATGCATAGATTACCCCAATGTCACCTCGGGAATCCGCGAGTTGAGTGCCAAAACATATATCAAGTGAATCAATACGATACCCCATTGTCACCACGAGTATTCAATTGCAAGACATATATCAAGTGTTCTCAAATCCATAAAAGTATTCAATCCGATAACAACGAAATCTCAAAGGGAAAACTCAATTCATCACAACAAGATAGAGAGGGGAAAACACCATATGATCCTACTATATTAACAAAGCCCGCGATACATCAAGATCGTGACATCTCAAGAACACGAGAGAGAGAGAGAGATTAAACACATAGCAACTGGTACAAACCCTCAGCCCCGAGGGTGGACTACTCCCTCCTCATCGTGGTGGCCGCCGGGATGATGAAGATGGCCACCGGTGATGATCTCCTCCTCCGGCAGGGTGCCAGAACGGGGTCTAGATTGGATCTCGTGGATACAAAGGCCTTGCGACGGTGGAACTTCTGATCTAGGGCTACCCCGAAGGGTTTTGGAATATTTGGCAATTTATAGGGCGAAGAGGGGGTGCGGGAGGCCACCGAGGTGGGCACAACCTACCTGGACGCGCCTGGGGGCCCAGGCGCGTCCTGGTGGGTTGTGCCCCCCTCGGGGCACCCCCCAGGTGCTGCTCTGGCCCATTGGAAATGTTCTGGTTCATAAAAAATTGTCAAAAAGTTTAGCGGTGTTTGGACTCCGTTTGATATTGATTTCTTGCGATGTAAAAAACAAGCAAAAAACAGCAACTGGCTCTAGGCACTGGGTCAATAGGTTAGTCCCAAAAAATGGTATAAAGTTGCTATAAAATGATTGTAAAACATCCAAGAATGATAATATATCAGCATGAAACAATCAAAAATTATTGATATGTTGGAGACGTATCAGCATCCCCAAGCTTAATTCCTGCTCGTCCTCGAGTAGGTAAATTTTAAAAATAGAATTTTTGATGTGGAATGCTGCCTATCATGTCATCTCATATTCTTTTCTTTGTAGCATGGACATTTGGACTTTTATATGGTTCAAAGCAATAGTCTAGTTTTGACATGACAACTTAAATACTCAAGCATATCAACAAGCAACCATGTCTTTCAAAATATCAACGCTAAAATAAGTTATCCCTAGCCCATCATGCTCAATCATTGATCCATTCGTGAAACACATTCGCATATTAGCTACACCCAATGCTCAAGTACGATCATAGTGCCCCCTAGTTGGTGCTTTTATAAGAGAAGATGGAGACTCAAATTAAAAATAAAAATTGCATAAAGTAAAATAAAGGCCCTTCGCAGAGGGAAGTAGGGATTTGTAAAGGTGCCAGAGCTCAAAGCAAAAATTGAGAGATAAAAACATTTTGAGAGGCATACTTTTCCCACCAACGAAAACGACTTAGAGCTCCCAACACTTTCCATGCTAGATATATCATAGGCGATTCCCAAACAGAAAATAAAGTTTATTCCTTTTTCCACCATACTTTCACTTTCCATGGCTAGCCGTATCCACGGGTGCCCTCCATACCAACACTTTCCAAGGAATTTATTATTTGACAACATAAAGTAAATTTCTTTTTCATTTTGGGACTGGGCATCCCTAATACCTTTGTCGTACTCTCGTGCAATGACAAGTGAATAAACACTCATCTTGAGAATAACACATCTAGCATGGAAAATATTGGCCACCCCTCACCGCCTCGTGAGCGGTACGAGCACACAAAAGAGAAATTTATTTTGAAAATTAGAGATGGCACATACAAATTTGCTTAGAACGGCAAAATAATACCGCATATAGGTAGATATAGTGGACTCATGTGGCAAAACTGGTTTAAAGGATTTTGGATGCACAAGTAGTGATCATACTTAGTGCAAAATGAAGGCTAGCAAAAGATTGAGAAGTGACCAACTAAGAAACGAATAATCTCATAAGCGAGCATTGATCATAATTAACACCGAATAATGCACCATAAGTAGGATGTAATTTCATTGCATAACTATTGACTTTCGTGCTTGCATAGGGAATCACAAACCTTAATACCAATATTCTTACTAAAGCATAATTACTCATCAACATGACTCACATATCACATCATCATATCTCAAAACTATTACAAGGAATCAAGTTTATTTTGTCCAATGATCTTCATGAAAGTTTTTATTATATCCTTCTTGGATATCTATCACTTTGGGACTAATTTTCATGTGTTGCTTTCGATAAGCTCAAACAAATATAAGTGAAGATCATGAGCATAATATTTCTTTCTCTCAAATTAATTTAAGTGAAGCAAGAGAGAATTTCTTCAAAAATACTAAAGCACACCGTGCTCAAAAAGATATAAGTGAAGCACTAGAGCAAATCCATAGAAAAGAGCTTCGTTGACGGGATGTAAGTGCCGCTTACCTAGCCTCTCTGGCAACTATTTGAGGACTCTATTTTATTTAAAAACTTTCAGATCTAAATATTTTATTAAAACAGCAAGCAAAATAAAACAAAATGACATTCCAAGAATAGCACACATCATGTGGAGAAGGAAAAACTTAGGCTCAACCGATACTAACCGATAATTGTTGAAGAAGAAAGGTGGGATGCCTACCGGGGCATCCCCAAGCTTAGATGCTTGAGACTTCTTGGAATATCAACTTGGGATGCCTTGGGCATCCCCAAGCTTGAGCTTTTCTGTCTCCTTAATTCCTCTCATATCACGGTTTTCCTAAATCTCAAAAGCTTCATCCACACAAAACTCAACAAGAACTCGTGAGATAAGTTAGTATAAACCAATGCAAAAACTTATCATTCTCTACTGTAGCAAATCACTAAAATTATTATTCAACATTGCATACTAAATGCCTCTGCATATTTAATACTCCTGTCCTCAAATAGAATCATTAAACAACCAAACATATGCAAACATAACAGCAATCTGCCAAAACAGTACAGTCTGTAAAGAATGCAAGAGTATCAATACTTATTTAACTCCAAAAATTATGAAAATTTACCAAACTGTAGAGAATTTATCATAGCTTATTTTTCAAAAAATTTCAACATTTTATCACATTCTGACTTTTCTAGGGAATTTTTGCAACAGAGATAAACTTTTTGTTTTGAAACAGCAACATCTAGACTTGAAAAATAAGCATGGTAAAGGCTATCCTTGACATTTTTATTGAAAATAAAGATGAAAAAAATTGTTATAAATAACAGCAAGAAAATCCTATCAAAATAAAATGACGCTCAGAGCAAAACACATATCATGTGACGAATAAAAATGTAGCTCCAAGTGAGGTTACCGATAATGTTGAAGACGAAAGAGGGGATGCCTTCCAGGGCATCCCCAAGCTTAGTTGCTTGGATCTTCCTTGAATATTACCTTGGGGGTGCCTTGGGAATCCCCAAGCTTAGGGTCTTGTCATTCCTTATTCTCCTCATATCGATATCTCACCCAAAACTTGAAAACTTCAATCACACAAAACTTAGCGGAACTTTGTGAGATGGGTTAGTATGATAAAGACAAATCATTCACTTTGGTACTGTCAAGATAAGATTCATAATTGTTCTCACACAATGCCTACTGTAGTCTACAATTTCCACAATTTATATTAAGCAATATAAGCCATAGAAACTAGAAAACAAGCAAATTATGCATTGAAAACAGAATCTGTCAAAAACAGAACAGTACGTAAAGATCTGAATTACTGTCATACTTCTATAAATCCACAAATTCTGAAAAATTAGGAAAACGTAGAAAATTTGTATACCCATTAACTGTAAAAATTTCAGAATTTTTCCACGTCCCAGTAAAATACAGGAATTTCTTCACTGGAAGCAAAAGTTTTTGTTTTTGCACAGAATCAAGTCAACTATCATCCACACTATCCCAAAGGCTTTACTTGGCACTTTATTGAAACAAAAGATTTAAAACATGATTACTACAGTAGCCTAATCATGTGAACACACAAAAACAGTAGGTAAAAGTGTTGGGTTGTCTCCCAACAAGCGCTTTTCTTTAATGCCTTTTAGCTAGGCATGATGCTTTCAATGATGCTCGCATAAAAGATAAGAATTGAAACACAAAGAGAGCATCATGAAGCATATGACTAGCATATTTAAGTCTGACCCTCTTCCTATGCATAGGGATTTTATGAGAAAACAATTTATGGGAACAAAAATCAACTAGCATAGGAAGGCAAGACAAGTGCAACTTCAAAACTTTCAACATATAGAGAGGAAAATTGATATTATTGCAATACCTACAAGCACATGTTCCTCTCTCATAATAATTTTCAGTAGAATCATGAATGAATTCAACAATATAGCTATCACATAAAGCATTCTTTTCATGATCCACAAGCATAAAATTTTTATTACTCTCCACATATGCAAATTTATTCTCATGAATAGTAGTGGGAGCAAACTCAACAAAATAACTATCATGGGATTGAAAATTAAAATCATGATGACAAGTTTCATGGTTATAATTATTCTCTATGGCATACATGTCATCAACATAATCATCATATATAGCAACTTTGTTGTCATAGTCAATTGAAACCTCTTCCAAAATAGTGGATTCATCACTGAATAAAGTCATGACCTCACCAAATCCACTTTCATCAATATAATCATCATAAATAGGAGGCATGCAATCATCATAATAAATTTTCTCATCAAAACTTGGGGGACTAAAAATATCATCTTCATCAAATATAGCATCCCCAAGCTTATGGCTTTGCATATCGTTAGCATAATGGATATTCAAAGAATTCATACCAACAACATTGCAATCATGCTCATCATTTATGCCAAACATTTTATTGAATTCTTCTTCTATCAATTGAGCACAATTTTCATTTCCATCATTTTCACGAAAGACATGATAAAGATGAATAATATGAGACCACCTCAATTCCATTTTTTTTGTAGTTTTCTTTTTATAAACAAAACTAGTGATAAAACAAGAAACTAAAAGATTCAATTGCAAGATCTAAAGATATACCTTTAAGCACTCACCTCCCCGGCAACGGCGCCAGAAAATACCTTGATGTCTACTACACAACTTTATTCTTGTAGACTCGTGTTGGGCCTCCAAGCGCAGAGTTTTGTAGGATAGTAGCAATTTTCCCTCAAGTGGATGACCTAAGGTTTATCAATCCGTGGGAGGTGTAGGATGAAGATGGTCTCTCTCAAACAACCCTACAACCAAATAACAAAAAGCCTCTTGTGTCCCCAACACACCCAATACAATGGAAAATTGTATAGGTGCACTAGTTCGGAGAAGAGACGGTGATAAAAGTGTAATATGGATGGTAGAAATATATTTTTGTAATCTGAATAAATAAAAACAGCAAGGTAGCAAATAGTAAACGGGCACAAAAACGGTATTGCAATGCTTAGAAACAAGGCGTAGGGTCCGTACTTTCGCTAGTGCAATCTCTCAACAATGCTAATATAATTGGATCATATAACCAACCCTCAAAGTGCGATGAAGAATCACTCCAAAGTTCCTATCTTGCGGAGAACATAAGACGTAATTGTTTGTACGGTATGAAACCACCTCAAAGCTATTCTTTCTGTTCGATCTATTCAAGAGTTCGTACTAAAATAACACAAAGCTATTCTTTCCCTTCGATCTATCCTAGTGTTCGTACTAAAATAACACCAAAGCAAATTTAGATGTATAATATTCAATCCAACACAAAGATCTTCAAAGAGTGCCCCAAGATTTCTACCGGAGAAACAAAGACAAGAGCGTGCATCAACCCCTATGCATAGATTACCCCAGTGTCACCTCGGGAATCCGCGAGTTGAGTGCCAAAACTTATATCAAGTGAATCAGTACAATACCCCATTGTCACCACGAGTATTCAATTGCAAGACATATATCAAGTGTTCTCAAATCCATAAAAGTATTCAATCCGATAACAACGAAATCTCAAAGGGAAAACTCAATTCATCACAACAAGATAGAGAGGGGAAAACACCATATGATCCGACTATATTAACAAAGCCCGCGATACATCAAGATCGTGACATCTCAAGAACACGAGAGAGAGAGAGATTAAACACATAGCTACTGGTACAAACCCTCAGCCCCGAGGGTAGACTACTCCCTCCTCATCGTGGTGGCCCCGGGATGATGAAGATGGCCACCGGTGATGATCTCCTCCTCCGGCAGGGTGCCGGAACGGGGTCTAGATTGGATCTCGTGGATACAGAGGCCTTGCGGTGGCGAAACTTCTGATCTAGGGCTACCCCGAAGGGTTTTGGAATATTTGGCAATTTAAAGGGCGAAGAGGGGGTGCGGGAGGCCACCGAGGTGGGCACAACCCACCTGGGCGCGCCTGGGGGGGCCCAGGCGCACCCTCGTGGGTTGTGCCCCCCTCGGGGCACCCTCCAGGTGCTGCTCTGGCCCATTGGAAGTGTTCTAGTCCATAAAAAATCATCAAAAAGTTTCGCGGTGTTTGGACTCCATTTGATATTGATTTCCTGCGATGTAAAAAACAAGCAAAAAACAGCAACTGGCTCTAGGCACTGGGTCAATAGGTTAGTCCCAAAAAATGGTATAAAGTTGCTATAAAATGATTGTAAAACATCCAAGAATGATAATATATCAGCATGAAACAATAAAAAATTATAGATACATTGGAGACGTATCACTCGCCATGCAAGAAACCGTCGACCTGCACATCCACGTCTACGAGGAAATCATCTACATAGGCCACTACAAGGCCAGCAAGGACAGAAAGACGTTGGCCTTCTTCCAGCGGCTGGAATCTTTGGATGCCATTGTTCAGAAGCACATTGACCTGGCCACGAAGGCCGCTGCTACTTAGCCGTTGTTCGATGGGCCGGCGCCCTGAGTCGAGGAGGTGGACATTGTCGATGGATGCATCTTTCTTCTTGCCTCCTGTAACCAGCACTGCATCGCCTTGTGGCCTTAATGTTTTATTAGTGTATGGCATTTTTATTCCAGTCGTAAATGACATGTGTGATCCCTTGCTCTTATTTGGCGTTAATTATATGTAGTATCACTGTTTTCGACCTGGTGTATTACCTAGGTCCTGGTTTATTAGTCTCTTTTGTAATTTGTGCTAAATTTTGACCAAAGATTTAACTGACAAAATGTCAGTGCATGTCAACAAAAATTATATTATTTGATTTGTATTTGAACATAGTTTTCATTGATATAATTTTGGTGACATGCATGAACCTTTTGTTAGTCAAATTTATGGTCAAAATTTGGCACAAATTACAATGGGAGCAATAAACCAGGACGGAGGTAGACTGGTCCGTCACCATCGTGTTTTGTGTCTAATTTTGACTTAAGTGACCCAACCTACGTGGAGGGAGTGCTGTATATATTAGCGCGACAACCAAACTTATATATTCAAAACTGAGCGTTACTACAAGTCACGAGTTCAAAACGAGAAAGTGGAACAAGTAGAGCATGCCTATGCCGTTCGCTTCGCACCCCCCACACGGTCGCGGTGCACAATGTAGTAAATGACTAGTCTCTTCTTGACCCGCATTTACATTGATACGGCTTGAATGCCAAGGAGGGAGAGGGTAGCGGTTCCCGAGACGTTGAATGGTCATTGATGCATCCTCAATTAGCATGCAGAGGGAATTAATTGGAGAAGCAGAATAGAGCCAGCACGATGTGAATGCAACAGAGTTTGGACTCTCATATAAAGGCGCCCCACCACTCCAATCCATCTATTCCTAGTCTCTGTGCAACACTGCTGACTCCAATCCAAGACCAAGTGACCAGAAGCCACAAGCACCTATGGAGGCGATGGACACGAGCGGCAGTCGGCTGTGCCAGATCATCCAAGACGCCGGCTTGTGGCCCCGCACCGTGCAGCGTTTCCAGATGGTGCTGGCAACCGCCGACATCGTAGCCCTCGCCGACGTCGGCTTCGCCTCTCGCATGGACGACATGATGGTCCGCTCCATCCGCAAGTTCACCATCGTCAAGAAGTGCGCGGACGACCTTGCCGTACTGCTCCAGCCCGCGCGCCCAGGCTCCTCATTGCCTGCCACCCTCATCGGCCTCCATGGTGATGAACTCTTTCAAGCCCTGGTGACCCTGCAGGTGCTGGAGGTCGCGACGAAGAATGTGCACCTCAAGGCCGTGCTCGCCGCGCAGCACCTCGCCATGCAAGAAACCATCGACCTGCACATCCACGTCTATGAGGAAATCGTCTACATAGGCCACTACAAGGCCAGCGAGGACAGAAAGACGTTGGCCTTCTTCCAGTGGTTGGAATCTTTGGACGCCATTGTTCAGAAGCACGTCGACCTAGCCACGAAAGCCGCTGCTACTTAGCCGCCGTTTGGTGGGCCGGCGCCCTGAGTCAAGGAGGTGGACGTCGTCGATGGATGCATCTTTCTTCTTGCCTCCTGTAACAAGGACTGCATCGCCTCATGGCCTTAATGTTTTATTAGTGTATGGCATTTTTATTCCAGTCGTAACATTTTCACTGTGAGGTGGGGCCGCAGTTGAGCAAACCGACCATCGGCAAATCCCCACCCCACCCACCATGCGTCGACTGAGTTAGAATTAGAAGAGAGAAACGAGGGAGAAGAGCTAGCTGTAGCAAGGACGCTGTTGTTAGATGGGACTCGTGTTGATAGAATAGGAGTACTGAGTATTCGTACCTCTTTTTTTTAGGGAAAAAGTAGTCGTACGTCTAGTACCACTAGTTTGGTGCGTGCGACCTATACCTGTCATCACTTTAGGTCTCCTTTTCGAACCGTAGCTATGCTTCATAGTACATATTTTTTTCACGCATTTATCCTCCTATTTGTACTCCTAGGCTATTTCCACGTGCTCCCTTTCGCCGACATGTGGGACATAGAGCATCTGGGTCATAGTGCATGCACGACTCGGAGCATATGGAACCATGCCAGCGTACTTTACATTTCAGACCTCACGAATTACATGCAAACCCCTCACAAAAGAACAAATAAATATATGAATTACTACATGCAAACCGGATTATTTTCATAGAAACCGGAGAACGTTCATTAAATTTTTGACATAACACATTTATAAAAAACGACCAGACCTAAACCAGTCTAAGGGCCTCTTTGATTCGCAGGATACTGAAAACACAGGAATGGGGAAAGTATGATGGCGATGAACCGAGACGAGGAGGAAGAGGAGTAGTACTGTACATGCTACAGACTGGACTGTAGCACATTGTTTTTTATGGCCATATCACCACATTGTTTTCTTGGCCTATCGCCTGCTGGTTCACTGGGCTGCCATGGTTCGCACTCCTCCGACGTGAGTAGTAGTACTAGTATATACACTATATATACCGCATGATTCTTTGCTCCTTCTTACGTACTTCGCCGACATGTGGGAGAGCCAGCATCCGGGTCGACGTGTCATGCACCAGATTAGAGTGGGGAATGGAAGGGGGGCATCACCCCGGTCGTAGCGCCAGTAATTCAAGACTATAGTGAGTAGTCATATCACAAGACCCCGTCTTTCCAGCAGCAACACGCCATCAAATCGTCTCCTATATAACCTACGCGGCCAAGGATGCATACGCATGCTACGACATGTACAGGCAGATCTTGGACATGAGGGCGTGTCTGCTTCCCGTAACCGACGAGTACACGGACAGCCGCAGCGTCATGATCAAGCATGCCAGGAAGGTCTAGATGATGTACTTTATCTGTTTAAGCACCTTTTTCATCTGAGTGCTTCATGCATTAGCCTATGTGTCGTAATTATCTGTTTTGTCCGAAATATTTTGTCTAAGAACCCATTAACCTGTTTGCTTTTTTTAGTGGCTATTTGCTTATGTATGTAACTAGTTCACTGGGCTGCCGTGCTTTGAATCTCCTTCCTCCCAACATATTTCCCTTCTCAGGTGGACCCAGCAGGTCTCGTACACAGACATCTGGGACCAACCACCTATCCATTTGTATTTCTTTATTTTGTTCAATCTTTCGTCCTCTTCCTATACAGCGGCTGGCGGCCCTGCCGCGCATGCCTCGGTGACCCATCATAGCCTATTGCGTTGGCCAGGCCATCCCTCTACTCCCACACATTGTCCAGCGGCGGCAGCTCCATCGGCCCACACTGCACTCGAACAAGTCAACCCTCGTACTCCCCTCCGCCTGTGTCTTCCCCCACTCCGGTTCGTTCGGTCTGAGGTCTCGACGTCGTCCTCCGCCTTGGTGCTCTCGCCCCGGTGCTGCCGTCTATCGTTCCCAACATGGTCAGCAAAACAAGAGGAATCGGGAGACGACTGTTCGTCGAGAGGCTGACAGTCCCGGGCCCACCAGGTCCATGGCCTAGGTTTTGTTGTCTAACATGCACAGCCCACAAACATGTTTCAACTTTTTTTGGATCCAGCAGGTATTAAGCGGCCTCTGGGACTCCCAGCCTAGCTTATCTATAACATCAGCAGCCCAAGTTATGTTTGTTTTTTCAAGACGACGCACAGCTCAGTTCTATTTTTCTATAAGAATGCAAAACTGAACCTATGTTTTCCCTTCTATAATAGTATATATATTTATATTTATATCTTATTTTATTACATATATATAATAGAAACAACATAAGGTTCCGTTAAACCTATCGTTCGTCCTACCATTTTATAGACCTTCCCACTTCCTTTATTTTTCGTTTTCATTAATCCTATATCTGAATTTTCTCCCACTTTCTTTTTCGATGTAATCTGAGTTTTCTCCCAGTACTTTTCCCTAGAACCAACTCAACTGTCCCACGTCTAGCATAAAAAATAATAATACCCCACGTACTATTAACTCATCAAATTAAAATGATATTTTATTTCGTAAATCGAAAGTTCTTACAAAATAATAATAATAATTGTTTATATATAACTTTGCAAGTTAACTCCTGGTGATTGCGTACATAAGCTTGCAAAGATTTTACTGACCAATGCAGTAATAGATGTGTAATCATGTGTTTATGTTTTTATAACATTTGTCCGTCCAGCCAAACATGATATTTTCATCCAGCCCAGCAAGTCCGCGGATTTCGAGAAAAATGCAAATGGGCTTTAAATTCTACCATAATATATAAATGGGCTGCATAGACGCTACATCATTGTTTCACCCAGCCCACCAAATGGACTAAAAAACCAAATAGACTGGCTGACATGTGGGCCAGTAGGTTGAAGCCTAAGCACTTTCGTAAAAAAAATACAAAGGTCGAAGCCTAAGCCGTTGGATTTACATCCAACGGCCGACATTCTTCTTCAATCTCTCTTCTTCTTCCCCCAGCGCTGCCGAGACCGCCTGCTCTAGCCTCCGGCGTCCAGCGGCGCTATTTTGCGTGCCTCGCAGTGAAACGCTACCCCGCCGACGGCCAGGCCATCCCTCCACTCCTCCGCACCTCCTGTTATTCTCTACCGAGTGTAGGCCCACCCCGCACCCGAACCAGGCAAGTTTCCCACACCTCTCCGTCTGGGACTCCACTACCGCGTCTTCCCCATCTCCGGGGCATTCCAGTCTGGGGCCTCGCTGTCATCCACCAGCTTGGTGCGCTCTGCACGGTGTGGTCAACGTGGTCAACAAACGACAGTCATCAGAAGATGACTGTATGTGGAGAGGCTGACAGTGGGGATGCACCACGCCCATGGACGCATGCATGCAACTGCATCCTTTTTACCATAAAAATAATGTTTTCTCCCCCTGACAGCTGGGACCCACCAGCTACATCTTCGCACGCAAGGAAGTGCGTCCTTATTACGGGCAAAAAATTGATTCTTCCCCCTGACAGCTGGGACCCACCAGCTATATCTTCACACGCAAGGAAGTGCGTCCTTATCCTCCCTGACAGCTGGGACCCACCCGGTCGAAGCGTACGTAGCGTTGTCTGTGTACATACCGGTCGATCGATCTATCTACCATGATGAACCGTGCCCGAGTAAGGAGCGGTAGCAGTTCAGGCAGTCCTGTCAAAACCGTGTACACGTACGTATAGCCAGATGCCAAAAATACGGCCACGCATGTACATACGGGTGGGGTCTCGAACGCGTACTCGCGCATACGTATGGCCAGGGCTCATGTACATGGAGAGGTAACGGACGGCAGCAACGGCGTCCTGTTCATCGGAAGCCAACCGGCTGGGTTAGAACGGAGAAACTGCGTCGTGTTCATGGGGAGGCAACGGAATGCGTCGTGTTCATCGGGAGCCAACCGCCTTGGACGGAACAGCTGAAACAAGGTCTGGCGTACCGCAGAATGGAGGAAACGGGCCTTCTGTTCAACCGCGTACGGTCGAAACGGGGTCCTGTTCATCGGGAAGGGTCTGGCGTACTGCAAAACGGAGGAAACTGACTTGTGTTCGACCGCGTACGGTTGAAACGGGGTCCTCTTCATCGGGAAGGGTCTGGCGTACCACAAAACAGAGGAAACAGACTTGTGTTGGAGCGCCTACGGTCGAAACGGGGTCCTGTTGATCGGGAGGGGTGTGGCGTACCGCAAAACGGAGGAAACGGACTTGTGTTGGAGCGCCTACGGTCGAAACGGGGTCCTATTCATCCATCGTCTACTACCTCGCTCCAGCCTCCACCTGCTACTTTTCATCCACTGTCGACTTCCTCCAGCCTCCACCTGCTACTGTTCATCCACCGTCAACTTCCTCCAGCCTCCACCAGCTACTGTTCATCCACGGGGTCCTGTTCATCCAGACTCCACTGGCTACTGTTCAACCAGCCCTCCACGGGGTCTTGTTCATCAAACCTCCACCGGCTACTGTTCATGGAGCCTCCACGGGGTCCTGTTCTTCCACCCTCCACCGGCCTCCTCGATCGGGGTCCTGTTCATCCTGCGGCAACGGCCTACTGCTACCACGGGGTCCCGTTCATCCAACCCCCACCGGGAACTGTTCATCCAACCCCAACCACGTACGTCTCGACTCGTTCAACCAACCCCCATGTTCACTATTCATTAAGAGGCAGCAGGTTCGATCGGCTTCAGTTAGTGGCAGTAGAGAAGGAATCCCTCGATCGGGTTCAGTTAACAACAAGGGATCGATCGGGGTTCAGTAACGTAGCTAGTGCAATCGCTCGGGTTCAGTTAGAGCCCAACGCCTCGCTCGGGTTCAGTTAGAGCGCAACGCCTCGCACACACGCGCGTGCGTGTACAAGAGAAATGCGCAAACCTCTCCGTGCATCGCTCGGCCCCGACCACCCACCGTAACCGGGAACTCCCCGATATTTTCCTCGCCCTCGCTTCTACCACGATTTTTTTCGTCATGGACGGCCCAAAGAATGTCATGCTGGTGCGTCTCCGGCCCGCCTAGGACGAAAAGCCCATTTTCTGTCATGATTTTTTGTCATATAAGTAGGAGCCCACCACATCCATGATGATATCGGGTTTTGTCACAATTATCATCATAGAAGTGTCATAAGCATGACAGAAAAAAATTCGTTCGGCCCAAAATGTCACAGATGTGTCTTTTTTTTGTAGTGCATGATGTTTCATGGCTTGTCCATTTTTTGATGTCATTTGTTATGCTAGATCATTGCACATCCCGGTACACCGCCGGAGGCATTCATATAGAGTCATATTTTGTTCTAAGTATCGAGTTGTAATTCTTGAGTTGTAAGTAAATAAAAGTGTGATGATCATCATTATTAGAGCATTGTCCCATGTGAGGAAAGGATGATGGAAGCTATTATTCCCTCACAAGTTGGGATGAATCTCCGGACTTAAAAAAATAAAAGAGGCCAAAGAAGCCCACTGAAAAAATGAGAGAAAAGAGAGAAGGGACAATGTTACTATGCTTTTTCCACACTTATGCTTCAAAGTAGCACCATGATCTTCATGATAGAGAGTCTCCTATGTTGTCACTTTCATATACTAGTGGGAATTTTTCGTTATATAACTTGGCTTGTATATTCCAATGATGGGCTTCCTCAAATTGCCCTAGGTCTTCGTGAGCGAGCGAGTTGTATGCACACCCACTTAGTTTCTTTTTGAGCTTTCATAAACTTATAGCTCTAGTGCATCCGTTGCATGGCAATCCCTACTCACTCACATTGATATCTATTGATGGGCATCTCCATAGCCCGTTGATACGCCTAGTTGATGTGACACTATCTCCTTCTTTTTGTCTTCTCCACAACCACCATATTCTATTCCACCTATAGTGCTATACCCATGGCTCACGCTCATGTATTGCGTGAAAGTTGAAAAAGTTTGAGAACATCAAAAGTATGAAACAATTGCTTGGCTTATCATCGGGGTTGTGCATGATTTAATACTTTGTGTGATGAAGATGGAGCGTAGCCAGACTATATGATCTTGTAGGGATAGCTTTCTTTGGCCATGTTATTTTCAGAAGACATGATTGCTTTATTAGTATGCTTGAAGTATTATTTTTTTTATGTCAATATTAAACTTTTGTTTTGAATCTTATGGATCTGAACATTGATGCCACAATAAAGAAAATTACATGGATAAATATGTTAGGTAGCATTCCACATCAAAAATTCTGTTTTTATCATTTACCTACTCGAACACGAGTAGGAATTAAGCTTGGGGATGCTTGATACGTCTCCAACGTATCTAGAATTTTTTATTGTTCCATGCTATTATATTATCTGTTTTGGATGTTTTATATGCATTAATATGCTATTTTATATTATTTTTGGGACTAACTTATTAACCTAGAGCCCAGTGCCAGTTTCTGTTTTTTCCTTGTTTTTGAGTTTTATAGAAAAGGAATATCAAACGGAGTCCAAATGGAATAAAACTTTACGATGATTTTTCTTGGACAAGAAGACATCCACGGAGCTTGGAGGCCAAGTCAGAAGAGTCCCGAGGACTCCACAAGCCTCCAGGGCGCGCCCTAGGGGGGGCGCCCCCTGGCTTGTGGGTCCCTCGGGAGTCCACCAACCTCCCTCTGAGTTATATAAATCCTCAAATATTCCATTATCAACAGAAGCGTCCACCAAAATACTTTTCCGCCGCCGCAAGCCTCTGTTTTCGGAGGGGGATTCGATCATGAAGGGCATCTACGTCAACCCTATTGCCCTTCCGATGAAGCGTGAGTAGTTTACCACAGACCTATGGGTCCATAGCTAGTAGCTAGATGGCTTCTTCTCTCTCTTTGATTCTCAATACCATGTTCCGTTCTTGGAGATCTATCCGATGTAATCTTCTTTTGCGGTGTGTTTGTCGAGATCGATAAATTGTATATTTATGATCAGATTATCTATGATTATTATTTGAATCTTCTCTGAATTCTTATATGCATGATTTGATATCTTTGTATTTCTCTTCAAATTATCGGTTTGGTTTGGCCAACTAGATTGGTTTTTCTTGCAATTTGAGAGGTGCTTAGTTTTGGGTTCAATCTTGCGGTGTCCTCACCCAGTGACAAAGTAGGGGTAGCAAGGCACGTATTTGTATTGTTGCCATCAAGGGTAAAAAGATGGGGTTTTCATCATATTTCTTGAGTTTATCCCTCTACATCATGTCATCTTGCTTAAGGCGTTACTCCATTCTTATGAACTTAATACTCTAGATGCATGTTGGATAGCGGTGATGTGTGGAGTAATAGTAGTAGATGCAGGCAGGAGTCGGTCTACTTGACACGGACGTGATGCCTATATTCTTAATCATTGCCTTGGATATCTTCATAACTTTGCGCTTTTCTATCAATTGCTCGACAGTAGTTTGTTCACCCACCGCATTATTTGCCTTCAAGAGAGAAGCCTCTAGTGAAACCTATGGCCCCCGGGTCTATTTTCCTTCATATATTTTCAGATCTATATACCAAAAATACCTTGCTGCAATTTATTTACTTTTATGTTTTAGTAATCTTTTATATCTATCTCTATCAGATCTCACCTTTGCAAGTGACTGTGAAGGGATTGACAACCCCTTTATCGCGTTGGGTGCAAGTGTTTGATTGTTTGTGTAGGTGCATATATTGGGGACTTGCATGTTTCTCCTACTGGATTGATACCTTGGTTCTTAACTGAGGGAAATACTTATCTCTACTTTGCTGCATCACCCTTTCCTCTTCAAGGGAAAAACCAATGCAAGCTCAAGAAGTAGCACTCGGGCACCTTCCCGACTCCGTTTTCCCCTCGTTTTGCTTGTTTCCCAAGATAAAAAATCTCTATACACCCCCTGAACCTATTGACCACCGTATCGCGGAGAAATCTTCTGTTCTTCTTTCTTGCTATTTTCTGACAGATCTAGATCGCCATGGCCACTCTGAGCTCCTCCAAGGACAAGTTCTTTGAGAACATCATCAACCCATATTCGCGGGAGGTGATGCAGCACCCTCAAGCCATTGAGATGCATGAGGGGGTGCTCCACATCCGAGACGTCCAGGGGCCCAAGGGAAATGGAACCGTGGAGGCCAGGCACGAAGCCATGGAGCAGGAGGTCTTCAAGTGCAAGGGGATGGTGGAGCGCGGACTCAACGCCAATCACCTCATGATTACGGATTTCACCCGTGATCACAAGGTGGGTGGCCGGTCCATGAAGGACGTTGTCTTCACCCTCAACGAGCAAATCAACTTTCTGCAAAGCCAGATCTACGATCTCCAAAATCAAGTCTTTGAATATGAGGCAAGATTTAAAGGTGTGAGTTTGGCTGCCAGTTGCAGGACTCGCGAGCCCCATGCTTCCTCTTATGATGGTGATCCACTGACTTGGAAGCCGAAGGACAAACTTACTACCTCATCACCACCACCACCATCACCTTCTTCACCACCAAAGGAGAGTTGAGTATCGGGTATGGGCACTCCCCTTGGCTTGTGCCAAGCTTGGGGGAGGTGCCCCGGTATCGTATCACACCACCTTCTTTGCTTTATTTATCTTAGTTCGATCTTTGGTTATCTTTTGAATTAGTTGAATAAAAGTTTAGTTCGATATTTTTCGAGTGTTTTGCTTAGTGATATATCTATCTTTGTAATCATGTGCGAGATATATAATAAAGTTTAGTTCGAGTTTTGCTTTCTTTAATTTTATGTTCCAATCAAAATAAAAGGAAATAATGAAAAAGATCATATGCTAATCTTATGGTAAGTAATGACATCACATAAGGAAAAGTATAAGTAGTAAAATTTATTGGAGATTGTCAAACATAACATTGGTCAATGATGCAATCCATGAAAGAATTAATAAGGGAAGAGAAGATTCACATGCAAATACACTATCTTGGACATATTTTATGATTGTGAGCCCTCATCAAATTTTTATATGCTAAAATCGTTGAAGTTGGACAAGGAAGACAACGTAATGATTTATTGTTCATATTCACATAGAAGTTGTATTGTCATAGATCCTTTAACATGTGGTGCTTGCTCAATATCTTTTCTAGCCAAAAACTCTGCACTAAGTAGAGATACTACTTGTGCATCCAAAAACCATTAAACCCAAAATCTTGTTTTGAGAGTCCACCATACCTACCTATGGATTGCGTAAGATCCTTCAAGTAAGTTGTCATCGGTGCAATAAGGCAATAAAAATTGCTTCTAAATGTGTTGGATCATTTAGTGTAAGAGAAAATTGAGCGTTGTATGAACTTGTGATGGCAAAGTAATAAAGGCGACAGACTACATAATAAAGGTTGCTATCATAAGGGGCAATATAACATGACGTTCTTTTGCACTATGAGATTGAGCATACAAACCAAAAAGCGCATGACAACCTCTGCTTCCCTCTACGAAGGGCCTATCTTTTACTTTTATGTATTTACTTTTATGCAAGAGTCAAAGTATTCTCCCCTATTCCTTTTTATTTTCTCTTTTGCAAGCATCATGTGGTGAGGAAAGATCTAGGCACCTATATCCAGTTGGATGTGAGTGAGCATGAGTTATCATTGTTGACATCACCCTTGAGGTGAATACGTTGGGAGGCGAAACTATAAGCCCCTATCTTTCTATGTGTCTGGTTGAAACTTTTTGCTCATGGGTATGCGGTGAGTGTTAGCAATCATCGAAGACTATATGATGGTTGAGTATGTGGACTTGCCAACAGGCTCCGATACGAGACCCTTCCTGAAAAGATGATGAATTATAGTTGCAAAGTTGACTGAGAACATAGTTTGTTGGTTTTCAATAGAGTTTATGCTTTATACTTCGATGTTGTGATGAATTGTTACTTGTTCATGAGAAGTTATATGATAAAAGTTTTGTGATAAAGTTTGTCGCTGTTATAATAATATACATGATGCTTCTATGTTTGTATTTTGCTTTTATCGACACCTCTCTCTCTAAGCATGTGGACATGTTTTTCGATATCGTTTTTTCGCTTGAGGACAAGCAAGGTCTAAGCTTGGGGGAGTTGATACGTCCATTTTGCATCATGTTTTCATACTGTTATTTATAATGTTTTTATGCATAATAATGCTTTATGGAGTAATTCTAATGCCTTTTCTCTCATAATATGGAAGGTTTACACAAAGAGGGAGAATGCCGGCAGTTGGAATTCTGGACCTGAAAAAGCTATGTCAGAGTTACCTATTTTGCACATCTCCAAATGAGCTGAAAATTTACGGAGAATTGTTGTGGAATATATGAAAAATACTAGAGCAAATAACTACCGGAGGGGGCCACCCTGGTGAGCACAAGACACCAGGGCGCGCCTGGGCCCCTAGGCGTGCCCTGGTGGGTTGTGCCCTCCTCGGCCCACCTTCGATGCCCATCTTCTGGTATATAAGTCATTTTGACCTAGAAAAGAAAGAAGAGGAGGACTTTCGGGACGGAGCGCCGTCATCTCGAGGCGGAACTTGGGCAGGAGCACTTTTACCCTCCGATGGAGCGATTCCGCCAGGGGGAACTTCCCTCCCGGAGGGGGAAATCATCATCATTGTCATCACCAACAACCCTCTCATCTTTGGGAGGGCAATCTCCATCAACATCTTCAACATCACGATCTCCTCTCAAACCCTAGTTCATCTCTTGTGTTTAATCTTTGTACCGAAACCTCAAATTGGTACCTGTGGGTGACTAGTAGTGTTGATTACATCTTGTAGTTGATTACTATATGGTTTATTTGGTGGAAGATTATATGTTCAGATCCATTATGCTATTTAATACCCCTCTGATCTTGAGCATGATTACCATTTGTGAGTAGTTACTTTTGTTCTTGAGGTCACGGGAGAAATCTTGTTGCAAGTAATCATGTGAACTTGATATGTCTTCGATATTTTGATGATATGTATGTTGTGATTCCCTTAGTGGTGTCATGTGAACGTCAACTACATGGCACTTCACCATATTTTAGCCTAAGGGGATGCATTGTGGAGTAGTTATTAGATGATGGGTTGCTAGAGTGACAGAAGCTTAAACCCTAGTTTATGCGCTACTTCGTAAGGGACCGATTTGGATCCAAAAGTTTAATGCTATGGTTAGATTTTATCTTAATACTTTTCTCGTAGTTGCGGATGCTTGCAAGGGGGTTAATCATAATTAGGAGGTTTGTTCAAGTAAGAACAACACCTAAGCACCAGTCCACCCACATATCAAATTATCAAAGTAGCGAACACGAATCAAACCAACATGATGAAAGTGACTAGATGAAATTCCCGTGTACCCTCAAGAACGCTTTGCCTATTATAAGAAACCGTTTTGGCATGTCCTTTGCCACAAAAGGATTGGGCTACCCTGCTGCACTTCATTTACCGTTACCATTACTTGCTCGTTACAAATTATCTTGCTACCAAACTATCTGTTACCGACAATTCCAGTGCTTGCAGAAATTACCTTGCTGAAAACCACTTGTCATTTCCTTCTGCTCCTCGTTGGGTTCGACACTCTTACTTATCGAAAGGATTACGATTGATCCCCTATACTTGTGGGTCATCAGGATGCACCGGCGAAGTTTGCACCATATCTCAAGGTGAGAAAGGGCAATGCACGATACCGAAGAGGCTAGCAAATTGCGGAAAGGTGAGAGTGCGTATAATCCATGGACTCACATTAGTCATAAAGAACTCACATAATTATTGTAAAAGTTTATTGCCCTCAATGCAAAGTACTACTACACATGCTCCTAGAGGGATAGATTGGTTGGAAAATACCATCGCTCATCCCCGACCGCCACTCATAAGGAAGACAATCAATAATAAACCATGCGCCAACTTCATAGCATAACGAGAGACTATACGTGCATGCTTCGGGAATCACAAACCTTAACACCAATATTCTTACTAAACCACAATTACTCACTAGCACAACCCACAAATTACCACCTTTATATCGCAAAACTATTTTAAGTAATCAAACTTATCATATTCAGTGATCTACATGAAAGTTTTTATTATATCCCTCTTGAATACCTATTGTCACTACAAAAAAAAGACACATCCGTGACATTTTGGCCAGAACGATTTTTTTTCTGTCATGCTTATGACACTTCTATGATGATAATTGTGACAAAACCCGGTATCATCATAGATGTGGTGGGCTCCTACTTCTATGACAAAAAATCATGACAGAAAATGGGCTTTTCGTCCTGGGCGGGCCGGAGACGCACGTGCATGACATTCTTTGGGCCGTCCATGACAGAAAAAATCGTGGTAGAAGCGAGGGCGAGGAAAATTTCGGGGAGTTCCCGGTTACGGTGGGTGGTCGGGGCCAAGCGATGCACGGAGGGATTGCGCGTTTCTCTCGTACACGTACGCGCGTGGGTGTGAGGCGCTGGGCTCTACCTAAACCGGAGCAAGGCGTTCGATTACTGAACCCGAGCGATTGCACTAGCTATGTTACTGAACCAGAGCGATCGATCCCTGGCTGTTAACTGACCCTGAGCAATTCCTTCGCTACTGCTGCTAACTGAACCCGAGCGATCGATCGCTCCTGCTGCTGCTTACTGAAGCCGATCGAACCTGCTGCCTCTTGATGAACAGTGAAAGTGGGGGTTGGTTGAACGAGTCAAGATGTACGTGGTTTGGGGTTGGATGAACAGGACCTCGTTGTAGTAGAGGTCATTGCCGCTGGATGAGCAGGACCCCAATCGAGAGGAGGCTGCCACACACCCGAGCCGGTTGGGGGTGGATGAACAGGACCCCGTGGAGGGCTGCTTGAACAGGGCCCCGTGTGGAGGGCTGGTTGAACAGTAGCCGGTGGAGGCTGGATGAACAGGCCCTTGTGGTGAACAGTAGCTGGTGGAGGCTGGAGGAAGTCAACGGTGGATAAACAGTAGCAGGTGGAGGTTGGAGGAAGTCGACGGTGGATGAACAATAGCCCGTGGAGGCTGGAGTGAGGCAGTAGACGGTGGATGAACAGTAGCCTGTGGAGTCCCGTTTTGCGGTACGCCACACCCTTCCCGATTAACAGGACCCCCATTTCGACCGTAGGCGCCCCAACACAAGTCCGTTTCCTCCGTTTTGTGGTATGCCACACCCCTCTCGATCAACAGCACCCCGTTTCGACAGTAGGAGCTCGAACACAAGTCTGTTTCCTTCGTTTTACTGTACGCCAGACCCCTCCCGATGAACAGGATCCCGTTTCGAGCATAGCCGCTCGAACAGAAGGCCGTTTCCTCCGTTCTGCGATATGCCAGACCCCGTTCTGGCTGTTCCGTCCAAGCCAGCTGGCTCCCGTTGAACATGACGCATTCCAACCCAGTCTGTTGCCTCCCGATGAATAGGATGCTATTTCTCCGTTCTGACCCAGCCAGTTGGCTGCCGATGAACAGGACACCGTTGCTACCGTCCGTTGCCTCTCCATGTACACGTGCCCTGGCCGTACGTATGCGCGAGTAGCTAGGCGTTCGAGACCCCTCCCATATGTGCGTACGTGGCCGTATTTTTTGGCATCTGGCTGTACGTACGTGTACACGGTTTAGACTGGACTGCCTGAACTGCTATGTCGGGGGCTCTACTAATACACATGTCGCTGCTTGCTCGGCCATGGTTCATCGTTGCAGAGAGACCGATTGACCAGTATGTACGTTCACATTCGCGACCAGACAGAAAACATTACGTACGCTTCGACCGGGTGGGTCCCAGCTGTCAGGGAGGATAAGGACGCACTTCCTTGCGTGCGAAGATATAGCAGGTGGGTCCCAGCTGTCTGGGGGAAGAATCATTTTTTTGCCCGTAATATGGATGCACTTCCTTGCGTGCGAAGATGTAGCTGGTGGGTCCATCTATCAGCCTCACCACGTAGATTCCTCTTCCGATGGCTGTCGTTCGTTGATCACGTTGACCATGCCACGCGGACAACACCCAGGCGTGGACGACGGCTAGTCCTAGGAAGGGAACGATGCGAAGCCAGGGAAGACGAGGCAGGTGGATGCCCACGCGGAGGGGAGTACGAGGGTTCACTGGTTCGGCTGCGGTGTGAGGCTGCCGTCGCCGGAGAATAACAGGAGGTGTTGGTGAGTAGAGGAATGGCCTGGACGGCGATGGGAGCAGGGTGGGCCGATGAGTCCTGCGCGGCAGCACAGCCGGCCACGGGAGGTGGTACTGCTGGCGGTGGTCTGGGCGGTTGAAGCAAGAATATCCGAGATTGAAGAAGAAGCACGACATCCGTTGGATGGACATCCAACGGCCACTACTGCTAGGACCGTGTGTTGACTATAAGTTGACAAAGCCTTGCGTACGCATCAACTTAGTAGGCCCACAAGTGTGTGGCAGAGAACTTATAGCCCATTTGCGTTTTCTAAGAATGTACAACCCATTTTTGAATTCTAATGGAATTTACTACAACCCATTTACAGTTTGTTAAAATTACAGCCCATTTTCTAGCTAGGACAACGATTAATAATTTCAACCAACCGCTCAAAACAGAATTTAATAATATTTCCCACATTTTGATCGGATCTGAAATATTTTTATCCCAAAATTTCTAGTCATCTTAAATATAATTTCAAAATAAATTTGTATTACGTAAAAATCCAACGAAATATTGCGCGCGCAACAAGTAATGAAATTAAAAATTTCAAAATCCAAAAATAATATATTTTTAACAAATTACGTGTTTGGTGCATATTTTTATAGTTACAACCCAGTTTTTATAATTACATCTCATTTATTATGTCATAAAGCCCATTTTCTTGTTAAGCCTAATGCATCCCTCCTAGGAAAGATTTGCAGCCCAGCGGGGCGGAGAATAACATGTTGACCTGGGCTGGGTATTCCTCAAAAAAAAGTATAGCTGTGCTAGCCATTTTCAGCTTGAAAAAAATTAATATCTCGGCTGGATATTTGGTCGACATAAAATAATAGCCTGGGCTAAACAGGCCACAGCCCGCCCAGTTGATACCCTGCTCCTCTGAACAACAACAAAAACATCGCTCAAGAAAAACTCCGCTTACACCTCAAAAAACAAATACTGCTCGAGCTGCTGGGTCCCAGCTGTTCACTTCTCCTATCGGATTCGGGTCTCCGCGGACCCAAGAAAGATTCGAACTCTGGGGTGCGTGCGAAGAACTCAATCTCCACAGCCTACCAACTTGTCGCTCTCACAGCCTAGCTCGATGAACGGGGAAGTAAAGGGACACAACCGTTTACCCAGGTTCGGGCCACCTTGCGGTGTAATACCCTACTCCTGCTTTGGGGTGGATTGGCCTCTCGGTGGGCTGAGGATGAACTAGTACAGAGGAAGAACTACCTCAGGAGGTCTGTTCTTGTGTTGGTGTGAGTTGGTGAGGGTTCGGATCCCGTCCCCTTTCGTATGGTGGTGGCTAACCTATATTTATAGTGGCCTTGGTCCTCTTCCCCCAAAATGAAGGCGGGAAGGGATCCCACAACAGCCAAGTTTGAAGGGAGACAAATAGTACATCTTATCCTGACGAAAGGTGGTCTTCGCCTGCAAAGCTTCTGGTCGTGACACCGTGGTGGGCTCGGCGATGACCTCCGTCCTGTCGTCCTGGCGGTCTTGGTCTTGTAGCACGGAAATGGAAACCTTTGGCCGATTCCTCGGGACTCCGTGCCTGCACTTGCCTCTTTAGCACCAAAGAGGAAACCTGCTATACTGCGCCCGCTGGCGCCCGCCTGGCCTTGGTCGTCATGGCTTGCGTCACCTCAACCTCATGAGGTGAGCGCCTGCATAGGAATCTCCGCTCCTCAGGAGCCAGCCTGGGGAGGCCGCTCCCTCTGGAGGTCTTGGCGTCGTCCGCCTCGCGAGGCTTGGCCCCTCGCGAGGGTCTTATGTTGTCGATGCTGAAGATGGGCCGTACCAGGCCGTTGATGGAGCCACGCCATGGGCCGCAGGCAGGCAAGTCTGGGTACCCCAGTTCCCAGAACGCCGACAGTAGCCCCCGGGCCCAAGGCGCACTCGGACTTGGCTTCGAGGTGAAGCGCCGCGGGCCCCAATCGCCTGCGGACCTGGTCGACGCATGGCGCTTGATGGGACGTGGGCGTCTCCACTTTCCCATGTTGCCTCGGCAACCGTTCGACTTGACAACAGCCTGCTGCATGCAAGGAAGATCATCATTACCGGGGATCGTGGGGGCCAGCGGTTGGCCTCCCTCTGGCTATAAATAGGGGGGCGGAGCCCCCTGCTCATCTCCGTCTTCCCGCTGCTCGCTCCTTCTTCTTCCTTGCTGTTTCGCTGTCTCATTGAAGCATCCATGGCGCCGGTGAGGAGGTTTTCCGCAACGGAGAAGGGGAAGGCCCCAGGGAGGGGCCAGGCTCGCCGCCGCCCAAGAGAGGCAGCGGGCGGCCCCGAAAGCACGCGACGACTCCGGCGGCGGCCCCTTGGGGGCGCGGCCCGCCCCTTCGACGGCCGGTGCTGCCTTTGGCAGCCACGGTGGTGCCGCCTCTCGCGGTAGGAGCTGCCGCGGACGGGACGACCTCAGCGATGGGGGGAGGCGCGCGGCGATCGCCCGGCCACCATGGCCGAGCTCCCACTCAGCCGACGCATCTCCGAAATTCGTCATGTGGTCGAGGAGGCCAGCGGGCATCTGGTTCCAGCTCCCTCATTCCTTCGCGAGTGCGCTGCCGGTCGGAGGGCCCGGTGGCCTCTAGCTGCAGGCCGACGGCTGCTGCAGCAAGGCCTCATGGGTGGACGTTGAAGTCACCGCTGCTGGCAACGTGTTCCTGAATGGCGGGTGGCAGCCGTTTGCCCGCGTGCGTGGCCTTCATGGGAGGTGCACCCTCCACTTTAGGTATGACGGCGTCGCGACCCTCTATGTCAGGGTCTTCAGGGAAAACGGATGGCGCCTGGGGTGCTGCCCGGATAGCAACAGCGACGACGAGGACGACAACATCGGCATCACTCCTGGCGGTGAGCTTGCCCTTGGCGATGGCCGCGCTGCCTCCAGCAGCGGAGGCGCCTCTTCTGGGCAGAGCATGAGCGATGGCGACTACGACGAGCCGCCACGCCGCCGGGCTTGGACCGGGGAGGACGACGAGCTGCATCGCCGGCGCGCCCCGATGAAGCAGGAGGAAGACTCCGACTGAGCTCGAGCGTTGCTGGGGCCGGGCCTCCAAAGCCACTGTAGTCACGCGTCTTGCTTTTGTTTCTTTCTTTCTCCTGCATCGAAAAAAAGTAGAAGGCCCTACTGGGGCGTGTAATGGACCATGGCGCTTGCGCAATTATGCTATGCTCGTTACTTTTATGCTATGTCGTGATATCTGTGTTGCAGCTGGGTGTGGTTAGGGTGACTTAGCTCAATGTGCTCGCGGTAGACTCCCGAGGCTTCCTTCTTGGAAACTCGAGGATGGTCGATCCTCCAGAGGTACCAAGTGGCTGCAGGGTTAGAAAACCTCATGAGGCGCCATACCTCGCGCAAGCCCCCAAGCGTGGGCTAATTGCGGCTAGTATGCCACGTCGCGATGCCCGGAGGCACGGACTCGAGAAGGCGCGCCTGCCCATGAGCTCGTTTGAGAGCGTCCCGCGAGGATTAAGGTGCCAAAGCTGGGGCAGCAAGGTTTTGGCGAGGTGTGGTCTTGGGCGAGCCCAGGAGCACACACCGTACCCAGCCCCCGTGCGCGGGATGTGCGAGGAAGAGCGACGGGCAACTGTCACTCTTCCTAAAACAAGGTTTCAAAGGGCGAACACTGCAGGGAGAGAAAAGAAAGAAACTTCCCAACCATTGCGAATGAAAGACACGAAAACTTCAAATTTCATTCAAGAAGTTGCAAAACAGCTACAGAAAGTAGGCAAAAGAACAGCCGCGTCCAGCACCTAGACTAGTCTTCTTGTCTTCCCACCAGCGCGGAGCATGGGGCCTCCACTAGGACGTGGGTGGGAGCCCCCGTGAGGCCCAAGGGCGGCACTTCGGAGACTTCGGGGCATGTACAGCCCCAACTCATTATTAGGTGAGAGTGTCATGAGCGGAGATCTTCACAGGCGCGGAGCCTTGGTCATGGGTAGAACTTCCCGAGATGCTGGATGTTCCAGGCGTTCTGGATGGGGATCCCGTCCTGCCTCTCCAGGCGCGCGGCGCCAGGCCTGGAGACACGGGCGATCTTGAACGGGCCCTCCCACATGGGTGAGAGCTTATGAAGCCCTTCCCTGGAGAGCACCCACCTCAGGACGAGATCACCCACCTCGAGCGTCTTGGAGCGGACGCTGCGGCGGTGATACCGCCGCAGCGCTTGCTGGTACCTCGCTGCACGGAGCGAGGCTTGGCGGCGGCATTCCTCCCCCAGCACGAGGTCCATCCCCCGTGAGGCGTCCTGGCGCGCCTCGTCGAACGGCAAGACCCGCGTGGAGCGATGCCTGACCTCATGAGGGAGGACCGCCTTGGCTCCGTAGACGAGGAAGAACGGAGTCTCGCCTGTGGGCTTGGTCGCGGTGGTGCGGAAGGACCATAGCACAGACTGGAGCTCATCGAGCCAGCCCCTGCCGCAGGCCTCGAGCTTCTTCTTGAAGGTCCTCGCCTTGAGGCCCCTCAGGACCTCCGCGTTGGCGCGCTCGGCCTGGCCGTTGCTCCATGGGTGTGCCATCGAAGCGTAGCATATCTGCGTTCCAAGGTTAGCACAATATGTTTTGAAAAGGTTGCTCGTGAACTGAGAGCCATTATCGGTGATGATGCGGTTAGGAACCCCCAAACGGCTCACGATGCCCTTGACGAACTTGACGGCCGAGCCGGCTGGGATGGTGCGGACGGCCTCCACCTCCGCCCACTTAGTGAACTTGTCGATGGCGACGTAGAGGTAGCGGTAGCCCCCGGGCGCTCGAGGGAACGAGCCCAGGATGTCCAACCCCCAGACCGCGAACAGCCACGAGAGCGGGATGGTCTGGAGACCCTGAGCGGGTTGGTGGATTTGCTTGGCATGGAACTGACAGGCGTCACAAGATCTTACCAGCTCGGTGGCATCATTGAGCGCCGTGGGCTAGTAGAATCCGCTGCGGAAGGCCTTGCCCACGAGGGTGCGCGATGAGGAGTGATGCCCGCAGTCCCCGCCATGTATGTCGGCCAGCAGCTCGCATCCCTGCTCCCTGGAGATGCATCGCAAAGAAACATCGTTCGGGTGCCTTCGGTAGAGCTCGCCATCCTGGATGCAGTATGCAGTGACCTAGCGGGCCACACGCTTTGCGTCTTCCTCCTTCTCCGGCAAGGTGCCCCGGAGCAGGTACGCCTTAAACTCCTCGGTCCAGCACCCCTCCTGAGGCTCGAGCGCAAGGAGCAGGCGGGCTCCCGAGGTTGGGCCGCAGGCTAGGGCAACCGAAGGAGGTGCCGGGGGGAGCTCCTCCTTAGGCGATGCTGATCCCACAGCGGAGGGAGCTGCCGACGGCTTGAAGAGCCGCTCCTCAAAGACGCCAGTCTTTTGAGGTTGACGTCGGGACGCTCTCTTGGTGATGTTGTCTGCCTCCTTGTTCGTGCCTCGCGGCACATGCTGCAATTCCAAGCCCAAGAAGCGTTTCTCGATTTTGCATACCTCCTCAAGGTATGCCTCCATGTGCTCGTCCTTCGGCCTGTACGCCTTGTTGGAGAAGTTGACGAGGAGCTAGGAGTCGCCCCTGATGGTGAGGCGCCTCACCCCCAGAGCCGCCGCAGCCTTGAGGCCGGCGATTAGGCCCTCATATTCCGCGATGTTGTTGGAGACCTTCTCGCCCCGCTGGAAGCAGAGCTGCACGGCATAGTAGAGCCTGTCCTGGGTGGGCGAGATGAGCACGACTCCAGCCCCCGCGCCCTGACGCGCAAATGCACCGTCGAAGTACATGACCCAACCATCTGGTGCTTCATCTCCAGGTGCGAGAGAACGGTCCTCGCCTGCTTCTTGGTCAGGGGCGTCAGTCCACTCCGCCACAAAATTGGCGAGGGACGCACCCTTGATGATCCTGGTGGTGCTGAACTCCAAATAGAACGCCTGCAATTCAATGTTCCATTCGGCGACCCTTCCAGCAGCGTTAGGGCTCTGGAGCACCCTCTCAAAGGGGTAAGCAGAGACAACCTTGATGGGGTGGCCTTGGAAGTAGTGACGCAGTTTCCGGGAGGCGACGAGGAGTGCGAGCAAAAGCTTTTGCGGCATGGGGTAGCACGCCCGTGCGTCACGCAGCACCGTGCTGATGAAGTACACCGGGTGCTCGACGAGGGTGGAAGCGTTGGCGGGGTCCCGTGCCTCCTGGGGCTTGGGAACCTCAGGAGCTTTGTCATCTGATGGGGCAACCGCAGCCTCAGGAGCGCCATCCTCAGGAGTCCCGCTGATCAGAGGGGTGGCCGAGGCCTCAGGAGCGCCGTCCTCAGGCTGTGGCGCCTCAGCCGAGTGCAGGGCGCCGCGCCGCGTGCCCTTAACCGGACGCTCCTCCCGGACCGCCACGAGCGCTGCGCTGGCAGAGTGAGGTGTGGCGGCCAGGTAGAGCACCAAGGGTTCAAGGGGGCGTGGTGCTACCATCACCGGTGGGCTGGTGAGGTACCTTTTGAGGTCTTGGAAGGCCGCGTCAGCCTTCGGAGTTCACTCGAATGGGCCCTTCTTTTTCATCAGCTTGAAGAAGGGGAGGGCGCGCTCTCCTAGCTTGGAGATGAAACGCCCGAGCAAGGTTACGCAGCCTGCCAGCTTCTACATCTCCTTGAGGGTTTGCAGCGGACTCATCCTTTCTATGGCCTTGACCTTCTCCGGGTTGGCCTCAATCCCTCTGTGCAACACCAGGAAATCCATCTGCTTGCCAGATGGGACGCCAAACACACATTTTTCCGGGTTGAGTCGTAGGTTCACCTTGCGCAGGCTAGCAAACGTCTCCTCCAGATCTTCGATAAGGGTTCTAGCCTCCCAAGATTTTACCACTATGTCATCGACGTATGCCTCGGCATTCCTCCCGAGCTGCTGACCTAGGGAGATGTGCATCAGCCGCTGGAAGGTTGCTCCGGCATTGCGCAACCCGAACGGCATGCAGGTGTAGCAGTACACCCCGCACGGGGTCAGGATGGCTGTCTTCTCAACATCCTACACCGCCATCTTGATTTGGTGATAGCCCGAGAAGGCGTCCAGGAAGCACATTAAATCGCACTCGGCGGTGGAGTCGATGATCTGATTGATGCGTGGGAGAGGGAAAGGGTCTTGAGGGCAAGCCTTGTTGAGGTTGGTGAAATTGACGCACATGCGCTCCTTCCCGCCCTTCTTGGGGACAATAACCGGGTTTGCCAACCAATCTGGATGCCGTACTTCCCGAATGACGCTGGCCTCTTGTAGCTTGCGGGTCTCCTGGATGATGAACGATTGCTTCTCCGATGCTTGCCGCCGCGCCTTCTGCTTTACCGGGCATGCGTTGGGGCACACCATCAGGTGGTGCTCGATTACCCCACGCGGAACCCTGACCAGGTCCGCCGCTTCCCATGCAAACACGTCCTTGTTCGCGCGGAGGAAGCTGACCAGCACCTCTTCCTGGTCTGGGGGGAGGCCGGCGCCTATGGTGAAGGTAGAGCCCGACCCCCCGTCCTCGTCGACCGGCACCTGCTTCGTCTCGGCCTGGTCTTGAGAAAACAATTGCTTCTTCTTTGCTGGCGCAGCCCCCGGGCCTTCCGGAGCCCCCTCCCCGTTTAGCCGCGCGGCCGCCACGGCCTTGAAGGCGAGCTTGAGGGCCGAGAGCGCGTCCTTAGTATCCCCCGCCACGGTGAGGATGCCGCTGCTTCCCGGCATCTTCATGAGGTTGTAGCTGGGATGAGTCGCCGCCATGAACTTGGCTAGGGCTGGATACCCGAGGATGGCGTTATACGGGAGGCCGATGCGGGCGATGTCGAAGTCGATGAGCTCGGTGCGGTAGTTCTCGCGTGTGCCAAAGGTGACGGGGAGGTGGATCTGCCCCAGAGGGCAGGTGGAGCCATCAACGACCCCAGAGAAAGGCTTGGTAGGGAGGAACCGTCCGTAAGGCACATGAAGCAGGCCGAATGCCTCCACGGAGAGGACGTTGAGGCCAGCGCCGCCGTCGATGAGAGTCCTGGTGACTGCCACATTGCAGATGGTGGGGGTGCAGGGCATAGGGAGCGCGCCGGCGCCGACTGTGGTCTCGGGATGGTCCCTTGAGTCGAAGGTGAGGTCGGCCTTAGGCGCCACCCAGCCCGGAGGGGCTCCCCGCTGCCCGTGGGCGGCGCCCACCCGGCGGAATAATTGCTTGACGTGGCGGTCCGAGGCTGGCGCCTGCGAGCCGCCAAGGACGGCTGCGACGGCGTGGGGCGCCGGTTCCGCGAAGCGCGTGATGAAGAGGCCGCGCAGCTCTTCCCAGGAGGCCACCAAAGACTCCGGCAAGCCCAGGAGCCCGACACGCGGCACGCCCGTAAGGGCCATGGGGAGCCAATTCGCCATGACCTTGTCGTCGCCGCCGGCTACCCAGATAGACTCCGCATACACCCGAAGAAACCCTGCCGGATTCGCCGTGCCGTCGTACCGAGGCGGCAGCTCCAGCCTGAACTTTGGCGGGCACTGCGCTTGCCGCAGGGCGGGGGTGAAAGCCCGGTGGCCCGCGGTGCCTCCGAACGCGCCCGGTGGCCCGGCCAGTGAAGCGACGCCCGCCATGAGAACCAAACAGTGAGGGTGGGATACAACAGACGAGGGGGTGAATCTTTGACGCACCCCTACCTGGCATGCCAAATATCAGATTCATGGCTCCGCGGACCCAAGAAAGATTCGGACTCTGGGGTGCGTGCGAAGAACTCAATCTCCTCAGCCGACCAACTTGTCGCTCTCATAGCCTAGCTCGATGAACGGGGAAGGAAAGGGACACAACCGCTTACCCAGGTTCAGGCCACCTTGCGGTGTACTACCCTACTCCTGCTTTGGGGTGGATTAGCCTCTCGGTGGGCTAAGGATGAACTAGTACAGAGGAAGAACTACCTCAGGAGGTCTGTTCTTGTGTTGGTGTGAGCTGGTGAGGGTTCGGATCCCAAAATATTTTTATCCCAAAATTTCTAGTCATCTTAAATATAATTTCAAAATAAATTTGTATTACATAAAAATCCAACGAAATATTGCGCGCGCAACAAGTAATGAAATTAAAATTTTCAAAATCCAAAAATAATATATATTTTTAACAAATTACATGTTTGGTGCATATTTTAATAGTTACAGCCCAGTTTTTATAATTACATCCCATTTATTATTTCTTAAAGCCCATTTTCTTGTTAAGCCTAATGCATCCCTCCTAGGAAAGATTTGCAGCCCAGTGGGCCGGAGAATAACAAGTTGACCTGGGCTGGGTATTCCTCAAAAAAAAGTATAGCTGTGCTAGCCATTTTCAGCTTGAAAAAAATTAATATCTCGGCTGGATATTTGGTCGACATAAAATAATAGCCTGGGCTAAACGGGCCACAGCCCGCCCAGTTGATACCCTGCTCCTCTGAACAACAACAAAAACATTGCTCAAGAAAAACTCCGCTTACACCTAAAAAAATACTGCTCGAGCTGCTGGGTCCCAGCTGTCCGCTGCTCCTATCGGATTCGGGTCTCCGCGGACCCAAGAAAGATTCGAACTCTGGGGTGCGTGTGAAGAACTCAATCTCCCTAGCCTACCAACTTCTCGCTCTCACAGCCTAGCTCGATGAACGGGGAAGGAAAGGGACACAACCGTTTACCCAGGTTCGGGCCACCTTGCGGTGTAATACCCTACTCCTGCTTTGGGGTGGATTAGCCTCTCGGTGGGCTGAGGATGAACTAGTACAGAGGAAGAACTACCTCAGGAGGTCTGTTCTTGTGTTGGTGTGAGCTGGTGAGGGTTTGGATCCCGTCCCCTTTCGTATGGTGGTGGCTAACCTATATTTATAGTGGCCTTGGTCCTCTTCCCCCAAAATGAAGGCGGGAAGGGGTCCCACAACGGCCATGTTTGAAGGGAGACAAATAGTACATCTTATCCTGACGAAAGGTGGTCTTCGCCTACAAAGCTTCTGGTCATGACGTCGTGGTGGGCTCAGCGATGACCTCCGTCCTATCGTCCTGGCGGTCTTGGTCTCGTAGCACGAAAATGGAAACCTTTGGCTGATTCCTCGGGACTCCGCGCCTGCGCTTGCCTCTTTAGCACCAAAGAGGAAACCTGCTGTACTGCGCCCGCCTGGCCTTGGTCATCATGGCTTGCGTCACCTCAACCTCGTGAGGTGAGCGCCTGCATAGGAATCTCTGCTCCTCAGGAGCCAGCCTGGGGAGGCCGCTCCCTCTGGAGGTCTTGGCGTCGTCCGCCTCGCGAGGCTTGGCCCCTCGCGAGGGTCTTGTGTTGTCGATGCTGAAGATGGGCCGTACCAGGCCGTTGATGGAGCCACACCATGGGCCGCAGGCAGGCAAGTCTGGGTACCCCTGTTCCCAGAACACCGACAGCTCCCTGTGCAATTCTCTCGTTTATTGACTATATAGGTTGACAATGGTGTGGGACTGTGATGTCAGGAGACCAAGAGGATGCAAAAAAATTATAGTTGTATATAATAAGGAGGAACTTGCATACGTACGGCTATGGCCCGGGTGGGTCCCTACTGTCATCCTCTCCAAGTAAAGTCATCTCCTGATTCCTCATGTTCGTTGACCATGTTGACAATGCTCGGCGCCACGGCGAGCGCAACAACTCGAAGGACGACGAAGAGGGCCTCGCGGGCCCTACGGATGGTCTGATACAGCGCCCGCTGCTCATTTAGGAAGCCAGGATCATCGGACACCTATGAGCACCTTTGAGAGACTGAGCCGGCATGAAACGGTAAGGCCGCGCTTGGGAGCTCTGGATTGTTTCACACATGTATTAAGATACAAGTGTAATTTACTCGTCACCGGAAACAACGCGTAAAATACAGCCGTAATGAAACCGACAGCCCGAGGTCTGTAACAAAAACTGGTGAGTTACACGTGTAATTTGAGAGACCAGTGTATATTTTACCAGTCAAAATCGACCAACCAAGCGCTTCGCCCAAGACCATCTGCTTTTATTTACAAGTGTCAGTTTTACAAGCGGTTTTGGTTGGAAAACGCCGATCCAATCACGGCCAAAGATGATGAGTTGGTCGAAAGATCATATGGTTTCACCTCTAACCTACCCGAGTTGTCGTATAGGCTATGAATGAAACATAAGACAATGAAATTCTTAAGCACAGAAACAACAGAAGAGGATGATCTTCTTAACATGCAAATCACTAGCATTAGATCAACATGCAAAACAATATGAAGCATTATTCTCAGAAGGCACGGTGAACAACTCGTGATGCTGCATGCCACAGCATTCCAAGCTCAACTTTGCAATCAAACTCACAAGGCCTGGCATTTCATAGACAACATTCAGAACAAACTCTTAAAATACCTTACATAAGTCAACATTCATGTGACTATGCATCTCAGCAGAGTAAATATTTACTTCTGAACTGAACACAGGAATAGGAAAAAATGATCGACGCTGCTCACAGCAAAGGGCGTCCCACTCCAAAATATCAAATGCTTGTCTTCTGGCTAACATCAATGAGCAAAATTTGACAAGGTTTTCCAATTCCAATATATTAAACTAATGTCTTCTTGCTAACATCAATGATTAAACTTTGACAAGCTTTTCCCATTCAAAATATGTAATGCCTGTGATTGTGGAACGTGCAGGGTTTGTCATCAGTTTGCACATTGAAATGGCACATGGAGCCGGATTAACCAACGTATCTTTTTGTGCAGTTCCACTGAAATCAAACAATGTCTTGGCGTAGCATGGTGGGTTTTGTATTTATGTGTTGCAAGGTGTTGAACACGTTGGCAGCTCCATTCAAGTAGATAGTCCGGTGGCTCAAGGTGACGAAGAATGATTAGAGAAACATTCGATGTATTGTGCATGATGAAGTCTTATGGATGACACAAAACCATCTGAACATTTTGTGCAGTTCCACTGAAATCAAGTTGAGCATCCCTGTCTCCATAAATACAGAAAAAGCGTGATGAATATAATATTGGTACTAGTTGATTAAACATACGCTTACAACTATAATCATCTTCATTATCTGAACAGGAAAAGATAGCAATACAATAGCTTCAATTAAACATTTATTCAAAACAATACAACAATATAAGTAGCACAACATAACAAAGCACAATCATGTGGATGAAGGCCGATACTGACCTCGTTTGTTACAGCTGCGTCGGCAACTGACTTGGTCATACCTTTCCTTGTGGATTGAATTTTGCACTCCACGTGTTGTTGAGTTTCCCATGCTCTCTGCAGACTAGTCATGTCACTAGCGTCTACTAATACTCTGTAAAGCTTCTCGATCATTCCTTGTGTAATGTAGCGCAAACAGTGACTGCTTCTTTCTGCAAAGTGGAAAGACCAACTGGGCCCAATAATGCAACAGTTTGCCTTAAACACATTGGCTCCTTTTGTGCAGTTCAACTAAAATCAAAGTCGAAATAGAACCGAGCAGAAGTTTTGATATCCCTGTATGCAACAATAGGTATAAAGGAAACAATTACTGAGAAATAATGGTTGATGACTTATACTCCCAGAAGAAAAAACATCTACCTTATCCTAATGGGAAACAAAGCAGGAGAGTAGCAATTCTCGAACAGTGTGATTCATTCATATTAACTGAGACATTATCTTAACAATACCTTGTTTCAACATGTATAAAGAACGACAAAGCAGAAAAGTACCATTCCTAAAACAATGCAACTGATTCATATTAACAGAGACATTATCTTAACAATACCTTGGTTAAACATGTAGAAAGAACTACAAAGCAGGATAGTACCATTTGTAAAACACTGTAACTGATATATAATAACAGACACATTATCTCAACAATACATTTCTTAAACATGTACTCCGGCTAATCCCTAACAGAAATGGTACTCCCGCCGACCCCTAACAAGTGTTGCAGTTTTGAACTAAGATTCAGTAGTTAATTCTGAGTGGCATTGCTTAATTTTACCAGTCGCATTAGATTAACAAAAAGCATAAACAGTTCCAGGGGAGAGTGGGCACAATAGCACCATGTGCTTCCATCTACTTATAAAGGGGGTGATGCAGAGTTTGTTGTAACAAAGAACAAGCATCATGTCTGGGTTGGTCCCATTTTTGTTCACTTAATGGGAAAAGACAGCAATTCAATAGCTTCAATTCAACATTTATTTAAAACAGTACCAATACAAGTAGCACAACATCTCAAAGCACACTGCACGATCACGTGCATGAAGGCCGGTACTGACCTTTCATGACGCAGTCAAGATCACCTACGAATCTGCCAACACGAATAGGAAATCCAATCTTGTTTTGTGTAGTTCAACTAAATCAAGCAAAGTCGCCGGTGTGACATTTAAGTTTGCAATAGCAACAAGTTGAATACATATCCTTATTTTAACAGAGGCAAAAAAGGAAACAATTACTGGCCAATAAAGGAGGATGAAACATACGGCGACAAAAAGAAGCATCTACCTTATCTTGATGGAAAACAAAGTATGACGATAGCATTTCTAAAACGGTTGCATTGATTCATATTAACAGAGACATTCTCTTAAAACAATATTTGTTAAAAATGTAATTTACTTTTAACAGTGGCATTGCTTCAATTTTCCAGCGGCATTCTTAGATTAACAACAGCGAAATAGCTGTATGGGGCATGGGACATGGGACATGCCAGCACCATGTGCGTCCACACGTATAAATGGGTGATGCAGAGTATGTTGCCAAGCAACATATCTGCGTTGGTCTCATATTTGTTTTCTTTGAACCTTTTTCCTATGTGAGGGCAACAAATCTAGTCCTGCACAAACTACCCGACCCCCCAGTTTCTTTCCTTTTTCAACAAAGAGATCGGTTCCTTACAGATGTGTGTACTGGGTTACCCCCTTTTTCCCTTTTCGACCAACAAAGCGGCTGGATAGCCAGTCTATACTACTTTCCCTCCTTCCTTTCCTCATTGAACCATGTCCTAGATTCATGCTCCACCCCACCCCACCCTTCTTTCCTCTTTGAACCAAGACCTAGATTCGATTACAGAATCAAAAAAGATCTGCATGCAGCTAGAGCAATGACGGTTTCAAAGAAAGTTGTACCTAAGGGTCGTCGGGATGTGGCTAGGCGTGCGGCAGGAGACCGGATTTGCCCACACTACGTATGGTAGCAAGGAAGAAGGGGTTGAAGGCCCTCCCGCACAGGCGCTGGGTGAAAGAGAACAGCGCAGCCGGCAGTAGATTGCCTCCCTCGCAGAAGGCGACAGAGTGAACGCTGCACCTCCTTCCCTTCCCGGTGCGACGGGATCCTGACGGCTCCTTCACTAGCTGTGAGGGGGGAGAGAGAGAGAGAGACGCAGTCTTGTTTAGATCTGATGAAGAGGGTGAGAGATTGTGAATAGAGCAAACCCTAGCAAAGGAACACTGAGCCTCCAGCGTGTATATATATGTAGTGCAGCGAGAGTGTGAGGAGTGCAAACCCTAGCGAACAAGCGCTGAGGCTCCAGCTTATATAGTACTAATATAGTGGAGTGGTTTTCTTTTTCTCTCCATAACAATCATTTTAAATTGTGTACGAAACAAAACTCTTTATTTAATGTACCAGTGAAGAAAACTACGATCAAGTAACGATCCACGCGTCCTGGTCACACTTCCTGTCGTTCACGTGTGGTATACTACCCTCCGTTAGGTGAATAACCACACACACGCCAAGTTATCGGAAAGGTGTGAGAGTGCGTACAAATAAAGAAATTTAATTTCAATTATTTTGTATGTACAGTTTGCCCTCTGCCAATAATTATGGTTTGTTGTGTTAAAGTTTGACTTTAGTCAAATCTAATATGCAGAGTAAATAAAAACGGAGGGGTACTACCTCCATCCTTGTTTTTAGTCCACACCATATTTTTAATCAAAGTCAGACCACATATTTAGTTAGAAGCTGGTCAAATAAAATTACAGGTACTACAAAAAAAATACACTTCCGTGATGATACGTGTTTGTCACAGTAGGTCACGTTCTCTGTCATGCATGTAAATCCATGACGATTTTATGACAGAATCAAGATAGCCATACCTGTGCTGTCGTTGAAGTGTTCCATGACATTACCAAAATTATCATCATGGAAGTGTCCACTTCCATGACGATAAATGGAGCGTCATGGAAGTGCTTTCGTCAAGGGTAACCGACACGTGGCATCCACCGTAACGGGTCACCGTTAAGCTATCGGGTCCTGTTTTGGATCAGATAACCCGTTAACAGCCGAGACCAATGGGGATTTTCCACGTGTAAAATTCTCAATGGCCAGAGGAACCACGTGTCGGCTCACCGTTGGGACAGATGTCATCCACTCATTGGATTGGAGGCGCCTATGATACGTCGACACGTGGCATGGCCCAATAGAGGCCAATTCCGGTGAAAAGGCTAGCCCATTTGACTTGGTCTAAAGGTAGCGGGCCGGCCCACGGAAAGCCTGTTAACGGCCTGTTCGCATATAGCCCATTTACAGCCCGCTAACTCACGGCCCGTTACGGCCTATCCGAATTAGGCCCAGTAGCGTCATCTGGGCCATCTAATATGATTCCAGCCCGTTGTAACTTCCGGCCCATGTATGGCCCATGACGTCTTTCGGCCCATATGAGGCCCTTTGTAACTCTTGTCCCATTAACGGCCCGTGGTGAAACTGGCCCGTAATGAATAGTGTATCGCTTTATACCCATTAACAGCCCATTATTCCATTGGGCCATTTCCAGCCCGTGTTATATTTCGGCCTTCTCAGGGCCCATTTATTCTTGGGCTCATTTCCAGCATTCGGTTACTTACGGCCCGTTACTGGCCTTTTCTGCTTGTGGGCCAAATTCAGACCGTGGTTACAGTCAGCCCGTTTGTGGCCCGTTAATCCGTTGGGCCGTTTTCATAGCGTCATCAAGTACGGCCGATTAACGACGGCCCATTATGGTCGGCCCATGAACGGACGATTCCAACTCTAGCCCGTTTACGGCCCATAATGCGGTCCGTTATTGGCCCATATTTAGCCAATCGATCATATGGCTCCTAGAAGGCCCATTGATGCTATGGCCCGTAGAAGGCCCATTGTTTCTACGGCCTGTAGAAGGCCCATAGTTTCTACGGCCCGTAGAAGGCCCATTGTTTCTACAGCCCATAGGAGGCCCATGGTCACTACAGTAACTATGTAGCCCATGGTTATTGTGGCCTAGTTTTAAAAAATAGGTTATTGCGGCCACTAGCAAACCGCGGAAAAAGAACTGCACTGACTACAAGCAAACAAATAAACAAGACAACAAGGAAATAAATAAGGAAGCAACTTGCGCTAGGCTATCACGGCTATTACACATATTACATCCACTGGGCATCAAAGTTCACCACCAGTGCAAATATAGGGAACAAAGCAGCATATCACATACACTGGTTGTCAAAGTTGGCGACCAGTGCAAATAAACGCCACAACAAAACAAGTCCAGAACTGAAACCACTTAAGAAGAGCTCAAGAAACAATATCCTGGGTACCCATAATGCTGGCAAGATGCTTAGCAAGCTTATTAACTTTCTCTTGTTTGGCGCTTAAATCCTTCAGCGCTTACTGTTGCACCAGAAAGTATGCATCTGAATTCTGCAGGGACTTCCTCAGTCCTTCGGCTTCTTGCCGCAGCACAGCTGACTGATGCCTTTCAGCTTGTAGCAGAGACCGAAGAAGCCGAAGTGATTCAGGTAGCAAGTTCGAAGAGCTTGTGCCAGCGGTACTGGCCAGTAACTCAAACACTACATCAACACAGGACTGTGGGGTTGTCTCACTGTCTACAAGATCGTTTTTATCACCTTTCTTGGAGACCAACAGGGTTGTCTCACTATCTTGAACCTTATCTGCATTACTTTCTCTACCATTGCATAGTGGGGTGCTCTTCTCCAATATTCTGTTCGCATTCTACAAGAGAAACAAGCAGACACATCACAGGTTTAGCATGTAGTATATGAAACTCATTTTGGTAAACTGGTTCAGTAGTAAGGTGGACATGATAGCAGCATGAAACAAACATATATCTATGTACTATGGTCACTGTATTGTCCATATCATTCTAGTTTATGTTGCCAAATCAAGATAGAGACACAGTTCAAATCATATATTTTTAAGACACAACAGCATAGACAGAATATAAGTGTGAGAAACTACACAGCACTGGCAACACTTGTAATGTGCATCACATGAGAACATAACTGTTTATACAACTGAAACTAAATCAACATAGAGCAAGAAGTTAGAACAGCAATCCAGTTAAAGAAATAGGTTTAAAACATACCTGTTGCGCCATTCGAGTTTCAATTGGATCCTTCAAATTCGAAAGTAGTTGGTATGAGTAAATACAATGATGCAAGAGCAAAGGATTATGGACCATAGCTACGGAATCTGACCTGAGAACAGTTGCTCTTCTGCTTTAAACATGGAGTTTGGGTTCGCTGTGGTGGTCTTCGCGCTTTGGGCACTGCACTTGCTTTACAAACTGCTCGTGTGGGGGTACTCTGTGGTGGACATGGTGCTGTGTCAACTAGAAGTGGGTTACTATCCGCTGGGGTTGGGGTTAGATGGGTTGTAGCTGGTTCTCTGTCCAACGGTGTAAGTGTGCAATCTGGAAGAGTCTCGATTATGTGTGGTGGGGCTAGTCCATGGGCCAGTATAATCATGGTTCTATCTGCATCGATGGGTAGCACCGTCTTTTGTGAAGAACGGGTTTTTACTCCCTTAGATACTGCCATCACCCCCTCCAATTCAAATGGCTGATAAACAAGAAAAGAAATTGGACGTACAGACATTGTATGATAGACAGATGTGGTAATTCACATATATGTTGTCTACCAAACAGGACAGCATGACACAATTTCACATATATGATGGCTAACTAAACAGGATAGCATGACACAGTTTCAGATATATGATGGATAACTTAACATGATATAATGGCATAATTCAACATATAATGAGTATCTAAACAGGATGACATGACAAAACTATATGATGTCTTTCTAAAATAGGTTGGGATGAAATAATTCACATACATGTTGTTTAAGTATACAGGATGGCATGATATAATTGACATAATTGATTCATATACTAAGCAGCTGGCACTCGCATGTATGATCTCTAAACTAAGCAGATGGAATTGAATATTGTGCATATGATGTCTAAACTAAGCAATGCAAGACACCATATGCATGATATGAGAAATATAAACATTGCAAGTTAGAGCATACACCTCAGGTGGGATATAGGACTGGTCATCTGTCTCTGAATCCTCCTCTGAGGAGCTACCTGTAACCACCGAGATATATGCTTTAACAGGTACCATTGCCTGCTCTGAAGACCTTGTTTTCACTCCTGATTTTTCCATAACCGGCTCAAATGGCTGATACACATGAAGAGTAGTTCAACATACACAGATTGCCGACAAATGGAATATGTAATGAAAAAAAGGATGGCATGAAATAATTCACATATATGATGCCTAGCTACATGGCGGTGCATAATTCACATATATGATAACTGGCTGAAAAACATGGCATTGCATAATTCACATATCTGATATAGAAAGCAAACAGGAGGCATTCACACAAAGCATGTCTAATCTAAGCAGATGGCATGGCAATGCAAGACACCATATGCATGATATGAGCAATATAACCCTGCCAAGTTAGAGCATACACCTCGGGGGGTGGGAATACGACTAGTCATCTGTCTCTGAATCCTCCTCTAAGGAGCTTTCTGTAACCAGCAAGAAATCTGCATCGACAGGTAGCACTGACTGCTCAGAAGACCTTGTTTTCACTCCAGATTTTCCCATGACCGACTCAAATGGCTGATGCACAGGAAGAGTAGATGAATGTATAAACATTGTTGACAAATGGAATACATTATGAAAAAATATGGCACGATACAATTCACATATACGATGACTGGCTAAACAGGATGGCATTGCATGATTCACGTATATGATGCCTGGCTAAAGAAGATGGCATTGCATAATTCCCATATACTCCCTCCGTTCCTAAATATTTGTCTTTTTAGAGATTTCAAATGGACTACCACATACGGATGTATATAGACATATTTTAGAGTGTAGATTCACTCATTTTGCTCCATATGTAGTCACTTATTGAAATCTCTAAAAAGACAAATATTTAGGAATGGTGGGAGTATGATATAGAAACCAAACAGGTGGCATTCACACAAAGCAAATCTAAACTAAGCTGATGACATATAAGATGTATAATGTAAGCAATGCGAGGCGCCATATGCATGATATGACCAACATCAGCATGCCAGGTTAGAGCAAACACCTCAGGGGGTAAATAGGAGTGGTCGGCTACCTCTGAATCCCCCTCTGAACAATTATCTTCCTCTGGAATACAATCTGGAATGGTGGGAGGGGGGCCCACTTCGCCCACCATGGAGCGGCGTCTGCATGACATTATATTCCCACGCAACGGTCTTCTCTTTTTCTCTACATGTTCAGTATGATTGTGTACAATAACTGACATGCATAATAAAAAACATAGTTAGATTATGTAAGGCCTAAGGGGTGTATGCATAAATCAAGACTGATGGTAGCAAACGAGTGGATAGATCCAAAACTAATGATAGCAGGTAGATTATAGCTTCAGTTTAAAAAGATAGACGATGGATCATCTATTGTTTGTTGCCCACCCAACATGAACCACATAGAAGACCCCAGATGAACCAGATAGTAGACAGATACTATTCGTTGCTGCCTCGATATGTGCCCCACAGGCATTTTAAAACTCAAGTTTGAACATTAGTTTGGACCTGACTCAGGGTCTAAGAGGTGAACAGGATGATAAAGTAGCAGGTAATAATAACCGATGTATAACGTAAGCAGACACGAAAGAGTGCGACCTCTCTTCCGGAACACTGTAGTCTTCAGGTTCATCTGCTCAGTCGATGATGTTAATGCAGTTGGCGTGGCTGCCGGCAACGGGGAAGATGATCTGAGGCGGTGAAAGAAAGTCTGCAGGGGGAATCTCTGCTGCAGTGAATGCTTCCGTCGATGGTGCACCTCAGGTGGGGTGGATGACGGCACGGCAGGAGCAGGAGCAGGACATAACACACAGAGTTTTCTTTGACACCTATTTGAAAATGAAGTAAATCTGTAAGGGCTCCTTAGAATTGGAGGATTCTATAAACGCAGGGACAGGAAAAACACAGGAATAGGATAGGAATGCACATGCAAAATAGAGCATTTGCAAACATAGGATTTCTGTCAACCTGGGTGTTTGGTTCACATGAATTGGAAGAACACAGGAATGGAGAAGCATGGCCAAATTAAAGTCAAACCACGTGAAAATGAAAAAAATAAGAATCTTATTATGCCAGTAATGCAATTAGTCCTGTTCTTCATGCATATTAATTTGAAAAGGACGTCCAAGTGGATATTAAAATTACTATGTTTTTTTTCTTTGAAAGAGACACCAAAGGAAAAAAATCCTCTAGTTTTGCTTTGCTCCATTCCTTCTAACCAAATGCATGAATAGTAGTACCATAGTAAAGTTTCCAATTCCTATGCTTTCCTTCACTTTTTCTTTGAACCAGTGGCGATTCTAGTAGGCAGTCTTCAACTGGCTGAAGCCTGCCCTCGAAATATTTTGTGAGCTTAGATTTGGTCCACATGAGTATCATATAATGGCTATCTTGCTAAACCGATTAAAATTGTGGTTCAAAAGAGCTTTTAGTTTTCTCCCTGTTAACTTTGTGACCACGATTCATTTATTTCTAGATTTGCAACTGCTTTGAACCAAAGGATCCCTGAGGGATCGACATGAATGCAGAGTAACAAAGTGATGCGACGAGTGTACAACCTCTTTGGCATAGCCTTGTCGACCTCAACATCATTGGGTTGGACATGGAGGATGGTGATGCTAGTGTGACTGTCGGAGGCGGGGAAGAAGATCTGAGGCCTCTGGATACGGCGCCGAGGGTACTGCTCCGCTATGATGGACGTCTCCATCGTTGGAGCAGCTCCGGTGAGGTGTACGACAGCGAGGCTGAAGCAGGACAAGACAGACAATGTTAATCTGAAGTGGGACTCTAATGTCATCTGCAATAGATGATGTAAAATACATCACCAAAAAGTGCTAGATGTAAAATGCATCAGCCGTGCCACGACCGCTCCGACAGATGCTGTAAATACTGTTCACTCTGAACTTAACTGAAGAAACTGAACTTTACAGTCGAAACTGAATTTTACTATCGAAGCTGATTGAACTAGTAGCAGAGCATTGCAATAGAAGTTTAGGGCGTTCGAGCACTAGTAGCAGAGAAGCAGTGATCTAAATCTGCAGCCGCTCGAGCAGGGAACGCACTAGCAGAGAGCAACTCGTGCAGCAGCACCGCGAGCGAGTGCTAAAGCAGCAACTCCTGTAGCTGCCGAAGGTCGTGCAGCAGTAGCAGCAGTGTGAGCAAGAGCAAGAGCAGAGCAGCAGCACGAACGAGAGCAAGAGTGGAGCAGCAGTGCGACCGATAGCAATAACAGAGCAGAGCAGCAGCATGAACGAAAGCAAGAGCAGTGCAGCAGCGCGACCGACAGCAAGAACAGAGCCGCAGTGCAAGCGAGAGCTGGAGCAGCAGCAGTAGTAGCGCGAGCGAGAGCCGGAGCAGCAGCAGCTAGTGCCAGTGTGGAATTCACCGCTGAGGAAGCAATGACATGGGGGAGAGACGCCGTTGATGAAGTGGCCGGCGACGGCGCCATCGATGGAGACCCGCCATGGCTGCTCGGTATCGAGCACCGACAGCCCCATGAGATCGAATAAAAGATAAAATGCAGCGGTGAGTGCAGAACCTCCTTGGTGGCGCCGAGTAGGCCTCAGCTTCATCGGAGGAATTGGTGAGGGTGCTGCGGTTCCGGTGGGGCAGGTCAAGACGGCGCTGTGGGGATGGAGGTGGCGTGATAGACGAGGCGAACGTCGGGGCAGCTCCTTGGAGGTGGAGGATGGGGCGGCTGATCTGGTGGGATGATGAGATCGACGATGGATCCTCATCCGGTGCGGTGGATGAGGGACGGCGAGCTGTTGCGGTGGACGACGTCGTCGGGGAAGAGTCTCTGGCTGGGCGGCGGTCGGGAGGCCGACGGAGGAGCGTGGGGTTTCGCGGGTTTTGGCGGCCTCGGTGTATGAATGGGGGGGCGAAGGGGAAGGTAGGGGGAGCCATGGCTTAGGGACGCGCTTGTCCAAAATGTAGGGTAAGTTACGAACGTACCCCCACCGGTTTTGACCACGCGACGTCGAGGCGACATTTCCGACTGAGGGGTAGAAGGGGGATTTCGCGTGTCTGGGCTGCGGGACCGATTTCGGATGAGGAGGGAGTTTTCGCGCGCGTCGAAATTTTGGGATAACAATGCGCGACGCGGGTTGAAGAGGTGGGAGTTTCACAACAGAAGAGACAAATGATACTCGAGCTTGAAAATTTTGGGATTCCATGTTCGGCAGAACAAACTTAACGTGTACAAAAAAACAATTCATACAAGACACAAGAGAGTCATGTCCCCTTTTACTATATTGCTATAAATGCCATTGAAAAAACTACAAGAAAAATGTAAAAAAAAATCGGGAGAACAAGATTACCCTGTACAGTACCAAATCAATTCGCACTTCCCTCAACAACAACAAAAAACAAATGAATTCCCACCACAAGAAAGAGTCATGTCCCTTTTTATATGATTACAAATGCCAGGATCTCGAATTTCAAGTTTTGAATCCACGTTATGTTGAATTCGAATATATCGTTAGGTGACCCTGCGGTTTATAATGGATGTAGTCCTACATTTTGATCTTCCATCTTATATGAACATTTTACTTCACCCTATGAACATATATATTGTCGTCTACCATATGGACTAAATTTGAATCAATTTTTCTTATTTGAATACGATTGTTGTCAAGTTATACCATCATTTAAATATTATCTTGATAACAGAAAACATGCGTATAGTAGTAATCATATTTCACTATGAACTACATGTACCATACGATCTCCAATTCAAATATTTGTATCCATTTTATGTTGAATTCAAATCACAGTACATTGGTCTAGGTAGCGAGATGTTCGGGATAATCTAAACCCTGTTTTCATATGTATAATTTTTGGCTGAATTGGAACAAGTTTTGGTATAAGCTTCTTGCAAACCGGAGATTCTCTCAACAAGCCTCATGGTGCCGAGAGGGAACGTGTCACGTTTGTGTGCGAAACGATATATGCTGCCTCCCCCCTGATTTTCTTTACAGAGGCAACATAGAACTATATGAGTGCCCTGTTAAATTTTGGAATTATTTTGGGTTTGTTTGGAATTTTTTATACATTAATTGAGTTTCTGGACATTTAATGTGCATAATTCAAATTTGAACTGCAAGCACATGCTCCGGTGCACCAAAGTTGGTTGAAAAATCACAAGTGTGTCCTTGGGTGAATTTCTAGGTCCCATGCAAGAAATGGGAATGAGATTCAAACATCTGGGCGTCGTGACTCGGCCGAGAACATTGAGAACTTGGTTTTTAAATTCCTGTAAATCCAAAACTCGTCTGGAAATCATGAAACTTGGCATGGTGTCATGTCATGGCACTAACATGCTGTGGTAAAAAACTTGGCCGAATTGGAACAAGTTTTGGTATAAGCTTCTTGCAAACCGGAGCTTCTATCTAGAAGGCTTGTGGTTCTGAGAGGGAACATGTCACCTTTGTGTGCAAAACGATATACGCTGCCCCCCTTGATTTTCTTTACAGAGGCAACATAGAACTATATGAATGTCATGTTAAATTTTGGGATTATTTCGGGTTCGTTTGGCCTTTTTATACATTAATTGAGTTTCTGGTCATTTAATGTGCATAATTCAATTTTGAACTACAAGCACATGCTCCAGTGCACCAAAGTTGGTTAAAAAATAACATGTGTGTCCTCGGGTGAATTTCTAGGTCCCATGCAAGAAATGGGAATGAAATAAAACATCTGGGCGTCGTGGCTCGGCCGAGAACATTGAGAAACTTGGTTTTAAAATTCTTGTAAATCCAAAACACGCCTAAAAATCCTGAAACTTGGCATGGTGTCATGTCATGGTACTAACATGCTGTGGTAAAAAAATTGGCCGAGTTGGAACAAGTTTTGGTATAAGCTTCTTACAAACCGGAGCTTCTCTCAAGAAGGCTCGTGGTTTTGAGAGGGAACGTGTCACCTTTGTGTGCGAAACGATATACGCTGCCCCCCCTTGATTTTCTTTACAGAGGCAACATAGAGCTATATGAGTGTCGTGTTAAATTTTGGAATTATTCCGGATTCGTTTGGCCTTTTTATACATTAATTGAGTTTCTGGTCATTTAATGTGCATAATTCAAATTTGAACTACAAGCACATGCTCCAGTGCACCAAAGTTGGTTGAAAAATCACATGTGTGTCCTCGGGTAAATTTCTAGGTCCCATGCAAGAAATGGGAATGAAATTCAAATATCTAGGCATCGTGGCTCGGCCAGAAACATTGAGAAACTTGGTTTTTTAATTCCTGTAAATCCAAAACACGCATGAAAATCATGAAACTTGGCTTGGTGTCATGACATGGCACCAACATGCTGTGGTAATTTTGCTGTCCTATTTGCGAAGGCGCACACATTAACAATCAACAAAGTCATTTTGGAACAAGTACTATCATGTTACAATCGGAAACACAAGTATTATTGAAACCGTGGGCGTTCTACTTACCATTTACATGTCGCCACGCGTCCCCTTTTTTTATTAGCTAGGAGGCGCCGTGCAGGGTAGCTATTTGAGTACGGGAGGTGTGCGATCGGACCCCTGCGCGTGCTTATCGGGAGGAGAGCCCTTTGACCTTCATCTGCCGCCCACCTCTCTCCCAAGGTCTCCATTAATGGCGCCTGAGCCCCTGTTTAATGGCGTGGCTATGTCTCACTCGACTGAGATTTAAGAGAGAAAAAAGAAAATCTGAAAAGAAAATTTTGCACGGATCTTGATGTTAGATCCGACGGACCTATATAGCATCTACTGTGACTTGTAGCAAGACTGATGAATATATAAGGACGGCGATAGTGGATAATAATTGTCTTACATAATTAGGAAGATAATTAAAAAAGCCACATGCGGCTACGCCCGAAATACACAAGGGCAAAAGAAGAAGGAAGGCGCATACAATGATCTGGCTCGCTGATCTCTACTTTCTTGATGCGCTGCAGGTCGCGGAGACTAGTTCTCGCGGCGAGCGGCGATGATCTCTTTCATCAGTTTCATGTGCTTAATACGCTGCTTGGCAGCATCCACGGATTCCTCCACCAGCCTTTCGCGCTCGATGCGGAGCATGGCATTCTCGTCCATAAATTTCTTGACGATGATGCCCGTCCTCTTCAACAAGGCAGCAGTCTCCTCCGCCTGCTTCGCCCTTTCGGCGATCTTCGCCCCCAGCAGGTCGCGCTCGGCCCGGAGCTTCACATTGCCCTCCCCTAGTTGCTGGATGACGCTAGTAGCCTGTTCAAACGAGGCTTTCATGTCTTCCTGCAACCTCACCCAGCCGGAGATCTGATCCATCTGGCTATGGATGATCGCATGCATGCGCCTGTAAGAGTCCTCGCCTGCCCGCGAGACATTTTCCCAGGCCGCTGCGGCGCGGGAGGACATCTCTGCTGCATTCGCGGCACGGCGGGACATCTCTGCTGCTTTCGCAGCATGGCCGGACCAGTCTGCTACATCGACGGCGCGGCGGGACCTTCGTGCTGCTTCGGCGGCACGGCGGGACCTCTGTGCTGCTACTGCCGCACGGCGGGACATGTCGGCTGCTTTCGTGGCAAGGCGGGACATCTCTCGTGCTTCCGCTTCCATGCTCGCCTCTCCCTGGTGGTAATCTCTCAACCTAGAACTCACGCTGGCCATGGCAGATGCAAGGGAACGATGCTGAATGACTTGTTTGTTTTTGTGGATGAGGAGTTGAGGAGGAATGTGCAGTCATCTTGGCATAGTAGTATTTATAACCGAGTACTAATACGCTCCTAAGTAGGAAACCATTTAGGTTGTGATCGGTGTGAACAGGTTTGCAATTAAATAGTATAGCATGGTAGTAATTTGGAATGTGATGAGGCGCAAGCTCAAAATTTATTGACGGTCCTAGTTTCGAAGTGCGGCACTATTCCCGGATGGCGTAACGTGGGCACGCGTTCTCGGCCGTGGTGTAGCAGTTTTGTAATATGCCATGCTACTTCTTTTTCTACTGCTGTGTACGTGCAATAACTGGCACCGTCGGATACATATCTTACGGTTATTGGGCGTTTGACAGGAATAGCCTCGTGGCGAGCTATAGACTAGTCTTTTTTTCACACGCATTACATCGACACATATCATCTCTCTCCCTCTTTCCCATGCACACACCTAGTCTCTCGGGACTCCTCGCACGCACCATCTCTAGCTCCCTAGGTCGATGCCACCCACATACACTTGTACTCTGAGTTTAGTACGTTATACACGAAGAGAAGAGGTGCACGCATGCACTCGTCCTCTCTCACACATGCATCTATAGCTACGAATTGTAGTGTTCTCAACCATCCGATTGGCTCTATCATAGGTTCCCATTGCTCCTTGGCCATGAGATTGAGAAGTTTAAAATGCGGAGCCTAAGCTGGAGGCGTGAGGTTTTGGTTAATGTGCGGGCCGCACACGGCACCAACACGACACGAGCTTCGTCTGCCTGGTGCGCAGTCGGGTGAGTACTACTAGTAGTAGTACTACTTTGATGTGTCGCGTCAACTCGCACAAGTATGCAACACTTCCTCAACAAACAAGCATATAAGCTGCTTATACTTCTTACCCAAAGGATCTTTACCAACAGACACAAAATATCCATTCGACTGTTGGAAATTACTTTAACTGCTGATCTGATGTCGAAGTAATTGCTGCATCACCACCAAAACCCACCATCTCTTAAGCTAAAGTAGACCGAGCTAACCCCTATATTAGCATATTACTAAGTTAAACAAAAGGCACTGTAGAATCATTTAGGAGGTGAGCTTGACAATCTGAATGTGGAGGGACACCGTCCTCGACAACCCAGCCCCGGCCAGCAGCTTGGGCGGAACTGTGAAGAAGGTCAGCTCCTGCACGGCGACGTCGCCAGGATCCTTGCTGCTTGTCACCTCGATTTCCACCTTGACGGCGTCGGTCCTGCCTTTGGGCTCCCCCGGCGGGCCGTTCGCCAACAGCTTGGCTGCGTAGTGTGGCAGTGGGGACGCCCCCGCTCTGATGCAGACGACCGACACAGCGATAGGTGCCCCGATGTCGAGCACGCCGCCGACCAAGAAAAACGCGCGGCCATCCTCCTCCGCTAACAGCAAGAGCCGCGGCTCCGACACTGTCACTTGCAGCTGGAGCACCTCGCCATACTAGATCCTGTGCACGGGCATTGGATGCACGGTGCTGATGTGGTGGGGGAGCACCGGCAGCGGGGCTTCGTAGCCGCAGACAGGCACAGGGCATTTGCAGGGCGCGAGCGGACACACGCTCTAGTGATCGGCGAGCTTGTGGTAAGTGACATAGAGCCCACAGCCATCATGCGGGCACTCCACCCTCACCGAGGAGAGGACGGTGTCCATCGCCGTGTTTCGCATGTCAAAGCCGCAGCCGCGCTCGCACTTCTGGCACTGCCGCTGGTTCTCGGGGCGCTCGCCGCGGCAGTCCGCGCAGGCCAGGTGCCCTCCCTTGCACTGCACAAATCAATCGAACAGCACATCAATCAAGAAACCTGCACCTTGCTCGGTCAGCCGAACGGACGAGGTGTATTCGAACCTGATACACTCGAGGCTTCAAGGGGCGAAGGCACAAGGGGCAGTGGAGCAAGGTGAGGTCCATCGTTGGGTCCTGTTCCGTCGGCATGATCTCGCCCTCCTCGTGCACAACCATCTCTCTCTTTAGGGCCGGGGCATTACAAAGTTTTACCATCACATATTCATACTACTTCAAGGTGCATTAAATCAACACATGCAAGTTTCAAAAGGAAAGTCACGGCATGCATGCATGCGTTGTAATTAATGCATCGGTAAATGCAAATTATTGAAATATATCGAGTGCACTGCTTTGATGTGTTGCGTCAACTCGTACAACAAGGAGGTTTGATTACAACGCCCTCTCCCTCACCCATGAGCGTGGTGGCTCGCAGTACTAGGAGAAGCTTTCGCTACACGCTCTCCCTCCCGCACGCGGTGGACATGCAGCAGTCCATTCGGCGTCAGATGGCCAGAAGCATACTAGTAGTACTCCACTGCAGTAGTACCATCATTGTTCGACTTCCCGAAGAGGCGATGAGCCAAGCGCAATCCGGACGCTCGTGTGGCAGTTTAATGTGTAGGGGAGGTAGTATAGTGAAATAGTCTAGGATAGCGTGTACCATGCCTCTAAGCTTAAAATCGCTGGAGTCGGCTCCATGCTATGAGGCTGTCTCGAAGCATTTTTTTGATTAAAATAATCTTCTGTCCCTACCAGTCATCCTGGTGATTGTAGTTTGCACTCTCATCTAGTCAAGACAGGAATATATATTTTAATTTGTGGTGGGGTAAATGTTAGAGGTTGCAGCAAATATATTGTACACTGCGGGTCTTTTAGCCAAGTTTAGAGGCAAGCATGTGGGGCCAGTGCTATGATGTGTCGCGTCAACTTGTACAATGAGGAGAAGCTTGATTTTACTACTACACACCCTCTTCCTCACCCATGCGCGCGGTGGCTCACAGACGAGGACAGGCTTTTGCTTACTACAACAAGTTATCCCTCCCGCACGCGGTGGACGGACATGCAGCAGTTGATTCAATACTGTAGAAGTAGTAACATCATTTTTCGTCTTCTCGAAGAGGCGAAGAGCCAAGCGCAACCCGAACCTAGCAGTTGCAAATGCTCGCGTGGCAGTCTTTGTGTAGGGGTGGGGCATGGTGCGGTGCCTTGGAGCAAGCATATAGCCAGGCTCTTGCATGAGACAAAATTGCCATGTAAGCAGGCTATAAGCCCACTATTGTATTTGCTCTTAATAGTATAGCCCTGTAAACCGGAAAGGAGGGACTACTCCCTCCGTTCCTAAATACTCCCTCCGTTTTTATTTAGTCCGTGTATTAGATTTGGTAAAAGTCAAGCTTTATAAACTTTGACCAAGTTTATAAAAAAATATTAACATAAGCAATAAAAAATCAATACAATTAGATTTATTATTGAATGTACTTTCACATCATATAGATTTGTTATGATAAATGTTTATATTATTTTTTATAAACTTGGTCAAACTTTATGAAATTTGACTTCAGTCAACTCTAATATGCAGAGTAAATAAAAACGGAGGGAGTATTTGCCTTTCTAGAGATTTCAACAAGTGACTACACCCTAAATGAGTACATACGGAGCAAAATGAGTGAATCTGCACCGTAAATAAATATGTAGTTCTCTCATTTTCCTCTCCGCCTTGGTCGCGGTGCACAATATTGAGTATACTACTACTGACTAGTCTCTTTTTGACACGCATTTACGTTGATACGGCTTGAATGCCAACGAGGCAGAGGGTAGCGGTTCTCGAAACATTGAACGGTCAATGATGCCTCCACATTCAATTAGCATGCAGAGGTAAGTAATTGGAGAAGCAGAATGGAGCCAGCACGATGTGAATGCAACGCAGTTTGGACTCTCATATAACGGCACCCCACCACTCCAATCCATCTACTCCTAGTCTCTGCGCAACACTACCCACTCCAATCCAAAGACCAAGTGACCAGAAGCCACAAGCACCCACGGCGTCGATGGACGCGAGCGGCAGTCGGTTGTGCCGGATCGTCCAAGACGCCGGCCTGCGGCCCCGCAACGCGCAGCATTTCCAGACGGTGCTGGCGTCCGCCGGCATCATAGCCCTCGTCGACGCCAGCTTCGCCTCTCGCATGTGCTAAATGATGGTCGACTCCATCCGCAAGTTCACCACCGTCAGGAAGCGGGCGGACGACCTTGCCGTACTACTCCAGCCCGCACGCCCAGGCTCCTCATTGCCTGCCACCCTCATCGGCCTCCAAGGTGACGAACTCTTTGAAGCACTGGTGGCCCTGCAGCTATCGGAGGTCACGAAGAAGAATGTGCACCTCGAGGCCGCGCTCGCCGCGCAACGCCTCACCATGCAAGAAACCGTCGACCTGCACATCCACATCTACGAGGAAATCGTCTACATAGGCCACTACAAGGCCAGCGAGGACAGAAAGACGTTGGCCTTCTTCCAGCGGCTGGAATCTTTGGACGCCATTGTTCAGAAGCACATCGACCTAGCCACGAAAGCCGCTGCTACTTAGCCGCCGTTCGGTGGGCCGGCTTCCTGAGTCGAGGAGGTGGACATCGTTGATGGATGCATCTTTCTTCTTGCCTCCTGTAACCAGCACTGCATCGCCTTGTGGCCTTAATGTTTTATTAGTGTATGGCATTTTTATTCCAGTCGTAAATGACATATGTGACCCTTGCTCTTATTTGGCATTAATTATATGTAGTATCACTGTCTTAGACCTGGTGTATTACCTAGGTCCTGGTTTATTAGTCCCTTTTGTAATTTGTGCTAAATTTTGACCAAAGATTTAACTGACAAAATGTTAGTGCATGTCAACAAAAATTATATCATTTGATTTGTATTTGAACATTGTTTTCAATGATATAATTTTGGTGACATGCATGAACCTTTTGTTAGTCAAATTTATGGTCAAAATTTGGCACAGATTATGACGGGGAGCAATAAACCTACATGGAGGGAGTGTTGTATATATTGGCGCGACAACCAAACTTATAGATATTCAAAACTGAGCGTTATTACAAGTCACGAGTTCAAAACAAGAAAGAGGAACAAGTAGAGCATGCATGAGCCGTTCGCGTCGCACCCCCACACGGTCGCGGTGCACAATGTAGTAAATGTCTAGTCTCTTCTTGACCCACATTTACATTGATACGGCTTGAATGCCAAGGAGGGAGAGGGTAGCGGTTCCCGAGACGTTGAATGGTCAATGATGCATCCTCAATTAGCATGCAGAGGGAATTAATTGGAGAAGCAGAATAGAGCCAGCACGATGTGAATGCAACAGAGTTTGGACTCTCATATAAAGGCGCCCCACCACTCCAATCCATCTACTCCTAATCTCTGCGCAACACTGCTCACTCCAATCCAAGACCAAGTGACCAGAAGCCACAAGCACCTATGGAGGCGATGGACGCGAGCGGCAGTCGGCTGTGCCAGATCATCCAAGACGCCGGCCTGCGGCCCCGCACCGCACAGCGTTTCCAGGCGGTGCTGGCGACCGCCAGCGTCATAGCCCTCGCCGACGTTGGCTTCGCCTCTCCTAGGGACGACATGATGGTCCGCTCCATCTGCAAGTTCACTACCGTCAAGAAGCGCGCGGATGACCTTGCCGTACTGATCCAGCCCGCACGCCCAGGCTCGTCATTGCCTGCCACCCTCATCGGCCTCCATGGTGACGAACTCTTTCAAGCCCTGGTGGCCCTGCAGGTGCCGGAGGTCGCGACGAAGAATGTGTACCTCGAGGCCGCGCTCGCCGCGCAGCGCCTTGCCATGCAAGAAACCGTCGACCTGCACATCCACGTCTACGAGGAAATCGTCTACATAGGCCACTACAAGGCCAGCGAGGATAGAAAGATGTTGGCCTTCTTCCAGCGGCTGGAATCTTTGGACGCCATTGTTCAGAAGCACGTCGACCTGGCCACGAAAGCCGCTGCTACTTATCCGCCGTTCGGTGGGCTGGTGCCCTGAGTCAAGGAGGTGGACGTCATTGATGGATGCATCTTTCTTCTTGCCTCCTGTAACCAGCACTACATCGCCTCATGGCCTTAATGTTTTATTAGTGTATGGCATTTTTATTCCAGTCGTAACATTTTCATTGTGAGGTGGGGCCGCAGTTGAGCAAACCGACCACTGGCAAATCCCCACCCCGCCCACCGCGCGTCGGCTGAGTTAGAATTAGAAGAGAGAAACGAGGGAGAAGAGCTAGCTGTAGCACGGACGCTGTTGTCAGATGGGACTGTGTTGATAGAATAGGAGTACTGAGTACTCATACCTCTTTTTTTTAGGGAAAAAGTAGTCGTGCGTCTAGTACCACTAGTTGGGTGCGTGCGACCTATACCTGTCATCACTTTAGGTCTCCTTTTCGAACCGCAGCTATGCTTCATAGTACATATTTTTTCACGCATTTATCCTCCTATATGTACTCCTAGGCTATTTCCACGTGCTCCCTTTCACCGACACACTGGTACGGCGAGGTGCTATACAAACGGTTTTTAACCCCTTTCCGCGACAGCATTTGGAACCGTCACCAAGTGCATTGTTGTCTTGCATAAAGTATAAACAAATAGTTCGATTGACATCTTTTGACCCATTTTAATAACAATCTTTATCAGTTTCCTCACTTGATGCTGGTTCATGAATATCTCATTGCCCCATACGCAGAAAGGGTCGAAGTGTGGATCTTTGGCAATGACATATGTACCTAAAAGCACCAAGTTAATATTAGAAGCTAAACAACAATTGCAAAATAATGTAGTACAACACTCCCTCCATCCCATTATATAAGATTTTATTACATGTATATCTAGACATCATCAGAACATTAAGGTAACACTCTTCCTTGTTGCTATGTAGCCTGGGATTGCATATTTAGTCATTCAGTACAATGCATGTTGCTATGTAGCCTCAGATATATTAAATATGGCCCTAGTTAACCTACTGATAAATGGGTTACAGATATATTCAATGAAATGTTCGATTCAACAATTAATCCCTTATCAGCCCCCAGGCTATATGGTACCAGCTACTGATATCCTGAACAGTGAGTACATATAAGCAATGCGATGAAACTAACATCGATGGAAAACAACACTGTTCTCAATATTGTCCTGTATGAGTACACAACCAAATATATCCATGGTAGACAACATAATCAACAAATGATAGATTCAGTGTGCAGGCTTAAGCACGCTAGTTAAGCAAAACAAGAAGTGGAAAGGTGTGTTAACTGCATCAGGCATAACATTTAAAAACAAGCAAATAGTCATTCAAACTGGTATTGTGCAGGTCTAAAGTACACTAGTTATTGTTAAAAAATGAAAAGGCATGTTAACTGCAACATCCTTAACAGCAACCAAATATCATAATTCATAGTGGTATTGTTGAAACTGTTATTGATGAAATTGAACTGCACGGCAAATAGTTGCACATATAGAGCATCACATTGTGAAGAACTGAAATAAACAAGGCATAAGGCCGTCTCTAGCCGATCCTTTAAAAGTTAACGGACTAAAACCCTTAGTGGATATATATATACTCCAGCAATTTTTGGCCATTTCTGGTCGATCCCCTAAACTTAAAGTTGTAAACTTCAATTTGATCAAGTTCAAAGCAGGTTCAACCGAAAGTAGCATGCATTCAAACCTAAACATAGATAGTTTTGCATAACCGAACATAAAACATAAATTTAAACTAAGCTAAACTACTTTCGGTCGAAGTGGAGGTCGAGCCAATCCTTCCTCGTCAGGTACGGTGTGCCGCGAGCCGAGTCCGGGCCGGTGCTGTCGTCAGGGTCGTTGGGGAAGACACTCCTCCACTCGTCGACATCGATCTCCTCGTCCTCGCTGCCCACCTCGACGCCCTCCGTGTCGCCGTCCTTGCCGCCTTTGACCTCATCATCGGAGGAGAGCACGATAACCTCGCCACCCTCCGCGCCGGCAAAGATCATCCGCTCCGCCTCCACAAGCTCTGGGTGCTGCCGGTGGAGCTCTTGCATGTAGGCCTCGTCGGCGGCCTCGGCCTCGAGGCGCTCCCACGCCTCGCGGTCCTCCCACGCCATAGCCGAGCTCACCACCCCTGGCTCCGGCGGAATGAGGTCGACCGGACATGTGCCGAAGGGGAAATTGAGCCTAGCTGCCGCGCCATGGTAGCGGACCTACCAGCGGTCGTACTCCATGGCTGCGAGCTCGGCCGTGTGGAAGCTACCGAGCCACCGGCAGTTGTGGGTCTCCCGATCCGTAATCTCGGCGACCCACATCCCCCACCGCCGCTGCCAGACCCCGAGGTAGGACCTCGTTGGCGGTCGGGCCCGAGGGAGGACGGGGAAGTCCTCGAACCGACGTAGGGGCGCGGCGGCGGGCGGATCGGGCGACCGGCGACGGTGGATCGATAAAGAGCCCGCGAAGGACGACGGGGACACCTCGGCAGCCACCTCACCGGCGTCGGGCGAGGAGGCCGCGATAAACCTCTTTTTGGCCATTGGCTCCTCGAGCTCCCCGGCACACAGGCAGAGGTTGAGGGTGGAGGTGGTGGCGGTGGCGACCTACCAATGGTTTCGAGCGAGGGAGGGGTGGTGTGTGTCTGTGTGAGCGGAGGTTTTGGGGAGTGTGTGGTGTGTGTGGAGGGGGGGCAAGGTGGTGTTTGAGGAAATACCGCAGCAACTAAAATTTTTACTAGGCAGGAGTAACAAGGCGGGGCTACTGAAAATTTGGATCAAGGGCGAGCAGATATTTTTGAGATTGCGAGGGATGCAGAGGCGGGAGTAAAATGCCAGGGCAACTGAAAATTTGAATAAAGGGCGAGCAGATATTTTGAGATTGCGAGGGATGCAGAGATGGGAGTAGAATGCCGGGGCTACTGAAAATTTGAATCAAGGGACTGAAGCAGAGCGGGAGTAACAGACATCGCACACGGTCCGCACATAGTAATCGTGTGCTATCAACCATTAAAACCTTCCAGGCGGTAGATATTTTCAAGATTACGAGGCAGTAGATATTTTCAAGACCGGGAGGCAATCCTCGTGGAGCCCAATCTACTGTGCTGATGTGAGGGACTGCAGGGCACGGGCGTGGCACACGGGTAGTCTGACCGAACCGTGTCTATTGCGTACCCAATCGCAGACGGTTTCCACATCCAACTCGTGTGCTATTTATAAATTTGGCAAAAAGAATAACGTGGGAGAGGGTCAGAACATGAACACACTTGCATGTGGACCAAATATATGTATGAAAAGGGTGGCTTGATGTTCGAATACCCAATGCACAACTTTGATGTGGCACTTGTCGCACAAAAGCACAGTATTGCTAGTTAGTCACCCCCTATGAACCCCAGTTTGTGTCGGCGGTAAGGGAATCCTAGCTACAAATGCATGCCCCCAAATAGCTAGGTCTGAAATCTCACCCTACCGTAACACAAAACCTATAGGAGTCCATCGTATATATATGGTCAAACTTCCCCTTTCGCTTCCCGACAAAGGTAGACTGTGTGCCGACCCACAAATGTGTGCTTGTGGCGCGAGATGGGTGAGACCACATACGAACCACATGCGGGTGGCCCTACTATATGTATGAAAAGGGTGTGTTGTGTGATATTTAACTACCATTCACAACTTTGATGTGGCACGTGTGCATCGCAAATTAACCGGACTTCCCCGACCCCACGGAGGTTGCAGGTAGCACGAAGTAGCCCCCCCCCCCACACACACACACGTCAGGGGGAGGGTATCTCACCAAGACGTACTGTAACACGGACCAAGAAGAATCCAACTTGGTCGTACAACCTCTCCCTGTTCGTTGTTGGTCAAAGTGATGGACGTCCACATGGCCCCGCAAAATGGGCTAGCTTGTCGCCGATAATCTCGCAAGGGAGTACTGTATGAAGACAAATCCACTCTGTGCATGTGGCCCAAGTATGTATATGGAAGTGGTGTGTGTGGTGTTTGAATACCCAATGCGCAAATTTGATGTGGCACCATGCTTTGGAACCGTAAAATCCCCACACCGAGCTAGGGTTCACGACGCGTAGCATGCACTGAAACTTAATTAGGCTTGGAATGGGTCGACCTACTATATGGTAACTCGAAGCAAAGAAGAAGAATCCACCCTGGTAACCTTTCTCGTCGTTGGTCAAAATGATGGACATCCACGCGGGCCCATGAATATATATAGGCTTGCCGTCCATAACCAAGCGAGTGAGAGTGTGTCCAAAGACAACCATTTATTGCATGCGTGTGTCCCGAACATATTTATGGAGGTGTGTGATGCATGCATATGTGTTGAATACCCGACCCAATGCACAACATTGATGTGGTGCATGCGTTGAAAATCGTAGAGGTCCCCACACAGAGCAAGAGGTCGTTCATGATGTGTCGTGTGCTCACCCCCCCCCCCCTTCGATCCAGCGGGATGGATTCATGTGTACAGATGCGCTATTATATATATGTAATCTCACATCATGATCTATATCAAGACAAAACAAAAAATTAATCCCCTCCTAAGTCAAATTAGTTAACCTCTCTCACGCTGTCGGTGAAAGTGATGGACCAAGCTGGTCACCCCCCCCCTCGACACGTACTATATATACACCTAGTAACACAGCCCTAAAAGAATTAATCCTCCTTGTTCGTCAAATGTACCTCTCTCTCGCTGGGTCAAAGTGATGGACGACGAACTCGCGGGCCCAACACAGAAGCGAAGCGTACGTCGCACGCGAGTGATCATCCTATATAGGACTACGTACCACCATCTGCATGTGGCCCAAAGAGCTGTTTGTGTGATGTTTGAATACGCAATGCACAACTTTGATGTGGCACCATGTATATAGGAAACCAAAAAGTCCCCACAGAGAGCGCGAGGTTCATGATGCGTGGTATGTGCTATATGTACGCCCCCATTCGACCCGTGGTATATATGTACTTCTACTGTATAGCACAAACCAAAAAAGAATCATTCCTTGATGATCAAATTAACCTTTCTCTCATTGGGTCAAAGTGATGGAGGGCAACCTCGCATGCCCATGGATGGAAGCGCCACAGGCGAGTGAGTTTCTATATATAGGGCAACCACCACCTGCATGGTATTGCGTGATGTTTGAATACCAATATAATGTACAACTTTGATGTGGCACCTGCCTCGGGAACCGGAAAGTCCCCATATGGAGCGAGGTTATGACACGCATATATATAGAGTATTCATGTTGCCCCCTCTTTGACATGTACATACTCCTATACCGTGCATATACGTAACACAAACCAAAAGAGAGCCATCCTTCTTGGTGAAACTAACCTCTCTCTCGTTGTACGTTCAACTGGTCGACGACGACCTCGTGGGCCCACAGAGAGAGGCACACACGAGTGATGTCATAGGACAAAACCACCGCGTGCATGCGCCCGTGTGTTATGTGATGTTTCAATACCCAATGCACAACTTTGACGTGGCACATGCTTCGCAAACCGGAAACGCACTACACCACGATGCGTGTAGCCCCCTCACTTCAAGCCGATGGGAGTGTGTACGCACGTGCTCGAACTTTGAGATGGAATCCCACCATGATCCACACCACACACATGCCAAGATGAATCCACCTTTTTGGTCAAATGCCTCTCGTTGTCGGTGGAAACTGAAAACCTTTGCGGGCTAACGAATGGGCACGTCGCTGATAACCGCACGAGGGAGAGTGTCCGAGAGGACCACCAATGCATGCATGTGGCCCGAACATTAAGTATGAAAGGGCTGTGTAATGCTTTAAATAACCAATTCATGACTTTGATGTGGCAAATATGACTCACAAAATGATCAATAATCTCACACGGAGGTTCACGACTCGTAGTGTACTGCCGGACCCCTCCCCCCACCCCCCCACACACAGACACACACATCCCGCACCACCACAGCCACTCTGACGCATGTCAAACTATTTCTACAGTGAACATGTGACCAAAGGTGGAGTGTCGTGTTAAAATTTTAAAAAAACAGACATCATTCGACCGTTTTTATACATTGATTGATTTCCTAGGGATTTAATGTGCAAAAATCAAATTTGAGCTACATGTGCACCAAAATGGGTTACAAAATCATGTGTCCCTGGGTGCATGTTTCCCTGTGCAAGAGATTTCAAAATATTGAGAATATATATTTTTTAAATTCAGTAAATCCAAAACTTAGTTGAAATTCATGAAACTTATCGTGGTGTCATATATGGACACCAGTAGACTGTGATATTGTATTTTTTCATCAATGAGACGCGTTTTGATATAATCTTCTTACAAACAGGAGATTATTAAAAACTAGCAACCAGTATCTCATATGGATTATTTATTCGGACAGTGTGCGTTAGACCGTGCCATGCTTCAGTTAAGCAGTAAAGCAGCAGAATGAATCATCAATAAACCAAAAAATATACGTGCTGCCACACGCCCCGTGTGCCGTGCGAGCGGGCGTGAGTTCATGGGACGCATGCGAGCAGTCCGCCGCACAGGCATACCGGGAGGCATGCGTGCAGGTGTGCGTATTGACGGGAGGCGTGCGAGTAGCTGTGTGAAATGATGGTAGGAATGGCAGAAGTCCGCCGCGCAGGCTCACCGGGAGGCGAGACAACTTTTGACCGCAGCCTGCCTCGCTCCCACCGGTCCGTCTTGATTGCGCGCCCGAGCCGCCGGCCATAATAGGCGACCGCACCCCTGGTCCACAGTGGTCACCAAAGTCTGGACTCTGGAGTGTATGATGATGCCGCAAATCGGAGGGAGTGGCAACGCCGGGGCTGGTGAAGCACCCACGCAACGCGTGAAGCTGGGCACAGAGGTTGCCGTCGCCGCCGACGAGGTCTCGCGCGGGCAGCAGCACGACCTTGACTTCATCGGCGCCGTCGTGCCCCCCCCCCCAGCCGGAGCCGGAGGTCAATAGCAACTCCGGCAACGACTGCGACTGCGACTGAAAACCGGTTAGTCATCTATATACCCATTTGTGCGGCAAACATATCATGTGTTTTCTCTGGTTACTCCCCCCCTCTATAATTTTTTTGGAATACAAATCCTATGGTTATGTTCTCTCAGTCCATGAAATCAGAGTAATTAAGATCCGTTAGATGCACGTAGTGTATTGATTGTTTGAATGTTATCCGTATAGAGTTAGTGATTAATTGTTTGTTCTGTACAAATGATTTTTGCTAATAATCTGACTAGGGTTAGCTTGCATGCTAATAATTCGTGGCTAGATCTTGAGAATTGATTTTGAATGTCCTACATATATGTTTGTGCCTTTTTTCTTCCAGACCTTGAGAATTGATTTTGAATGTCCTACATGTATGTTTATGCCATTTTTTTCTTTCAGATTGGTATGTACACAGATGAGGCTCCAGCCAGTGCCGCCGCCGGATGTAGATCTTGGACCCGGCTACGCGGCCAGAAGCGGCCACGCCCCCCTGGACCTGAGGAACCAGTAGAATCTCCGGCGGACCGCATCAGCGATCTCCCGGACGGCATCCTTGGGGAGATCATCTCCCTTCTCCCCACCAAGGATGGTTTCCGCACACAAGTCCTCGCATCTCGGTGGTGCACTCTGTGGCGCGCCGCGCCTCTTAATCTCGACTGTCATCAGCTATCTGTCGATGATGATTCTGAACTCCCCGGAGCTATCATCCCCTCCCACCAGGGCTCCGTTCAATGCATCTGCATCCCGGCATGCTACCTGCTAGACATACCCTGCACGGTGGCCGCCTGGCTGACATCTTGTCAATTCAATAAACTCCAGTAGTGTGAGTTCTACCATGACTATGTATGTAACATACCACGAACCGATGTATCTGTGCCCTCACCACCAATATCCATCTCATGGTTTTCCTCCTCTCTCCACACCGCCACCTTCGCCCGGTGCCACCTAGCAGACAATCTGGTACAAATGCTTCGACTCCCACTGCTAAAAAAACTTGCACTTGTGGTGGTTGATCTGTCGGAGGCTGCACTGAACAGCATCATCCACTCCAGCTGCCCTGCCCTGGAGCGCTTGCTGCTTGTTTTTGGAATGGAAATTCATATCCGTTGTCTTAAAATAAAGTCGCCCCACCTTGTAAGCATAGGAATTTGTTTTTTTGTACATGATCTAATCATCGAAGATGCCCCTTCACTTCAAAGGTTGTTCCTTGATTCTGTTATAGTACCTTCGCAAATAACTGTAGTCTCTGCGCCTAAACTGGAGACCTTGGGTGCAATTCGTGATCCTTTTAGATGGTTCAAGATGGTGTTTGGCTCCACACCTATTGAGGTATTGTATATTATTCACGTAAACTTTTGTAATCTGCTTTTTTCATTTGTGCGCATAAGTATCATCTTGGAGTACACTTTTGGTAGTAATATTATGTTCTATGCTCAATGAAGAGCTTGTCCATCCTATCAGTGCTGGTGGATTCTGTCAAGACCTGACATATCAGTATGTGGTGTTTTGATCTGAACACGATTATTGGCTTGCTGCAATGCTTTCCATGTCTGGAGAATTTGTATATAAAGGTGATGATTTCACGCACATTGAAAGCCCATATATAATGTACTATAATTAATCGTTCAGCTATCACTCTTTCAACATAATCTTTTTTAGACATTAAGTGTTTTCAATCTTCATCTATATTTAGGCACTAACACATGGAGAAAAAAGTATAACCAATCGATGGTTCAAGAAGCACCGGGATTTTCTCAGATCTCATGACATTCGTTTGAAGACAGTAACGCTGGAAGGATATGCATCCAACAATGCAAACACTAGCTTTGTCACATTCTTCATGTTGAATGCGAGGGCACTATTGTCGTGAGGATTAAGCTTCTCGACAAGAAATTTCTTACGGTTGCAAGTGTTGAACAGCATAAAAAGAAGTTTCAGGTGGACCTAAGGGCTTCTAATCGTGCTCGGCTCCTATTTACAACAGATTGTCATCATGGACCAGTAGAATTTCTGGCCCGAGATCTTGATTTTATGGATCAGACCGATCCATTTGATTGTGACTGCCGAAAACTTTGGTTGAGTTAGATGTCATTGTCCTATTCAATCTGGATTTTGTCTAAACCTGATGAGCAATTAATCCTTGTGCTTTTGTACTATTTGTAAGCTGGAGTTAGATATTGTTGCCCTTTTCAACTCAGCTTTGACCCAAATTTTCTTTCATACTGGGCCAATGGCTTGCCATTTCTTTAATTAAGACATAAATATTATAAGCATTCACAACATAGGGAAAGAACCTCACTCCCGCGGGATCCTTGAGATCTTTGTTCATTACAGAACTGCAAGTTCTTAGCGCCCACCAGCACCCACAAACTTATTTTCAGCTAGCACACCAAATGGGATGTAATTCTTAATAAGAAAAGCTGCATGGTAGTGACAGATTTGGATTTGTCATTTGGGACCCACGAGGAAAAAGCTTATCTAGGGCGGTGCCGACTCGACAGTAAACATTGAGAAACCTGGTTTTAAAATTACTGTAAATCCAAAACTCGCCTCAAAATCATGAAACTTGGCATGGTGTTATGACATAGCACCAACATGCTGTGGTAAAAAATTAGTCCAATTTGGGACAAGTTTTGGTACAAACTTCTTACAAATCGAAGCTTCTCTAAAAAAGGCTCATGGTTCCGAGAGGGACCTTGTCACCTATGTGTGCGAAACGACAAACGCTGTCTCTTCCCGTCTTGATTTATTTTACAGAGGCAACATGCAACTATAGTAGCGTCGTCCTAAAAATATGAAATTATTCATGGTTCGTTTTGCCTTTTTATACATTATTTGAGTTTTCTAGGCATTTTGGAACATACTTTGGTGTGTGCAAAGGTCATGTGTGTACTAGCCACATATGTAATTGGATGTTCAATCTATTTATGGAATCAAGTCCTTATAGGTTATAAGTACATATGCTGTTGTTCTGTGTGCAATGACATCGCACACGGACCATACTGGGGAACCCGTCGGTGATGATTTCATCAATCACTGACAATTAGATACCACCAAGCGTTTTCCTACAACACACACGGCTTATTAGCAGCAATCGTCTGTATTATTATCGGTCTTCGCACATATTTCTGATTACAGACCTGTTTGCCGCGTATCACACACATCCTGTTAAATTGAACCGTTTTTGTTCTCTTGGCTCAAAGCAAACAGTTCATCCAAGTGAACCGTATGCCGTATATCGCACACACCTTGATCTGGCTGACCGTTTCTTTTGTGTTGCCTAATCACAAACAGTTCATCCGAGTGAACCGTATGATGTATATCGCACACACCTTCATCTGGCCGCCCGTTTCTTTTGTTTTGCCTCATCGCATATAGTTCATTCAACTGAACTGTATGCCCCTCATCACACATGCAACTAAAATATGAACCGTGTTTGATGTATCCTTCATCGCAAATGTTTTTCATCTTTTTTGACGGTTATTTTACATCACCATTTGCGATTAATGCATCGCACAAAGTTTCGTCGAAGGGTCTCTGATCGTAGTGTCGCGTTAGCAGCATCCTGCAGTAGTGACATGTGGGACATAGAGCATCTGGGTCGTAGTGCATGCATGACTCAGAGCATATGCAACCATGCCGGCGTACTTTACATTTGAGACCTCACGAATTACATGCAAATCCCCCACAGAAGAATAAATAAATAAATGAATTACTACATGCAAACCGGATTATTTTCATAGAAACCGGAGCACGTTCATTAAATTTTGGACATAACACATTTCTAAAAAAAGACCAGACCTAAACCAGTCTAAGGGCCTCTTTGATTCGCAGGATACTGAAAACACAGGAATGGGGAAAGTATGATGGCGATGAACCGAGACGAGGAGGAAGAGGAGTAGTACTGTACATGGTACAGACTGGACTGTAGCACATTGTTTTTTATGGCCATATCACCACATTGTTTTCTATGGCTTATCGCCTGCTGGTTCACTGGGCTGCCATGGTTCGCACCCCTCCGACATGAGTAGTAGTACTAGTATATACAATATATATACCGCATGATTCTTTGCTCCTTCTTAAGTACTTCGCCGACATGTGGGAGAGCCAGCATCCGGGTCGACGTGTCATGCACCAGATTAGAGTGGGGAACAGAAGGGGGCATCACCCCGGTCGTAGCGCCAGTAATTCATGACTATAGTGAGTAGTCATATCACAAGACCCCGTCTTTCCAGCAGTAACGCGCCGTTAAATCGCACAACCCTACCTTTCCACCAGTAAGTTGAATCCGCTACTCCCTCACCCTCCTCGCCTCTCTGTCAGACCGCCTACGCGAAAACTACCACACGTACTGCCCGGGAAAAGCCCCGCCCTCAACTTTTAACTACTCATAGTACAATTTTGTATCGATGAATTGCGCCATGGAGCAGAAAACCAAAAGAAAAATGTGGTACATGTAAACAAATACAGTTCAAACTCTAGCTAGCGATTCGGAATGTAAGCCGTGCATGTGTTTATATGTATAGGTTACTTCAAAGTACTGAGTCCATTGATGCAATGTGGTCAAACTATACCATCGATATCTCAAAGCCAAAATAGTTCGAGCTTGTTCGTTCTATATAAATACTAGTACTGTATGTTTATTCACCCGTGGGGTTGTTCAATGAATGGAGGGCCGGGGAGCACAAGTGAACAATACTACTACTAGTAAGTAGGAGTCGTACAGTTAGTCACGTTAAATAGAGAGTTTCTTTTCTTTAATGCCACGTACACAAATTGAAACGCTTGTTGTGGAGAGAAAAAGATAATCACTCCACTATATATATAAGCAGGGGCCTGAGTGCTTGCTTTACTAGGGTTGCTCTCCTCATTCTCTCATCCTCTCCAGATCTAAACAAGACAGCGGTAGCGACATTTTCTCTTTGCTTAGCGATGGTCACAGATCCGGCCGGATCCCTTCGGCCGGTGTGTGTAGAGGACTAGGTGCATCGTTCACGCGGTCATCGGCAGCGAGGGAGGAAACCCACAGCTGTCAGCGGGTCCCGATCCTCTGCCCGTGCCATTCTCTCCAACACAGCGCTGGCTCGGGAGGTCCTCCGACCCTTCTTCCTTCCTGCCGTATTGTGCGCAGATCCGACCTACCACCGCCGACATCCCGACGACCCTCAGGTATAAGTTCTTCGAAAGCGGCCTTGCTCTACTACCCCAGCTCCCCACGTGTCTGCATGTGCATCTTTTTCTACTTCCATCAGCTCTTCCAAAGCCACCTAAATTTTTAGTATTATTGGAGGTAAAGCTACTTCATGCAGTCGAATCTAGGACTTGATTCAAACAACGAAGAAAGGGGGGAAAGTCGTTGCATGAATTAAACTGCACAAAACACTTTTTGTGCAGATAGGGATATCCATTTCACCTTGTTGCTATTGTGACCTTTTGGTGAACTGCACAAAACACTTTTTTTTTTGGAATGAGTGTCTTGTGACAAAATGGTGATTGGAGTTTCCAAAATCTCCGTCAAATTCTGCTGGTAATCTCGTGCAACATTTTATTAGCCTTTGCAAGATGAGCCGTCACTATCACCACAATGGCACTTTATTTTAGTGGAACTGCACAAAAGGATAAGCAAATTATAGTTGCACCTTACATGAGCAGGACAGCCAACCTTAATGTTGCTCAATTTTAGCGCAACTACTAAAGAAGAACCTGCCAACTCACGAGAGCAAGTACTTCTTGCTAGCTGAATGATGCAGTCTTTGCTTCATTTCAGGTGAACTGCAGAAAAAAGTCGCATGAATTGAATCATCGAGTGGAGCTGCAGGTTGACTTCAACTAGTGCCACTATTATAGTAATCATGCTCTTTCTTATCTGTGCAAACAGGAATACTCAACTACAGATGTTGTGATGGTCAAGAGCATTCGCCAAGTTCTTGGGTTGTATGACATGGCTAGCCAAGATGGATTTAATCCCGATATTCACTTTATCAAAAGGCTCTAATGGGTTGGTTCTGAATCTTGCAAGCTGGGAATCAATGAGATGTGTAGGCATCTTTGTTGTACTTATTATTTGAATCTTATTTGTTGGTTCTGAATCTTGCAAGCTGGGAATCAATGAGATGTGTAGGCATCTTTGTTATACTTATTATTTGAATCTTATTTGTTGGTTCTGAATCTTGCAAGCTGGGAATCAATGAGATGTGTAGGCATCTTTGTTGTACTTATTATTTGAATCTTATTTGTTGGTTCTGAATCTTGCAAGCTGGGAAACACGGCATGATGATGCGGAGGACAGTAACTATAACAAACTGTTCAAACTTGGTAGTATTGTCTGTGTGAAAGTGCGACAAATGTGCTGATCGTGTGCGTCCTGAGAATAATAATTCTAATTGTTGTGCATGTTGATCATGTGGCACTGATAGAACGAGCCAATGCATTGCTTGTTTTAAGAATAAATTTTAATTAAAGCTAATTAAATTTAAGTAAAGTGACCACTAACACTTGTTATTACAGTACCAATATAGACCCGCTCGTGAACCGACGTGTGGCCGGAATAGGTTTCTTAATGGAGGCGTTTGAATGCGCCGAGGGTGCATGTTCTACCGGGCATGCAGCGGGCGAGGGAGGGGTAGTAACTGTTGTTGCCTGTACACACTCAGTTTACTATTGAATCCAGTTCCCCAAGAGCTGAAAAACGAACTGCTACCACCACCTACCCACTCGTTCACTTGAAGAGACTCCAATGGCGATCTGAGGGGTGAGCCTGCTAGATATGGACTTCAGGAAGGAGTTCACCTTTGAGTTCGCCGTTCAGACCCATGGCTGCACCAAGTTGAATGTGATGTACACCAATGATCCGGACTCGGTGAAGCTCTGCCTCGCCGAGTTCAAGCAGTACGTATAGGACGAGAAAGCACAAGGTCGCAAGACTAGACCTTGTGCCCATCCATTCGTCTCCTGATAGGGACCAGCGGATTGCCGCCGCCTAGGTATGCGTGTGGGACGAGGTTCTCTTCTACCACTGCTGTAGGGCCATCAGAGGTTCTGGAGCATTCGCCCGTTCCATCGGCAGTGTCGACTGCACCTTCGCTACGGTGGAGAGAAGGAAGAACGCGACGATTCGGCCATCTGGTGCAACAAGCTTGTCGACATCCAGAAGCAATACAAGATCATCGGCAACGGGCAGGAGAAGGACTCCGTGGTTGACCTCGCCGAGACCATCATCGACCCCTGCTACGCCAACATGAAAGAAGACGATGATACCAAGGACCTGAACACGTGGGAGGTACCTCTGAATCTAGCCTACATAACCTACGCGGCCAACGACGCATATGCATGCTACGACATGTACAGGCGGATCTTGGACATGAGGGCATGTCTGCTTCTCGTAACCGACGAGTACACGGACAGCCGTAGCGTCATGATCAAGCGTGCCAGGAAGGTCTAGATGATGTAATTTATCTGTTTAAGCACCTTTATCATCTGAGTGTTTCATGCATTAGCCTATGTGTCGTAATTATCTGTTTTATCCAAAATATTTCGTCTAAGAACCCATTAACCAGTTTGCTTTTTTTAGTGGCTATTTGCTTATGTATGTAACTAGTTCACTGGGCTGCCGTGCTTTGAATCTCCTTCCTCCCAACATATTCCCCTTCTCAGGTGGACCCAGCAGGTCTCGTACACAGACATCTGGGACCAACCACCTATGCATTTGTATTTCTTTATTTTGGTCAATCTTTCGTCCTCTTCCTATATAGCGGCTGGCAGCGCTGCCGCGCACGCCTCGGTGACCCATCATAGCCTATGGCGTTGGCCAGGCCATCCCTCTACTCCCACACATTGTTCGGCGGCGGCAGCTCCACCGGCCCACCCTACGCCCGAACAAGTCAACCCTCATACTCCCCTCCGCCTGCGTCTTCCCCCGCTCCGGTTCGTTCGGTCTGAGGTCTCGATGTCGTCCTTCGCCTTGGTGCTCTCGCCGTGGCGCCGCTGTCTGTCGTTCCCAACATGGTCAGCAAAACAAGAGGAATCGGGAGACGACTGCTCGTCGAGAGGCTAACAGTCCCGGGCCCACCAGGTCCATGGCCTAGTTTTTGTTATTTAACATGCGCAGCCCATGACATGTTTCAACTTTTTTTGGATCCAGCAAGTATCAAGTGGCCTCTGGGCCTCCCAGCCTAGCTTGTCTATAACATCAGCAGCCCAAGTTATGTTTGTTTTTTCAAGACGACGCACAGCTCAGTTCTATTTTTCTATAAGAATGCAAAACTGAACCTATGTTTTCCCTTCCATAATAGTATATATATTTATATTTATATCTTATTTTATTACATATATATAATAGAAACAACATAAGGTTCCGTTAAACCTGTCGTTCGTCCAACCATTTTATAGACCTTCCCACTTCCTTTATTTTTCGTTTTCATTAATCCTATATCTGAATTTTCTCCCACTTTCTTTTTCAATGTAATCTGAGTTTTCTCCCAGTACTTTTCCCTAGAACCAACTCAACTGTCCCACGTCTAGCCTAAAAAATAATAATACCCCACATCCTATTAACTCATCAAATTAATTGATATTTTATTTCGTAAATCAAAAGTTCTTACAAAATAATAATAATAATTGTTTATATATAACTTAGCAAGTTAACTCCTGGTGATTGCGTACATAAGCTTGCAAAGATTTTACTGACCAATGCAGTAATAGACGTGCAATCATGTGTTTATGTTTTTATAACATTTCTCCGTCCAGCCCAACATGATATTTTCACCCAGCCCAGCAAGTCCACGGATTTCGACAAAAATGCAAATGGGCTTTAAATTCTACCATAATATATAAACGGGCTGCATAGACGCTACATCATTGTTTCACCCAGCCCACCAAATGGACTAAAAAAACCAAATGGACTGGCTGACATGTGGGCCACTAGGTCGAAGCCTAAGCACTTTCGCAAAAAATAAAAATACAAAGGTCGAAGCCTAAGCAAGGCATTGGATTTACATCCAACGGCCGGCAATCTTCTTCAATCTCTCTTCTTCTTCCCCCGGTGCTGCCGGGACCGCCTGCTCTAGCCTTCGGCGTCCAGTGGCGCTGTTTTGTACGTCTCGCAATGAAACGCTACCCCACCGACGGCCAGGCCATCCCTCCACTCCTCCGCACCTCATGTTATTCTCTGCCGAGTGTAGGCCCACCCCGCACCCGAACCAGTCAAGTTTCCCACTCCTCTCCGTCTGCGACTCCACTGCCGCGTCTTCCCCATCTCTGGGGCGTTCCAGTCTAGGGCCTCGCCATCGTCCACCGGCTTGCTGTGCTCTGTACGGTGTGGTCAATGTGGTCACGTTATCGGAAGATGACTGTATGTGGAGAGGCTGACAGTGGGGACGCACCACGCCCATGGACGCATGCATGCAACTGCATCCTTTTTACCCTAAAAATAATGTTTTCTCCCCCTGACAGCTGGGACCCACCAGCTACATCTTCGCATGCAAGGAAGTGCGTCCTTATTATGGGCAAAAAAAATGATTCTTCCCCCTGACAGCTGGGACCCACCAGCTATATCTTCGCACGCAAGAAAGTGCGTCCTTATCCTCCCTGACAGCTGGGACCCACCCGGTCGAAGTATACGTAGTGTTGTCTGTGTACATACCGGTCGATCGGTCTGTCTGCCACGATGAACTGTGGCCGAGTAAGGAGCGGTAGCAGTTCAAGCAGTCCAGTCAAAACCGTGTACACGTACGTACAGCCAGATGCCAAAAAATACGGCCACGTACATACATACAGGCGGGGTCTCGAATGCATAATCGCGCATACGTACGGCTAGGGCTCGTGTACATGGAGAGGCAACGGACAGTAGCAACGGCGTCCTGTTCATCGGAAGCCAACCGGCTGGGTCGGAACGGAGAAACTGCGTCGTGTTCATGGGGAGGCAACGGAATGCGTCGTGTTCATCGGGAGGCAACGGAATACGTCGTGTTCAACGAGAGCCAACCGGCTTGGATGAAACATCCGAAACGAGGTCTGGCGTACCGCAGAGCGGAGGAAACGGGCCTTCTGTTCGATCGCGTATGGTCGAAACAGGGTCCTGTTCATCAGGAAGGGTCTGGCGTACCGCAAAACGGAGGAAACGGACTTGTCTTCGACCACGTACGGTCGAAATGGGGTCCTATTCATTGGGAAGGATCTGGCGTACCGCAAAAAGGAGGAAACGGACTTGTGTTGGAGCGCCTATGGTCGAAACGGGGTCCTGTTGATCGGGGGGGTGTGGCGTACCACAAAACGGAGGAAACGGACTTGTGTTGGAGCGCCTACGGTCGAAACGGGGTCCTGTTGATCGGGAGGGGTGTGGCGTACCACAAAACGGAGGAAACGGACTTGTGTTGGTGCGCCTATGGTCGAAACAGGGTCCTGTTCATCCACCATCTACTGCCTCACTCCAGCCTCCACTTGCTACTGTTCATCCACCGTCGGCTTCCTCCAGGCTCCACCTGCTACTGTTCATCCACTGTCGACTTCGTCCAGCCTCCACCAGCTACTGTTCATCCACGGGGCCCTGTTCATCCAGCCTCCACCGGCTACTGTTCATCCAGCACTCCACGGGTTCCTGTTCATCCAGCCTTCACCAGTTACTATTCAACTAGCCCTCCACGGGGTCCTGTTCATGGAGCCTCCACGGGGTCCTGTTCATCCACCCTCTACCGGCCTCCTCGATCGGGGTCCTATTCATCCAGCGGCAACGGCCTACTACGACCACAGGGTCCTGTTCATCCAACCCCCACCAGGAACTGTTCATCCAACCCCAACCACGTACGTCTCGACTCGTTCAACCAACCCCCACGTTCACTATTCATCAAGAGGCAGCAGGTTCGATCGGCTTCAGTTAGCAGCAGTAGCGAAGGAAACCCTCGATCGGGTTCAGTTAACAGCAAGGGGTCGATCGGGGTTCAGTAACGTAGCTAGTGCAATCGCTCGGGTTCAGTTAGAGCCTAACGCCTCGCTTGGGTTCAGTTAGAGCGCAACGCCTTGCACACACGCGCGTACGTGTACGAGAGAAACGCACAAACCTCTCCGTGCATCGCCAGGCCCCGACCACCCACCGTAACCGGGAACTCCCCGATATTTTCCTCGCCCTCGCTTCTACCATGATTTTTTCCGTCATGGACGGCCCAAAGAATGTCATGCAGGTGCGTCTCCGGCCCGCCCATTACGAAAAGCCCATTTTTTGTCATAGAAGTAGGAGCCCACCACATCTATGATGATACCGGGTTTTGTCACAATTATCATCATAGAAGTGTGATAAGCATGACAGAAAAAAATTCGTTCGGCCCAAAATGTCACAGATGTGTCTTTTTTTGTAGTGAGGGTAGCTGAAGAGAAAGTTGTGAGAAGGCTTAGAAATCAATACAAAACTTTTGCTCTTAGTACCAACGTCGATGCTTCTTCGAGAAAACATTTGGTTCATATCCAATTGTGTGATAAAATTGCACCAACGTAAATGACTGCTCCAAGATGAACTAGTGAAGGATATCGTCTTTGTGGTAACAAGCAAAGAGCACTGATGGAGGACAGCCCATTCTTCATTGAACATCGATCAGCTTCACCAGCCGATGCAGCCATGAGATGCAACCATGAGCATCGATAGCTCATCATGGTGTGATGCATCATCAATTTTGGCATCATGTTTGGGTCAGGCACCAAAGAAGTTTGATAATCCTCATTGTGGTTTGTTTCTTCTCGGTAATCAAGCTCAAGAAAGGAAGAACTGAGCAACAGTGGCCATCCAATTTTGTGTAGTTCCACTAAAAATTGAGGAAGACATGCCCGACTATGGAGATACGCATCCCTGTTTGCAAAAATATAAAAAAATGATATTTAAGTAGTGTCGTTACTTTGTTTTAGCACTGGAACAAGATTAACAACGGCATCTTAATTGTCAACGCCTCTACATGGGCATTGCTACATTTTACCAGTGATAGTTTTAGATTAGTAGCAGCAATATGAGCATATCGACAATGACCGCACAACCACCATGTACTTTTTGTCAGAAAAAACATGTATACCTCCACCGATGCATAAATGATAAACCTGGACAACTTTTGGAGTGGCCTTTCCTCTATAATAGTAAAAAATAGGTGATGTTGGACCAGCCAACGAACCCTAGCTATTGTACATGGGGAGCTGGGGAGTAGTGGTATAGAAGAAAACCCGCATGCAGGGTACAATGAAGCATGAAATCCAAAAGAAGTTATACCTCAGGTGGGCGAGATGTGGATTAGGTAGGCGGGCGGGATCTGCCCACACGACGGCAGCGAACAAGGGTGCGGAGGACCTTCATCCGCGCCGGTGTCGGCTCAGAGAGGACGGTGCACATCGGCTTCCTCCATCGCCGACAGCGACAATGTCAACGCTGGACCTCCTCACCTCCCGCAAGGGACGGGATCCGACCGGATCTGTGACCACAGGTGAGGAGAGAGATAGAGTGGACACTGTCATCTTGTTTAGATATGGAGAGGGTGAGAGAGGGAGACGCGAGAAACCCTATCAAACAAGAGGCTATATATACAATGGAGTAAAAAATCTCTCCATAGCAGTGGTTTTAAAGAATACGCGCATTCCCGGAAAAAAGAAACGAAAACTAGCGGACAAATCTTTTTTTAACGTACCTAGAAAGAAAACTCGATCAATAACACGCCCCCGCTTCCAGGTCGCAATTTGTATTGCTCACGTGTGGTCCCCGACCCTCCATTATTAAGTGAACAAATTAAAGGGTCAAATTATTACGTACGTAAGCTGCCATTTCGTGTACAAATGCGCTCCATCGTGTACTCTCGGGTATCTCGGAGGCAGAGTGAGTGTGTGTACATTTCTTCTTGTACGTCGTACTCCATTTATCTCACTTCATATTGTTTCCCACTCCTATGTTATTCCTATCCTAGGAACAAAATGAGGCGGTACTAAGTTTGTGTGTGTGTAGGGAGAACGAGACATTGATGATGTGTACGAGTAGTCGCGAGAGTCATCATGCACACACACATAGACATAGACATGCATATCCGTGACGTAAAATTCCATCTACATCTCCATCTCCATCTCCATCTCCAATCATATTTGTCCAACTGGCACATTATTTACGTTATTAATTACGCAGCAATATTTATGTACAGTATCTCTTGTTTGCGGGCGTCCGAACCGCTGCCCCGCCCGCTCCTGGCCGCCCTGGCCAACCCGAACCCTCTTCATCACCCGCGAGTGCTTCCCGTCCGAAACGGTCAGTGCCGCATTCATGCCCGGCCAGAGCGGATACGACCTCTCACTGGCGCTGGCATTGAAGTGGCGCGTCGGCCGAGAGAGCGTCGCCCGCGCCGCTTCCCGGTGCACGCGATTACTCCGTGTTCAAACGTCGCCACTGCCGGCCACAACATGCATGTAAAAAAGTTCTTGAGAGTCCGTGCTACAGCTAGCTGTCCTCCCCCTCCTCGTCAATCTCTTCAAGTAGTGCTAGTACAACATGGCACGATCCATCGACAAGCAGGCGGGAAAGTTATCATATACTCGGTTTGCGGTGAGTGGCATGCCGAGCGACCGTGTGGGGTGGAGGAGGGTGAGACACAAATGCGACAGACGTGATTTAAACGTTGGTTTTGCTTGATGGCGCGATTTCAACGAAATGAAACATTGGTTTCCAAAAGAATACTGTACTGCATGAGAGAGATAGGGTGATGGTTTGCTTCTTCCGTCCAATAACTATACCGGGTCTATGTGATTTGGTGGCTCATTGGTCACTATTACTGCGGCAGTAGAGCATCGTAGAGCGCACTCTTATTTATTTATTCTGTGATAAAACTAACTTTCTCCACTCTTACACCGGAGGAGTATGAAACACGTCAGCCCAGTGACTACATGGCCCACCTCCCACTATCACCATATTCCTTGGACATCGTGCGACACCTCCGGTCCTTTTTTCTTTGCGTAGTAGCACATTTTACCACATGACCCACCATACACTCTCACATACTACCTCCGTCCCCTATGTAATTTATGCATGATACTAGTATATGATACTCCCTACTATGAGTAGCCTTATACGCATACAAAAAAGGACTTGAGGGAGTACGAAGCTTTACGATTTTGTTTCATGTATGTATCCTGACTCCAAGGTTGCCCCGTTACAACATTCCATCAAATACAAAGGAAAACTAACACGCATGCTGATGCATCTCAATGATTCACAGATCATAGCCAATATTTACTTCACAACTAAAGACAAAAGTTGTGAGAGTGTGTACAAAAAAAACTACTGATGGGGTCTCTACGCCGTAAACCCTAAACCCTAAATAGGATTTAATTTCCTGGCTAGGTAGAACCTGTCGAAGGAAAGAAGCCTGGCACCCTCGGATGATATGATGCTGTTGTGCAGTTCCACTAAAATTGAGCTGAGCATCCCTGTTGGCAAAGATATTGAAGAAGTGTGATTAGAATAATAGTGTAACACCCTAGATTTTGCCCATTTTCTTTTTCTTTTGATTTTGGTCCGGATTCGCTTTTTTGTGGCTTAGTAGTCTTGAAACCTGGAGGGATCACCCTTCATTCTTCTTCCTGAGTGGCTTGCCAACCTCTAAACCATCCCAAGACCATGTCATTTCCATCTTGGACCAATTCCAATATTCCTTTTCTTGGGAATATTCTTTTTTCTATTAAAGGAATAACCCTGTTTGCTCTGGGTTGTGAAGCAACCCACATTTCCATAATTCCAAAAATCCCCAAATAATTCTCATAAATTGTTTGGGTAATATCTTCCACAAATATGTCAAAACCCTTCCTTGCCATGTTCAAAAATATTTCGCAAATATTTCTCTTATGATTCTGCCCTATCTGCCAAGTTGAGAAGCAAGTACCCTTTATATTTGCTTGCTTGGCCTCAAACTTTTTGGGAACTCTTTCCTATCCATATCATTGCCACATGCCAAAATTCAACTTCATTTGGATATTAAATATCCCTTGGCTAATTTCCAAAGTTTCTGGTCAACTGGAAGCTTTGTGAAGCAAGTACTAGCTAGGAGTGTCCAAATGAGTTGAAATTTTGCAAGCATCTTCATATACTCAAATCATGACTCTCCACCAAGTTTCAACCCTATACAATTATCTATGTGAGCATACCATCAAATCTTGGTTTCTGGTCAGATTTTCACATTGTGAAGCAACTATATCTTATATTGGTCCATAATTGCTGAAAATTTACCAGAGCATTCTCCTACCCATATAACCTATCTCAACAAAATTTTGGCTCATTTAATCTTCCCAATAATTCCCTAGAATTTTTCTAAGATACTGGTCAGAGAGGATAGCTGTGAAGGAAGTACCATTTTGGCTAGTCCAAATGGCATGAAATTTTTATGGCACTCTCATATGACCAAATCATCACTCTATACCAAATTTCATCCCAATTGGATACTCCATGTGAGTGGCACATCAAGATTTAGCTTCTGGACCAGATTGGTCAGTTGCAAAGCAACCCCATTAAATCTTGGTCCATTTCTCTCCAAATTTCACAGGATCATAGTCCTTCCTACCCTAAACCTCTCAGACATCACACTTGGCTCTTATCCCTTTCTTGTTGATCACAGTCTCATGCAACAGTTGGATGCAGTAAACTTCAGAGGGTCATTCACATCCAACCACAGTTCCTCTCATCGATCCATTACCTCCCTGAGACTGTGCCTTGGAGGGACTACCCACTGGACATGATTTGGCCAGTTAGAATGCACCGCATGTGCCCGACCACGTGGTGACCACGCATCTGGCATGCCAGCCAGCGCGCTCCGGTGATGAAACCTCTCGGGTTCATCGTGTTCCTCCTCTCCCTCGCCACCTAACCATGTCCAGGAGGTTCGTCTCGTCGTCGCCCTCCTCCTGGAAGCCTCTTCCCCTTCGGATTCTTCCCCCTTGCGCCACGGCGATCGCCGCCACTGTTCAGCTCGTAACCGTCGTCGTCGTTTTCCTCTCTTCCCTCCTCCTCGAGCCCTCCCGAAGCCTCTGCTAGCTCCACCACTTTTCGGCGAAGCCTCCCGACACCGCAAACAGCCAGCCACGTGTCCCCGAGCACCAGTGCGGCGATGAGATCACCACCGCGGCCGTGCTCATCCTTTCGCCATCGCTCAGCTATATATAGCCCTCCCCGGAGCCCTTTGAGCTCACCCATCTCCTCACTACTCCCCTCTGAGCCTTCACAACCCCCCATTCACCTCTGGAGCCTCTCCTCGCCGCCCTATGCCTCCATGGCCGCCGCCTCTGCCTCCCTCGAATTGGTGCAGTGCAGCGCCTCCCTCTCCCTCTCTCCACCACCATGCTCTTCCCCGTACCCCGGCAAACTCACCCCGCTCCTCCCCTCGCCGCCGGAGCCACTGTGGTCGCGACCCCGAGCAAGGCCGTTACCTTCTTCTCCGGCCACCTCGAGCCACCACCGCTGCAGTCCTCCCCGGCACACATGGATCCCCTAGATGGAAGCGGCATCACTTCCTGGTCCCGCTGGTGGCCTTCCCTCGGTCAGAGATGGCCGGAATCGCCGGAGCTCATCGCCGGCGCCCGCCTCTGCCACCTGCCACCACGGTCGCCTCGCCCTCTCCCCGCCGCTCCTGCTGTTCCCTCTGACCGCGGCACCTCACGGCGAGCCCGCTGGTGTCCGCGCCCTCGCAGGAGATGGCCGGAGCTGGCCGGGCCATCACCGGCTATGCCTCTGCCTCGCTCCTCTGTTCCACGCAGGGAAACGGCGAGAGGAGGGAGACGACCAGGCTAGGAGGGCCCCACCTCCCGCGAGTCCCTCCCATCAGCCGCACAGGGCGTTAACCCGAGTCGCTGACGTGGACAAGTGGAAGCATATTCTTCGGAATACGTTTTCCTCCATCGAAAGCGCACTTCGGCTCTGTTTCGACTAAAAATACGCTTCCTCTGAAAGAAAACGTATTCCTCTTTAGACGCTTTCTATTTTTCAGTCAGGGGCCAGTTTGTAGGAGTTTTCCTTATAGATAGGTCCCTGGCAGAAAAACCATCACATCTTTTTGCTCGAGACTCCGATCAAGGTGAATCCAAAGCCCACTTCTTCGTCTTTTCGAGCCCGTCGTGTTGGTATCATTTTAACCATGTGGTCCCACTATGAAAATGACCATTTTGCCCTTGCCCATAAACAGCCCCCTCCAGGAGAGAACTGTTTCCGACAATCGTTCCCGCGGACTCTCCGCACTCCTTTCCGATGGTCCCTTCATCTCCAGGCAAGCCACAACTCTCATCTGCATAATTGCATTGCAATATCATAGTTTAGCTATTTACTTTAACAGCAAGTATAAGTTATTTGTGAAATGATTTGGATTATACAATACTTGAGTAAATTCTTGGATAGGTGACTACCGTGTTGAACACCGGATTGTTAGTGACTAGTAGTTTACCCACTCATTGATGCTATGATGTTGAGATCACTGTCTATGATTATTTTGGATTTCATCCGTCAGTTCGTGGAGATGAGTAAGTAGCAGTGGCTTAAGCATATTGGTTATCGGATTGCTATGATAACGGAGTGTCAACCATGACAGAGATTGTTCGAGGATTAGATACTTCATGGTTGATCTAGAGTCACCTGTCCGGGCTTACCCGTGCAGCCACATTCGCTGGTATGGGACGGCCTTGACTTGGTCTGGCTCCATGCTCTTTCACCGGTACCTCCAGACAGGGAGGGTTATGCGTGCGTGCTGCCCTGATCAGGTAGACGGCGATAACCCTGTGAGCCCAGTTGAGTTTTGTGCCGGCGTCCCCGTTTGGGACTGTATAGTTTGGCCATGACGGTGGCAGGTGTCACGAGGTGACACAGGGGGCCACCCAGGGCAAGACTCCGGGGGAGAATGAATGCTAGTGGTACGATGGGGGAGTTACGGGTCAGGCAGGTTTCGTTGGAGCAACACTGGTCCACCCAAATGGGATCTCGAGGTCAGTGCTCCATAGTGTGGGTAAAGTGCGCAACCTCTGCAGAGTGTAAAATCTATTCGAATAGCCATGTCCACGATATTGGACAGTCCGTCCAGACCTCACTAGGTGATCAGCCATAGTAGAGATGTTGATGGAAGAACTTGTCATATGATCGGAAGTACTCGATGGATCATGAGTATTCTAAGGGGTTGTGAGACAACCCGGAGAGAGTAAGTTTGTCAGACTTGTGGTGCAGATGGTATCAGGTATATGATATGTTAGCTATGAGATGAGTGGTCGGAGGACCACATGATTGGACTTGGAGCAGGTTCGGAGTGGATCCTATGATTATTCGGAGTATGGATTAAATTACTTAATATGCTTTACCTTACTGCATTTACTTCAGTAGTTATCTTGCTAGATAACCAAGCTTGTTAATTTTGACTGCTATGATGTTGTCTTGCCTTAATGCTGATGTTTGCTGTGAGCTTGCGAGTACATTCAAAGTACTCACCTGGCGTGTCATGCCAGTTTGCAGGTCATGCTATGATTGCTTGCTTGTCGAGGATTTTGAGTTCGCGAGCTAGGATACGCGTTCTAGCCAGAGTCCCTGCGGAGTGGACTCCATCACCGCCATCGCTGTTCCGCTGCCGAGTGAGTTACTCCGCTGTTAGCATAGAGCTACCCCGGGCAGGCATAGTGTCGCCGTGCCGATGTAATCCTTGTACCCTTGTAACCATATCTATTGTAATAAAGAGCTGATTTGTTCTATGCCAACAGTGTCGTATTCCAGAGGACTTGTCCCTGGGCTGGAATATGGGGCGTTCCGGTCTTCTCTGAGCTGGGGTGCCACAAATAGTAGTGGCACTAGTTCATGAGACATAAACTCATCACAAATAGAAGCCGGTAGAAGTAGAGAAAGATCCACATGGAGATGGAGCTATATGGGGAGCTGCGGCAGTGGAGCAAGCCGGCTCCAAAAGGAAGTTGTCCCTCGGACGTCGGGTGTAGCTAGAAGGGCTGTTGGGTGAACAGGATCCCGTGTTAGTAGAGGCCGTTGCCGCTGGATGAACAGGACCCCGATCGAGGAGGTGGGGGTAGATGAACAGTAGCCGATGGAGGGACCCCGTGGAGGGCTGGTTGAACAGGACCCCGTGGAGGGCTAGATGAACAGGACCCCGGGGAGGGTTGGTTGAACAGTAGCCGGTGGAGGGCTGGTTGAACAGGACCCCGTGGAGGGCTGGTTGAATAGGAACCCGTGGAGGGCTGGTTGAACAGTAGCCGATGGAGGCTGGATGAACAGGACCCCCCCCCCCCCGGTCGATGAACAGTACCTGGTGGAGGCAGGAGGAAGTCAACGGTGGATGAACAGTAGCAGGTGAAGGCTGGAGGAAGTCGACGGTGGATGAACAGTAGCCCGTGGAGTCCCTTTTTGCGGTACGCCACACCCCTCCGGATGAATAGGACCCCCGTTTTGACCGTAGCACTCCAACACAAGTTCATTTCCTCCGTTTTGTGGTACGCCACACCCCTCCTGATCAACAGGACCCCATTTTGACCGTAGGCACTCGAACAGAAGTCTGTTTCCTCCGTTCTGCGGTATGCCAGACCCCTTTTCGGCTGTTCCATCCAAGCCGGTTGGCTCCCGATGAACACGACGCATTCCGTTGCCTCCCGATGAACACGACGCAGTTTCTCCATTCCAACCCAACCAGTTGGCTTCCGATGAACAGGACGCCATTGCTGCCATCCGTTGCCTCTCCATGTACACGAGCCCTGGCCGTACATATGCGCGAGTACGCGTTCGAGACCCCGCCCGTATGTACGTACGTGGCCATATTTTTTGGCATGTGGCTGTACGTACGTGTACATAGTTTAGAAGGGACTGCCTGAACTGCTACGTCGGGGGCTCTACTACTACACGTGCCGCTGCTTGCTCATCCACGGTTCATCGTTGCAGAGAGACCGATTGACCAGTATGTACGTACATGTTCGCGACAACGCTACGTACGCTTCGACCGGGTGGGTCCCAGCTGTCAGGGAGGATAAGGATGCACTTCCTTGCGTGCGAAGATATAGCTGGTGGGTCCCGGCTGTCAGGGGGAGGAATCATTTTTATTTTGCGAGTAATAAGGAGGCACTTCCTTGTGTTCGAAGATGTAGCTGGTGGGTCCAGCTGTCAGCCTCACAGCCTAAAGTCCACTTCCGATGGCTGTCGTTCGTTGACCATGTTGACCACGAGTCGCCTAGAGCATCAAGGCAGTGGACGACGGCATGGCCTAGGAAGGGAACGACGAGGAGCCAGAGAAGACGAGGTGGGTGGATGCCCACGCGGAGGGGAGTACGAGGGTTCACTGGTTCGGCTGCGGCGTAAGGCTGCCGTCACTGGAGAATAACAGGGGGTGTGGGTAAGTAGAGGGAAGGCCTAGCCAGTCATAGTATGGTCGGTCCGTGAGGCCTGCGCGGTAGCACAGCCGGCCACGGGAGGCTGGAGCAGGCGGTACGGCGGGCCTGGTTTGGGTGGCTGGAGCAAGAAGACCAGAGCTTGAAGACACAGCACGGTCGTTGATTTAACATCCAACGGTCAGTGCAGCTAGAATCATTTTGACTAAGTTGACAAAGCCCGTACGTGTCAACTTAATTGGCCCACAAGTTAGCCTCCAAATCAGGTGGGTCCCAGCTAGCAGGGGGAATCATTTTTTTGCTCATAATAAGGTGGCACTTCCTTGTGTGCGAAGATGATTTCTGGTTTTTTTAATTTCTTCTTTTTCGAGTTAGAATAAAAATAAAACAATTTAGCATCTTTGGTACAATCTATATTTTCACGAAATGGATGATAATAAAGCTGGTGGGTCCCAGCTGTCAGGGAGAGGTAACTTTTTTTCTGCGTAATAAAGCAAACACTTCCCTGCGTGCGAAGATGTAGCTCGTGGCTCAAACCTGTCAGGGGGAGAAATCATTTGTTTTCGCATAATAAGGAGGGACTTGCTCACGTGTGGCCATGGGCCATGCGGGTCCCTACTGTTAGCCACTCCACGTACATGCCTCTTCTGATGGCTGTCGTTTGTTGACAAAGTTGACCACGCCGCGTCGAGAGAACCAACGCGGTGGACGATGGTGAGGCCTAAGAAGGGAATGACCCGGAGCCGGCGAAGACACAGCTGTGGATGCCCACGCGGAGGGGAGTACGCGGGTTCACTAGTTCGGCTGCGGTGTGAGGCTGCAGTTGCCGGAGAATAACAGAAGGTGTTGGTGAGTAGAGGAATGGCCTGGACGGCGATGGGAGTAGGGTGGGCCGGTGAGGCCTGCGCGGCAGCACAGCCGGCCACGGGAGGAGGTAGCAGGTGGTACAGCCAGCGGTGGTTTGGGCGGCTGAAGCATGAATATCCGAGATTGAAGAAGGACCACAGCCGTTAGATGGACATCCAACGGCCACTGCTACTAGAATCGTGTGTTGACTATAAGTTGACAAAGCCTTGTGTACGCGTCAACTTAGTAGGCCCACAAGTGACCATCACTTCTGTGGCAGAGAACATATAGCCCATTTGCGATTTTTTATAATGTATAGCCCATTTTTTAATTCTAATGGAATTTACTCAGCCCATTTACTGTTTGTTAAAATTACAGCCCATTTTCTAGCCAGGACAACGGTTAATAATTTCAACCAACCGCCCAAAAAAATCAACAAATTTTCCCAAATTTTGATGGGATCCGAAATATTTTTTAACCCGAAATTTCGAGTCAGATTAAATATAATTTCAAAATAAATTTGTATTAGGTAAAAATCTAACGAAATTTTGCGCGCGCAACAAGTAATGAAATTAAAAAAGTTACCTGTTCGGTGCGTTTTTTATATTTACAGCCAATTTTTTTTAATTACAGCCCATTTATTATTTCTTAAAGCCCATTTTCTTGGCAAGTCTAATGCGGGGCGGAGAATAACAAGTTGACCTGGGTTGAGTATTCCGCAAAAAAAGTATAGCTCGGCTAGCCATTTTCACATTGAAAAATTAATATCTGGGCTGGATATTTGGTCGACATAAAATAATAGCCTGGGCCAGACGGGCCACAGCCCGCCCATTTGATACCCTGCTCCTCGGAAAAACAACAAAAACATCGCTCAAGAAAAACTCTGCTCACACCTCAAAAAACAAATACTGCTCGATCTGCTGGGCCCCAGCTGTCGGCCGCTCCTTGTGCAATTCTCTTGTTTATTGACTATATAGGTTGACAATGGTGTGGGACCATGATGTCAGGAAACTAGGAGGAAGCAAAAAAATTATAGTTGTATATAATAAGGAGGCACTTGCGTACGTGCGGCTATGGCCCTGGTGGGTCCCCACTGTCATCCTCTCCAAGTAAAGTCATCTCCTGATTCCTCATGCTCGTTGACCATGTTGACAATGCGAGACGGCGGCGCCACGGCGAGCGCAACAACTCGAAAGACGACGGAGAGGGCCTTGCGGGCCCTACGGATGGTCTGATATAGCGCCCGCTGCTCATTCAGGAAGCCAGGATCATAGGGCCACATGTCCGCGACGGCATTGTTGTTCACTTGTTCGCCGGCGATTCGTCCTTCTGCGAGCCGGTGCTTGTTGAGGAGACGAAGGTTGCAGCACAGGTCCTCCTGCGCTGGTAGCTCTTCCGCCATTAGGGCATCGAAGTGCGGCCGCACCTGCTCTATGCTGAACACGGCATGAACCGGCTTGGGCGGTGGCGCCGCTCCTGGTCGGAAGCCACGTCCATCGTCTGATTGTCGTCGCTCAGCTCGGCGAGCTCGCTGGCGAGCCATCATGTCCGGCTGCTGGACCGACCCACTGCCAAGCATGAGTCTGACCACCCTGGCCCACCCAGACCGCCTCCCTCGCCCGCGCGCGCTTTCCACCCAAAACGGTCAGCGCCGCCCGCGCCGCTTCTTAGTGCGGGCGATTGCTCCGCGTTCAAACGACACAAGTGCCATCCGTCCGTCCGTCTGCCGCCCACATTAATGATACACGGTTGCCGAGGCGGCTACTCTGGCGCCACCCGTCCGTCCCTCCGCCGCCCACCATTGCTATATAAACTGTTGTGCCGGCCATAGCCGCAGCCATCTGCCTCCGTTCCCTTTCTCCTGTCCACACCACTCCCACCATGGCTTCCTCGCACTCCAGCGCTCTTCAGGACAGGCGGACGACGGACAAGAAGGAGATGGCAGCCATTGCTGCCGACTGGCTGGCCAGCAGGCAGTCGGAGGACGATGACATCCCAATGGAGAACGTGGCAGTCGACGATCCGGCGCCAACCCCCTCCTCCGCGCCATCCTCGCCAGTGCATTGCACCATGACCATCGGCAAGGACTGTGCCCAATACATGGATATGGTGAGGCAGAAGTGCAAGGAGCAGTTCTGGGAGGCGCAGGCCGACACCTACAACTACCATGTCCTCCAGGAGCACCTGCAGGCGGAGGAGTAGATCGCCGCGGAGCAGGCGGAGCAGAAGCCGCTGCTCGAGTCGTACCGCTCCGCCCGCGAGAGCCGACTCATGCGCTGGCGGTACCGCATGCAGGTGGCGGAGGTTGCGGCCGCCTACAAAGAGGGTGATGAAGCGGGCGAGGCACTGTTTGGCGAGACCGACGATGAGGCGGAGGACAATGTCGGCTCCGCCGAGGCCCCGCCCCGCCGGCACCGAGGCGGAGGACTTCGCCGGCTTCGGCGAGGCCCTGCTCCGCCGAGGCCCCGCCCCACCAACCACGAGGCAGAGGACATCGCCGGCTCCGCCGAGGCCCCGCCCTGCCGGCAACGAGGGGGAGGCTTTCCCCCGCTCTGCCAAGGCGCTGCCCCGCCGACAACGAGACAGAGGACATCGCCGGCTTCGTAGAGGCCCTGCCCCGCTGCCAACGAGGTCGCGCCACACAGAAAACGAAGAAGAGTAGAACACGGTAGGTCGCCGCCGCTCGGGTCCAAGTAAGGCCACCGCTGCTACCCTCCGGTTGAAGCCAAGCTTGGCGAGTTGAACATTGATGGCCGATTAGCTTCTTGGTAGCGACGTGGAGTCGGAGAGCTGTGCCGGAGAAGAAGCTTCTGTTCGGCTCAGCCAGACACGGGAAATGGGCGCCGGAGATCATTGATTAGGTTAATTAATTATACCTCCAGCACACCCCTTTTTAGTTGAAGAATGTATGAAATGTAATGAAATCCGGCATGTTTATATGAAATACGGTCGTGTATGAACAAATTTAGTTTGATTAGTTCTAATTCTTGTATCACTGGCATTGGATGACCATGCAAAACAATACGTACTAGCATTATTCCCAGGACGCACGGTGATCACCTTGTTTGCAGCTATTTTACTCGTCATCGAAAACAACGCGTAAAATACAGGCGTAATGAAACCGACGGCCTGAGGTCTGTAACGAAAACCGGCGAGTTACGCGTGTAATCTAAGAAACCAGTGTATATTTTACCAGTCGAAAATGACCAACCAAGCGCTTGGCCCAAGACCATCTGCTTTTATTTACAAGCGTCAGTTTACAAGAGGTTTTGGTTCGAAAACGATGAACCAATCATGGCCTAATATGATGAGTTGGTCGGAAGATCATATCATTTCACCTCTAACCTACCCGAGTTGCCGTATAGGCTATGAATGAAAGTATGAAACATAAGACAATGAACTTCTTAAGCACAGAAACAACAGAAGAGGATGATATTCTTAACATGCAAATCAATGGCATTAGATCAACGTGCAAAACAATATGAAGCATTATTCTCAGGAGGAACGGTGAACAGCTCGTGATGCCGCATGCCACAGCATTACAAGCTCAATTTTGCAATCAAACTCACAAGGCCTGGCATTTCATAGACAACATTCAGAACAAACTCTTAAAATACCTTACATAAGTCAACATTCATGACTATGCATCTCATCAGATTAAATTTTTACTTCTGAACTAAACACACGAATAGGAAAAAAAGATCGACGTTGCTCACAGCAAAGGGCGTCCCATCCCAAAATATCAAATGCATGTCTTCTGGCTATCATCAATGAGCACAAGTTGACAAGGTTTTCCAATTCCAAAATATTAAAGGAATGTCTTCTTGCTAACATCAATGATTAAACTTTGACAAGCTTTTCCCATTCAAAATATGTAATGCCTATGATTGTCATCAGTTTGCACATTGAAATAGCACATGGAGCCAGATTAACCAGCGTATCTTTTTGTGCAGTTCTACTAAAATCAAACAATGTCTTGCGTAGCATGGTGGATTTCGTATTTATATATTGCAAGGTGTTGAACACGTTGGCAGCTCCATTCAAGTAGATAGTCTGGTGGCTCAAGGTGACGACGAATGATTAGAGAACCATTCGATGTATTGTGCATGATGAAGTATTATGGAGGACATGAACCATCTAAACATTTTGTGCAGTTCCACTGAAATCAAGCTGAGCATTCCTGTCTGCATAAATACAGAAAAAGTGTGATGAATATAATAGTGGTACTAGTTGATTAAACATACGCTCACAACTATAATCATCTTCATTATCTTAACAGGAAAAGATAGCAATACAATAGCTTCAATTAAACATTTATTTAAAACAATATAACAATATAAGTAGCACAACATAACAAAGCACAATCATGTGGATGAAGGCCGATACTGACCTCGTTTGTTATAGCTGCGTCGGCCACTGACTTGGTCATACCTTTCCTTGTGGAGTGAATTTTGCACTCCACGTGTTGTTGAGTTTCCCATGCTCTCTGTAGACTAGTCATGTCACCGGCGTCTACTAATACTCCGTAAAGCTTCTCGATCATTCCTTGTGTAATGTAGCGCAAACAATGACTGCTTCTTTCTGCAAAGTGGAAAGACCAACTGGGCCCAATAATGCAACAGTTTGCCTTAAACACATTGGCTCCTTTTGTGCAGTTCAACTAAAATCAAAGTTGAAATAGAACCAAGCAGAAGTTTTGATATCCCTATATGCAACAATAGGTATAAAGGAAACAATTACTAAGAAATAATAGTTGATGACTTGTACTCCCAGAAGAAAAAACATCTACCTTATCTTAATGGGAAACAAAGCAGGACAGTAGCAATTCTCAAACAGTGTGATTCATTCATATGAACTAAAACATTATCTTAACAATACCTGGTTTCAACATGTATAAATAACGACAAAGAAGAAAAGTACCATTCCTAAAACAATGCAACTGATTCATAATAACAGAGACATTATCTTAACAATACCTTGGTTAAACATGTAGAAAGAACTACAAAGCAGGGTAGTACCATTTGTAAAATACTGTAACTGATATATAATAACAGAGACATTATCTCAACAATACATTTCTTAAACATGTACTCCGGCCGATCCCTAACAGAAATGGTACTCCCGCCGATCCCTAACAAGTGTTGCAGTTTTGAACTAAGATTCAGTAGTTAATTCTGAGAGTGGCATTGCTTAAGTTTACCAGTGGCATTAGATTAACAAAAAGCATAAACAGTTCCAGGGGAGAGTGGGCGCAACAGCACCATGTGCTTCCATCTACTTATAAAGGGGGTGATGCAGAGTTTGTTGTAACAAAGCAACAAGCATCATGTCTGGGTTGGTCCCATTTTTTGTTCACTTAATGGGAAAAGACAGCAATTCAATAGCTTCAATTCAACATTTATTTAAAATAGTACCAATACAAGTAGAACAACATCTCAAAGCACACTGCACGATCATGTGGATGAAGGCCGGTACTAACCTTTCATGACGCGGTCAAGATTACCTACGAATCTGCCAACACGAATAGGAAATCCAATCTTGTTTTGTGTAGTTCAACTAAATCAAGCAAAGTCGCCGGGGTGACATTTAAGTTCGCAATAGCAACAAGTTGAATAGATATCCCTGTTTTAACAGAGGCAAAAAAGGAAACAATTACTGGCCAATAAAGCAGGATGAAACATACGGCGTCAAAAATAAGCATCTACCTTATCTTGATGGAAAACAAAGTAGGACAGTAGCATTTCTAAAACGGTTGCATTGATTCATATTAACAGAGACATTCTCTTAAAACAACATTCGTTAAAAATGTAATTTACTTTTAACAGTGGCATTGCTTCAATTTTCCAGCTGCATTCTTAGATTAACAATAGCAAAATAGTTGTATGGGACATGGGACATGGGACGTGCCAGCACCATGTGCGTCCACACGTATAAATGGGTGATGCAGAGTATGTTGCCAAGAAGCATATCTGTGTTGGTCCCATATTTGTTCTCTTTGAACCTTTTTTCCTATGTGAGGGCAGCAAATCTACTCCTGCACAAACTACCCGACCCCCCAGTTTCTTTCCTTTTTCAACAAAGAGATCGGTTCCTTACAGATGTGTGTACTGGGTTACCCTATTTTTCCCTTTTCGACCAATAAAGCGGTTGGATAGCCAGTCTATACTAGTTTCCCTCCCTCCTTTCCTCATTGAACCACGTCCTAGATTCATGCTCCACCCCACCCCACCCTTCTTTCCTCTTTGAACCAAGACCTAGATTTGACTACAGAATCAAAAAAGATCCTCATGCAGGTAGAGCAATGACGGTTTCAAAGAAAGTTATACCTTAGGGTCGTCGGGCTGTGGCTAGGCGTGCGGCGGGAGGCCGAATCTTCCCACACTATGTATGGCAGCGAGGAAGAAGGGGTCGGAGGCCCTCCCGCACAGGCACTGGGTGAAAGAGAACAGCACAGCCGGCAATGGATTGCCTCCCTCGCCGAAGGCGATAGAGTGAACACTGCACCTCCGCCCCTTCCCGGTGCGACGGGATCCGGACGGCTCCTTCACCAGCTGTGAGGGGAGAGAGAGAGACACACACACAGTCTTGTTTAGATCTGATGAAGAGGGTGAGAGATTGTGAATAGAGCAAACCCTAGCAAAGGAACGCTGAGCCTCCAGCGTGTATATATATATGTAGTGCAGCGAGAGTGTGAAGAGTGCAAACCCTAGCGAACAAGCGCTGAGGCTCTAGCTTATATAGTACTAATATAGTGGAGTGGTTTTCTTTTTATCTCCATAACAATTGTTTTAAATTGTGTACAAAATGAAACTCTTTATTTAACATACCAGTGAAGAAAACTACGATCAAGTAATGATCCACGCGTCCTGGTCGCACTTCCTGTCGTTCACGTGCGGTACACTACCCTCCATTAGGTGAACAACAACACACGCGCCAAATTATCGGAAAGGTGTGAGAGTGCGTACAAATAAAGAAATTTAATTTCAATTATTTTGTATGTACAGTTTGCCCTCTCTCAATAATTATGGTTTGTTGTGTTAAAGTTTGACTTCAGTCAAATCTAATATGCAGAGTAAATAAAAATGGAGGGGTACTACCTCCATCCGAGTTTTTAGTCCACACCATATTTTTAATCAAAGTCAGACCACATATTTAGTTAGAAGCTGGTGAAATAAAATTATAGGGTAGCTGAAGACAATGTTGTGAGAAGGCTTAGAAATCAATACAAAACTTTTGCTCTTAGTACCAACGTCGATGCTTCTTCGAGGAAACATTTGGTTCATATCCAATTGTGTGATAAAATTGCACCAACGTAAACGACTGCTCCAAGATGAACTGGTGAAGGATATCGTCTTTGTGGTAACAAGCAAAGAGCACTGATGGAAGACAGCCCGTTCTTCATTGAACATCGATTAGCTTCACCAGCCAATGCAGCCATGAGACGCAACCATGAGCATCGATAGCTCATCGTGGTGTGATGCATCATCAATTTTGGCATCATGTTTGGGTCAGGCACCAAAGAAGTTTGATAATCCTCACCGTGGTTTGTTTCTTCTCAGTAATCAAGCTCGAGAAAGGAAGAACTGAGCAACAGTGGCCATCCAATTTTGTGTAGTTCCACTAAAAATTGAGGAAGACATGCCCGACTATGGAGTATGCATCCCTGTTTCCAAAAATATAAAAAAAATGATATTTAAGTAGTGCCGTTACTTTGTTTTAGTAGTGGAACAAGATTAACAGTGGCATCTTAATTGTCAACGCCTCTACATGGGCATTGCTACATTTTACCAGTGATAGTTTTAGATTAGTAGTACCAATATGAGCATATGGACAATTACCGCGCAACCACCATTTACTTTTTGTCGAAAAAAACATGTATACCTCCACCCATGCATAAATGATAAACTTGGACAACTTTTGGAGAGGCCTTTCCTCTATAATAGAAAAAAAATAGGTGATGTTGGACCAGCCGACGAACCCTAGCTACTGTACATGGGGAGCTTGGGAGTAGTGGTATAGAAGAAAACCAGCATGCAGGGTACAATGAAGCATGAAATACAAAAGAAGTTGTACCTCAGGTGGGCAAGATGTAGATTAGGCGGGCGGGCGGGATCTGCCCACACGACGGCACCGAACAAGGGTGCGGAGGACCTTCATCCGCGCCAGCACCGGCACAGAGAGGACGGTACGTATCGGCTTCCTCCATCGCCGACGGCGACAACGTCAACGCTGGACCTCCTCACCTCCCGCAGGGGACGGGATCCGGCCGGATCTGTGACCACAGGTGAGGAGAGAGATAGAGTGGACACTGTCATCTTGTTTAGATATGGAGAGGGTGAGAGAGCGAGACGCGAGAAACCCTATCAAACAAGAGGCTATATATACAATGGAGTAAAAAATATCTCCATAGCAGTGGTTTTAAAGAATACGCGCGTTTCCGGAAAAAAAATGAAAACTAGCGAACAAATCTTTTTTTAACGTACCAAGAAAGAAAACTCGATCAATAACACGCCCGCTTCCAGGTCGCAGTTCGTATCGCTCACGTGTGGTCCCCGACCCTCCATTATTAAGTGAATAAATTAAAGGGTCAAATTATTACGTATGTAATCTGGCTCTTCGTGTACAAATGCGCTCCATTGTGTACTCGCGGGTATCTCAGAGGCAGAGTGACTGTGTGTACATTTCTTCTTGTACGTCGTACTCCATTTATCTCACTTCATATTGTTTCCCACTCCTATGATATTCCTATCCTAGGAACAAAATGTGGCAGTACTAAGTTTGTGTGTGTAGGGAGAACGAGACATCGATGATGTGTACGAGTAGTCGCGAGAGTCGTCGTGCACACACACATAGACATAGACATGCATATCCGTGTTTACGTACAATTCCATCTACATGTCCATCTCCATCTCCAATCATATTTGTCCAACTGGCACATTATTTATGTTATTAATTACGCAACAATATTTACGTACAGCATCTCTTGTTTGCGGGCGTCCGGACCACTGCCACGCCCGCTCCTGGCCGCCCTGGCCAACCCAAACCCTCTTCATCACCCGCGAGTGCTTCCCGCCCAAAACGGTCAGTGCCGCATTCATGCCCAGCCAGAGCGGACGCAACCTCTCACTGGCGCCAGCATTGAAGCGGTGCACCGGTCGAGAGAGCGCTGCCCGCGCCGCTTCCTGGTGCACGTGACTACTCCACGTTCAAACGTCGCCACTGCCGGCCACAACATGCATGTAAAAAAGTTCTTGGGATTCCGTGCTACAGCTAGCTGTCCTCCCCCTCCGCGTCAATCTCTTCCAGTAGTGCTAGTACTCCATGGCGCGATCCATCGACAAGCAGGCGGGAAAGTTATCATATACTCGGTTTGCGGTGAGTGGCATGCCGAGCGACCGTGTGGGGTGGAGGAGGGTGAGACAGGAACGCGACAGACGTGATTTAAACGTTGGTTTTTCTCGATGGCGCGATTTCAACGAAACGAAACGTTGGTTTCCAAAAGAATAATGTACTGCATGAGAGAGAGAGAGTGATGGTTTGCTTCTTCCGTCCAATAACTATATCGGGTCTATGTGATTTGGTGGCTCATTGGTCACTATTACTGTGGCGGTAGAGCGTCGTAGAGCGCCTGCACTCTTATTTATTTATTCTGTGATAAAACTAACTTTCTCCACTCTTACACCGGAGGAGTACGAAACACGGCAGCCCAGTGACTACATGCCCCACCTCCCACTATCACCATATTCCTTGGACATCATGCGACACCTCCGGTCCTTTTTTCTTTGTGTAGTAGCACATTTTACCACATGACTCACCATACACTCTCACATACTACCTCCGTCCCGTATGTAATTTATGCATGATACTAGTATATGATACTCCCCACTATGAGTAGCCTTATACGCATACAAAAAAGGACCTAAGGGAGTAGGAAGCTTTATGATTTTGTTTCATGTATGTATCCTGACTCGAAGATTGCCCTGTTACAACATTCCATCAAATACAAAGGAAAACTAACATGCATGCTGATGCATCTCAATGATTCACAGATCATAGCCAATATTTACTTCACAACTAAAGACAAAAGTTGTGAGAGTGTGTACAAAAAAAACTACTGATGGGGTCTCTACGCCGTAAACCCTAAACCCTAAACAGGATTTAATTTCCTGGCTAGGTAGAACCTATCGAAGGAAAGAAGCCTGGCACCCTCGGATCATATGATGCTTTTGTGCAGTTCCACTAAAATTGAGTTGAGCATCCCTGTTGGCAAAGATATTGAAGAAGTGTGATTAGAATAATAGTAGTGGCACTAGTTCATGAGACATAAACTCATCACAAATAGAAGCCGGTAGAAGTAGAGAAAGATCCACATGGAGATGGAGCTACGTGGGGAGCTGCGGCAGTGGAGCAAGCCGGCTCCAAAAGGAAGTTGTACCTGGGATGTCGGGGTGTAGCTAGAAGGGCGGTTGGGAGGCGGCTTCAGCCCATACAGCGGGGACCCCCGATCGGGATGCACCGACAGTGGGTTTTCTCCCTCGCCGCTGTCAACCGCGTCTACACAGAACACCATCCCCTTCCCCCAGCAGCGGGATCAGGCCGGATCTGTGACCGGCGGTGTGGCCACCGTCGTTCTATGCTTGTGAAGAGTGCAACCCAAGCAAGCAGGCTTGTAGCTTAGGCTCCTGCTAGTGTATATATGGTGGAGCGGTTTTCTTTTTCTCTCCATATCAACCACTTTATATTGCGTATGTTTAATTGAAGAGTGAAATGATGGTTGCTTTGTCCGACTAACTTACTGTGTGATTTGACTGCTCCTGAGTGGCCCCTACACGTACTCCCCCTACGTGTATGACCGTTCCTGAGTCTCACTTGTACTTATCTCTATTTTCTTGCATGACATGTAGACAGGATGCGCATAGAGGAATTTTGTTACTGCACGTTGTTACATACTACTAGTACCAACTCCCTCCTTTCGGTTCACTACTAGTACTCCCTCTGTCCTGGCTTATTGGCCCCCTTTGTACTCAATTCATGGGCTCATTTTTCTAAAGAAATTTTCTTTAATAACGTATTAATATAGGGAATGCATGCGTGAACAACGAATGATTAAACCTTGCATGCAACGTTTTGACAAAGCATTGACTTATGAAAATGTGAATGTGAGGGACTACAACCTCGTGCATGCATGCAACAGTCACACGTACACATGGAGGCAAAAACACGCGCGACGCCCTAATGCATGCATGTCCGAGCACACGATGGAACACACATGGTCGCGCTCAAGTGCTCAACCTACACATGCATGCACACACATACTCAGCCAGGGTGAGCTAGTGACTGTATAAACACCGAAAAATGTATATATTGACCGCAATGAGCGTATTATGAAGTCCACTGACCGTATTTTTACAAATATACATTGACAGACAGTGTATTTATCTCGTTTCAAATTAAGCCATATTAACCGGAAAGGAGGCAGCATGGACTAGGATTACTTTGTTGTGTCCCGTCAACTTGCAGAACGAGGAGAAGCTTGCACGCGGTGGCTCGCAGGACAAGGAGAAACTTTTAACTAATGCAAGCTCTCCCTCACTCAGGCGGTGGACGTGCAACAGTTAATTCGGTGTCAGATTGCCAGAGGCATACACTGTACTGGTGCCATTATTGTTCGACTTCCCGAAGAGGCGAACAGCCAAGTGCAAAGTTTACTACTCCGAGTACTAGTATTACGTAGTAGTACTAGTACTACTATACAGGTATGTACTACTAGGAACCGTGTGGTGGAGCGTCTGCACTCTTATTTTATTTTAATCTGTGATAAAGCAATCTTCAACACATTTGGTTCTCTTCGAGGGTTCTCGCATATGATAATGGAAGTTGATTGCATGGAACACTCACTGCAATTCTCGCTTAATTCTGGCTCCTATCCTGTTAGAAATAGGAGCGCTCAGTAATATTTTCTCTTTTTTTGTTATTCAGCATGTAAACAGGTCAGCAAACCTTGCGGCGCATCTTTGTGCGAACCGTGCTTGCTGCACTTTGAATGTGACCGAGTGCTGGCTTAATGAAACACCTCGCTTCCTTCTTCTTTTTTTGTGGGGTACCTCGCTTCCTAGTGACCAGTCTCTTGGCTAATTGTCCTAAGAATGCTTATATATGAATAAAGCATTCTCATTTACCCGCAAAAAAGATTAAGCCATATTACTAACCGGAAAGGAGGAAGTATGGACTAGCACTACTTTTTGGTGTGTCCCGTCAACTCGCAGAACTAGGAGAAGCTTGCAGGATAAGGTGAAGCTCGCTTATGCCCTCTCTGTCTACCTCAAGCTCGGTGGCTCGCAGGACGAGGAGAAGCTTTTGATATATGCAGCCTACCCTCGCCCAGGCGGTGGACGTGCAGCAGTTCATTCGGTGTCAGATTGCGAGAGGCATACACTGTAGTACCATCATTGTTCGACTTCCCGAAGAGGCGAAGAGCCAAGCGCAAGGTTTAGTAGTACGAGTAGTACTACTACTAGTATACAGGTACTAGGAACCGCATGGTGGAGCGTCTGTACTCTTATTTTATCTTAATCTCTGATAAAGTACACATTTATTCCGGAGAAGTGCGGAAAACGGCAGCCCAATAGTACTATTAAAAAACATCGAACATGTAATGATGATATCGATCAACCTTGCTCAAATATATCTTGGCCTCCGTGCGAGCCCATCTATGTGTTCTCGCTCCTCGTTTCTCTCAAGGAACGGCGGGTTGGCCATTTTGCCGTCAATTGAGATCGGTTTGCTCACACTCCGGTCCCACATGTCAGTGATATGCCAGGAGGAAGTGCGTTGACCGACTGGCCATACGTGAAGGAAATATGCACTAGAGGCAATAATAAAGTTGTTATTTTATATTTTTTTATTCATGATAAATGTTTATTATTCATGCTAGAATTGTATTGATCGGAAACCCAAATACATGTGTTAATACATAGACAAACACTGTGTCCCTAGTGAGCCTCTAGCTAACTAGCTTGTTGATCAAAGATGGTTAAGGTTTCCTAACCATGGACATGAGTTGTCATTTGATAACAGGATCACATCATTAGGAGAATGATGTGATGGACAAGACCCATCCGATAGCTTAGCATATTGATCGTTCAGTTTTATTGCTATTGCTTTCTATATGTCAAATACATATTCCTTCGGCTATGAGATTATGCAACTCCCGGATATCAGAGGAATACCTTGTGTGCTATCAAATGTCACAACGTAACTGGGTGATTATAAAGATGCTCTACAGGTATCTCCAAAGGTGTTTGTTGGGTTGGCATAGATCGAGATTAGGATTTGTCACTCCGAGTATCGGAGAGGTATCTCTGGGCCCTCTAGGTAATGCACATCATAAGAAGCCTTGCAAGCAAAGTGACTAATGAGTTAGTTGCAGGATGATGTATTACGGAACGAGTAAAGAGACTTGCCGGTAACGAGATTGAACTAGGTATGAAGATACCGACGATCGAATCTCGGGCAAGTAACATACCGATGGACAAAGGGAATTGCGTAGGTTGTCATAACGGTTCGACCGATAAAGATCTTCGTAGAATATGTAGGAGCCAATATGAGCATCCAGGTTCCGCTATTGCTTATTAACTGGAGAGGTGTCTCGGTCATGTCTACATAGTTCTCGAACCCGTAGGGTCCGCACGCTTAACGTTCGATGACGATATTGTATTATATGAGTTATGTGATTTGGTGACCAAATGTTGTTCGGAGTCCCGGATGAGATCACGGACATGACGAGGAGTCTCAAAATGGTTGAGAGGTAAAGATTGACATATAGGATGATAGTATTCGGACACCGGAAGTGTTCCGGATAGTATCGGGTATTTATCGGAGTACCGGGGGGGGGTTACCGGAACCCCCGGGGGAAAGATATGGGCCATAAGAGGGGAGCATACCAGCCCACAAGGGGTGGCGCCCCCCCCCCCCTCCCATGGAAGGAGGCCGAGTGGGGGAAGGGAAATAGGGGGTTCGGTCCCCCTTATCTTCTCTCCTTCCTCTTCCCTTTTCCCCCTCCGGCAATTATGGAAGGGGGGAGGCCGAATTGGGGAGGACCCCAAGTTGGATTCCTCCTACTTGGGGCGCACCCTTGCTTCTCCCCTCCCCCTCCCACCTATATATATGTGGGGAGGGGGTGCCTAGAACACACAACATCAATTGTTAGCCGTGTGCGGCGCCCCCCCCCTCCACAGTTTACACCCCCGGTCATATTCTCGCGGTGCTTAGGTGAAGCCCTGCGTGGATCACTTCACCATTACCGTCACCATGCTGTCGTGCTGACGGAACTCATCTACTACCTCGACACCTTGCTGGATCAAGCAGGCGAGGGACGTCACCGATCTGAACATGTGCAGAACTCGGAGGTGCCGTACGTTCGGTACTCGATCGGTGGAGCGTGAAGAAAGTTCGACTACATCAACCGCGTTGTGAAACGCTTCCGCTTTCGGTCTACGAGGGTACGTAGACACACCCTCCCTCTCATTGCTATGCATCTCCATGGATAGATCATTGCGTGTGTGTAGAATTTTTTTTGTTTTCCATGCAACATTTCCCAACAGTGGTATCAGAGCCAGGTCTATGCGTAGATGATATGCACGAGTAGAATACAAAGAGTTGTGGGCGGTGATAGTCATACTGCTTACCACCAACATCTTATTTTGATTCGGCGGTATTGTGGAATGAAGCGGCCAGTACCAACCTTACATGTCCACGCACATGAGACCGGTTCCACCAACAGACATGCAACTAGTTTTGCATAAAGGTGGCTGGCGGGTGTCTGTTTCTCCTACTTTAGTTGAATCAAATTTGAATGCAGCCGGTCCTTGAAGAAGGTTAAAACAGCAAACTTGACAAAACACCGTTGTGGTTTGATGCGTAGGTAAGAACGGTTCTTGCTAGAAGCCCGTAGCAGCCACGTAAAACTTGCAACAACAAAGTAGAGGACGTCTAACTTGTTTTTGTAGGGCATGTTGTGATGTGATATGGTCAAGACATGATGTGATATACGTTATTGTATGAGATGATCATGTTTTGTAAAAGTTATCGGCAACCGGCAGGAGCCTTATGGTTGTCTCTTTATTGTATGAAATGCAAACACCATGTAATTGCTTTACTTTATCACTATGCGTTAGCGATAGTTGTAGAAGCAATAGTTGGCGAGACGACCACAACACTACGATGGAGATCAAGGTGTTGAGCCGGTGACAATGGAGATCATGACGATGCTTTGGAGATGGAGATCGAAAGCACAAGATGATGATGGCCATATCATGTCACATATTTTGATTGCATGTGATGTTTATCTTTTTATGCATCTTATTTTGCTTAGTACGGCGGTAGCATTATAAAATGATCCCTTAACTAAATTTCAAGGTATAAGTGTTCTCCCTGAGTATGCACCGTTGCGACAGTTCGTCGTGTTGAGACACCACGTGATGATCGGGTGTGATAGACTCTACGTTCACATACAACGGGTGCAAGATAGTTTTGCACATGCGGAATACTCGGTTTAAACTTGATGAGCCTGGCATGTACAGACATGGCCTCGAAACACTGGAGACCGAAAGGTCGAACGTGAATCATATAGTAGATATGATCAACATAGAGATGTTCACCATTGATGACTACTCCATCTCACGTGATGATCGGACATGGTTTAGTTGATTTGGATCACGTATCATTTAGATGACTTGAGGGATGTCTATCTAAGTGGGAGTTCTTAAGTAATTTGATTAATTGAACTTAATTTATCATGAACTTAGTCCTGATAGTTTTTGCATATCTATGTTGTAGATCAATGGCACGTGCTACCGTTCCCTTGAATTTTAATGCGTTCCTAGAGAAAGCTAAGTTGAAAGATGATGGTAGCAACTACACGGACTGGGTCCATAACTCGAGGATTATCCTCATTGTTGCATAGAAGAATTATGTCCTTGATGCACCGCTAGGTGAAAGGCCTGCTGCAGGAGCAGATGCTGATGTTATGAACGTCTGGCAAGCTCGATCTGATGACTACTCGATAGTTCAGTGTGCCATGCTTTACGGCTTAGAATCGGGACTTCAAAGACGTTTTGAATGTCATGGACCATATGAGATGTTCCAGGAGTTGAAGTTAATATTTCAAGAAAATGCCCGAGTTGAGAGATATGAAGTCTCCAACAAGTTCTATAGCTGCAAGATGGAGGAGAACAGTTCTGTCAGTGAACACATACTCAAAATGTCTGGGTATCATAATCACTTGACTCAGCTGGGAGTTAATCTTCCAGATGATAGTGTTATTGACAGAGTTCTTCAATCACTGCCACCAAGCTACAAAGGCTTTGTGATGAACTATAATATGTAAGGGATGGACAAGACAATTCCCGAGCTCTTCGCAATGCTCAAAGCTGCGGAGGTAGAAATCAAGGAGCATCAAGTGTTGATGGTTAACAAGACCACTAGTTTCAAGAAAAAGGGCAAGGGAAAGAAGGGGAACTTCAAGAAGAATGGCAAGCAAGTTGCCACTCCCGGGAAGAAGCCCAAAGCTGGACCCAAGCCTGAGACTGAGTGCTTCTACTGCAAAGGGACTGATCACTGGAAGCGGAACTACCCCAAGCATTTGGCGGATAAGAAGGATGGCAAAGTGAACAAAGGTATATTTGATATACATGTTATTGATGTGTACCTTACTAATGCTCATAGTAGCGCCTAGGTATTTGATACTGGCTTGGTTGCTCATATTTGTAACTCGAAACAGGGGCTATGGATTAAACGAAGATTGGCTAAGGACGAGGTGACGATGCGCGTCGGGAATGGTTCCAAGGTCGATGTGATCGCCGTCGGCATGCTACCTCAACATCTACCTTCGGGATTAGTTTTAGACCTGAATAATTGTTATTTGGTGCCAGCGTTGAGCATGAACATTATATCTGGATCTTGTTTAGTGCGAGGCGGTTATTCATTTAAATCAGAGAATAATGGTTGTTCTATTTATATGAGTAATATCTTTTATGGTCATGCACCCTTGAAGAGTGGTCTATTTTTGTTGAATCTCGATTGTGGTGATACACATATTCATAATATTGATGCCAAAAGATGCAAAGTTGATAATGATAGTGCAACATATTTGTGGCACTGCCATTTAGGTCATATTGGTGTAAAGCGCATGAAGAAACTCCATGCAGATGGGCTTTTGGAATTACTTGATTATGAATCATTTGATACTTGCGAACCATGCCTCATGGGCAAGATGACTAAAACTCCGTTCTCCGAAACAATCGAGCGAGCCAATGACTTATTGGAAATAATACATACCGATGTATGCGGTCCGATGAGTGTTGAGGCACGCGGCGGGTATCGTTATTTTCCAACCTTCATAGATGATTTAAGCAGATATGGGTATATCTACTTAATGAAACACAAGTCTGAAACATTTGAAAAGTTCAAAGAATTTCAGAGTGAAGTGGAGAATCATCGTAACAAGAAATTAAAGTTTCTACGATCTGATCGCGGAGACGAATATTTGAGTTACAAGTTTGGCCTTCATTTGAAACAATGTGGAATAGTTTCACAACTCACGCCACCTGGAACACCATAGCGTAATGGTGTGTCCGAACGTCGTAACCGTACTTTATTAGATATGGTGCGATCTATGATGTCTCTTACCGATTTACCACTATCATTTTGGGGTTTATGCATTAGAGATAGCTGCATTCACATTAAATAGGGCACCATCTAAATCCATTGAGACGACATCGTATGAACTGTGGTTTGGCAAGAAACCTAAGCTGTCGTTTCTTAAAGTTTGGGGTTGCGACACTTATGTCAAAAAGGCTTCAGCCTGATAAGCTCGAACCCAAATCGGAGAAGTGCGTCTTCATAGGATACCCTAAGGAAACAATTGGGTACACCTTCTACCACAAATCCGAAGGCAAGATATTTGTTGCCAAGAATGGAAACTTTCTAGAAAAGGAGTTTGTCTCGAAAGAAGTGAGTGGGAGGAAAGTAGAACTTGATAAGGTAATTGTACCTTCTCTCGAATTGGAAGGTAGCTCATCATAGAAAATTGTTCCCGTGATGCCTACACCAACTAGAGAGGAAGCTAATGATAATGATCATGAAACTTCAGATCAAGTTACTACTGAACCTTGTAGGTCAACCAGAGCACGCTCCACACCAGAGTGGTACGGTAATCCTATTCTGGAAGTCATGTTACTGGACCATGATGAACCTACGAACTATGAAGAAGCTATGATGAGCCCAGATTCCGATAAATGGCTTGAGGCCATGAAATCTGAGATAGGATCCATGTATGAGAACAAAGTATGGACTTTGGTGGACTTGCCCGATGATTGGCGAGCCATAGAGAATAAATGGATCTTCAAGAAGAAGACTGACGCTGATGGTAATGTTACTGTCTACAAAGCTCGACTTGTCGCGAAAGGTTTTCGACAAGTTCAAGGAGTTGACTACGATGAGACTTTCTCACCCGTAGCGATGCTTAAGTCTGTTTGAATCATGTTAGCAATTGCCGCATTTTATGATTATGAAATCTGGCAAATGGACGTCAAAACTGCATTCCTTAATGGATTTCTTAAAGAAGAGTTGTATATGATGCAACTAGAAGGTTTTGTCGATCCTAAAGGTGCTAACAAAGTGTGCAAGCTCCAGCGATCCATCTATGGACTAGTGCAAGCATCTCGGAGTTGGAATATATGCTTTGATGAGGTGATCAAAGCATATGGTTTTATACAGACTTTCAGAGAAGCCTGTATTTACAAGAAAGTGAGTGGGAGCTCTGTAGCATTTCTAATATTATATGTGGACGACATATTGTTGATTGGAAATGATGTAGAATTTCTGGATAGCATAAAAGGATACTTGAATAAGAGTTTTTCAATGAAAGACCTTGGTGAAGTTGCTTATATATTGGGCATCAAGATCTATAGAGATAGATCAAGACGCTTGATAGGACTTTCACAAAGCACATACCTTGATAAAGTTTTGAAGAGGTTCAAAATGGATCAGTCAAAGAAAAGGGTTCTTGCCTGTGTTACAAGGTGTGAAGTTGAGTCAGACTCAATGCCCGACCACTGCAGAAGATAGAGAGAAAATGAAAGTCATTCCCTATGCCTCAGCCATAGGTTCTATCATGTATGCTATGCTGTGTACCAGACCTGATGTGTGCCTTGCTATAAGTTCAGCAGGGAGGTACCAAAGTAATCCAGGAGTGGATCACTGGACAGCGGTCAAGAACATCCTAAAGTACCTGAAAAGGTCTAAGGATATGTCTCTCATTTATGGAGGTGACAAAGAGCTCGTCGTAAATGGTTACGTCGATGCTAGTTTTGACACTGATCCGGATGACTCTGAGTCACAAACCGGATACGTATTTATATTGAATGGTGGAGCTGTCAGTTGGTACAGTTCCAAGTAGAGCGTCATGGCGGGATCTACGTGTGAAGCAGAGTACATAGCTGCTTTGGAAGCAACAAATGAAGGAGTCTGGATAAGGAGTTCATATCCGATCTAGGTGTAATACCTAGTGCATCGGGTCCAATGAAAATCTTTTGTGACAACACTGGAGCAATTGCCTTAGCGAAGGAATCCAGATTTCACAAAAGAACCAAACACATCAAGAGACGCTTTAACTCCATCCGTGATCAAGTCAAGGAGGGAGACATAGAGATTTACAAAATAGATACGGATCTGGATGTGCCAGACCCGTTGACTAAGCATCTTCCACGAGCAAAACATGATCAGCACCAAGACTCCATGGGTGTTAGAATCATTACAATGTAATCTAGATTATTGACTCTAGTGCAAGTGGGAGACTGAAGGAAATATACCCTAGAGGCAATAATAAAGTTGTTATTTTATATTTCCTTGTTCATGATAAATGTTTATTATTCATGCTAGAATTGTATTGATCGGAAACCCAAATACATGTGTGAATACATAGACAAACACTGTGTCCCTAGTGAGCCTCTACTTGACTAGCTCATTGATCAAAGATGGTTAAGGTTTCCTAACCATGGACATGAGTTGTCATTTGATAACGGGATCACATCACTAGGAGAATGATGTGATGGACAAGACCCATCCGATAGCTTAGCATATTGATCGTTCAGTTTTATTGCTATTGCTTTCTTCATGTCAAATACATATTCCTTCAACTATGAGATTATGCAACTCCCGGATACTGGAGGAATACCTTGTGTGCTATCAAACGTAACAACGTAATTGGGTGATTATAAAGATGCTCTACAGGTATATCCAAAGGTGTTTGTTGGGTTGGCATAGATCGAGATTAGGATTTGTCACTCCGAGTATCAGAGAGGTATCTTTGGGCCCTCTTGGTAATGCACATCATAAGAAGCCTTGCAAGCAAAGTGACTAATGAGTTAGTTTCAGGATGATGTATTATGGAACGAGTAAAGAGACTTGCCGGTAACGAGATTGAACTAGGTATGAAGATACCGACGATCGAATCTCTGGCAAGTAACATACCGATGGACAAAGGGAATTACGTATGTTGTCATAACGGTTCGACCGATAAAGATCTTCGTAGAATATGTAGGAGCCAATATGAGCATCCAGGTTCCGCTATTGGTTATTGCCTGGAGAGGTGTCTCGGTCATGTCTACATAGTTCTCGAACCCATAGGGTCCGCACGCTTAACGTTCGATGACGATATTGTATTATATGAGTTATGTGATTTGGTGACCGAATGTTGTTCGGAGTCCCGGATGAGATCACGGACATGACGAGGAGTCTCTAAATGGTCGAGAGGTAAAGATTGATATATAGGATGATAGTATTCGGACACCGGAAGTGTTCCGGATAGTATCGGGTATTTATCGGAGTACCGGGGGGGGTTACCGGAACCCCCGGGGGAAAGATATGGGCCATATGGGCCATAAGAGGGGAGCACACCAGCCCACAAGGGGTGGCATGCACCCCCCCATGGAAGGAGGCCGAGTGGGGGAAGGGAAAGAGGGGGTTCGGCCCCCCCTTTCCTTCTCTCCTTCCTCTTCCCTTTTCCCCCTCCGGCAATTATGGAAAGGGGGAGGCCGAATTGGGGAGGACCCCAAGTAGGATTCCTCCTACTTGGGGTGCACCCTTGCTGCTCCCCTCCCCCTCCCACCTATATATATGTGGGGAGGGGGCGCCTAGAACACACAACATCAATTGTTAGCCGTGTGCGGCGCCCCCCTCCACAGTTTACACCCCCGGTCATATTCTTGCGGTGCTTAGGCAAAGCCCTGCGCGGATCACTTCACCATTACCGTTACCACGCCGTCGTGCTGACGGAAATCATCTACTACCTCGACACCTTGCTGGATCAAGAAGGCGAGGGACGTCACCGAGCTAAACGTGTGCAGAACTCGGAGGTGCCGTACGTTCGGTACTCGATCGGTGGAGCGCGAAGAAAGTTCGACTACATCAACCCCGTTGTGAAACGCTTCCGCTTTCGGTCTACAAGGGTACGTAGACACACTCTCCCTCTTGTTGCTATGCATCTCCATGGATAGATCATTGTGTGTGCATAGAATTTTTTTTGTTTTCCATGCAACGGTTCCCAACAATACGCGTACTTGGTTTTGCATTTTCATACTACTCCCTCCGTCACAGTTTTCAGGGCGCGCTTCATTCTCCTGCATTTCTCTCCATGCATTTCCACCACAAGAGATTTTAGACGCGTTTGGTTTAATGCTCAATTAATTAGGGCGTGGTAACCGCAATCAAGTCCACAATTTTCTCTCGATGTAGGTGTGTACGCGGAGTGGAGTAAGTGCATGCATGTGTGTACCCGGGGTGGAAGCACTGCATGCATGTGTGTACGCATTATTTCCTCTAGTAATAGACGCCGTGCTATAACTACCAATGCTATTTTTCAGGCCGATCGCTAGTAGCCTTGGTCCCAGAGATTGTTGAAGCGCGCTCTATAAACTGTGATGGAGGGAGTAGCATGAGCGGATTCAAAGAAGAGCATATTGATGGTTGCTTCTTCAGAGCAACTTACAGTGGGAAAGGTGGGGCTTATGATTTGACTGCTCATTACTCACTATTAGTGCAGCGCAACGACCGGGCTGAGTCTCCCATGTGGTTGTGCACTATAATTTGGTGCATGGCACATGGACCCGGATGCTGAAGAGGCTTCTGGAAATGCTATCAAGCTTCCAGCATTTGTTTACATAATTGACATACTATACAAATAATTTTCCAGCGACATGAAATTGTACAATGCTCTGAGCTTTCAGCTTTTGTTTCGTGTGTCTTGCCATCCATGCTCTTTCGGAAAAAATAAAAAACTAACTTCCTTGCTAATGCATCTCAATGATTAGCAGATCAGAGCTAATATTTACATCACAACTGAGGACAAAGTTGTGAGAAGGGTTTAAATTAAAATTGATCCATGCTTTCATTGGCAGCAACTTCCCCCCAGCTCTGTCTAAATCAACAAGGCATGTTGGGAAAAAGTAGCTGTCAGGAGCATGCAACATTCTGATCATTTTGTGCAGTTCCAGTAAAATAGAGTTGAGCGTCCCTGTTCCAAAGATATTAAGTGTGATTACAATAATAGAGGACTCTTGATGAAACAATAAACACAAAAATAGAAGCCAGTCACCTTTGCAGTCTCTCTTAAGACTAACTAGTTGGAGAAGATTAAGCAAATAGTTGGAGAAGATTAGGCTCGGAGTTGGATGAGGAGGATGATAACCCACAAGTATAGGGGATCGTTTGTAGCCTTCTTCGATAAATAAGAGTGTCGAACCCAACGAGGAGCTAAAGGTAGAACAAATATTCCCTCAAGTTCTATCGACCACCGATACAACTCTACGCACACTTGACGTTTGCTTTACCTAAAACAAGTATGAAACTATTTTGCAAGAATAAAACTACGAGTACTTTGCGAGAATAAAACTACGAGTAAATTGCAAGGTAGTAAAAGTGGATAGATTTTGTCAACAAGAAAGTCATTTGTCCCTAGGCAATCGATAACAAGTACCGGTAATCATTCTTGCAATTTTACATGAGGGAGAGGCATGAGCTAACATACTTTCTCTACTTGGATCATATGCACTTATGATTGGAACTCTAGCAAGCATCCGCAACTACTAAAGATCATTAAGGTCGTGAAACCCAACCATAGCATTAAGTATCAAGTCCTCTTTACTCCCATATGCCATAACCCACTTATCCGTGTTTAGGCTGCTGTCACCCCCGCAACACCGACAATAAGCAAACCATGAACATATTGCAACACCCTACAGCGGGGGCCCCTCCGCTTGCGCGACATGGAGGGCACCGTAGGACAGCACCATAAATAAAATATACAATCATACCAACCAAGATCACGATTAACCCACGGGACAAAACGGATCTACTCAAACATCATAGGATAGCCAAATATCATTGGGAAATAATATATGGAGTTGAGAACCATGTTTAAGTAGAGATTACAGCGGGGAGAAGGGGTGTTACACCGCTGCATAGAGGGGGAGAAAGTTGGTGTTGATGGTAGCAAGATTGTTGTTGTAGATCGCCGTCACGATCCTTGCCCCGGCGGCACTCCGGCGCCACCGGGAGAGAGGGGGAGAGAGCCCCCCTCCTTCTTCTTCTTCCTTGGCCTCCCCCCTAGATGGGAGGAGAGTTCCCCCTCTGGTCCATGGCCTCCATGGCGGCGGAGGGGCGGGAGCCCCTCCAAGATTGGATCTCCCTCTCTGTTCTCTTCTGTTTCGAGTTCCCCAGATCTGGCCCTTCACGGTTTCTTAAATTCCCGGAGATCCGTAACTCCGATTGCGCTGAAATTTTGACATGATTTTTTTCCAAAAAATATATTTCTTGCACCAGAAGAAGGGCCCCAACCGACTTTCAAAGAGGCCATATCACACCTGGGCGCGCCAGGGGGTGCTCGGCGGGCCCTGGTGGGTTGTGGTCACTATGGGCCCCCGTTTGCGTTGATTCCAAGTCCCAAAAATCACATATATTCCAAAATTATCCTCCGTAAATTTTTATCGCATTTGGACTTCATTTGATATGGATTTTTCTGTGAAACAAAAAACATGCAAAAAAAAGGAACTGGCACTGGGCACTAGATCAATAGGTTAGTCCAATAAATCATATAAAATGTAGCCAAATATATGTGAAAGTTGTACAATATTGGCATGAAACAATCAAAAATTATAGATACGACGGAGACGTATCAGCATCCCCAAGCTTAATTCCTGCTCATCCTCGAGTAGGTAAATGATAAAAAAGATATTTTTTGATGTGGAATGCTACCTAGCATAAACTTGATCATATATCTAATCATGGCATGAATATTAAGACATTAGTGATTCAAAGAAATAGTCTATAATTTGATATATAGACATCAATACTCAGGCATCCCAACAAACAATCATGTCTTTCAAAAAATCAACGCTAAAGAAAGCTATCCCTACAAAATCATATAGTCTTTTCATGCTCTGTCTTCTTAACACAAAGTACTTATCATGCACAACCCCGATGACAAGCCGAGCAATTGGTTCCTACTTTTTAACGCGCTTCAGCTTTTTCAACCCTCACGCAATACATGAGTGCAAGCCATGGATATAACACTATAGGTGGAATAGAGTATGATGATAGCGGTAAGTATAGAGAAGACAAAAAGGTAAGAAAGTCTCACATCGACGAGGCTAACTAACGGACTATGGAGATTACCATCAATTGATATCAATACGAGGAATAGGGATTGCCATGCAACGAATGCACTGAGAGCTATAAGTGTATGAAAGCTCAATATGAAAACTAAGTGGGTGTGCATCCTATAATGAAAAATTCCCACTAGTATATGAAAGTGACAACATAGGAGACTCTCTATATGAAAAACATGGTGCTACTTTGAAGCACAAGTGTGGAACTAGCATGCCCCTTCTCTCTTTATTTCTTTTTTTCTTTTTTTCTTTCTTCTTTTTTTCTTTTTGTTTTATTGTCTCTCATTGTCCGGAGTCTCATCCCGACTTGTGGGGGAATCATAGTCTCCATCATCCTTTTCTCACTGGTACAATGCTCTAAAAATGAATAATGATGATCATTACACTTCTATTTACTTATAACTCAGAAGAAATAAAAATTACAACTCGATACCTATAACAAAGTATGACTCTATATGAATGCCTCTAGTAGTGTACCAGGATGTGCAATGATCTAGCACAACATGTATAAAAATGATGAACAGTGGCTGAGCCACAACTACTATGTCAGCTATGTGATCATGCAAAGCAATATGACAATGAATGCTCAAGTCATCAGAACAAAAGCGGTGGAAGTTGCATGGCAATATATCTCGGAATGGCTATGGAAAGGCCATAATAGGTAGATATGGTGGCTGTTTTGAGGAAGATATAATAAGGCTTATGTGTGATAGAGCGTATCATATCACGGGGTTTGGATGCACCGGCGAAGTTTGCACCGACTCTCGAGGTGAGAAAGGGCAATGCATGGTACCGTAGAGGCTAGCAAATTGCGGAAAGGTAAGAGAGCGTATAATCCATGGACTCACATTAGTCATAAAGAACTCATATACTTATTGCAAAAGTTTATTAGCCCTCGAAGCAAAGTACTACTACGCATGCCCCTAGGGGGATAGATTGGTAGGAAAATACCATCGCTCGTCCCCGACTGCCACTCATAAGGAAGACAATCAATAATAAATCATGCTCCAACTTCATAGCAGAACGAGAGACTATACGTGCATGCCTCGGGAATCACAAACCTTAACACAAATATTCTTACTAACCACAACCATTTACTAGTACCTCCCACATATTCCATCTCTATATCGCAAAACTATTGCAAGGAATCAAACATATCATATTCAGTGATCCACAAGTTTTATGTAGGATTTTATGACTAACCATGCAATTGACCAATTCCTGTTGACTCTCTAAATAGATATAAGTGAAGCATGAGAGTTTAATTCTTTCTACAAAAGACCATGCTCTAATAAAATATAAGTGAAGCAAAAGAGAATTCTACAAATAACGGTTTTCTATGTGAAGAGAAACAGGCAATCCAAACTTCAAATGATATAAGTGAAGCACATGAAGCATTCTATAAAGCCATACTCAAATGATATAAGTGAAGTGCAATGAGCATTCTAAAAATCAACCATGGACTATCTCATACCAGCATGGTGCATAAAATAAAAATGCAAAAGACGCTCCAAGATTTACACATATCACGTGAACGAAACGATGACGAAAACATACCGATACTTGTTGAAGAAAGACGGGATGCCTTCCAGGGCATCCCCAAGCTTAGATGCTTGAGTCTCCTTGAATATTTACTTGGGGTGCCTTGGGAATCCCCAATCTTGAGCTCTTGCCTCTCCTTCTTCTTCTCATATCGGGACCTCCTCGATCTTTGATCACTTCATCCACACAAAACTCAACAGAAACCTCGGTAAGATCCGTTAGTATAATAATGCAAATCACTACTCTAAGTACTATTGCAAACCAATTCATATTTTGTTTTTGCATTTTAGCTACTGTATTATAACTTTTTCATGGCCTATACCACTGATAAAAATCGATAGTTTCATCAAAACAAGCAAAACAATGCATCAAAAACAGAATCTGTCTTAAACAGGACAGTCTGTAGCAATCTGAACACCTACCATACTTATGGTACTCCATAAATTCTGAAAAATTAGGAAAAAATAAAAAATTTGTTTATCAATACTTTGAAATAAGTTTCATAAACTTTCGAAGTTCCAGCAAAAAATGTAAAATCGTACACTACAGCCAAAGTTTCTGTTTTTGCACCGCACATACCAACAAGCAATCTAATCATCCTAAAGGCAAATCTTGGCACATTATTTTTATAATACAATGGATTTGTACAAAGGGATAATTATTTTTGTTGAAAAGTTTCTGTAATTAAGATTCACAAAGTTTCCATGGGCATGAACAAAGTTCAAAGCTAGCTCCCACTTTCACAATGCTCGTCCCTCTCACTTTCACTTTTCTTTTTGTGAAGTTTAAAGTTCCCCTCTATATTTTTTTTGTTTTTAAACTTTATAAAAGAACTCAACAGAAATAAATGACTCTCTAAAACTTCCGGGTTGTCTCCCTGGCAACACTTTCTTTAAAGCCATTAAGCTAGGCATAAAGTTCTCAAGTAATGAATCCACCCGGATCCCAAGGTATATCAAAGCCAATTTTAATTAACAATGATTTGGTATTTAGTAGTGAGCACAAAGCAACAAATATCATGCAATGACGAAGTCTAACTCTCTTCCTATGCATCGGCATGTCATAAAAGAACAATTCATGCACATCAAGTAAAGGCCAATGCATAGTATAAGCAATTTCTTGCAATTCTATCGTGTTGGAAACATAAAGAGGCAGAGATATAGTTCCTCTCTCATAATAATTGCAAGTAGGAGCAGCAAGCACATGCATATTACATTCATCAAAATCATCATGTGCAACGGTAAAAGGCAACCCATCAATGTAATCCTTAATAAGAGCAAACTTCTCCGATATAGTGTAGTTTGGAGAATTCAAAAAGATAATAGGACTATCATGTGTGGGTGCAATAGCAACAATTTCATTCTTAACATAAGGAACTATAGCAAGTTCATTTCCATAAGCATAATTCATATTGGCATCTTGGCCACAAACATAGCAAGCATCAAGTTCATCAAAAAGGGATATTTCAAAAGAATCAATGGGATCATAGCAATTATCATAGCATTCATCCTTCGGTAAGAACGAAGGGATATTAAACAATGTATGAGTTGAAGAGTTACTCTCATTAGAAGGTGGGCACGGGTAGCTAACCTTCTCTTCCTCCTTTTGTTCTTCGCTCTCCTCATCATCTTTTTCATCCAATGAGCTCATAGTTTCATCAATTCCTTCTTCCATAGACTCCTGCAAAATATTAGTCTCTTCTTGGACAGCCGAGACTTTCTCAATAAATACATCAATATCGGAATTGTATTTGTAATTATCATAGCAATATTTAAGTATAGCAAAGTTTTCAGGCCTATAAACATCATCATCAAAAGCTTCATACTTTTCAAACAAAGATTCAATTTCGTAAGCACCCTTAAAAGCAACAAATTCTTCTATTCTTTCCACATCATAGTAATCATATCTACCATTAGCATAAGAAGCTAAGGTTTCATTATCATTAAATTTGCACGAAAAGGGAAGGTGTGGAGCATTCAACCTAGAGCAACAAGTAAAATCATATCTCTGGCATAAATTCCAAGCATACCAATGCAACATATCAATTTGATCCCATAGCAGTTTCCCTTTTTGTGTCAAGCGATAATCCCTAAAGTATTCACGTTGATCCAACGTGCCTCCCATTATCATGTTGAATGGGGTTTTCTCAGGATTATCAAAGTAGTGCATAATATTTTTCACATAACGAGCATCGAGGGTTTTAGGAGGTTCCCCATCTCCATATGTAGCAAGTACAACTAATTTTTTTGGTGTTTCATGTTCCATATCCATAACTAAAGATAGAGAACAACTGAGAACAGGAAATAAAAACTACTTAGTGATAAAGCAAACAAGCACACACGAGAATCTTCTTCGATAAATAAGAGTGTCGAACCCAACGAGGAGCTAAAGGTAGAACAAATATTCCCTCAAGGTCTATCGACCACCGATACAACTCTACGCACACTTGACGTTTGCTTTACCTAAAACAAGTATGAAAGTATTTTGCAAGAATAAAACTACGAGTACTTTGTGAGAATAAAACTACGAGTAAATTGCAAGGTAGTAAAAGTGGATAGCTTTTGTCAACAAGAAAGTCATTTGTCCCTAGGCAATCGATAACAAGTATCGGTAATCATTCTTGCAATTTTACATGAGGGAGAGACATGAGCTAATATACTTTCTCTACTTGGATAATATGCACTTATGATTGGAACTCTAGCAAGCATCCGCAACTACTAAAGATCATTAAGGTCGTGAAACCCAACCATAGCATTAAGTATCAAGTCCTCTTTACTCCCATATGCCATAACCCACTTATCCGCGTTTAGGCTGCTGTCACCCCTGCAACACTGATAATAAGCAAACCATGAACATATTGCAACACCCTATAGCGGGGCCCCCTCCATTTGCGCAACACGGAGGGCACCGTAGGCCCGTTTGCGCGAGACGGAGGGCACCGTAGGACAGCACCATAAATAAAATATACAATCATACCAACCAAGATCACGATTAACCCACAGGACAAAACGGATCTACTCAAACATCATAGGATAGCCAAATATCATTGGGAAATAATATATGGAGTTGAGCACCATGTTAAGTAGAGATTACAGCGGGGAGAAGGGGTGTTACACCGCTGCATAGAGGGGGAGAAAGTTGGTGTTGACGGTAGCAAGATTGTTGATGTAGATCGCCGTCACGATCCTTGCCCCGGCGGCACTCCGGTGCCACCGGGAGAGAGGGGGAGAGAGCCCCCCTCCTTCTTCTTCCTTGGCCTCCCCCTAGATGGGAGGAGAGTTCCCCCTCTGGTCCATGGCCTCCATGGCGGCGGAGGGGTGGGAGCCCCTCCGAGATTGGATCTCCCTCTCAGTTCTCTTCTGTTTCGCGTTCCCCAGATCTGGCCCTTCATGGTTTCTTAAATTCCCGGAGATCCGTAACTCTGATTGCGCTGAAATTTTTACACGATTTTTTTTCCATAAATTATATTTCTTGCACCAGAAGAAGGGCCCCAACCGACTTTCAAGGAGGGCATAAGAAACCTGGGTGCGCCAGGGGGTGCCCGGCACGCCCTGGTGGGTTGTGGTCATTATGGGCCCCCGTTTGCATTGATTCCAAGTCCCAAAAATCACATATATTCCAAAATAATTCTTCGTAAATTTTTATCGTGTTTGGACTTCGTTTGATATGGATTTTTTGCAAAACAAAAAACATGCAACAAACAGGAACAGGCACTGGGCACTGGATCTATAGGTTAGTCCAATAAATCATCTAAAATGTTGCAAAAAATATGTGAAAGTTGTATAATATTGGCATGAAACAATCAAAAATTATAGATACGACCGAGACGTATCCGAGGATAGAGCAAAACTAATCTCCCTTTGTGCATTCGCACTGAAATGTAGAGACATTGCCCGTGTGACATTTTAGTAGAACTGCACAAAACACTCTTAAGAAAAAAGTGATTTGTGCAGTTCACCAAAAGGTTGCAATAGCAACGAGGTGAAATGGATAGCCATGTTTGCAAAAAAGAGGTAGAAAGGAAACAATTACTGGCCAATAACAGTTGATGACACATACGACGACAAAAAATAAGTATATTCCTTGTCCTAAGGGAAGATAACTACACGGTTGTGTTTATCTAAAACGGTGTGAGGACGAGATTGCGATATGGAAAGTACGTCGGACGAGCTACATTTTGGGCAAAACTAGGGAAGATCCACATGCAAGATTTTCCACATGCAGCGATGTGGGAAGATGGGCAGTGGAGCAAGGCCGGAGGGGATACCTGGGGGTCATCGGGATGTAACTAGGAGGGCGGCGGTGGGCGGGATCTGCCCATACTGCGGAAACGAGCAAGTGGCGTAGGCCCTACTGCGCCGGAGCTTGGTCAGAGAGAACGGCGGGTACCGCAGATCAGGATGTGCTGCCTCGGCGCCGTCAAACGGAGAAACGATGCACATCCTCCCTTTCCGCCGGCGGACGGGATGCGGCTGGATCAGTGACCAACGGTGAGAGAGAGAGAGGCCACCGCCGCCTTATGTGAGATACTCTGAAGAGAGACAAACCCTGGCAGGCAGGCTCCATTGTATATAGTGGAGCGGACTACCTTTTTCTCCATAAAAATTGTTTTATATTCTGTGTACGTGCCATTGAGCAATATAACTTTATTTAAAAATAACGCGCCAATGCATCAAGTTGAACTTTGTTTCGTGCACGCGTGGTACACAACCTCCGTAGGTAAGCAACCGCTACACGCGCTCAAATTAGCACATGGGCTGCCATTTCGTACAGAAATGGGCTCCACCGTGTACCCGCGCGGGTGTGGCTGGGCATGAAGCGTGAGTACGTGCACCTATTCTCTTCATGTACGTACACCACCTACGTGGGTTTGTGTGAGAGAGATGCAAACATAGAGAGATATAGTGTGTGGGTTCGTGAGTTTTTTTTGGGGGGGCATGAGAGATAGACAGGGAATATGTGTCGATGATATTTCAATCAAAAAATGTAACATATGCAATGTGTGTGAAACAGAGGCCTGGATATATCATATATATAGAGGGGGCGATCCACGAGAAGAGAGTGGAGGTATCATCGGCGTGAGGTATCCATAGAATCGAAGAGAGGGATGATGTGTGTGTGTGTGTGCGCGCGCGATCGATAAAGAGTGCCAATGAATTTGTGTGTGCCCACGTCAAAGATATAGGGTGGCTGGCCTACTGGAACGTGAGAGGGGACAGGTGCAGTTTGTCTTTGTGGCATGGATACCTACCTACAGCGCTCGACTATCGGTGTGTGTGGGGGGTGGGGGGCAGAGACCTAACTATAGAGGTACAGTGGCTGGTATATGTGTGGAGGAGGAGAGAGACCTAACTTATGTATCGAGGGAGATCGATCGGCATCCATGCATATGTGTAGCAGAGGAATAAGGTTGGGAGAGAGACAGAGCTAGAGTGTCGGAGGGGTTGGTGGTGGAGTTGCTTCTCACAAATGGTGGGAGAGGCCTGCTAGACAAACGGAGGGCATGCCTGCAATATCAACAAGAGAGGGGGTGCCTGCCTGTCTGTGCACGTGCGTGTGAGAGACGGGTCAGGAGGCATGCATGAATGATGACGAGGGACGATATGGATGTGGTAAGCAGATGTAACTACATAGGAAGATCAATCGTTCTTTGTCGAAGAAAGGGAGAGACATAACTTGTGAGGTACGTCGATCGATGCATGGGAAAAAAGAGTTATAGTTAACCTAGGTATATGTAGGGAGATCGATCGGTATACATGCATGTATGTGTTAGAAGCAAATAAGATCTGGAGAGAAGGATAGAGAGGGAGAGAGAGGGATGCAGCTAGGAGGTGGTGTGAGAGGCCTACTATATCGAGGGGGAAGGAGTGTGCGAGTATTAGATTGATGAAAAGAGGGGCGGGAGTGAGGCATGGACGGTGAGAAGAGAAGAGGGAAATCTTGTATTTGTGGTAGGCACACCTGTCTAAAGAGGTATATCGATCGGTGTGTGCCAGAAAGAAGGAGCTGGGGGGCCTACACACACCATGGGTGAACGACCTAAAGTGAAATGACGAATGTGCGTCATGGAGCTAGAGAATGCCGAGGGAGGGTGAGAGGGAGGCGAGCGTGTGCATGCACAAGAGAAAGTTAACGCTAGCTACAAAGATAAGAGGATTGTGTGGGTGTAAAAGACGAATAGAGATCATAATTCATTATAAAAGTGGATTCGGATATTTGAAGAAGATATCATATTGTTTTAAACCGACGCATGCATGAATATATATAATGGTGTGTAACACCCCATGTCATTATCCACAGTAATCACTTTTGATAATGACAAGTCAGCAAGTTTAACAGTGAATAATCATCATTAGCATCATATTGCATTTCAACTCCTAAGTCAAAATTCAAACTTAAATGAAAGTGGAAAATAAAAGTTGTACAACATAGAAACTAAAATGTTCAATAAATAACAAATATTACAGAGACTATTCTAAAATTATAACCAACAATTAATAAATTAATTACGTGGCTCTAACATTACCAAAACAGCAAGGTTTAATACATTTTATTTATTATAAAATTTGTGTGAACTCCAATTGTCTCCAAACCAATTTTTGGCAGTAGTAGATAATGCCTAGCAATTAGTGGAACAAGTGCCATATTTTACAAAAGTCATTTTGAGGCCTAACTAATTACAAAACAGAAAATAAGAAAAAATAAAAAGAAAAGACAAAAAGAAAAAAATAAAAAGAAAAGCAAACCCCTCCCTGGCCCAACTGGGCCTCAGCCCAGCAGGCCAGCCCACCCCACTCCCCCTGGCCTATATGGCTCCCTAGAGCCACCCGAAACCCTAACCCCCCACCCCGCTCCCCTGTTCCCCCCTCCTCCCGATCCGGATCGGGCGCTACCCCGCGCCTGCTCCCTCCACGCCTCGCCGCGCTCGACGCTGCCGCCCGACGCCGCGCCCCGTCGCCGCTCGCCGTCCTCCTCGTCCTCTCCCCCGACGAGCTCCACCGAGCCTCGCCGCCCCCTCTCCCCTGCAATGAACGGTGAGGCCACAGCCTCCGTTGCCCCACCCCCTCCTTCTCCCCTCGGTCACTGCGCGCCCGCGCCGTCCTGCACGCGCTCACCGCCATAGCTAGCCGTGCCTGGCTTCGCGCCCTCGCCTCGCCGCCGCGCCCGCACGCACGCGCTCCCCGCGCCGTCCACCGCCCGCGCTCGCGCATGCCGCGCGCTGCCCCCGCCCGCTGACCTCGCCCCGCTCCTGCACCCCCTGCGCCGGTGCCCTGCCGCTTCCCGTCGGCCTGGCCGGCACCAGGGCATGCCCCTGGCCGCGCCCGCGCGCCGCGCCCGCGCTCGCTGTGGCCTCCTGGGCCACTGCCCAGTGGGGGCCGAAGCCCCTGTGCCACTGACTAGGGGGCCCCACGCCCCAGAACGTTTTTATAAAATAAAAGAAATAAAAATGAATTAATAAAATAAATAAGTAGTTAATTAATTAATTAATTAATTAGTGAATTAATTAAGTTAATTAATCATGTTTAATTAATCTAATTAATTAGTTAGTTTAATTAATTCTTTAATTAGGTTAACTAAACCCTAATTAAACCTAACAGAGTATGACAGGTGGGACCCACTGGTCAGGTTGACCCAGTCAACGCACTATTGACTGCTGACGTCATGCTGACATCATGATGATGTCAGCATACACTATTTCGGATAATGTTGAATTTAAATAAATAATTAAATTCCAGAAATTAATAAAAACTTTAGAAAATCATATAAAATAATCCGTAACTCCGATGAAAATAATATATAGATGAAACTTGCTCAGAATTTCGATACGAACCCGAATACGTTCTCCATATACCTGTCAGATGCCCCTGGCTAGATGAGCATGGAAGTTTTAGACCGATTTCAATAAATGAATAGTGGCCAACTTTAATTAAATAATTCCAAATAAATTCCTAAATTCACTAAATCATTTAGTTAGGCAGTAGAACGCCCCGGCATATCATTTAGGCATGTCATACATATTGTTTGCATTATTGCCGTGAATTTATTGTTTCTCTCCCCCTCCTTCTCTCTCGATAGACGTCGAGACCGACGACGCTGCACCTGGGTTCGACTACGCTACAGACGAGCAGCCCGTTGACGACCTCTCTCTCTTGCCAGAGCAACCAGGCAAGCCCCCCCCCCCTTGAGCATCCAGATATCGCCCATTCCATTTCTCCTGCTTGCATTAGATTTTTCTACTGTTAATGTATGATCCTTTCTGATGCATAGCCTGCTTTCGTAACCTGTTCATTGTTACCTTACCTGCCTATGATAAACTGTTTAGTATAGGTTGGTAGTGAACCATCAGTGACCCCACCACCTTACCCTTGTTGCCCCTGCTTGATCATCGACGATTCGATCAGTGTGATCATCGACCAGAGACCGACACATCACCTCACCCCCCTTAGTTGTACGACTCTGCATAGTTACTATTGAGTGCCGAGGGTGATACCTCGTAACGCACTCCTGATGAATACTCTGCAGTGTAGCTGTTCGGTCATGGTCATCGAGGGTGATTCCTCCTTCACCACTATTGATACGACTCTGTCATGCAACCCCTCAGTGTGAACCTCGAGGGTGATGCCTCATACGTTCACCCTGATGATTTCATCGAGTGGAATCCACCGAGGGTGATTCCTCGGGTTTTCCCCCTTGATGTTATGACCACACGGTTACTTTGACCTTTGTTACAGGCGGGTCCACCCTGGTGGGTACCCGCTGGTGATCTGTGATGTCGAGTGTGCTGGAAGGGCACTCGAGTGTGATATTGTGACGGAGCTTCAGAGACTCTGATTGTCTCTGCGTGATACTAAATGAGCCTATTGGATTTGGGTGTGTGATCTGAGTGGGTCGACGTGCCCTATACGCACTACCACCACGCGGGATTATGGTTATGGGGCCCTCTGTGATGTACGTTTCTCCCGAAAGCTCATCAGACGTCACGATTCACCGTGCGGACTGATTGTCGGGATTGGGCTGGATACTTCACTGACGAGTTCAGTGTCGCGCCTGCACCCCGGCCAGTCTCGCAACGCGCAGGGTGCCTAGGGCAAAGGCCCAAGACCTTTGGGTGCATAGGTTAGTCCAGCGTGCTGACCTCTCTGCTGAGCCTAGGTAGGGCGCTGCTTCGTGTTGATCTCCCGAGGCCGGGCATTACCCAGCAAGTGTGTCCGGCCAGAGGTGATCGAGCATGTTGGGTAACAGTAGTGCACCCTTGCAGGGATGAATAATCTATCGATAGCCGGTCCTACGGTAAATGACGCTCAGTTTGTGTATCCCGATCTACTACTTGAACTGGATACTGGTTACTTAATTGAAGCTTCGGGATCGCTTTCTCGCTGGGAGTCGAGGAAGGATCTCTAGGCTTGCTTCAACATGTTTGCTTAATAAAATGCTATTCTACTCTCTTCTATTGCTGCAAGATGATGGCTTCGTGAAGATGTTTGATGATGCTAGTCTTTGATAGGACTAGGCCTTCTCCCTATTCTGGCATTTCTGCAGCCCAGTCCACATATACAACCTTTCTCCATTGATAATGTTGCATATGTAGCATAGATCCTTGCTTGCTGAGTACTTCAGATGAGTACTCACGGCTGCTTTACTTTCTCTTTTCCCCATACCCCACCTTGATGATACATCAGACGATGGAGTCCAGGAGCCAGATGCCACCACAGGAGCTTACTACCAGGAGGGTCCAGAGGGCACGTACTACTGGATCGAGCCAGCCGACCAGGAGTAGGATCGGAGGCTCCCAGGCAGGAGGCCAACGCCTTTCGATCTAGAGTCATTGTTTGTGCTAGCCTTCTTAAGGCAAAACTTGTCTAACTATGTCTGTACTCAGATAATATTTGTATGACTGACTTATGTATTCGGATCTTCGGATCCCTGGTCTGTAATATTGTGGATCTCTGTTTATTTGTGTTAGAGTTGTGTTGTGATATCTTCCCATGAGTCCCTGTGCTTGATCGTGCATGTTTGCGTGTATGATTAGTGCACGATAAAGTCGGGGGCGTCACAAGTTGGTATCAGAGCCGACTGCCTGTAGGAAGCCCCCTTCCAATTCCTTGGTCGAAGTTGAGTCTAGTCGTCCAAAACTGTTTTACTAACTTGGCTGTGTGGCTTACGGGCCCACGTCGCCAACTGGGTGGTCTTAGGATCTTTTATTCCTCGTCTATACTCTGGGGCTCTGATCTCTCTTCTATTCGGGTTTAAAAAAATTACTAACGCCGACACTTAGGATCTCGTAAATCCTGTCTACCCGGAGAGCTGGATATCTGTGCGATTTCCCTGGCATTGATCTGATTAGTCTGATGATCATTTTCCTTTCCATTGTTTTGTTTAACCTTTCTCTCTGAGTTGTGTTAAACTTCTCATTGTCATTTGACAATCCTGAATTTTCCTCTGTTTCAGATGGATCGTTTGTTTCCACCGCGTCCTACGACACAGCTTGTGCTTCGCACTTGGGCTAATGATGCCCCTGGGTTTCCAGCTATCCTGATCGCTCTCATGACCAGACTTGGCTACCGCTGGTACCCCGAGTACATGGTCTACGAGGATTACCGCGAGTTCAATCAGGAGCAGTACCATGCTGATGTTTGTATCTATGATCGGCAAGATGACTCAAACACTGAGCTGCACCTTTTCCACGGTATCGGCGTGACGATTGAGATGGCAATACATGATGCCGCCTACTCTGCTGTCGCACGTCTCCGAGGACAGTTCAGCGATATCTTGGATGACTCTGAGTTCTGATACATTCCGTATGCCCCTGTTGGAGATGCTACTGGATACTACACAGCTATCTGTGCGCCGCACGAGCCTCGTCGCTATGACCCGCGCGTTCTGATTCAGTGCACTCAGGCTCTGGATCGCACTATTCGGGCTCTTGCCGTCGAGTTGGTTGCCACTCGAGCACGTCTCTACGATGCTATGACGCAGTTGCTACCCGCTGTTCGCGCAGGGATACATCCTGAGCACATCCTTTACCCGCACAGGACTCAGATGTATGCTGGTATTGATTGGCCTGCTGTTGGAGGTCACACACCTACATGTGGACCTCTTCTTACAGCTCGAGACCGGATTCTGCATCAGAGTGCACATGGAGCGCAGGATCCTACCGCGACAAACATTCGTCGTCCGCACTCGCAGTTACCCCCGTTACAGTGGTTTTCCTCGATGTTGATGTAGCCTTTGCTATGTCTCGTTGTGTACTTCCTTACCGCGTGCATGCGCGCCGCCTAGTATGTCTAGTTCTAAATTTGCGCCGTTATGCTGTCCGCATGTATCCGACTTTGTGTATGGATCTGTATGTCTTAATTGACTACTGTTATGTATCTGTTACACTGCTTAAATTGTTGTCGAGTTACATCATGCTTGTCGCTAAACACTCGCAATTGCTTTTAATAAACTACCCCCTGTTGATACTTAGCAGGATGGTTAGACCAGGTGGTCGTGGTCGTGGCCCTGAACACCCACCACCGCCAGACTATATGGCAGCTATGATGCAACAATTCGAGCTCAACCGCCAGTTCATGACTGGATTTATGGCTCAGTTTCTGCATCAGAACAACCAGAACCAGAACCAGAACCCTCCTTCAATAACTCTGCCGGAGTTTATGCTGCTTAACCCCACTTAGTTCCGCAATTCTGACAAGCCACTAGATGCTGATGACTGGCTCCGCGACATCACTCACGAGATGGAGTCTGCTAATGTCGCCCCTGCCAACTTCGTCACCTTCGCGGCCTTTTTCCTAAAGGGACCCGCTGCTCAATGGTGGGACACCCACAAGCGTACACTGCCTGCTGGAACAGTCATTACCTGGTATGAGTTCCGGGCTGCTTTCCGTGCATGTTACATCCCTCAGGCAATTATGGCACGAATGAAGACCCAGTTCCACAACCTCACTCAGGGCAACAAGACTGTCGAAGCTTATCAGCGGGAATTTCTTGATCTCTCCCGCTATGCTGAAGAAGACATCGCCACAGATGTCCGTAGACAAGAGAAGTTCCGTAATGGACTCCACCCAGACCTCGAGCTTGCCCTTGCTACTCAAGACTTCAACGACTTTTCAACTCTTGTGAACAAGGCTATTCTTGTTGAAACCGCTCAGATGAAACATAAGGACTCGCAGAAGCGCTATCGTGATGCTGGCTCATCTTCGGGCTCAGCACAGAAGCGTCGAGTCTGGATTCCAACAACGTGTTCCGTCCAAATACCTCTGCGCCAAAGAACAACTATGCTGCACCACGTCTGCCTCCTCCACCACTGAGGCAGCCAAGAGCTCAACCTATTCAAAACAATGCTCCTCTTCATCCTGAAGATGGTCTGTGCTTCAAGTGCCGCAAACCAGGTCACCAGGCTAAGGACTGCCGCCAGACTCAGAATCAGTTGGCTTTTCCTCGTACTGGCCGTGGCAATGGTCGTGGCAACAATCAAACCCGCAACTATAATACTGGGTCTGCTGCACATGGTCGTGGGCACGCTTACAACATTGACATTGAAGAAGTCCAGGATCAACCTGCTACTGTGATGGGTACCCTTCTTGTTAACTCAATACCTGCTTCTGTTTTATTTGATTCAGGAGCATCACATTCATTCATCTCTGGAAAATTTGCATTCATGCATGGCATTCGATATGAGAAGATGCATACTCCGTTAGTCATTAAAACTCCCGGAGGTCATTGTCATGCTGACGTAATAGCACCTGACGTTACCGTCGAAATTAACGGGTTGGAATTCCTTGCCTCACCTATCGTCTTGAAGTCTTCCACTATAGACCTCATTCTCGGAATGGATTGGTTGAAAGCTCACATTGCTTCAATCAATTGTGCCACTAAAGTTGTCCAACTTCTTCACCCCTCCGATGAGATAGTGAACTACACCGCCCGAATTACTTGAGACGCTGAAGCTCAGATATATGTTCTGAATGCTTTGAACGCCTCACCTCTGGAAGGAATCGAGAACGTTCCTGTCGTTCGAGATTTTCCGGACGTCTTTCCGGAAGAACTCCCAGGAATACCCCTAGTTAGGGCTGTCGAGTTCGTTATTGACTTGAAACCTGGCACTGTCCCTATTGCCAAGCGTCCTTATAAGATGCCTCTGCACCACCTTCTCGAGCTTAAGGAAGAAATCGACAAGTCACTTAAGAATGGTTTCATCCGCCCCAGTTCCTCTATTTGGGGAGCACCTTCACTCTTCGTTAAGAAGAAGGATGGAACTAACCGATTGGTTCAGGATTATTGGCCCATTAACCAAGCCACAATACAGAATAAATACCCACTGCCCCGGATCAATGACTTATATGATCAACTTGCTGGATCATCGGTCTTCTCTAAACTCGACTTGAGGTTGGGTTATCACCAGATCCGTGTCGGTGAAGAGGATATTCCCAAGACTGCATTCGTCACTCGTTATGGCTCCTATGAATAAACCGTCATGTCATTTGGCCTAACGAATGCTCCAGCTACGTTCTCCCGTCTGATGAATTATATATTCATGGATTACCTCGACAAATTCGTCGTGGTTTTTTTGGATGATATCCTTATATATTCCAAGAATGAAGAAGAACATGCCGAACATCTTCGCCTCGTTCTGGAGAGGCTTCGAGAACACAAGTTGTATGCCAAGTACTCCAAATGCGAATTATGGTTATCTGAAGTGACCTATCTTGGTCATGTGATTTCCAAGGATGGAATAGCTGTTAACCCAGAACGAGTTCAGGCTATTCTCGACTGGACTCCCCCGAAGAATGTCAAGCAAGTCAGAAGTTTTCTCGGACTCACTAGTTATTGCCGTCGATTTGTTGAGAACTTTTCCAAGATTGCAAAACCATTGACAAACCTGCTTCACAAAGGTGTCAAATTTGAGTGGATAGAAAAATGTCAAGAAAGCTTTCAGACACTAAAAGATAAATTGACATCTGCCCCAGTATTAGCACCCCCGGATTCCCAAAAGGATTTCGTGATATACTGTGATGCATCTCGCCAAGGATTAGGCTGTGTCCTAATGCAAGAGCGCAAAGTGATTGCTTATGCCTCCCGGCAATTGCGTCCTCATGAAGAAAATTATCCCGTGCATGATCTTGAACTTTCTGCGGTTATTTATGCCCTGAAGCTATGGCGACATTACCTTCTCGGTAACCATTGCGAGATATACATGGATCATCAAAGTTTGAAGTATTTATATACTCAACCAGATCTGAACCTTCGTCAACAAAGATGGCTCGAGACAATTGCCGATTATGATATGAATATCTCATACACCCCTGGCAAGGCTATTGTAATGGCCGATGCTTTGAGTCGCAAGGCTTATTGCAGCAACCATATGGTTCAGGATATGCAACCTCTTCTCCATGAAGAGCTTCGCAAATTGAACCTCAATATTGTTCCACAGGGTTATCTCAATACCCTGGTTGTTGAACCAGATTTAGAACACAGCATTAAGACTATGCAACGGTATGACTCTGAAGTTGAAAGGATCAAGCGATACCTCGAAAGAGGAAAGCCGTCGGAATTCCATCTTGATGATGATGGGATCCTATTTTTCCAACACCGTCTCTTCGTACACATGTTTAAGGATGAGAGGGAACACGTTATGAAAGAAGCTCATGACACTCCTCTGTCTATTCATCCTGGTAGCACAAAGCTGTAACGTGACATTTGTCAGAGATACTGGTGGCCTAATATGAAGTGAGACATTGCTCGTTATGTTTCTGAGTGTGACGTCTGCCGCCGCATTAAAGCAGAACATCAAAGGCCTGCTGGAACTCTGCAACCCCTTGAAATTCCTGAATGGAAATGGGACAAGGTCCAAATGGATTTCATTACTGGTTTTCCCAGATCTCAGAAGGGTCATGATGCTATTTTTGTCGTCATTGACCGATTCTCAAAGGTTGCTCACTTTCTGCCAGTTAAGGAGACAATCACTGCTAGCTAGTTAGCAGACTTGTATGTTTCCTGAATTGTGTCACTCCATGGTGCTCCGTTGGAGATCAGTTCTGATCATGGCAGCCTCTTCACCTCCAGATTCTGGAATAGTTTCCAAGAAGCTATGGGAACTCATCTGTCTTTCAGCACCGCTTTTCACCCTCAGTTTTAGGGTCAAGTTGAACGAGTTAATCAAGTGCTCGAAGATATGCTTCGAGCTTGCGTCATCTCCTTCAGTAAGAAATGGGAGGAATCTCTCCCGTATGACGAATTCTCTTACAACAATAGCTATCAAGCTAGTCTGAAGATGGCACCATTTGAAGTTCTATACGGACATAAGTGTCGAACCCCTCTGAATTGGTCAGAAACTGGGGAACGCTCACTCGTCGGACCGGACATTATTCAGCAAGCTGAAGAACAAGTCCGCATTGTCCGAGAACATCTAAAAACTACTCAGCCGCGTCAGAAGAGCAACTATGACCGAAAGCACCAGGAAATGGTCTATCAACCTGGCGAGCAAGCTTACCTCCGCGTCACTCCGTTGAAAGGCACTCATCGGTTCGGAATCAAAGGCAAGTTAGCTCCTCGCTACATTGGCCCGTTCCGTATTCTTGCCCGTCGAGGAGAAGTGGCATATCAGTTGCAATTGCCGCCAAATCTTTCTCAAGTACATGATGTCTTTCATGTATCCCAACTCCGTCGCTGCTTCAAGGATCCTATTCGAGCTGTGGATCACGAAATGCTTGAATTACGGGAAGATCTGTCTTATCCAGAATATCCCATCCGTATTCTTGATCAAGCTGAGCGTTGAACTCGTCAGAAGTCAATCAAATTCCTCAAAGTTCAGTGGTCGAATCATTCTGAAGATGAAGCCACTTGGGAACGCGAGGATCGTCTTCGCGAAGAATACCCCACTTTCTTTCAGTCTTCCTCTTAATTCTCAGGACGAGAATTCTTGATAGATGAGGAGAATTGTAACACCCCATGTCATTAGCCACAGTAATCACTTTTGATAATGACAAGTCAGCAAGTTTAACAGTGCATAATCATCATTAGCATCATATTGCATTTCAACTCCTAAGTCAAAATTCAAACTTAAATGAAAGTGGAAAATAAAAGTTGTCCAACATAGAAACTAAAATGTTCAATAAATAACAAATATTACAGAGACTATTCTAAAATTGTAACCAACAATTAATAAATTAATTAGGTGGCTCTAACATTACCAAAACAGCAAGGTTTAATACATTTTATTTATTATAAAATTTGTGTGAACTCCAATTGTCTCCAAACCAATTTTTGGCAGTAGTAGATAATGCCTAGCAATTAGTGGAACATGTGCCATATTTTACACAAGTCATTTTGAGGCCTAACTAATTACAAAACAGAAAATAAGAATAAATAAAAAGAAAAGACAAAAAGAAAAAGAAAAAGAAAAAGCAAAACCACCCCGGCCCAACTGGGCTTCAGCCCAGCAGGCCGGCCCACCCCACTCCCCCTGGCCTATATGGTTCCCAGAGCCACCCGAAACCCTAACCCCCCCACCCCGCTCCCCTGTTCCCCCCTCCTCTCGATCCGGATCGGGCGCTACCCCGCACCTGCTCCCTTCGCGCCTCGCCGCGCTCGACGCCGCTGCCCGGCGCCGTGCCCCGTCGCCGCTCGCCGTCCTCCTCGTCTAATCCCCCGACGAGATCCACCGAGCCTCGCCGCCCCCTCTCCCCTGCAATGAACGGTGAGGCCACGGCCTCCATCGCCCCACCCCCTCCTTCTCCCCTCGGTCACCGCGCGCCCGCGCCGTCCCGCACGCCCTCACCGCCGCAGCTGGCCGCGCCTGGCCTCGCGCCCGCGCGCGCCCTCGCCTCGCCGCGTTAGCTCGCATCGCCGCCGCGCCCGCCCGCACGCGCTCCCCACGCCGTCCACCGCCCGTGCACGCCGCGCGCTGCCCGCGCCCGCTGACCTCGCCCCGCTCCTGCACCCCCTGCGCCGGTGCCCTGCCGCTTCCAGTCGGCCTGGCCGGCGCCGGGGCACGCCCCTGGCCGCGCCCGCGCGCTGCGCCTGCGCTCGCTGTGGCCTCCTGGGCCACTGCCCAGTGGGGCCCGAAGCCCTTGTGCCACTGACTAGGGGGCCCCACGCCCCAGAACATTTTTATAAAATAAAAGAAATAAAAATGAATTAATAAAATAAATAAGTAGTTAATTAATTAATTAGTGAATTAATTAAGTTAATTAATCTTGTTTAATTAATCTAATTAATTAGTTAGTTTAATTAATTCTGTAATTAGGTTAACTAAACCCTAATTAAACCTAACAGAGTATGACAGGTGGGACCCACTGGTCAGGTTGACCCAGTCAACGCACTGTTGACTGCTGACGTCATGATGACGTCAGCATACACTGTTTCGGATAATGTTGAATTTAAATAAATAATTAAATTCCAGAAATTAATAAAAACTTTAGAAAATCATATAAAATAATCTGTAACTCCGATGAAAATAATATATACATGAAACTTGCTCAGAATTTCGATACGAACCCGAATACGTCCTCTGTATACCGGTCAGATGCCCCTAGCTAGATGAGCATGGAAGTTTTAGACCGATTTCAATAAATGAATAGTGCCCAACTTTAATTAAATAATTCCGAATAAATTCCTAAATTAACTAAATCATTTAGTTAGGCAGTAGAATGCCCCGGCATATCATTTAGGCATGTCATACATATTGTTTGCATTATTGCCGTGAATTTATTGTTTCTCTCCCCCTCCTTCTCTCTCGATATACGCCGAGACCGACGACGCTGCACCTGGGTTCGACTATGCTACAGACGAGCAGCCCGTTGACGACCTCTCTCTCTTGCCAGAGCAACCAGGCAAGCCCCCCCCCCTTGAGCATCCAGATATCGCCCATTCCATTTCTCCTGCTTGCATTAGATTTTGCTACTGTTATTGTATGATCCTATTCTGATGCATAGCCTGCTTTCATAACCTGTTCATTGTTACCTTACCTGCCTATGATAAACTGTTTAGTATAGGTTGGTAGTGAACCATCAGTGACCCCACCACCTTACCCTTGTTGCCCCTGCTTGATCATCGACGATTCGATCAGTGTGATCATCGACCAGAGACCGACACATCACCTCACCCCCCCTTAGTTGTACAACTCTGCATAGTTACTATTGAGTGCCGAGGGTGATACCTCGTAACGCACTCCTGATGAATACTCTGCAGTGTAGCTGTTCGGTCGTGGTCATCGAGGGTGATTCCTCCTTCACCACTATCAATACGACTCTGTCGTGCAACCCCTCAGTGTGAACCTCGAGGGTGATGCCTCATACGTTCACCCCTGATGATTTCATCGAGTGGAATCCACCGAGGGTGATTCCTCGGGTTTTCCCCCTTGATGCTATGACCACATGGTTACTTTAACCTTTGTTACAGGGGGGTCCACCCTGGTGGGTACCCGCTGGGGATCTATGATGTCGAGTGTGCCGGAAGGGCACTCGAGTGTGATATTGTGACGGAGCTTCAGAGACTCTGATTGTCTCCGCTTGATACTAAATGAGCCTATTGGATTTGTGTGTGTGATCTGAGTGGGTCGATGTGCCCTATACGCACTACCACCACGCGGGATTATGGTTATGGGGCCCTCTGCGATGTACATTTCTCCCGAAAGCTCATCAGACGTCACGATTCACCGTGTGGGCTGATTGTCGGGATTGGGCTGGATACTTCACTGACGAGTTCAGTGTCGCACCTGCACCCCAGCCAGTCTCGCAACGCGCAGGGTGCCCAGGGCGAAGGCCCAAGACCTCTGGGTGCATAGGTTAGTCCGGCGTGCTGACCTCTGTGCTGAGCCTAGGTAGGGCACTGCTTCGTGTTGATCTCCCGAGGTCGGGCATGACCCAGCAAGTGTGTCCGGCCAGAGGTGATCGAGCATGTTGGGTAACCGTAGTGCACCCCTGCAGGGATGAATAATCTATCGATAGCCGGTCCTACGGTAAAGGACGCTCAGTTTGTGTATCCCGATCTACTACTTGAACTGGATACTTGTTACTTAATTGAAGCTTCGGGATCGCTTTCTCGCTGGGAGTCGAGGAAGGATCTCTAGGCTTGCTTCAACATGTTTGCTTAATAAAATGCTATTCTACTCTCTTCTATTGCTGCAAGATGATGGCTTCGTGAAGATGTTTGATGATGCTAGTCTTCGATAGGACTAGGCGTTCTCCCTATTCTGGCATTTCTGCAGCCCAGTCCACATATACAACCTTTCTCCATTGATAATGTTGCATATGTAGCATAGATCCTTGCTTGCTGAGTACTTCAGATGAGTACTCATGGATGCTTTACTTTCTCTTTTCCCCATACCCCACCTTGATGATACATCAGACGATGGAGTCCAGGAGCCAGATGCCACCACATGAGCTTACTACTAGGAGGGTCTAGAGGGCACGTACTACTGGATCGAGCCAGCCGACCAGGAGTAGGATCGGAGGCTCCCAGGCAGGAGGCCAACGCCTTTCGATCTAGAGTCGTTGTTTGTGCTAGCCTTCTTAAGGCAAAACTTGTCTAACTATGTCTGTACTCAGATAATATTTGTATGACTGACTTATGTATTTAGATCTTCGGATCCCTGGTCTGTAATATTGTGGATCTCCGTTTATTTGTGTTAGAGTTGTGTTGTGATATCTTCCCGTGAGTCCCTGTGCTTGATCGTGCATGTTTGCGTGTATGATTAGTGCACGATTAAGTCGGGGGCATCACATGGTGATACGCATGATGTGGTTATGAACATGTTATACTACATATAATATATAGAACATTTATTTGAATTTTGATAATGTGTGGCTTTTGCGGCTCAGGGCTAAATACTTGTCATAATGTAGGGGGCGGGGCACTATACTTTGTGTGATACACATAGTGTACATATGAAACATGGTTTAGATTATGAAGATCTAGTTAGTACATCAAATGTACTATTATTTGGAATCAACATCAAGTGTAGTCAAAATTTCAAATTCGAGTTCATATAGTACACATAGTTCATATCTATCTCTATAGTAATCATGTGGTGTGTTGTTAAGATAATACACGAATGATGGTTTTAGTTGGCAACAATCATGATTGTAGATTCTTATTCAAATAGAGAAACGAATTCAAATTTAGTTCGAATTGCAACGGTAGTATAGACATTTGGAATGCACTAAAATGTTGGTATGAGTAGGCTACTTGCATTATACAGCCAGCGAAAAAATTTAATTGGACATAACATGGATTCATAGCTTTGAATAGCATTTGTACAGTAAAACGGGACAAGACTCTCTCTTTGTGTGGTGCGAATAGTTTTATTTTTTCGTTTATTTTTCATTGAGGTAAGGGCGAATTGATTTGGTACGTACATTATTACACGTTAGGCTTGTCCCCAAAATTCAACCCGTGCCTTGTTATCCCGAAAATTCAGATATCGTGCTCCCAAAACTCGCGCCTTCACAACCCGCGCCTTGCTATCCTGAAATTACAACGCGCGCGAAAACTCCCTCCAGCTGCCAAATCCCAACACGCGAAATCCCCCTTCTAACCCTGAGCCGAAAGGGCCACTAGTTCAAATTGGTGGGGGTACTTTTGTAACACACCCTACATTTTGGACAAGCGCGTCCCTAAGTCATGGTTCCCCCCTCCCATCGCCTCCTTTTCGCCATTCGAAATCCCAGGCCGCCATAACCTCTCTGCTCCAACCGCGAAACCCCACCCTCCTCCATCCGTCACCTCACCGCTGCCCAGCCGGAGCCTCTTCCCCGACGACGTCGTCCACCGCAACAGCTCGACGTCCCTCATCCACCTCCCTGGATGAGGATCCATCGTCGATCTCGTTGTCCCGTCGGTTCTGCCGCCTCATCCTCCACCTCCAAGGAGCTGCTCCGACGATCGCCTCGTCTATCGCGGATGATCCATCCCCACAGCGCTGCCTTAACCGGCTCCACCGGAACCGCAGCATCCTCACTGACTCCTCGGACGAAGCCGAGGCCTACTCGGTGCCACCAAAGGGGTTGTACGCTCATCGCATCTCCTTAACTCGACCTCCCGGCACCGACGGTGCTCCAGCCCGCACCCCCATGGCGCGGCTACCTCGAAGCCGGCGCCGCCGGCGACATCTCCACGGCGGCTCTCCCCCAGTGCGAGGCTTCCTCGGCGGCGGCGTCCATACCAGCCGGATCTGCTGCTGCTGCTCCGGCTCTTGCTCGCTTGCGCCACTGCTCTGCTCTTCCCCTCGCTCGTGCTGCTTCTTTGCTCTTGCTCTCGCTCGCGCTGCTGATGCTGGTACACGGGCTGCTGCAGCTACACGAGTTGCTGCTCTGGCTCTAGTTCGCGCTGCTCCTCCAGGCACTGCTGCTCCGGCTGCTATCTGCTACCTTGTTCCCCATCGATCGCCTGCTGATTTAGATCACTATTTCTCTACTGCTAGTGCTCGAGCGGCCTAAACTACATGTGAAGTGCCTCTCTGCTATAAGTGCATTCAGTTTCGACAGTAACATTCAGATTCCGTGGTAAATTTTAGTTTCGACAGTTAAGTTCAGAGTCAACAGTTTTTACCTCATCTGTTGTAGTCAGGTGTTTTTTGGTGATGTAAATTTTACATTTATCACTTTTTGGCAATGTATTTTACATCATCTATTGGAGATGCTATTAGAATTCCACTTGAGATTAACGATGTCTGTCTTGTACTGCTTCAGCCTCGACGTCATACGGCTCGCCGGAGCTGCTCCAACGATGGAACCATCCATCACAACAGAGCAGTGCCCTGGACGCCGTCTACATACGCCTCAGATCTTCCTCCACACCTCCGACAGCCACCTCAGCCGCAACTTGTTCAGCGACCAACCCAATGATGCTGAGGTCGACACGGCTACGCCAAAGAGGTTGTACACGTATCGCATCACTTCTTACTCTACATTCATGTCGATCCATTAGGGCTATTTTGGTTCAAAGGAAAAACATAGCAATAGGAAATTTTCCTATGGCACTCTACTATTCAATTATTCATGCATTTCATTGAAAGGAATGGAACAAAACATCCACCTGGACCTACTTTTCAAAATCCTATGCATGAAAACAAGACTAAGTGCATTAGTGGCAGAATAACATTCTAACTGTACACACTTTCATATGGTTTCACTTTAATTTGGCCATGTTTCTTTGCATTCCTCTGATCTTCCAATTCCTGTGAACCAAACACCCAAGTTAACAGAAATCATGTGTTTACAAATGCTTTGTTTCCCACGTGCATTCCTATCCTATTCCGATGTTTTTCTATCCCTGTGTTTTTAGAATCCTGCAAGCCAAAGGAGCCCTTACAGAAATACTTCAGTTACAGATAGGTGTCGAAGAAAACTTTGTGTGGTTTGTCTTGCTCCTGCCACGACGTCGTCCACCTCACCTGAGCTGCTCCATCGATAGAAGCATCCACCATACCAGACATCACGACTCCTGACTGTCTTTCGCCGCCTCAGATCTCCTTCCCTGCCGCCGGCATCCATCGCAACCGCATCACCATCATCGACTCAGCAGATGAACCTGAGGAGTACATGGGTCCACAAGAGAGGTCGCACTCTTTTGTTTCTGGTTATGTAATGCATTGCTTAATATTACTTGCTACTTTATTGTCCTGTTCACCTCTTAGACTCCAAGTGAGGTCCAAATTAATGTTCAAACTTGAGTTTTAAAATTACTTGTGGGGCACATATCGAGGCAGCAATGAATAGTATCTCTGTCTATTATCTGGTTCACCTAGGGTATGCCTATGTTGTTCATCTTGGGTGGGAAACAAATAGTAAAGCAATCATCATCTATCTTATTATTAAATTAAAACTATCATCAGCCTGCTATCATTATTTTTGGATCCATCCACTGGTTGTTACCATCACTCTAGATTTCTGCATGCTCTCCTTACATAATCTCACTATATTTTTTTTGTATGCATGTCAGATATTGTACACAGTCATGCTGAACATGTAGAGAAAAAAGAGAAGAGTTTTGCGCATCAATACAATGTCATGCAGACATCGCTCCATGGTGGGTTCAATGGCAAACCCTCCTTGACCCCTCCAGATTGTAATTCAGAGGAAGATATCTGTTCTGAGGCGGATTCAGACGCAGCTGACCACTCCTATTTACCCTCCGAGGTGTTTGCTCTAACTTGGCATGATGATGTTGGTCATATCATGCATATGTTGCCTTGCAGTGCCTACTTTCCGACTTTAGACATCATATATGTCATCTGCTTAGTTTAGACATGTTCTGTAATGCCACCTATTTAGTTTCTATATCATATATGAGAATTATGCAATCTCATCTCTTTTAGCCAGCCATAATATATATGAAATATGCACTGCCATCCTGTTTAACCAGGCATCATATATTTGAATGATATCTTGCCAATCCTTTTCTTCATTACATTTCCATTTGTCGACAATGTTTGTACATTCAACTACTCTTCCTGTGAATCAGCCATTTGAGTGGGTGATGGAAAAATCTGGAGTGAAAACAAGGTCTTCAGAGCTGATAGTGCTACCTGTCGAAGCAGATCTCTTGTTGGGTCCCGATAGCTCCTTAGAGATGGATTCAGCGACAGATGACCAGTCCTATTCCCCCACCAAGGTGTATGCTCTAACTTGGCATGGTTATACTGCTCATATCATGCATATGGTGTCTTGCATTGCATAGTTTAGACATCATATACACAATATTCAACACCATGTTCTTACTTCAGACATCATATATGCGAATGCCCTCTGCTTAGTATATATCACATATGTGGATTAAATCATGCGATCCTGATTACTTAGATAACATGTATGTGAATTATGTTATGCGAACCTGTTTACTAAAGACATCATATAATTATCTCATGCCATCCTATTTAGTTAGTTATCATATCTTTGAATTATGTCATGCTATGCTATCTAGTTTAGATAGACATCATATATGTGAAATTATGTCATGCTATCCTTTTTAGTTAAACAATATACATGTTAACTATTTCATGCCCTCTTTTTTCCACACTATCTATTGCATCTGTCTCTCATACAAGGTCTGTACATTCAACTATGTTTCATGTTTATCAGCCATTTGAATTGGAGCGGGTGATGGCAGTATCTAGCGGAGTAAAAACACGGTCTTCAAACAAAACAGTGCTACCTCTTGGTGGAGATAGCACCCCGGTTGTACATGCACGAGAACCAGCGCTACCACACATAACCCAGACTCTCGCAGATTGTACCCCTACTGCGATGGACAGAGAACCAACTTCACCCAATCTAAGCCCAACCCCAGCAGATAGTAACCCAGTTCCTGTTGACGCAGCACCATCTCCAACATAGAGCTCCCAAACAAGAGCAGTTAGTAAGGCAGCTCCAGTGCCCAAAGCGCCAGTACTACCACGGCGAACCCCAACTCCACCAGTTAGTACACCTATTCCTGTGGAGGAAGCACAACCAGCCATTCGTAGTTTAGCATCCATCGCATTTGATGTTGTTAAATCCTATGTGCGTATCTTCCCATCATGGAAATATTATACCAAAGATGAAGGAAAATGCCAGTTGCAGGTTTTTGTCCAGGAGTTATGTGTAAGTAATGTTATTCATGGCAATTACTTTGCTTTGTCCCATACATTCTACCTCCATGATGGTTATAATACAGCAAATGTTCCCATTTTTCTCTATAGAGAAGGACCGATTTGGAAACTTAGGATGAGGCAACCTGTGCTAATACCTCCGCTATCTTCAAGAATGCTTGGTGGTAGTATCAGAATTACCTGAAGAAAATGAACTTCACTTGCAAAGAAACTCATCAAATTCCCTTATGTTCTCCTGAGACACATTTACGGGACGATGACTGGGAACGCCTTGTTCTGTACTGGTCCCGAACCAAGAATGTGGTAAGGTCTATGAGCTCATTTTTTTAAGTACTATATGTTGGGAATCGTTGCATGGAAAACAAAAAAAATTCTACGCACAAGTAATGATCTATCCATGGAGATGCATAGCAATGAGGGGAAGAGTGTGTCTATGTACCCTTGTAGACCGTAAGCGGAAGCGTTTCACAACGCGATTGATGTAGTCGAACTTCTTCGCGCTTCAACCGATCAAGTACCGAACGCACGGCACCTCCGCGTTCTGCACACGTTTAGCTCGGTGACGTCCCTCGCCTTCTTGATACAGCAAGACGTCGAGGTAGTAGATCAGTTCCATCAGCACAACGGCATGGTGATGGTGATGGTGAAGTGATCTCCGCAGGGCTTCACCTAAGCACTACGAAAATATGACCGAGGGAGTAAACGGTGGACGGGGGCGCCGCACACGACTAAAACAATGTCTCGTGTGTGCTAGGCACCCCTCGCCCACATATATATAGGTGGGAGGGGGAGGGGAGGCAGCCTGGCGCACCACATAGGTGGCCAGCCGGCCCTAGGGCTCCTGCCCGGGCCGCGCCCCCCCCCTGCCATGTATCCCCAAGGCGGAAGGAAAGAGGGGGGAGATAGGGAAGGAAGTGGGAATCCTAATCCACACTTTCCTTTCCCTTCGCCCTTTCCTTCTCCTCCTTAGGCCGGCCCATATGGGGGGCGCACCAGCCGTTTGTGGCTGGTGCGTTTCCCCTCTTGGCCCATAAGGCCCATATCTTTTGCCGGGGGTGCCCGGAACCCCTTCCGGTGACCCGTTAAGTACCCGGTACCCTCCGAAACACTTCCAGTGCCTGAATACCATCGTTCTATATATCAACCTTTACCTCTCGACCATTTCGAGACTCCTCGTCATGTTCGTGATCTCATCTGGGACTCCGAACAACATTCGGTCACCAAATCACATAACTCATATAATACTATATCGTCATCGAACGTTAAGCATGCGGACCCTATGGGTTCGAGAACTATGTAGACATGACCGAGACACCTCTCCGGTTAATAACCAATAGTGGAACCTGGATGGCCATATTGGCTCCTACATATTCCATGAAGATCTTTATCGGTCGAACCGTAATGACAACATACGTAATTCCCTTTGTCTATCGGTATGTTACTTGCCCGAGATTCAATCGTCGGTATCTTCATACCTAGTTCAATCTCGTTACTGGCAAGTCTCTTTACTCATTCCGTAATACATCACCTCATGACTAACTCCTTAGTCGTTTGCTTGCAAGCTTATGATGTGTATTACCGAGAGGGCCTAGAGATACCTCTCCGATACTCAGAGTGACAAATCCTAATCTCGATCTATGCCAACTCAACAAACACCTTCGGAGATACCTGTAGAGCATCCTTATAATCACCTAGTTACGTTGTGACATTTGATAGCACACAAGGCATTCCTCCGATATCCGGGAGTTGCATAAGCTCATAGTCGAAGGAATATGTATTTGACATGAAGAAAGCAATAGCAATAAAACTGAACGATCATTATGCTAAGCTAACGGATGGGTCTTGTCCATCACATCATTCTCCTAATGATGTGATCCCGTTATCAAATGACAACTCATGTCCATGGTTAGGAAACCTTAACCATCTTTGATCAACAAGCTAGTCTAGTAGAGGCTCACTAGGGACATGGTGTTTGTTTGTGTATTCACACATGTATTAAGGTTTCCGATCAATACAATTCTAGCATGAATAATAAACCTTTATCATGAATAAGGAAATATAAAATAACAATTTTATTATTTCCTCTAGGGCATATTTCCTTCAGTCTCCCACTTGCACTAGAGTCAATAATCTAGTTAACATCGCCATGTGATTAACACCAATAGTTCACATCGCCATGTGATTAAAACCCATAGTTCACATCGCCATGTGACCAACACCCAAAGGGTTTACTAGAGTCAATAATCTATTTCACATCGCCATGTGATTAACACCCAAAGAGTACTAAGATGTGATTATGTTTTGCTTGTGAGAGAGGTTTAGTCAACGGGTCTACCACATTCAGATCCGTATGTATTTTGCAAATTTCTATGTCTACAATGCTCTGCATGGAGCTACTCTAGCTAATTGCTCCCACTTTCAATATGTATCCAGATTGAGACTCAGAGTCATCCGGATCAGTGTCAAAACTTGCATCGACGTAACCCTTTATGACGAACTCTTTGTCACCTCTATAACCGAGAAATATTTCCTTAGTCCTCTTTAGGTACCTAAGGATAATTTTGACCGTTGTCCAGTGATCTACTCCTGGATCACTATTGTACCCCCTTGCCAAACTCATGGCAAGGTACACAATAGGTCTGGTACACAGCATGGCATACATTATAGAACCTATGGCTGAGACATAGGGAATGACTTGTATTCTCTCTCTATCTTCTGCCGTGGTCGGGTTTTGAGTCTTACTCAACTTCACACCTTGCAACATAGACAAGAACCCTTTCTTTGACTGATCTATTTTGAACTTCTTCAAAATTTGACCAAGGTATATACTTTGTGAAAGTCCTATTAAGCATCTCGATCTATCCCTATAGATCTTGATGCCCAATATGTAAGTAGCTTCACTGAGGTCTTTTATTGAAAATTTCTTATTCAAGTGTCCTTTTATGCTATTCAGAAATTCTATATTATTTCCTATCAGCAATATGTCATCCACATATAATATCAGAAATGCTACAGAGCTCCCACTCACTTTCTTGTAAATACAGGCTTCACCATAAGTCTGTATAAAACCATATGCTTTGATCACCTCATCAAAGCGTATATTCCAACTCTGAGATGCTCGCACCAGTCCATAGATGGATCGCTGGAGCTTGCACACTTTGTCAGTACCTTTAGGATTGACAAAAACTTCTGGTTGCATCATATACAACTCTTCTTCAATATCCATTAAGGAATGTAGTTTTTGACATCCATTTGCCAGATTTCATAATTATAAAATGTGGCAATTGTTAACATGATTCAGACAGACTTAAGCACCGCTACAGGTGAGAAAGTCTCATTGCAGTCAACCCCTTGAACTTGTCGAAAACCTTTTACGACAAGTCAAGCTTTGTAGATAGTAACATTACCATCAGCGTCAGTCTACTTCTTGAAGATCCATTTATTCTCTATGGCTTGCCGATCACCGGGCAAATCCACCAAAGTCCACACTTTGTTCTCATACATGGATCCTATCTCAGATTTTATGGCCTCAAGCCATCTGTCGGAATCTGGGCTCATCATAACTTCTTCATAGTTCGTAGTTTCGCCTTGGTCTAGTAACATGATTTCCAGGATAGGATTACCGTACCACTCTGGTGCGGATCATGCTCCGGTTGACCTACGAAGTTCAGTAGTAACTTGATCTGAAGTTTCATGATCATCATCATCATTAACTTCCTCTCTAGTTGGTGTAGGCATCACAGGAATGGATTTCTCTGATGTGCTACTCTCCAATTCGAGAGAAGGTACAACTACCTCATCAAGTTCTACTTTCCTCCCACTCACTTCTTTCGAGAGAAACTCCTTCTCTAGAAAGAATCTATTCTTAGCAACAAAGATCTTACCTTCGGATCTGTGGTAGAAGGTCCCAATAGTTTCTTTAGGGTATCCTATGAAGACACACTTCTCCGTTTTGGGTTTGAGCTTATCAGCCTGAAGCCTTTTGACATAAGCGTCGCATCCCCAAAATTTTAAGAAATGACAACTTAGGTTTCTTGCCAAACCACAGTTCATACGGTGTCGTCTCAACGGATTTAGACGGTGCCCTATTTAACGTGAATGATGCTGTCTCTAATGCATAACCCCAAAACGATAGTGGTAAATCGGTAAGAGACATCATAGAACGCACCACATCCAAAAAAGTATGGTTATGACGTTCGGACACACCATTACGCTGTGGTGTTCCAGGTGGCATGAGTTGTGAAACAATTCCACATTGTTTTAAATGAAGGACAAACTCGTAACTCAAATATTCGCCTCCGCGATCAGATTGTAGAAACTTTATTTTCTTGTTACGATGATTCTCCACTTCACTCTGAAATTCTTTGAACTTTTCAAATGTTTCAGACTTGTGTTTCATCAAGTAGATATACCCATACCTACTCAAATCATCTGTGAAGGTTAGAAAATAACGATACCCACCGCGTGCCTCAACACTCATCGGACCGCATACATCAGTATGTATTATTTCCAATAAGTCATTAGCTCGCTCCATTGTTCCGGAGAACGGAGTTTTAGTCATCTTGCCCATGAGGCATGGTTCGCAAGTATCAACTGATTCATAATCAAGTGATTCCAAAAGTCCATCTGTATGGAGTTTCTTCATGCGCTTTACACCAATATGACCCAAACGGCAGTGCCACAAGTATGTCGCACTATCATTATCAACTTTGCATCTTTTGCCATCAATATTATGAATATGTGTATCACTACGATCGAGATTCAATAAACCATTTACATCGGGTGTATGACCATAGAAGGTTTTATTCATGTAAACAGAACAACAATTATTCTCTAATTTAAATGAATAATCATATTGCAATAAACAAGATCAAATCATATTCATGCTCAACACAAACACCAAATAACATTTATTTAGGTTCAACACTAATCCCGAAGGTAGAGGGAGTGTGCGATGGTGATCGTATCAACCTTGGAATTACCTCCAACACACATCATCACCTCGTCCTTAACTAGTCTCTGTTCATTCTGCAACTCCCATTTCGAGTTACTAATCTTAGCAACTGAACCGGTATCAAATACCCAGGAGTTGCTATGAACATTAGTAAGGTACACATCAATAACATGTATATCAAATATACCTTTGTTCACTTTGCCATCCTTCTTATCCGCCAAATACTTGGGGCAGTTCCGCTTCCAGTGACCAGTCCCTTTGCAGTAGAAGCACTCAGTTTCAGGCTTGGGTCCAGCTTTGGGCTTCTTCACGGGAGCGGCAACTTGCTTGCCATTCTTCTTGAAGTTCCCTCTCTTTCACTTGCCCTTTTTCTTGAAACTAGTGGTCTTGTTAACCATCGACACTTGATGCTCTTTCTTGATTTCTACCATCACCGATCTCAGCATCGCGAAGAGCTCAGGAATCATTTTTGTCATCCCTTGCATATTATAGTTCATCACGAAGTTCTAGTAGCTTGGTGATAGTGACTAGAGAACTTCTGTCAATCACTATCTTAACTGGAAGATTAACTCCCACTTGATTCAAGCGATAGTAGTACCAAGACATTCTGAGCATATGCTCATTGGCTGAGCTATTCTCCTCCATCTTGTAGGCAAAGTACTTGTCAGAGGTCTCATACCTCTCGACACGGGCATGAGTCTGAAATACCAATTTCAGCTCTTGGAACATCACATATGCTCCGTGGCATTCAAAACATTTTTGAAGTCCCGGTTCTAAGCCGTAAAGCATGGCGCACTAAACTATCAAGTAGTCATCATATTGAGCTTGCCAAACGTTCGTAACATCTGCATCTGCTCCTGCAATAGGTCTGTCACCTAGCAGTGCATCAAGGACATAATTCTTCTGTGCAGCAATGAGGATAATCCTCAGATCACGGACTCAGTCCGCATAATTGCTACTATCGTCTTTCAACTTAGTTTTCTCTAGGAACATATCAAAAAATAGGGGAGCCACATCGCGAGCTATTGATCTACAACATAGATTTGCAAATACTATCAGGACTAAGTTCATGATAAATTATGTTCAATTAATCAAATTACTAATGAACTCCCACTTAAATCAACATCCCTCAAGTTGTCTAAGTGTTACATGATCCAAATCAACTAACCCATGTCCGATCATCATGTGAGATGGGGTAGTCATCAATGGTGAACATTTCTAAGTTGATCATATCTACTATATGATTCACGTTTGACCTTTTGGTCTCCAGTGTTCCGAGGCCATGTCTGTACATGCTAGGCTCATCAAGTTTAACCCAAGTATTCCGCATGTGCAAAACTGTCTTGCACCCGTTGTATGTGAACGTAGAGTCTATCACACCCGATCATCACGTGGTGTCTCAACACGATGAACTGTAGCAACGGTGCATACTCAGGGAGAACACTTTTATCTTGAAATTTAGTGAAGGGATCATCTTATAATGCTACCGCCGTACTAAGCAAAATAAGATGCATAATAGATAAACATCACATGCAATCAAAATATGTGACATGATATGGCCATCATCATATTGTGCTTTTGATCTCCATCTCCAAAGCATCGTCATGATCTCCATGTCACCGGCTCGACACCTTGATCTCCATCATTGCATCGTGGTCGTCTCGCCAACTATTGCTTCTACAACTATTGCTAACGCATAGTGATAAAGTAAAGCAATTACATGGTGTTTGCATTTCATACAATAAAGAGACAACCATAAGGCTCCTGTCGGTTGCCGATAACTTAAAAAACATGATCATCACATACAATAACATATATCACATCATGTCTTGACCATATCACATCACAACATACCCTGCAAAAACAAGTTAGACGTCCTCTACTTTGTTGTTGCAAGTTTTACGTGGCTGCTACGGGTTTCTAGCAAGAACCGTTCTTACCTACGGCAAAAACCACAATGGTTATTCATCAAGTTTGCTGTTTTAACCTTCTTCAAGGACCGGCCGTAGTCAAATTTGATTCAACTAAAGTAGGAGAAACAGACACCCACCAGCCACCTTTATGCAAAACTAGTTGCATGTCAATCGGTGGAACCGGTCTCATGTGCGTGGACATGTAAGGTTGGTCCGGGCCGCTTCATCCCACAATACCGCCAAATCAAAAATAAGATGTTGGTGGTAAGCAGTACGACTAACACTGCCCACAACTCTTTGTGTTCTACTCGTGCATATCATCTACGCATAGACCTGGCCCTGATACCACTGTTGGGAATCGTTGCATGGAAAACAAAAAAATTTCTATGCACACGTAATGATCTATCCATGGAGATGCATAGCAATGAGGGGAAGAGTGTGTCTACGTACCCTCATAGACTGTAAGCGGAAGCGTTTCACAATGCGGCTGATGTAGTCGAACTTCTTCGCGCTTCAACCGATCAAGTACCAAACGCACGGCACCTCCGTGTTCTGCACATGTTCAGCTCGGTGACGTCCCTCACCTTCTTGATCCAGCAAGACGTCAAGGTAGTAGATGAGTTCCATCAGCACGATGGCATGTTGATGGTGATGGTGAAGTAATCTCCGCAGGGCTTCGCCTAAGCACTACGAAAATATGACCGAGGGAGTAAACGGTGGACGGGGGTGCCACAGACGGCTAAGACAATGTCTCGTGTGTGCTAGGCACCCCCCTCCCACATATATATAGGTGGGAGGGGGAGGGGAGGCAGCCTGGCCTGCCACATAGGTGGCCGGCCAGCCCTAGGGCTCCTGCCCTGGACGCGCCCCCCTGCCATGTATCTCCAAGGGGGAAGGAAAGAGGGAGGAGAGAGGGAAGGAAGTGGGAATCCTAATCCAAACTTTCCTTTCCCTTCCCCCTTTCCTTCTCCTCCTTAGGCCGGCCCAAATGAGGGCACACCAGCCCCTTGTGGCTAGTGCATTTCCCCTCTTGGACCATAACGCCCATATCTTTTGCCGGGGGTGCCCGGAACCCCTTCCGGTGACCCGATAATTACCCGGTACCCCCCGAAACACTTCCGGTGTCCGAATACCATCGTCCTATATATCAATCTTTACCTCTCAACCATTTCGAGACTCCTCGTCATGTCCATGATCTCATCCGGGACTCCAAAAAACATTCGGTTACCAAATCACATAACTCATATAATATTATATCGTCGTCGAACGTTAAGCGTGCGGACCCTACTGGTTCGAGAACTATGTAGACATGACCGAGACACCTCTACGGTCAATAACCAATAGCAGAACCTAGATGCCCATATTGGCTCCTACATATTCTATGAAGATCTTTATCGGTCGAACCGTAATGACAACATACGTAATTCCCTTTGTCCATCGGTATGTTACTTGCCCGAGATTCGATCGTCGGTATGTTCATACCTAGTTCAATCTCGTTACCAGCAAGTCTCTTTACTTGTTCCATAATACATCACCTCGTGACTAACTCCTTAGTCGTTTGCTTGCAAGCTTATGATGTGTATTACCGAGAGGGCCCAGAGATACCTCTCCGATACTCGGAGTGACAAATCCTAATCTCGATGTATGCCAACTCAACAAACACCTTAGGAGATACCTGTAGAGCATCTTTATAATCACCCAGTTACGTTGTGACGTTTGATAGCACACAAGGCATTCCTCCGGTATCCAGGAGTTGCATAATCTCATAGTCGAAGGAATATGTATTTGACATGAAGAAAGCAATAGCAATAAAACTGAACGATCATTATGCTAAGCTAACGGATGGGTCTTGTCCATCACATCATTCTCCTAATGATGTGATCCCATTATCAAATGACAACTCATGTCCATGGTTAGGAAACCTTAACCATCTTTGATCAACGAGCTAGTCTAGTAGAGGCTCACTAGGACCATGGTGTTTGTTTATGTATTCACACATGTATTAAGGTTTCCGATCAATACAATTCTAGCATGAATAATAAACCTTTATCATGAATAAGGAAATATAAAATAACAATTTTATTATTGCCTCTAGGGCATATTTCCTTCACTATATGCATGTGTCTTACTGTACTCTATTCGTGTAGAACTAGTGCTTAAACCTGAAGAACAACTGTTCTCATTTAAGATTCCATTGCTATCGTGCATACTGCTTTGCTCTTGTATCACTGTATTTACTCATACAAACTTATTTTTAAATTGAAGGATCCAATTGAAACTCCAATGGCACAACAGGTATGTTTAAGCATGTTTCTTTAACGGGTTTTTCTCTTATAAATGGCTGTATTGATTTCAATTTCAATTGTGTATACAATTGACTTCCCATATCATGCACATTACTAGCATCACAACAGAGCCAATAGTGTTGTTGTACTTGTAGACCCGTGGTACCCATCTGAAATCTTGTTCTGCCGTGTAGTTTCCCACGCTTTGTATTCTTTCAATGCTACTTTGTCTTGAACTGATATGATTTGAACCGTGTCTCTATTTTGATTTGGCAAGACAATGCAGTGACCATAGGACATAAATATATGTTTGTTTGATGCTTTTATTATGTACTAGTTGGCAATAGAAGACTTGGTAGTTTAATCCTGTCCACCTTACTAATGAACTGGTTCACCGAAATGAGTTTCATATACTACATGCTAAACCTGTTATGTGTCTGCTTGTTTCTTCTTTTAGAATGCTGACAGAATACTGGGGAAGAGTACCTTATTAAGCAATGGTAAAGGAAGTAATGCAGATAAGGTTCAGGATAGTGAGACAACCTTGTTTATCTCCAACAAAGCTGATAAAACAGCTAAGGAAAACTATCTTGAAGACACTGAGACAACCCCAAAGTCTTGTCTTGGTTTAGTGTTCGAGTTACTGGCCACTACCGCTGGCACAAGCTATTCGAACTCACTGTCTGAATCAGTTCGGTTTCTTGAGTCTCAACTACAAGCTCAAAGACATCGATCATCTGTGCTGCGACAAGAAGCCGAAGGACTGCAGAAGTCCCTGGAGAATTCAGATGCATACTATCTGGTGCAACAGCAAGCGTTGGATGATTTTAGCGCCAAACAGGAGAAAGCTAATAAGCTTGCTAAGCTTATTGCCAGCATGGTGGATACCCAGGATAATGTTTCTTGAGCTCTTCTGAAGTTGTTTCAGTTATGGACTTGTTTTGCTGCCGCGTTTATTTGCACTGGTGGCCAATTTAGACGGCTAGTGTATGTAATATTGTAGCGACCCGACCCGAATGGATCGAATCTCTGTGTTCAAGTGTCATCCCTGGATCGGTAATGCTGACACACACAGTACTCGAAGGATTTATAACAGAGTGCAATCACACACTTATTACATCGAATGTCTCAAAAGAGAACTGATTACAATAAATATGGCTTAATGCCATCTAAATAAGATAACAGCGGAAGGCTTGGAAGGTAAAGTGAGTCCATCAACTCCAACGGCATAGCTGAGTGCACGACAACGACCTAGCACACCTTACTCTTCGTCTGAAAAGTCTGCAACATGATACGTTGCAGCCCGAAACGGGTCAGCACATGGAATATGCTGGCAATATAACACAGTAGAGCAATGAACAGATTAATTGCTAATACTACATGCATATTTGGCCGGTGGAAAAGCTATAGGGTTATACTGTTTTGCGAAAAAGCCAATTTTTCCCTACAACAAAGGAATATATTTTATTTAACTATCATGGTGGTTGTTGAACATTGAGAAGGTAAATCCCCCTCTCAATCCCAATTAAAAGTAATCATTAATCCCAACAAATTAATTTAGAGTGATGGGATTCAATATGATGATCCAAGAACCAGATACTCAAGATGTCCATAACCGGGGACACGGCTAATCATGATTAGTTTGTACACTCTGCAGAGGTTTGTGCACTTTTCCCCACACGACTCGATCTCCTCCGTTGGATTTCTCGCACTACATGGTGTTTGAGAAACGGATGACCGAGACACAGTCTTTCAGAAACATTTACTCTTTACTCTGGGTAGACAGTTACACCTACTTTCCCCTACATCTGCTAGCCTACCACTGAAAGAGGTCATGTAACATACTCAACTATGCTAGAGCCCATAATAGCTTGTGGCTGCACACGGAAGTTTCTAGCATGAATAATCTTATGATCCCTTTGAGCCTGGGTGGCGAACCGTAGGAGGATCACACGGTATATCCCCGGGATCTCCTAGGACAACACTGGTATATCCCCAGGTGCCCAAACAAGCAATCCACCCAGATGTGTATTAAAGTTGCCACCTTAAGTTGAACCATTAATTAAAAATCTCACATCTGTCATGGATACACTCAAAACCCAATCCACGTCTACGAGCATAGCATGGCAACATAAGCATAGCGTGGAAGTAACTCCCAAGGGTTTTATAATAAAAGGGCAATAGGTTCTACCTCATCATCTACTTCCCAATACCCACAAGTTAATCACATCCTAATCATGCAATATTTGAGGGTCGAAACTAATGCATAAAAACTGGGTAACGAAGAAGTATGATCAATGTGTTACTTGCCTTGCTGACGATCTGCAAATCCTAGGGACTCGTAGTAGCACGCTTCGCACTCCGGGAATTCTATCGCAAACAAACAATAGCATACATAAGCAATCAAGCGAAGATGCACGGGTAAAATCCAAATGAGAAGACCTAACCAGAAAGTTCAACTGAAGAACTCCGGTTTGCAAAAAGAATCAAATCAAACGGAGCAACGAAACTCAAACTGCGAAAGAAACAAGCTTCGATTACTAATCTGGACTAAAGTCAAATTTTACAGTAGCAAAAACTTGTTTAAGTTGGTTAAACAGAAAGAGGGCTTCGAGACGAAGATCTAGGCGCTTGAATCGCCTGATTCCGACAAACGAGCGAAAAGATATACTAAAACGAAAATCGGATCAGAAATCGCGATCGAAAATAATCGCGGAAAATCCGAGAAAAAGAAAACTAACGAACAGGCTAACGAACGAACGTTCGCTGTCTGCGGTTAAACGGTGAAAACTGTTCGTTAAAACGAACGTACGGACGAACGTCCGCTAATAACTAAACCGACGGAAAACCGATCAAAAAAAAAATAAACCGGTATTTAAAAAAAAACCGAATCTAGATCTAGGGTTTAAACAAAACCGATCGGTTTTCTCACGAAAACCGAGGCGGCGGCGGCTACCTCCGGCGGGGCTCCGGCGGGCAGCGGCGGCGGCGAGGCGACGGGGCGGAGGCGCGGCGCGGCGGCGCGATGCGGCGGCGGCGGCGTCCGGCAGCGGCGGCAGCGGCGGCGGCTGGCGCGGCGAGGGCAGGCGGCGCGGCGAGGGCAGGCGGCGGCGAGCGGCTTGGGGCTCCAGGGGGGGCGGCGGCTATTTAAGGGGGGAGGGGGCGGCTTGGGCGAGGGGGCGACGGGGCGGAGGCGCGGCGGCGGCGGACTCCTCCGGCGGAGTCCGTCTCCGGCACGGGACGGGAAGGCGGCGCGGGGCGGCTGGGCCGGCTGGGCTTCGGACTCCAAGATTCCCGAAATAAATTTTCCCCGTCCTCTAAAAATCTCCCGGACAAGGTAAACATTTATTTGGGACTCTAATGCAATTTTGAAAAATGCATATTTTTCTAAATCCAAATAAAATTGCAATAAAATCCAAATAAAATATTTATTTGATTTTAATATTTTTCCTCCAATATTCCATTTATTTTGGAGAAGTCATATTATCTCCTCTCATATATTTTTAATATGAAATATTTTCGGAGAGAAAAATAGTTAAACCAAATTGATCCCTGTTTCAATATTTGAGAAAATTCAAATATGAAAACGGTGAAATCCCCAACTCTCTCCGTGGGTCCTTGAGTTGCTTAGAATTTTCGAGGATCGCAAAACGAAATGCAATAAAATATGATATGCAGTGAATGATCTATGTATAACATTCCATATTAAAAATTTGGGATGTTACAAATATGCTGGTTTGTTCCGTATATTTGCACTGGTGGCGAACTTTGATGCCCAGTGGATGTAATATGTGTAATAGCCGTAATAGCCTAGCGTTAGTTGCTTGCTTATTTATTTCCTTATTGTCTTGTTTAGTTGTTTGCTTGTAGTCTCTGCAGTTCTTTTTCTACGTTTTTCTAGTGGCCACAATAACCTATTTTTATAACTAGGCCACAATAACCATGGAAACATACGGACCATTGTAACCATGGTCCTGCTACCTGCTGTAGTGACCATGGGCCTCCTACGGGCCGTAGGATCCATGGGCCTTCTACGGGCCGTAGGATCCATGGGCCTTCTATGGGCCATATAATGAATGGGCCTTCTATGGGCCGTATAATCGTTTGGCCAAACATGGGTCATACTATTCGTGGACCAATAACGGTCCGCAAAATGGGTTGTAAACGTGCTAGAGTGGAAATCGTATGTTTATGGCCCGACCATAACGGGCCGTTAATAGGCCGTATTTGGTGACGCTATGAAAACAGCCCAATAGGTTAACGGGCCACAAACGGGCCGACTGTAACCACGGGCTATATTTGGCCCACAAGCAGAACAGGCCAGTAACGGACCGTAAGTAACCGAATTCTGGAAATGAGCCCAAGAATAAATGGGCCCTTAGAAGGCCGAAAGTTAACACGGGCTGGAAATAGCCCACGGAATAATGGGCCCTTAATGGGTATAAAGCAATACACTGTTCATTATGGGCCAGTTTCACCTCGGGCCTTTAATGGGCCCAGAGTTACAAAGGGCCTCGTATGGGCCGAAACACGTCATGGGCCATACATGGGTTGGAAGTTACAATGGGCTGGAATCTTATTGGACGGCCCAGATGACGCTCCTGGGCCTAATTCGGATAGGCCATAACAGGCCGTGAGTTAGCGGGCTGTAAATGGGCTATATGCGAATAGGCCGTTAACAGGCTTTTCGTGGGCCGGCCCGTTACCTTTTGAGCAAGTCAAACGGGCCGGCCTTTTCACCAGAATGGGCCTCTGTTGGGTCGTGCCACATGTCAACATATCATAGGCGCCTCCAGTCCAATGAGTGGATGACATCTGTCCCAACGGTGAGCTGACACATGGTTCCTCTCGCCATTGAGAATTTTACACGTGGAAAATTCCCATTGGTCCGGGCTGTTAACGGGTTATCGGATCCAAACCCGAACCCGATAGTTAACGGCAACCCATTACGGTGGATACCATGCGTCGGTTACCCTTGACGAAAGCACTTCCATGACGCACCATTTATCGTCATGGAAGTGGACACTTCCGTGATGATAATTTTGGTATTGTCATGGAACACTTCTACGACAACACAGGTATAACTATCTTGATTCTGTCATAAAATCATCATGGACGTACATGCATGACAGAAAACATGACCTACTGTGACAAACACGTATCATCACGGAAGTGTATTTTTTTTGTAGTGCATGCAACTAGAGCAATGACGGTTTCAAAGAAAGTTATACCTTAGGGTCATCGGGATGTGGCTAGGCGTGCGGCGGGAGGCCGGATCTGCCCACACTACATACGGCAGCGAGGAAGAAGGGGTCGGAGGCCCTCCCGCACAGGCGCTAGGTGAAAGAGAACAGCGCAGCCGGCAGTGGATTGCCTCCCTCGCCGAAGGAGACAGAGTGAATGCTGCACCTCCTCCCCTTCCCGGTGCGACGAGATCCGGACGGCTCCTTCACCAGCTGTGAGGGGAGAGAGAGAGAGATAGAGAGAGAGAGACACAGTCTTGTTTAGATCTGGTGAAGAGGGTGAGAGACTGTGAATAGAGCAAACCCTAGCAAAGGAACGCTGAGCCTCCAGCGTGTATATATATATATATATATATATATATATATATATATATATATATATATATATATATATATGTAGTGCAGCGAGAGTGTGAAGAGTGCAAACCCTAGCGAACAAGCGCTGAGGCTCCAGCTTATATAGTACTCGTGTATAGTACTAATATAGTGGAGTGGTTTTATTTTTCTCTCCATAACAATCGTTTTAAATTGTGTACGAAACGAAACTCTTTATTTAACGTACCAGTGAAGAAAACTACTACGATCAACTAACGATCCACGCATCTTGGACGCACTTCCTGTCCTTCACGTGCGGTACACTACCCTCCGTTAATTGAACAACCACACACGCGCCAAATTATTGGAAAGGTGTGAGAGTGTGTACAAATAAAGAATTTTAATTTCAATTATTGGAATGTGTGAGAGTATGTACAGTTTGCCCTCTCTCAATAATTATGATTTATTGTGTTCGGCCTAAACTTGGTCAAACTTTACAAAGTTTAACTTCAGTCAAATCTAATATGCGGTGTAAATAAAAACGGAGGGCTACTACCTCCATCCGGGTTTTTAGTCCACACCATGTTTTTAATCAAAGTTTGACCACAAAGTTAGTTAAAAGCTGGACAAATAAAATTACAGGGTAGCTGAAGACAAAGTTGTGAGAAGGCTTAGAAATCAATACAAAACTTTTGCTCTTAGTACCAACATTGATGCTTCTTCGAGGAAACATTTGGTTCATATCCAATTGTGTGATAAAATTGCACCAACATAAACGACTACTCCAAGATGATCTGGTGAAGGATATCGTCTTTGTGGTAACAAGCAAAGAGCACTGATGGAAGACAGCCCATTCTTCATTGAACATCGATCAGCTTCACCAGCCCATGCAACCATGAGACGCAACCATGAGCATCGATAGCTCATCGTGGTGTGATGCATCATCAATTTTGGGATCATGTTTGGGTCAGGCACCAATGAAGTTTGATAATCCTCACTGTGGTTTGTTTCTTCTCGGTAATCAAGCTCGAGAAAGGAAGAACTGAGCAACAGTGGCCATCCAATTTTGTGCAGTTCCACTAAAATTGAGGAAGACATGCCCGGGTATGGAAATACGCATCCCTGTTTGCAAAAATATAAAAAAAATGATATTTAAGTAGTGTCATTTCTTTGTTTTAGCAGTGGAACAAGATTAACAGCAGCATCTTAATTGTCAATAAGAATTAATGAAATGTACACCAAAAAATAGAAGCATCATGATTATCTTGATGGGAACTAAAGCAGGATACCCGAAAAAAAAAACTAAAGTAGGACAGAAGCATTTATCGATGCCTCTACATGGGCATTGCTTCATTTTACCAGTGGTAGTTTTAGATTAGCAGAAGCAATAGGAGCATATGGACAATGACCGCACAACCACCATGTACTTTTTGTCGGAAAAAACATGTATACCTCCACCGATGCATAAATGATAAACCAGGACAACTTTTGGAGTGGCCTTTCCTCTATTATAGTGAAAAATAGGTGATGTTGGACCAGCCGACGAACCCTAGCTACTATACATGGGGAGCTGGGGAGTAGTGGTATAGAAGAAAACCCGATTGCAGAGTACAATGAAGCATGAAATCCAAAATAAGTTATACCTCTGGTGCGCGAGATGTGGCTTAGGCGGGCGGGTGGGATCTGCCCACATGACGGCAGCGAACCAGGGCGCAGAGGACCTTCGTCCGCGCCGGCACCTGCTCAGAGAGGACGGTGCGCATCGGCTTCCTCCATCGCCGACGGTGATAACATCAACGCTGGACCTCCTCACCTCCCGCACCGGACGGGATCTGGCCGGATCTGTGACCACCGGTGAGGAGAGAGATAGAGTGGACACTGTCATCTTGTTCAGACTAGCAAGAGGCCCATGCGTTTCACGGAACATCAAGATGCATTTATACGAGTTGTTTATCTTGTGGGAGACAAAGATGAATGAGGGAAGGCCTTATTTGCAAATGTGGAGAGGGGTGCGGGTATCTTTTTGCAAAATTGCCATAGTTTGCTTTCTATCCCTCAGATATAGATCGGACGGTCTATATTGCAGGATGGCAGGCACACCATCATCACCAACTCGGTTTTTTTATAAGAGTAGTAGAGATAGTAGAGAAGTAGAGATAGAGATATGCAGAGGGTGAGAGAGCGAGACGCAACAAACCCTATCAAACAAGAGGATATATATACAATGGAGTAAAAAAATCTCTCCATACCAGTGGTTTTAAATAGAATAGCAGTGGTTTTAAATAGAACTCGATCAATAACACGCCCCCGCTTCCAGGTCGCAGTTTGTATCGCTCACGTGTGGTCCCCGACCCTCCATTATTAAGTGAACAAATTAAAGGGTCGAATTATTACGTATGTAAGCTGCCTCTTCGTGTACAAATGCGCTCCATCGTGTACTCGTGGGTATGTCGGAGGCAGAGTGAGTGCGTGTACATTTCTTCTTGTATGTAGTACTCCATTTATCTCACTTCATATAGTTTCCCACTCCTATGATATTCCTATCCTAGGAACAAAATGAGGCGGTACTAAGTTTGTGTGTGTGTAGGGAGAACGAGACATCGATGTTGTGTACGAGTAGTCGCGAGAGTCGTCACTATGTGTGTGAGCGCGCACACACACATAGACATGCATATCCATGTTTACATAAAATTCTTACTTTCATCTCCATCTCCAGTCATATTTGTCCAACTGGCACATTATTTACGTTATTAATTACGCAGCAATATTTACGTACGTCCAGCCTGACCGCCCTGGCCAACCCGAACCCTCATCATCACCCACGCGCGGTTCCCGCCCGAAACGGTCAGTGCCGCATTCATGCCCGGCCAGAGCGGACGCGACCTCTCATTGGCGCCGGCATTGAAGCGGCGCGCCGGTCGAGGGAGCGCCACCCGCACCGCTTCCCGGTGCACGCGTCTGCTCCGCGTTCAAATGTCACCACGGACGGCCACAACATGCATGTAAAAAAGTTCTTGGGAGTCCGTGCTATAGCTAGCTGTCCTCCCCCTCCTCGTCTATCTCTTCTAGTAGTGAAACTAATACTTATAATATTGTATAAAACTAAGAAATTGAGATGAGCCCAATAAACCAGGAAGGAAGTACATTTTACCACATGACCCACCAGGCCACCATACACTCTCACATACTACCTCCGTCCTGGTTTATTAGTCCCCTATGTAATTTATGCATGATACTAGTATATGGTACTCCCCACTATGAGTAGACTTATACGCATACAAAAATGGACCGGAGGGAGTACGAAGCTTTCTCAGATTTTGTTTCACGTATGTATCCTGACTCCAAGGTTGCCCCGTTACAACATTCCATCAAATACAAAGGAAAACTAACACGCATGCTGATGCATCTCAATGATTCATAGATCATAGCCAATATTTACTTCACAACTAAAGAAAAAAGTTGTGAGAGTGTGTACAAAAAAACTACTGATGGGGTCTCTACGACTTAAACCCTAAACCCTAAACATGATTTAATTTCCTGGCTAGGTAGAACCTGTTGAAGGAAAGAAGCCTGGCACCCTCGGATCATACGATGCTTTTGTGCAGTTCCACTAAAATCGAGCTGAGCATCCCTGTTGGCAAAGATATTGAAGAAGTGTGATTAGAATAATAGTAGTGGCACTAGTTCATGAGACATAAACTCATCACAAATAGAAGCCGGTAGAAGTAGTGAAAGATCCACATGGAGATGGAGCTACGTGGGGAGCTGCGGTAGTGGAGCAAGTCGGCTCCAAAAGGAAGTTGTACCTGGGACGTCGGGGTGTAGCTAGAAGGCCGGTGGGAGGCCGCATCAGCCCATACCGCAGGGACCCCGGTCGGCACGCACCGACAGTGGGTTTTCTTCCTCGCCACTGTCAACCGCGTCTACGCAGAACATCGTCCGCTTCGCCCGGCGGCGGGATTAGGGCGGATCTGTGACCAGCGGTGTGGCTACCGTCGTTCTATGCTTGTGAAGAAAGCAGCCCAAGCAAGCAGGCTTGTAGCTTAGGCTCCTGCTAGTGTATATATAGTGGAGCGGTTTGCTTTTTCTCTCCATATCAACCTTTTTATATTGCGTACGTGTCATTGAAGAGTGAAATGATGGTTGCTTCGTCCGACTAACTTACTGTGTGATTTGACTGCTCCTGAGTGGCCCCTGCACATACTCCCCCTATGTGTATGACCGTTCCTGAGTCTCACATGTACTTATCTCTATTTTCTTGCATGACATGTAGATAGGATGCGCATAGAGAAATTTTGTTACTGCACGTTGTTATGTATCTACTCCCTCCTTCCGGTTCACTACTAGTACTCCCTCCGTCCTGGTTTATTGGTCCCCTTTGTACTCAATTCATGGGCTCGTTTTCCTCAAGAAATTGTCTTTACCAACATATTAATATCGGGAATGCATGCATGAACAACGAAAGTTTAAACCTTGCATGCAATGTTTTGACAAAGCATTGACATATGAACATGTGAATGTGAGGGACTACAACCTCATGCATGCATGCAACAGTCACACGTACACATGCACGCAAATACGCGGGCGACGCCCTAATGCATGCATGTCTGAGCACACATCAGAACACACACGGTCACGCTCAAGTGCTCAACCTACACTTGCATGCACACACATACTCAGCCGGGGTGAGCTAGTGACCGTATAAACACCGGAAAATGTATATATTGCCTAGAATGAGCGTATTATGAAGTCCACTAACCATATTTTTACAAATATACAGTGACAGCTAGTGTATTTATCTCGTTTCCAATTAAGCCATATTAACCGGAAAGGAGGCAGTATGGACTAGCATTACTTTGTTGTGTCCCGTCAACTTGCAGAACGAGGAGAAGCTTGCACGCGGTGGCTCGCAGGACAAGGAGAAACTTTTGACTAATGCAAGCTCTCCCTCGCTCAGGCGGTGGACGTGCAACAGTCACTATACTAGTACCATCATTGTTCGACTTCCCGAAGAGGCGAAGAGCCAAGCGCAAAGTTTACTATAGTAGTACTTATTACTCCATATACAGGTACTACTAGGAACCGCGTGGTGGAGCGTCTGCACTGTTATGCCTCCTTTGGTTTGTAGGAATTTCATAGGATTTCTATAGGATAGGATTTGCAAAGGAAAAATTCCTTTGAAGCCCTTTGGTTTGTAGGAATGGATTCCCATTCCTATGTAGGATAGGAATCAATCCTTCATATTTTGGAGGAAAAAACATTAGCTAAGACTCAATGGAAAAATTCCTATCCTATGCATAAAAAATGACATCTCTTTCTCTATAAGAATTGAGATGCATGTCATCTCACTTCCCATGATTTTCATATTCCTATAACATTCCTACCCTATGAACCAAAGGAGGCCTTATTTTATTTTAATCTGCGATAAAGCAATCTTTAACACATTTGCTTCTCTTTTGAGGGTTCTCGCATGTGATAATGGAAGTTGATTGCATGGAACACTCGCCACAATTCTCGCTTAATTCTGGCTCCTATCCTGTTAGAAACAGGAGCGCTCAGTGATATTTTCTCTTTTTTTGTTATTCAGCATGTAAACAGGTTAGCAAACCTTGCTGCGCATCTTTGTGTGAACCGTGCTTGCTGCACTTTGAATGTGACCAAGAGCTGGCTTGATGAAACACCTCCCTTCCTTTTTTTTGTGGGGTACCTCGCTTCTTAGTGACCAGTCTCTTGGCTGATTGTCCTAAGAATGCTTATATATGAATAAAGCTCTCTCATTTACCCGCAAAAAAGATTAAGCCATATTAACCGAAAAGGAGGGAGTATGGACTAGCACTACTTTGGTGTGTCCCGTCAACTCGCAGAACGAGGAGAAGCTTGCAGGACAAGGTGAAGCTTGCTTCGCCCTCTCCATCTACCTCAAGCGCGGTGGCTCGCAAGATGAGGAGAAGCTTTTGACTAATGCAACCTACCCTCGGCCAGGCAGTGGACGTGCAGCAGTTCATTCGGTGTTAGATTGCCAGAGGCATACACTGTAGTACCATCATTGTTCGACTCCCCGAAGAGGCGAAGAGCCAAGCGCAAGGTTTAGTAGTACTAGTATACAGGTAGTAGGAACCGCATGGTGGAGCGTCTATACTCTTATTTTATTTTAGTCTCTGATAAAGTACACATTATTCGTGAGAAGTGTGGAAAACGGCAGCCCAATAGTACTATTAAAAAACATCGAACATGTAATGATGATATTGATCAACCATGCTCGAATATATCTTGGCCTCCGTGCGAGCCCGTCTGTGTGTTCTCGCTCCTCGTCTCTCTCAAGGAGCGGCGGGTTGGCCATTTTGCCGTCAATTGAGATCGGTTTGCTCACACTCCGGTCCCACATGTCAGTGATATGCCAAGAGGAAGCGCGTTGACCGACAGGCCATACGCGGACTTGGTTTTGCACCTTCATACTACCCCCTGTCACAGTTTATAGAGCACGCTTCAACAATCTCTGGGACCAAGGCGACTAGCACGGTGTCTATTACTACAGGAAATAATGCGTACACACATGCATGCAGTGCATCCACCCCGGGTACACACATGCATGCACTTACTCCACTCTGCGTACACACCTACATCGAGAGAAAATTGTGGGCTTGATTGCGGTTACCACACCCTAATTAATTGAGCACTAAACCAAACGCATATAAATATCTCTGGTGGTGGAAATGCATGAGAATTGAAGCACACCCTGTAAACTGTGATGGAGGGTAGTATGAGCGGATTCAAAGAAGAGCGTATTGATGGTTGCTTCTTCCGAGCAACTTACGGTGGGAAAGGTGGGGCTTATGATTTGACTGCTCATTACTGACTATTAGTGCGGCGCAACGACCGGGCTGAGTCTCTCATGCGGTTGTGCACTATAATTTGGTGCATGGCTCATGGACCCGGATGCTGAATGGCTTCTGGCAATGCTATCAAGCTTCCAACCTTTGTTTACATAATTGACGTATACAAATAATTTTCCACCAACATGAAATTGTACAATGCTCTGAAGCTTTCAGCTTTTGTTTCATGTGTCTTGCCAGCTAGAAGGTTGTCTCGTTACAACATCAATCAAAATACTAGAAAGGAAACTAACATACATGCTCTTTCGAAAAAAATAAAAAACAAACTTCCTTGCTAATGCATCTCAATGATTAGCAGATCAGAGCTAATATTTACATCACAACTGAAGAAAAAGTTGTGAGAATGTGTTAAATTAAAATTGATCCATGCTTTCATTGGCAGCAACTTCTCCCCAGCTCTGTCTAAATCAACAAGGCATGTTGGGGAAAAAAGTAGCTGTCAGGAGCATGCAACATTCCGATCATTTTGTGCAGTTCCACTAAAATAGAGCTGAGCGTCCCTGTTCTAAAGATATTAAGTGTGATTACAATAATAGAGGAATGTTGATGAAACAATAAACACACAAATAGAAGCCGGTCACCTTTGCAGTCTCTCTTAAGACGAACTAGTTGGAGAAGATTAAGCAAATAGTTGGAGAAGATTAGGCTCGGAGTTTGATGAGGAGGATAGAGCAAAACCAATCTCCCTTTGTGCAGTCGCACTGAGATGTAGAGACGTTGCCCGTGTGACATTTTAGTAGAACTGCACAAAACACTCTTATGAAAAAAGTGATTTGTGCATTTCACCAAAAGATCGCAATAGCAACGAGGTGAAATGGATAGCCCTGTTTGCAAAAAAGATGTAGAAAGGAAACAATTACTGGCCAATAACAGTTGATGACACAAACGACGTCAAAAAAGAAGCATATTCCTTGTCCTAAGGGAAGATAATAGCACGGTTGGTTATCTAAAACGGTGTGAGAGGACGAGATTGCAATATGGAAAGTACGCCGGACGAGCTATGTTTTGGGCAAAGAACTAGGGAAGATCCACATGCAAGATTTTCCACATGCAGCGACGTGGGAAGATGGGCAGTGGAGCAAGGCCGGAGGGGAGGAAGCTGTACCAGGGGGTCGTCAGGATGTAACTAGGAGGGCGGCGGCAGGTGGGATCTGCCCATACTGTGGCAGCGAGCAAGTTGCGAAGGCCCTATTGCGCCTGAGCTTGGTCAGAGAGAACGGCGGGTACCGCAGATCGGGACGAGCTGTCTCGACGATGTCGAACAGAGAAATGATGCACATCCTCCCTTTCCGCCGGCGAACGGGATGCGGCCGGATCAGAGACCAATGGTGAGAGAGAAAGAAGCCACCGCCGCCTTGTGTGAGATAGTGTGACGAGAGACAAACCCTGGCAGGCAGGCTCCATTGTATATAGAGGAGCGGATTTCTTTTTTCTCGATGACAATCGTTTTATATTCTGTACCTACCATTGTGGAATATAACTTTATTTAATACTAATGCGTCAAATCGAACTTTGTTCGGTGTACCCGTGGTACATGACCCTCCTTCAAGTAAACAACCGCTACACGCGTCAAATTATCACGTGGGCTGCCTTTTCGTACAGAAATGAGCTCCACCGTGTACCCGTGCGAATGTGGCCGGGAACGAGATGTGAGTACGTGCGTCGTGCGTGCACCTCTTCTTTACATGCATTTACGTGCATGTACGTACGTGGGTGTGGGTGAGAGAGATGGTTGCGAAACAGAGGCAATGTGTCGATGATATCTCAAAGAAAAAAGTAACATATGCAATGTGTGTGAAATAGAGGCCTGGATATATCATATATAGAGGGAGTGATCCACGAGAAGAGAGTGGAGGGATCATCGGCGTGAGATATCGATAGAATCGAATACAGGGATGAAGTGTGTGGGTGCGCGATCGATAAAGAGTGCCATCGAATTTGTGTTTGCCCACGTCAAAGATACAGGGCGGCTGGCCTACTGGAATGTGAGAGGGCAGATGTGCAGTTTGTCTCAGTGGCATGGATACCTACATACATCGTTCGACTATCGGTGTGTGTGGCGGGAGGGAGGGGGTAGAGACCTAACTATAGAGAGGTAGATCGACTGGTATATGTGTGGAGAAGGAGAGAGACCTAGCTATGTATTGAGGGAGATCGATCGGCATCCATGCATATGTGTAGCAGAGGAATAAGGTTGGGAGAGAGACAAAGGTATAGTGTCGGAGGGTTGGTGGTGGAGTTGCTTCTCACAAATGGTGGGAGAGGCCTGCTAGACAAACGGAGGGTACGAGTGCAATATCAATAAGAGAGGGGATGTCTGCTTGTCTATGCACGTGTGTGTGAGAGACGGGTCGGCAGGTATGCAAGGATGATGAGGGGAGACGATATGGTTGTGGTAAGCAGACGTAACTACATAGGAAGATCAATCGTCATGTGTCGGAGAAAGGGAGAGACATAACTAGTGAGGTACGTCGATCGGTGCGTGGGGAAAAAGACTTATAGTTGACCTAGCTATATGCAGGAAGATCGGTAGGTATACATGCATGCATGTGTTAGAAGCAAATAAAGGTCCGGAGAGACGGACAGGGGGAGAGGGGTGTGGCTAGGGGGTGGTGCGAGATGCCTACTATATCAAGGGGGGTGTGCGAGTATGAGATCTATGAAAAGAGGGGCAGAAGTGTGCACCTGCGTGGAACCGTATTGGACATAGGGGGGCATGGACGGTGAGAAGAGAAGAGGGGAAGTGTGTGTTTGTGGTAGGCACACTTGGCTAGAGAGGTATATCGACCGGTGTGTGCCGGAAAGAAGGAGCCGGGGGGCCTACACACACCATGGGTGAATGACCTAAAGAGAAACAACGAATGTGCGCGATGGAGGGGACGCTGAGGGAGGGTGAGAGGGGGGGCGTGTGCATGCACGAGAGAAAGTTAGTGCTAGCTACAAAGAGAAGAGGATTGTGTGGGTGTAAAAGACGAACAGAGATCATTATTCATTATAAAAAAAGTGGATTCGGATATTTGAAGAAGATATCATAGTGTTTTAAACCGACGCATGCATGAATATATATAATGGTGATACACATGGTGTGGTTATGAACATGTTACACTACATATAATATATAGACACTACTGCAGGATGCTGCTAACGCAACACTACGATCAGAGACCCTTTGACGAAACTGTGTGCGATGCATTAATCGCAAACGGTGATGTAAAAACCCGTCAAAAATGATGCAAAACATTTGCGATGGCAGAGCCATCAAACACGGTTCTGATTTTAGTTGCGTGTGCGATGCAGGGCATACGGTTCAGTTCAATTAACTGTTTGCGATGAGGAAGAAGAATAGAAATGGGCAGCCAGATGAAGGCATGTGCGATATATGGCATACAGTTCACTCGGATGAACTGTTTGTGATGAGGCGGAACATCAGAAACGGGCAGCCAGATGAAGGTGTGTGTGATATACGGCATACAGTTCACTCGGATGAACTGTTTGTGATTAGGCAACACAAAAGAAATGGTCAGCCAGACCAAGGTGTGTGCGATATATGGCATATGGTTCATTGCGATAAACTATTTGTGTTGAGCCAAGAGAACAGAAACATTTCACATAAACAAGATGTGTGTAATACACGGCAAACATCCAATTACATAGGTGGCTAGTACACACATGACATTTCCACACACCAAAGTAAACTATTACATGCATAATTAACTAGGATAAATGATCATCTGATCATCATCTACTTCTTGTGCTAGCTCGATGTTCCTTCTATGCTAAGTTTCCATTAATTGATGGCGTTTTATGAACACGCCACTGTTTCCCGCCATTTCCTCACCTGTTTCCCGCCACCCAGCGATATTGCGCATAAACCTAGGCGTCGCGCGACGCACGGAGGCAACAAGCGCAGCCTATAGCACATCCACCTTTTCCAAGCATGCCAACCCACCAAAGCACCGCCTCTGCCATCAACCTCATCGACGAGGAAAACGAGGAGGCGCCACGGCCCGTCGAGGCCGAGGCGCTCCTCGGCAACGCGATGGACGACGTCGTGATGCGCCTCATCGCCAGGGTTGAGCAGACCCTTGGTGCATGGCGCTTCAGCGCCGCGGTTCAAGATAGGCATGTCAGTGCCGAGAGGCTGCAGCTCGCCGCACAACATGATCGATGGCACGCCGCAGAGCAAGAGGCGCAGCGCGCCGCACAACAAGAGCGGATCCATCGGCGCTTGCCTGCTGTCGACAGAGCATCACAGCTGGGTACACGTCCCGTCAGTACCCCCATTCCTCGCCAGGAGTGGGTAGAGGCCCTCTGTGCCGTACTTGCACCAGAGGCCGGCCGCGCCATACTTGCACCGGACGCCCGCTGCGCCGTTCGCATGGGTCGCGCCGTTCGCCTTGTCTATGGCCCGCTCAATGCCAACGCGCTGGTCGGTAGGCTCGACCGCCTCCTTGGCCCAGGTGTCCACCTAGGCGCAGTAGAGCAACATGGCCGTCGCATCCTCGAGTTGGTGATCTCCGATGAAATAGCCAACTTGGAGCTCGAGATCGCGCTCCAGATGTACCGCGAGCATGTCGACCGCTTGGACGAATGCCTGCACGAGTTGAGGCAGAGCCAAGAGCTACCGTAGGCAAGGGCTGCTGGTCATGGTCTCATGGACGCGTTTTATTTTGTTGAGTCATTTCGACGTGGATAGCTATGTATTCACAGCAATCATAATATTGCTCTGTTTATTGCTCTGTTTCAATGTGTGTACTCTGTTTTCCGTTCTTATATGTTCTGTTTCAATGTGTGTATATACGCTTTCCATTTTGTATATGTGGATAATAACAGCTAGATACAAATTAGTATACAAAAACAGATAGAAAATGGAATTCATAATATATATTAATTGTTCATTAGTTCATCACAGAATATATATAATATCATCACATATACGTAATGATACTTAACTACTAGGTACAATGCATAAAATTGAAAACGAACAATACTAAAACTAATAATCCCTCCTGGGGGCAGTATTCCAGTAGCCCCTCGCCAGCAGCTCCCTGGTGCGCGGCGTCTTCCCAGCACGGAGGCAGTACTCCGCCTCCTCCGCCTCACAGCGCTTGACGTACCGATCTGCCTCTGGCTGGCGGACAAGCGCGAACGATCTTGCCATTTCGTTGGGCGCCCACCGGAGCTCCTCGTCGGTGGCACGCTGGAGCTTATCGGCCCACCTCCACACAACGATAAGGCACCTAGCACCTTTGACCTTCCTCGCGAAGTACCCGTCTTCGTACACCTACTCCGCACGATGATGCGCCCGCCCCCAAAGCTCCACCGCCTCCTTTTTCGGGCGGCATCACGAGCTTCACAGGCCGCCTGGTACCTGGCTTCCTCCTCCGCCATCTCCTTCTTGAACGCCACTTGCCTGGCTTTCTCAGCCGGCGGCAATGACTTCCACAAACAAAGATTGTACTGGCCCCAAAACCAATCCAAAGTTGGGGGGTCCGGCGCAACCTCGTCCGGCGGCGCGTAGGGGTCCTCCTCGTCGCTGCTCTTCGACTGAGCGTCCTCGGGGGGCGGCGACTCCTCGTCGGCGCATGGGCAGACCGGCGGCGCCTTGGCAGAGATTTGAGAGAGAGAGAGAGAGGGCGAGCGAGGGTAGGATGTAGATGAGAATGCAGGCGGGACGACGTGAGGAAGGTAGTATTTATTGGCGGCCGGAATCTAGATCGACGGGAACAGTACACATGCCGGTCACCGGAATTTACGAGTACTGTAGTTTGAATTACACACGATTCCCGCAGCAAAATCCGTGTGTGAACTTAATAGCTGACGGTTTCCAATACAGAACCGTGTTTGATTAATAACCCCTGCCACTCACCTTCCAAACCTCGAGGCATGAAATAGAGTGCCAATCGTGTGGGGGCCGGTTGTCTTGCCAGATCTTTACATTTTCTTTTTTGAACACCAGATATTTACATCATCTGATGATTTTTTAACTCGCACACAAGTACACAAAAATATGATTTTTCAAACCGTTATGGTTAGCCGTTGCATGTAGATGTAGTTCAAATTTGAATTATGGTCATTAAATGGCTAGAAAATCACTTAAATGTCTTTAAAAGGTCAAATGACCCCTAGAATTTTCCAAATTTTCACATGACAGTTTTATTAGTGCACGTTAAATGTAGAAAAAAAATTGAAGGCCGTAAGAGGAAGCTATCTCCCGTTCGTCATCAAACATACATTGTTCCCTCTCGGAACCACGAGCCTTCTAGTGAGTTGCTCCGGTTTGTGAGGGGTGTGTGTCCAAACTTTCGTCAAACAAGTCAATTTTTTTACCACATCATCTTGGTGGCATGACATTACATCAAGCAAGGTTTCATGTTTTTTGATCATTTTTTAATTTTTTGGAATTAAAATGCCATGGCACTCCATGCATGTGTGTCCATGCCGTGCGACCAATATGTTTGAAAATTCCTTCTAATTTACTGCACATGGAATTAACTCGCACACAAGTACACAAATATGATTTTTCAAACTATTATGGTTAGCCGTTGCATGTAGATGTAGTTCAAATTTGAATTACGGTCATTAAATGGCTAGAAAATCACTTAAATGTCTTTAAAAGGTCAAATGACCCCTGAAATTTTCCAAATTTTCACATGACAGTTGTATTAGTGCACGTTAAACGTAGAAAAAAATTGAAGGCCGTAAGAGGAAGCTATCTCCCGTTCGTCATCAAACATGCATTGTTCCCTCTCGAAACCACGAGCCTTCTAGTGAGTTGCTCCGGTTTGTGAGGGGTGTGTGTCCAAACTTTCGTCAAACAAGTCAATTTTTTTACCACATCATCTTGGTGGCATGACATTACATGAAGTAAGGTTTCATGTTTTTCTGATCATTTTTTATTTTTATTTTGGAATTAAAATGACATGGCGCTCCATGCATGTGTCCATGCCGTGAGACCAATATGTTTGAAAATTCCTTCTAATTTACTGCACATGGAATTAACTCGCACACAAGTACACAAATATGATTTTTCAAACCGTTATGGTTAGCTGTTGCATGAAGATGTAGTTCAAATTTGAATTACGGTCATTAAATGGCTAGAAAATCACTTAAATGTCTTTAAAAGTTCCATTGACCCCTAGAATTCTCCAATTTTTCACATGACAGTTGTATTAGTGCATGTTAAACATAGAAAAAAATTTAAAGGCCGTAAGAGGAAGCTATCTCCCGTTCGTCATCAAACATGCATTGTTCCCTCTCGGAACCACGAGCCTTCTAGTGAGTTGCTCCGGTTTGTGAGGGGTGTGTGTCCAAACTTTCGTCAAACAGGCCAATTTTTTTACCAAATCATCTTGGTGGCATGACATTACATCAAGCAAGGTTTCATGTTTTTCTGATCATTTTTTAATTTTTTGGAATTAAAATGCCATAGCACTCCATGCATGTGCCCATGCCGTGAGAACAATTTGTTTGAAAATTCCTTCTAATTTACTGCACATGGAATTAACTCGCACACAAGTACACAAATATGATTTTCAAACCGTTATGGTTAGCCGTTGCATGTAGATGTAGTTCAAATTTGAATTACGGTCATTAAATGGCTAGAAAATCACTTAAATGTCTTTAAAAGGTCAAATGACCCCTGAAATTTTCCAAATTTTCACATGACAGTTGTATTAGTGCATGTTAAACGTAGAAAAAATTTGAAGGCCATAAGAGGAAGCTATCTCCCGTTCGTCATCAAACATGCATTGTTCCCTCTCGGAACCACGAGCCTTCTAGTGAGTTGCTCCTGTTTGTGAGGGGTGTGTGTCCAAACTTTCATCAAATAGGCCAATTTTTTTACCACATCATCTTTGTGGCATGACATTACATCAAGCAAGGTTTCATGTTTTTCTGATCATTTTTTATTTTTTTGAAATTAAAATGCCATGGCACTCCATGCATGTGTCCATGCCGTGAGACCAATATGTTTGAAAATTCCTTCTAATTTACTGCACATGGAATTAACTCGCACACAAGTACACAAATATGAGTTTTCAAACTGTTATGGTTAGCTGTTGCATGTACATGTAGTTCAAATTTGAATTACGATCATTAAATGGCTAGAAAATCACTTAAATGTCTTTAAAAGGTCAAATGACCCCTGAAATTTTCCAAATTTTCACATGACAGTTGTATTAGTGCATGTTAAATGTACAAAAAATTTGAAGGCCGTAAGGGGTAGCTATCTCCCGTTCGTCATCAAACATGCATTGTTCCCTCTCGGAACCACGAGCCTTCTAGTGAGTTTTTCGGTTTGTGAGGGGTGTGTATCCAAACTTTCGTCAAACATGCCAAATTTTTTACCACATCATCTTGGTGGCATGACATTACATCAAGCAAGGTTTCATGTGTTTCTGATCTTTTTTTAATTTTTTGGAATTTAAATGCCATGGCACTCCATGCTTAATTGTGTCATAGCCGTGAGACCAATATGTTTGAAAATTCCTTCCAATTTACTGCACATGGAATTAAATCGCACACAAGTACACAAAATATGACTTTTCAAACCGTTATGATTAGCTGTTGCATGTACATGTAGTTCAAATTTGAATTACGGTCATTAAATGGCTAGAAAATCACTTAAATATCTTAAAAGGTCAAATGACCCCTGAAATTTTCCAAAATTTGACATGACAGTTGTATTAGTACTACAAATTTTCTCGAACATTTAAAACACCATCCGTTGCCACTTTACTCCAAATTCGTCTTTCATAGCTAATAAAAAATATCAACAACATCACACACAGTTTTTTGTAGGAACCGTTTGCGATGAAAATTTCTAGGTCTATTTAAGTCTTCCTCCTTAAGGTTCGCCGGCTCATCTGCTCCAGTGCCGGCAACCCCCGAATCCATGAATCCCGATCCCCATTCCCGCCCCCTTCTTGCAAAGATGACGCCGTGGAAACGCTTCATAGAGGCCCGTACAATGGCCGCTTCCTCCCCGAGCGCCGCCGCCTGCGCCGAGAGCGCAAACGCCTACGCCGAGAGTGCCGCCGCATCCGCATTGAGCGTGGCCGCATCCGCCGAGAGGGCGTTTGCGGCAGCCGACAGGGCAGCTGCAGCAGCCGAGATGGCTGCAGCTGCTGCTGCGACGGTGGCTGCAAACGCCGAGAGCGCTCGAGCTGCCATCCGTGCCGCCGATGTCGCCCTGGCCCGGGTCGAGGCCATCCACGCCAAGATCGAGGATGCACACGCCAAGATATTCCAGGCCACCTCGGAATCCAGCATGCAACCCACGTCCGAAAAGGCGGCGGTGGCCATGGAGCACCTGCTTCCTCATGAGATCGCCGAGCGGGAGCTGGAGATGCAGGAGGCGGCGGAGATCGAGGAGAGACGGGAGGAGGAGTTGCGCGTGGCCGAGGTCGAGGTAGAGAAGAGTCCGTCCGTCAAGGAATTGGCGGTGGAGTACCAACGCGAGCTATGGCACAGCCACTACTACGAGTACTACAACCTTGAGGGCGGTGACGAGGACGAGGACGCGGTCGACTTCAGCAGGGGGGATGTGGAGTCCACCAACGGCGGCATGTCGCCAGGACAAGTCATCGACGTCTCATCTCACACCAGCGATGCATAGGCCAGCGAGGCGGCAGATTTGTTAAAATTATGCGTACTTAGGCTTTCTTTTTAATGCTGGTCTTTTGTTAGAGCAATGTTTAGGTCAACTGGCTCTGTTTAATTACTAAAATTGCTCAATTCAGTAAGTGTGGTCTGTGTGCTGTACGCTCTTTTGTGTGCCCAAATTAGCAAGCGATGTTAAATTATGCAATGACGTACCCGGGGAAATTTTCACCAAAATTTGAATTATCAAACTCATCCCATGCGCGTAAAGCAGAAGAATCATTTGCGATGCACACAATCGTTCAAAGTGAATGGTGTCCGGCGGCACCGCGCGCAAAGTTTCCCTCCACATTTCGAAATTTTTGGCCTACCGCCAAAATATCTACCCCTACCCCCCCTTCCCCACCCCCTTTTCTCCCCGACCACAAGTCACATTTCCCCTGTTTCCTCCTTCCTTCCTTCCTTCCTAAGCTATAGCCGCTTCCTCACTTTCTTCCTCGCTCTCGTCGTCTCGCATCCTACCGCCGGGGTCGCCATGGTCTTCTTCAATGACCTCTCCAGCGGTTCCTCCTCCGACGATGACTCCTTCACCACCCAGGTATGCCTCTCTTCTCGCTCTCGGGCTATGACTTGGAATGAAGGATTTTAACCCGGCGGTCGATTTGAGTCATTTCTTCCTCTTGTAGCTCCCTAGGACCATCAGTTGCAACGAATGGAGCGGGGTGGCTGAAGATCTGTCTGCTTATTGTCACCATCAATCTCCATGCGTGAAGCTAGTTGCATTTGAATCTGTGGGCAGTGGGAGGAAGTTTCTGGCATGTGCAGAGAAGGTTAGACCCTCTTTCGTTGCTACAAATCATTTGTTAGATGTGATTCAGACACTGTCACGGTCCCAACACATTCATACCACACCTTCAACCAAACGCATCCTAAGAAAGTGTCACAGTTTGTACCAAGTATCTAAAAATGTTGCCATCTCATCAGCGGTGCCATTAGAAAATCATTTGGCACCACTTCATCAGTTTGTGCAGCCAACTTTGGTCCACACATCCGAGCAGCCAAGCAGTAAAATACTAAATCTTTATGGCACGAAGGAACTGGGCATCGGAGCAACTAGGTGCTCCGGAGTCCGGGTCCCTAATTTTTTTCCGCTGCATCGGCTCACCAGTGCAGGGCACCGGTGTGAGATGTAGCAACAGTTGTCTTTACACAGGTTTTGGCATACATAGTGGACGGCCTTAGTGCTATTAGTTCTATGTTACTAAATTTGTGCATGTACACACCTGTTAGTATCAATTTGTTGTCATCCAAACACTGTCGTTATACTGTTGCAGTTATATTTACCTTCCTCATAAAATGTTCAATTTGTTATTTATAGTACATGAGTAAGAACTTGTAGCATTGTTGTAGTTAATTATAGCTTCTGATGTTTCAGAATTTGGTTGTTGTCTCAGTAGCAATTAATTCATTTGCACATTGATCTTTTTGAGAAGATTGTCATAATTAACCTGTTTCTTCAGTTTTTCAAAATAAGTATTGGTGATTTTCTATGTTGCTATAAACCCATTTCCCCTACAATTGTTACTGATCTAGTTTTAAATATTATAGGATGAACGAAAGTGTTCTTACTTGGAGTGGGTTGTTCAAGAGTGGCCACAGTCTTTGAAGATGTGCCTAGCAAAGCTCTGGAGCATGTATGAGGAAGAGAACAGAGGTAGGCTTAGAGAAAGTGTTGTCAATGCTGAAGAATATTTGAAGATGCGGGATAAAAAGAGGAAGGTGGAGAATGAGATCAGATTTTTTAAATCAGACATTGCTAAGATGGTGTTGGCGAAGGAGGAGGCACTTTCCCAGTTGGCCAGTGCAAAACAGATTCTTACTGAACTAAAATCAGAGGTGGATAAGACGAGCCTGGATGATCTCGATTAGGGAAATGAATATATTGTTCTAATATTGTTCTTATGAAGTTGAACTAGCTATATGTTGTACTGTGCTGTTTTCAGGTAGCTATCGTACTATGATGTTAAAATATATTTATGTGCCTGATATGAAATTGGCAAACAGCTGTTCGATATGAAATGTGAATTTGCGTAATACTGGAATTATTAATTGTAAACTAATAAACCTGCTAAATGGGTCATGGAACTTTGCAAACGGTTCTAGCAGTAAAAGCGCTTGTGATGGATATCCCAATGCCACACAGTTTTCTTCATCAAATCGTGTGTGATGTAGTTGATAAAAGCAAATGGTTAACCAAGGCAGAGCGTGTGTGATAGTTACACCTATCACACACGAGCCTATACATAAAACTGTGTGGGATGTACATACGAACGGAAACGTTTTCCCTGGATTGACTGTGTGGGATGTACATACGAACGAAAACGTTTTCCCTGGATTGACTGTGTGGGATGTACATAAGAACGGAAACGTATTCCTTGGATTGACTGTGTGTGATATACATATGAACGGAAATGTTTTTCTAGGATTCACCATGTGGGATGTACATATGAACAGAAATGATTGGGTTTCGATGCCTCGCCCGATCGCACACGAACTCATTTTGCCCCAGCCTGTGTGCCAGGAGGGCCTATCCCCGATGGTTTCTGGGTCGTGTGGGAAGGACCCCCCTATCGCCCACACTCACTTGCGACGGTTCCAAATGCCGTCGCGGAAAGGGGTTAAAAACCGTGTGTATAGCAGCTCGCTGTACCAGTGAGAACATTTATTTGAATTTGTGATAATGTGTGGCTTTTGCAGCTCAGGGCCAAATATTTGTCATAATGTAGGGGGCGGGGCACTATACTTTGTGTGATAAACACAGTGTACGTATGAAACATGGTTTAGATTATGAAGATCTAGTTAGTACATCAAATGTACTATTATTTGGAATCAACATCAAGTGTATTCAAAATTTTGAATTCGAGTTCATATAGTACACGTAGTTCATATCTATCTCTGTAGTAATCATGTGGTGTGTTGTTAAGATAATATATGAATGATGGTTTAACTTGGCAACAATCATGATTGTAGATTCTTATTCAAATAGAGAAATAAATTCAAATTTAGTTCGAATTGCAGCGGTAGTATAGACATTCGAAATGCACTAAAATGTTGGTATGAGTAGGTTACATGCATTATACAGCCAGCGAAAAAAATTTAATTGGACATAACATGGATTCATAGCTTTGAATAGCATTTGTACAGTAAAACGGGACAAGACTCTCTCTTTGTGTGGTGCGATTTTTTTCATTTTTTTCGTTGAGGGAAGTGCGAATTGATTTGGTACGTACAATATTACACGTTAGGCTTGTCCCTAAAATTCAACCCGTGCCTTGTTATCCCAAAAATTCAGATATCGTGCTCCCAAAACTCGCGCCTTCACAACCCACGCCTTGCAATCCTAAAATTACAACGCGCGCGAAAACTCCCTCCAGCTGCCAAATCCCGACACGCTAAATCCCCCTTCTAACCCTGAGCCGAAAGGGCCGCTAGTTCAAATCGGTGGGGGTACTTTTGTAACACACCCTACATTTTAGACAAGCGCGTCCCTAAGTCATGGTCCCCCCCCCTCCCATCACCTCCTTTTCGCCATTCGAAATCCCAGGCCGCCATAACCTCTCTGCTCCAGCCACGAAACCCCACCCTCCTCCGTCAGCCACCCCACCGCTGCCCAGCCGGAGCCTCTTCCCCGACGACATCGTCCACTGCAACAGCTCGACGTCCCTCATCTACCTCTCCGGATGAGGATCCATCGTCAATCTCATCGTCCCGCCGGTTCAGCCGCCCCATCCTCCACCTCCAAGGAGCTGCTCCGACGGTCACCTCATCTATCGCGGCCGATCCATCCCCACAGCGCCACCTTAACTTGCTCCACCAGAACCGCAACATCCTCATCGACTCCTCGGACAAAGCCGAGGCCTACTCGGCGCCACCAAAGAGGTTGTACACTCATCGCATCGCACCTTCTCCTTAACTCGACCTCCCGGCTTTGACGGTGCTCGATCCCGCACCCCCATGGCGCGGCTACCTCGATGCCGGCGCCGCCGGCGACATCTCCACAGTGGCTCTCCCCCAGTGCGAGGCCCCTTCGGCGACGGCGTCCATACCAGCCGGATCTGCTGTTGCTGCTCCGGCTCTCGCACGCTCGCTCGCGCTGCTGCTATTGCTCCGTCTCTCGCTCGCTCGCGCTGCTACTACTCTGTCTCTCGCTTGGTCACGCTGCAGCTCTGCTCTCCCCCTCGCTCGTGCTGCTGCTCTGCTCTTGCTCTCACTCACGTTGCTGATGCTGCTACACGGGCTGCTGCAGCTACACGAGTTGCTGCTCTGGCTCTAGTTCGCGCTGCTCCTCCAGGCGCTGCTGCTCCAGCTGCTATCTGCTAATGTGTTCCCCGTCGACCGCCTGCTGATTTAGATCACTATTTCTCTACTACTAGTGCTCGAGCGGCCTAAACTACATGTGAAGTGCCTCTCTGCTACTAGTGCGTTCAGTTTCGACAGTAACATTTAGATTCCATAGAAAATTTCAGTTTCGACGGTTAAGTTCAGAGTCAACAGTTTTTACCTCATCTGTTATAGTCAGGTGTTTTTTGGTGATGTAAATTTTACATCAATCACTTTTTGGTAATGTATTTTACATCATCTATTGGAGATGCTATTAGAATCCCACTTGAGATTAACGTGTCTGTCTTGTACTGCTTCAACCTCGATGTCTTACGGCTCGCCGGAGCTGCTCCAACGACGGAACCATCCATCACAATAGAGCAGTGCCCTGGACTCCGTCTACAGATTCCTCAGATCTTCCTCCACACCTCCGATAGCCACCTCTGCCGCAACTTCTTCAGCGACCAACCCAATGATGCTGAGGTCGAGACGGCTACGTCAAAGAGGTTGTACACTTGTCGCATCACTTATTACTCTACATTCATGTCGATCCATTAGGGCTATTTTGGTTCAAAGGAAAAAATGAAGGAAAAACATAGCAATAGAAAATTTTCCTATGGCACTCAAGTATTCAATTATTCATGCATTTCGTTGAAAGGAATGGAGCAAAACATCCACCTGGACCTACTTTTCAAAATCCTGTGCATGAAAACAAGAATAAGTGCATTAGTGGCAGAATAACATTCTAACTGTACACGCTTTCATATGGTTTCACTTTAATTTGGCCATGTTTCTTTGCATTCCTCTGCTCTTCCAATTCCTGTGAACCAAACATCCAAGTTGACAGAAATCATGTGTTTACAAATGAACTGTTTCCCACGTGCATTCCTATCCTATTCTGGTGTTTTTCCTACCCCTGCGATTTTAGAATCCTGCAAGCCAAAGGAGCCCTTACAGAATTACTTCAGTTACAGGTAGGTGTCGAAGAAAACTTTGTGTGGTTTGTCCTGCTCCTGCCGCGACGTCGTCCACCTCACCTGAGCTGCTCCATCGACAGAAGCATCCACCAAACCAGACATCACGACTCCTGGCCATCTGTCGCCGCCTCAGATCTCCTTCCCTGCCGTCGGCACCCACCGCAACTGCATCACCATCATCGACTCAGCAGATGAACCTGAGGAGTACATGGGTCCACAAGAGAGGTCGCACTCTTTTGTTTTTGCTTATGTTATGCAATGCTTAATATTACCTACTACTTTATCGTCATGTTCACCTCTTAGACTCCAAGTCAGGTCCAAATTAATGTTCAAATTTGAGTTTTAAAATTACTTGTGGGGCACATATCAAGGCAGCAATGAATAGTATCTTTGTCTATTATCTGGTTCACCTAGGGTATGCCTATGTTGTTCATCTTGGGTGGGAAACAAATAGTAAAGCAACCATCATCTATCTTTTTATTAAATTAAAGCTATCATCAGTCTGCTATCATTATTTTTGGATCCATCCACTGGTTGTTACCATCACTCTAGATTTCTGCATGCTCTCCTTACATAATCTCACTATATTTTTTTCGTATGCATGTCAGATATTGTACACAGTCATGCTGAACATGTAGAGAAAAAGAGAAGAGTTTTGCGCGGCAATACAATGTCATGCAGACATTGCTCCATGGTGGGTTCAATGGCAAACCCTCCCCCCCTCTCCATGTAATCCAGAGGAAGAATCTGTTCTGAGGTGGATTCAGACGCAGTTGACCACTCCTATTTACCCCCCCCCCCCCCCCCCCAGGTGTTTGCTCTAACTTGGCATGATGATGTTGGTCATATCATGCATATGTTGCCTTGCAGTGCCTACTTTCGACATCATACATGTCATCTGCTTAGTTTAGACATGTTCTTTAATGCCACATGTTTAGTTTCTATATCATATATGATAATTATATAGTCTCAGCTCTTTTAGCCAGCCATAATATATGTGAAATATGCAATGCCATCCTGTTTAACCAGGCATCATATATTTGAATGATATCTTGCCAATCCTTTTCTTCATTACATTTCCATTTGTCGACAATGTTTGTACATTAAACTACTCTTCCTGTGAATCAGCCATTTGAGTGGGTGATGGAAAAATCTGGAGTGAAAACAAGGTCTTCAAAGCAGACAGTGCTACCTGTCGAAGCAGATCTCTTGCTGGGTCCCAATAGCTCCTCGAAGATGGATTCAGAGACAGATGACCAGTCCTATTCCCCCACCAAGGTGTATGCTCTAACTTGGCATGGTTATACTGCTCATATCATGCATATGGTGTCTTGCATTGCATAGTTTAGACATCATATACACAATATTCAACACCATGTTCTTAGTTCAGACATCATATATGCGAATGCCCTCTGCTTAGTATATAAATCACATATGTGAATTAAATCATGTGATCCTGATTACTTATAGATAACATGTATGTGAATTATGTCATGCGAACCTGTTTACTAAAGACATCATATAACTATCTCATGCCATCCTGTTTAGTTAGTCATCATATCTTTGAATTATGTCATGCTATGCTATCCAGTTTAGATAGACATTACATATGTGAAATTATGTCATGCTATCCTTTTTAGTTAAACAATATACATGTTAACTATTTCATGCCCTCTTTTTTCCACACTATCTATTGCATCTGTCTCTCATACAAGGTCTGTACATTCAACTATGTTTCCTGTTTATCAGCCATTTGAATTGGAGCGGGTGATGGTAGTATCTAGCGGAGTAAAAACACGGTCTTCAAATAAAACAATGCTACCACACATAACCCAGATTGTACCCCTACTGCGATGGACAGAGAACCAGCTTCACCCAATCTAACCCCAACCCCAACAGATAGTAACCCAGTTCCTATTGACACAGCACCATCTCCACCACAGAGCTCCCAAACAAGAGCAGTTAGTAAGGCAGCTCCAGTGCCCAAAGCACCAGTACTACCACAGCGAACCCCAACTCCACCAGTTAGTACACCTATTCCTATGGAGGAAGCACACACTGCCGCAGAGACCTGCTATACAAACGGTTATTAACCCCTTTCCGCGACGGCGTTTGGAACCGTCGCCAAGTGAGTGTGGGCGATAGGGGGTCCTTCCAACACGACCCAAAAACCGTCGGGGATAGGCCCTCCTGGCACACAGGCTGGGGCAAAATGAGCTCGTGTGCGATCTGGCGAGGCATCGAAACCCGATCGTTTCCGTTCGTATGTACATCCCACACGGCGAATCCCAGAAAAACATTTCCGTTCGTATGTATATCACACACAGTTTTTTGTGTGGAAACGTTTATGCAAGGTGGCCTAACGCAAACAGTTCTTTGCCAGAAGCCGTGTGTGATTGTTAGTTGATCGAACACGCCTACTTTCTAGAAACTGTGTGGGTTGTTTGAGTTCGTCGCTCATGGTGCTATCTGAGTAACCGTCTGCAATAGAAAACCCCAATAAGCAGGGTAATTAGCCTATTTTTGATAATCCATGTACTAATCAAATTGATATTTCTTATAAAACACACCAGATATTTCATATCCGTATAACGGCAGGCAACCAGGATTTCATAATCGAATTACATCAGATAGCTTCGGCACTCAGTTACGCCATTACACAACAGCACCAAGTTTCACATGCAACATCGAAAACCATTGGAAAGTAGCTTCATTCACGGTAAATAGACAGATGAATCTCATCTGGGAAACTGCAGAAGCGGAAGGCAAATATTGAGCCTTCAGTGATGTTGAATGTCCTTGCAACTTTAGGCCAGTGGCTATGGATAATTGCCCGCCCAACCTTCGTCCTCTTCAGGAAGACTTCAATATTGTACTATGGGTGTTGAATGAATACCTTCCTCGCCTCTTGACCATGCAGGTAGTTTGAGAGGTAATCATCGGTGAACTGCTTTGAAAAGTACTGAAAACAAAGATATGCATAAATTGTTGTTATAAATTTTGAAATGGCGCAAGGGGTAAAAACAAGGTAAATGAGTTAGTACCATCCTATAGTTGATTGATGTCTTCTTCATTGTGCAAACAAAGATCTTGCTGTTATTCATCGCAAGTTTCTTCATCCTAACAATCTTTTTGAGTTTCTTGACTTGACTGATATTCATGGAAATCTCATTTCCCCATATGCAAAATGGGTCGAACAGTGGGTCTAAGCCTCTGACAGCAGGACCTACATGTGTAAGACCAAATTGTAAGAAATCTAAATATTAGAATGATTCCTGCAACTGCACAATAATGTGCTATTAGCGACAGGACCATGCATGAGCAAACCTCGATGGTAAACCACAGTGTCTCCCATTGTTTCCCTACAACACATATAAGGAAGATCTTGATCAGGTTAACTGAGAGTTGCCATACTATCAGTAGAATATGTATTGAGTACAGCCAAATTTGATTTATTTCACATGCATAACAATACAAAATTGTACCCACAGCAAATGAAAATCAAATCGCAGAATTGAACCAAAAAGTTAAATGGATAGCAGACCAAATGAACCAAAACAGTTAATTGAGCACAACATTGCAGAATAGAAACATGTACTAGAAGATAAGACAGTTAATAAAACAAAGAATGCTTGAGAACAGTACTACAAAATGTAGCAATTGTTGGACCAAACTGTTAACTGAACATTACATTTTAGAGGACCAAACTGTTAACTGAACATTACATTTCAGAGGACCAAACTGTTAACTGAACATTAGATTGCATATTAACATTACAGAGGACAAATCACTAGAAGGCACTGGCGGTGGCCTCGAGAAAACAGCACGAACTATATTTTAAAGTAGACAACCGCGTGGCGGTGTCGACGGTGGCCTCGAAGACGAGGTGCTCCTCCAAGATCTGGCAGTCGGCACGCATGGCAGCCATAGCGACCTCATGCGCGTGTGCGGCCGCGATTTGCTTCTCCGCTGCCAGATGCTACTGAGCTCCATGTTATACTGCATGCAAAATGGCTGTGGGCGGCGCTTAATTGGAGGAGGGGGACAGTGATTTTAGCGAAAGGTGTCGCGCCGTCGGTCGGGGCATGTGGGATGGGGAAGGAAGAGGATGGTGTGGGTGGGGTGTGGATTACCTGACCATATCGATGAGGCCGCGCAGCAAGAAGAAGGGTCGGCGGCAAGGAGGCCGCGCAGCAAGAAGAAGGGTCGCCGGCGAGGAGGCGGCGCTGCAAGAAGAAGGGTCACCGGCGAGGAGGCGGAGCTGCAAGAAGAAGGGTCGCCGGCGAGGAGGCTGAGCTGCCAGTAAGCAGCAGTGAAGGTTCGAACTTGGAAAGCAGGGAGGAACAATGGAAATGTGGCTTTTGGTGGGAGGGAGGGGGCGGGGAGATAGATATTTCTGCGGTGGCAGAAAAATTTCGCTCGGTGCCGCGAGAAACTGGCGCGCAAGTGTGGTTCAAGCGGGGGCAGTGGACTGTAGACAACGAAGCTTCCTGCGTAAGCCAGACAAGACGGTGCGCCAAGATATTTTATATCGCATCCCACATGATTCTTTCTAGTAAACTGTTTGTGGTATACCTGATTTTTTCATTATGTTTTGAAAGACAAAATGGTGTTACGGAGGGAAAGGATGGTGTTTAAATTGCTAGAACATTTATGTACAGTGAACATGCAACTACATGAGTGTCGTGTTTAAATTTGGAATTATTCCGGGTTCGTTTGGCATTTTTATGCATTAATTGAGTTTCTAGGCATTTAATGTGCATAATTCAAATTTGAACTACAAGCACATGCTCCAGTGCACCAAAGTTTGTTGAAAAATCACATGTGTGTCTTTGGGTGAATTTATAGGTCCCATGCAAGAAATGGGAATGAAATTCAAACATCTGAGTGTCGTGGCTCGGCTGGGAACATTGAGAAACTTGGTTTTTAAATTCCTGGAAATTCGAAACTCGCCTGAAAATCATGAAACTTGGCATGGTGTCATTTCATGGCACCAACATGCTGTGGTAAAAAAATTGGCCACATTTGGACAAGTTTTTGGTATAAGCTTCTTGCAAACCGGAGCTTCTCTCGAGAAGACTCGTGGTTCCCGAGGGGGGACGTGTCACCTTTGTGTGCAAAACGATATACGCTGCCTCCCCCCTTGATTTTTACAGAAGCAACATAGAACTATATGAGTGCCGTGTTAAAATTTGGAATTATTCCGGGTCCGTTTGGACTTTCTTATACATTAATTGAATTTCTGGTCATTTAATGTGCATAATTCAAATTTGAACTACAAGCACATGCTCCAGTGCACCAAAGTTGGTTGAAAAATCACATGTGTGTCCTTGGGTGAATTTCTAGGTCCCATGCAAGAAATGGGAATGAAATTCAAACATCTGGGCCTCGTGGCTCGGCCGGAAAGATTGAGAAACTTGGTTTTTTAATTCATGTAAATCCAAAACACGCGTGAAAATCATGAAACTTGGCATGGTGTCACGACATGGCACCAACATGCTGTGGTAAATTTTTTGGCTGAATTGGGACAAGCTTTGGTACAAGCTTCTTGCAAACCGGAGCTTCTCTCAAGAAGGCTCGTGGTTCCGAGAGGGAACGTGTCACCTCCGTGTGCGAAATGACATAAGTACACTGCCTTCTCCCGCCTTAATTTTTTTACACAGGCAGATTAGACCAAATAGAAGCATCATGCTAAATTTTGGAATTATTCCGGTTTCGTTTGGCCTTTTTTATACATTAATTGAATTTATGGGCATTTAATGTGCATAATTCAAATTTGAACTACAAGCACATGCTCCAGTGCACCAAAGTTGGTTGAAAAATCACATGTATGTCCTTGGGTGAATTTCTAGGTCCCATGCAAGAAATGGGAATGAAATTCAAACATCTGGGCGTCGTGGCTCGGCCGGAAAGATTGAGAATCTTGGTTTTTTAATTCCTGTAAATCCAAAACACGCCTGAAAATCATGAAACTTAGCATGGTGTCATGACATGGCACCAACATGCTGTGGTAATTTTTTTGGCCGAATTGGGACAAGCTTTCGTATAAGCTTCTTGCAAACCGGAGCTTCTCTCAAGAAGGCTCGTGGTTCCGAGAGGGAACGTGTCACCTCCGTGTGCGAATCGACATACACTGCCTTCTCCCGCCTTAATTTTTTTACACAGGTAGATTAGACCAAATAGAAGTATCGTGCTAAATTTTGGAATTATTTCGGGTTCGTTTGGCCTTTTTTATACATTAATTGAATTTCTAGGCATTTAATGTGCATAATTCAAATTTGAACTACAAGCACATGCTCCAGTGCACCAAAGTTGGTTGAAAAATCACATGTGTGTCCTTGGGTGAATTTGTAGGTCCCATGCAAGAAATGGGAATGGAATTCAAACATCTGGGCGTCGTGCCTCGGCTGGAAATATTGAGAAACTTGGTTTTTTAATTCCTGTAAATCCAAAACACGCCTAAAAATCATGAAACTTGGCATGGTGTCATGACATGGCACCAACATGCTGTGGTAAATTTTTTGGCCGAATTGGGACAAGCTTTGGTATAAGCTTCTTGCAAACCAGAGCTTCTCTCAAGAAGGCTCATGGTTTCAAGAGGGAACGTGTCACCTCCGTGTGCGAAACGACATACATTGCCTTCTCCCGCCTTGATTTTTTTACACAGGTAGCTTAGACCAAATAGGAGTTCTCGTGCTAAATTTTGGAATTATTCTGGGTTCGTTTGGCCTTTTTATACATTAATTCATTTTCCAGGCATTTAATGCACATAATTCAAATTTGAAGTACAAGCGCATGCTCCAGTGCACAAAAGTTAGTTGGAAAATCATTTATGTGTACTTGGGCGAACTTCTAGGTCCCATGGAAGAAGTGGGAATGGAATTCAAACATCTGGGCGTCTTGGCTCGGTCGGAAACATCGAGAAACTTGGTTTTAAAATTCCCGTAAATCCAAAACTCGCCTGAAAATCATGAAACTTGGCATGGTGTCATGACATGGCACCAACATGCTGTGGTGATTTTTCTGTCCGATTTGCGAAGGCGCACACATTAACAATCAACAAAGTCATTTTGGAACAAGTGTTGTCACGTTACAAATCAGAAACACAAGTATTATTGAAACCGTGGGTGTTCTACTTACCAATTACGTGCTGCCACGCGTCCCCTTTTTTATTGGCTAGGAGGTGTCGTGTGGGGTAGCTATTTGAGTACGGGAGGCGTGCGATCAGACCCCTGCGCATGCTCATCGGGAGGAGAGCCCTTTGACCTCTATCCGCCACGCACCTCCCTCCCAACGTCTCCATTAATGGCGCCCGAGCCCCTGTTTCACGGCGTGGCTATGTCTCACTGGACTGAGATTTAAGAGAGAAAAAAGAAAATCTAAAAAGAAAGTTTTGCACGGATCTTGATGTAAGATCCAACGGACCTATATAGCATCGACTGTGACTTATAGCAAGACTGATGAATATAAGGATGATGACAGTGGATAATAATTGTCTTACATATTTAGGAACATAATTAAAAAAAGCCACATGCGGCAACGCCCGAAATACACAAGGGCAAAAGAAGAAGGAAGACAACGATCTGGCTCGCTGATGTCTACTTTCTTGATGCGTTGCTGCAGGCCGCGGGAACTAGTCTCCGCGGCGAGCGGCGATGAGCTCTTTCGTGTCCTCAAGATGCTGCTTGAGAGCATCCACGGATTCCTCCACCAGCCTTTTGCGCTTGATGCGCAGCATGGCATTCTCATCCATAAGTTTCTCGACGATGACGCCGGTCCTCTTCAACAAGGCAGTGGTCTCCTCCTGCTGCTCCGCACTTTCGACAATCTTCGCCCTCAGCAAGTCGCGCTCGGCCCGGAGCTTCGCATTGCTCTCATTTAGTTGCCGGATGACGCCGGTAGCCTGTTCAAACGAGGCTTTCATGTTGCCCTGCAACCTCGCCCAGCCGGAGATCTGATCCATCTGGCTATGGACGATCGCCTGTAAGAGTCCTCGCCTGCCCGCGAGACATTTTCCCAGGCCGCCGCGGCGTGGGAGGACATCTCTACTGCATTCGCGGAGCGGCGGGACATCTCTACTGCTTCCGCGGCACGGCCGGACCAGTCTGCTGCATCGACGGCACGGCGGGACCTCCGTGCTGCTTCGGCGGCGCGGCGGGACCTCTGTGCTGCTACGGCCATGCGGCGGGACATGTCGGCAGCTTTCGCGGTGAGGCGGGACATCTCTCATGCTTCCGCTTCCATGCTTGCCTCTCCCTGGTGGCAATCTCTCGACCCAGAACTCACGCTGGCCATGGCAGACGCAAGGGAACGATGATGAATGACTTGTTTGTTTTTGTGGATGAGGAGTTGAGGAGGAATGTGCAGTCATCTTGGAGTAGTAGTATTTATAACCGAGTACTAATACGCTCCTAAGTGGGAAACCGTTTATGTTTTGATCGGTGTGAACAGGTTTACAATTAAATATAGTGTGGTACTAGTAATTTGGAACGTGACGGGACGCAGGCTCAAAATTTATTGACGGTTCTATAATTTCTAAGTGCGGCACTATTCCCGGACGGCGTAACGTGGGCACGCTATCTTGGCCGCGTACGTGGCGTTTGCACCATAGGGTGCACCGCAATAGGCAATGTCAGCACACGTCTTGTTCCAACAACCGTGCGCGCTCGTTATTACCATCGCGCACGCTTCTTTTACTTAGAATGTGTGCCTGTCTAGCGCACACACGTTGATCTGTCTAACTGTTTGTGTTTGTTGTGGCTAATCGCAAACGGTTCATCTGTGTGAAGTGTGTGCCATCAATCGCAGACACTTTGATCTGGCTGACCATTTCTGTTCTGTTGCCTAATCGCAAACAGTTAATCCTTCTGAAGCGTATGCCCTCAATCGCACACACCTTTATCTAGCTGCCCATTTCTTTTGTTCCTCCTCGTCACAAATAGTTAATCCGAGTGAACTGTATGCCATATATCGCACACGCCTTCATCTGGCTGCCCGTTTCTGTTCTTCTTCCTCATCGCAAATAGTTCATTGAACTGAACCGTATGCCCTACATCGCACATGCAACTAAAATCGGAACCGTGTTTGATGCATCCATCATCGCAAACGTTTTGCACCTTTTTTGATGGTTTTTTTACATCACCATTTGCGATTAATGCATCGCACATAGTTTCGTCAAAGGGTCTCTGATCATAGTGTCGCGTTAGCAGCATCCTGCAGTAGTGACAACCAGCCATTCGTAGTTTAGCATCTATCGCATTTGATGTTGTTAAATCCTATGTGCGTATCTTCCCATCATGGAAATATTATACTGAAGATGAAGGAAAATGCCAGTTGCAGGTGTTCGTCCAGGAGTTATGTGTAAGTAATGCTATTCGTGGCAATTACTTTGCTTTGTCCCATACATTCTACCTCCATGATGGTTATAATACAGCAAATTTTCCCATTTTTCTCTATAGAGAAGGACTGATTTGGAAACTCAGGATGAGATAACCTGTGCTAATATCTCTGCTATCTTCAAGAATGCTTGGTGGCAGTATCGGAATTACCTAAAGAAAACATACTTCACTGGCAAAGAAACTCATCAAATTCCCTGACGTTCTCCTGAGACACATTTACGGGACGATGACTGGGAACGCCTTGTTGTGTACTGGTCCCGAACCAAGAATGTGGTAAGGTCTATGAGCTCATTTTTTTGTTTTTAGGTACTATATGCCTGCGTCTTACTATACTCTGTTCGTGTAGAACAAGTGCTTAAACCTGAAGAACAACTGTTCTCATTTAAGATTCCATTGCTATCGTGCATACTGCTTTGCTCTTGTATCACTATATTTACTCATACAAACTTATTTTTATATTGAAGGATCCAATCGAAAACTCCAATGGCACAACAGGTATGTTTAAACATGTTTCTTTAACAGGTTTGCTCTTATAAATAGCTCTGTTGATTTCAATTTCAATTGTGTATACAGTTGACTTCTCATATCATGCACATTACTAGCATCACAACAGAGCCAATAGTGTTGTTGTACATGTAGACCCGTGGTACCCATCTGAAATCTTGTTGTGCCATGTAGTTTTCCACGCTTTGTATTCTTTCAATGCTGCTTTGTCTTGAACTGATATGATTTGAACCATGTCACTATTTTGATTTCGCAAGACAATGCAGTGACCATAGGACATAGATATATGTTTGTTTGATGCTTTTATTATGTACTACTTGGTAATAGAAGACTTGATAGTTTAATCATGTCCACCTTACTAATGAACTGGTTCACCGAAATGAGTTTCATATACTACATGCTAAACCTGTTATGTGTCTGCTTGTTTCTTCTTTTAGAATGCTGACAGAATATTGGGGAAGAGTGCCTTATTAAGCAATGGTAAAGGAAGTAATGCAGATAAGGTTCTGGATAGTGAGACATCCTTGTTAGTCTCCAACAAAGCTGATAAAACAGCTAAGGAAAACTATCTTGAAGACAGTGAGACAACCCCAAAGTCCTGTCTTGGTGTAGTGTCCGAGTTACTGGCCACTACCACTGGCACAAGCTATTCGAACTCACTGTCTGAATCAGTTCTGTTTCTTGAGTCTCAACTACAAGCTGAAAGAAATCGATCAGCTATGCTGCGACAAGAAGCCGAAGGACTGCGGAAGTCCCTGGAGAATTCAGATGCATACTTTCTGGTGCAACAGCAAGCGTTGGAGGATTTTAGCGCCAAACAGGAGAAAACTAATAAGCTTGCTAAGCTTATTGCCAGCATGGTGGATACCCAGGATAACGTTTCTTGAGCTCTTCTGAAGTTGTTTCAGTTATGGACTTGTTTTGCTACCGTGTTTATTTGCACTGGTGGCCAATTTAGACGGCCAGTGTATGTAATATGCTGCTTTGTTCCGTATATTTGCACTGGTGGTGAACTTTGATGCCTAGTGGAGGTAATATGTGTAATAGCCGTAATAGCCTAGCGTTAGTTGCTTGCTTATTTATTTCCTTATTGTCTTGTTTAGTTGTTTGCTTGTAGTCACTGCAGTTCTTTTTCCATGTTTTTCTAGTGGCCAGAATAACCTATTTTTATAACTAGGCCACAAAAACCATGGCAACACATGGACCATTGTAACCATGGTCCTGATACCTGCTGTAGTGACCATGGGCTTCCTACGGGCCGTAGGATCCATGGGTCATCTACGGGCCGTATACTCGTTGGGCCAAAATGGGCCGTACTATTCGTGGACCAATGACGGTCTGCAAAATGGGTCGTAAATGGGCTAGACTGGAAATCGTCTGTTTATGGCCCGACCATAACGGGCCGTTGATAGGCCGTATTTGATGACGCTATGAGAACAGCCCAACGGGTTAACGGGCCACAAACAGGCCGGCTGTAACCACGGGCTGAATTTGGCCCACAAGCGGAACAGGCCAGTAACGGACCATAAGTAAACGAATTCTGGAAATGAGCCCAAGAATAAATGGGCCCTTAAAGGCCGAAAGTTAACACGGGCTGGAAACGGCCGACGGAATAATGGGTCGTTAATGGGTATAAAGCGATACACTGTTCATTATGGGCCAGTTTCACCTCGGGCCTTTAATGGGCCCAGAGTTACAAAGGGCCTTGTATGGGCCGAAAGACGTCATGGGCCATACATGGACCAGAAGTTACAATGGTCTGGAATCATATTGGACGGCCCAGATGACGCTACTAGGCCTAATTCGGATAGGCCATAACGGGCCGTGAGTTAGCGGGTTGTAAATGGGCTATATGCGAACAGGCCGTTAACAGGCTTTCCGTGGGCCAGCCCGCTACCTTTTGAGCAAGTCAAACGGGCCGTCCGTTTCACCGGAATGGGCCTCTGTTGGGCCGTGCCATGTGTCGACGTATCATAGGAGCCTCCGGTCCAATGAGTGGATGACATCTGTCCCAACTGTGAGCCGACACGTGGTTCCTCCGGCCATTGAGAATTTTACACGTGGAAAATTCCCATTGGTCCGGGCTGTTAACGGGTTATCGGATTCAAACCGGAACCCGATAGCTTAACGGCGACCCGTTACGGTGGATGCCATGTGTCGGTTACCCTTGACGAAAGCACTTCCATGACGCGCCATTTATCATCATGGAAGTGGACACTTCTGTGATGATAATTTTGGTATTGTCATGGAACACTTCTATGACAGCACATGTATGACTATCTTGGTTCTGTCATAAAATTGTCATGGATGTACATGCATGACAGAAAACGTGACTTACTGTGACAAACACGTATCATCACGGAAGTGTATTTTTTTGTAGTACATATTAGGACCAAATTCATAACTTGTACTAATTGCCATTACTATTATCAACTCTAAAAAAGATAAAAGTGAAGCATGAGAGTGAACCTATTTCTTTAAAATATAACCATCGTCGTGCTCTAAAAAATATAAGTGAAGCACTAGAGCAACTGCCTAGCTCAAAAGATATAAGTGAAGCACATAGAGAATTCTAACAAATCACGAACAATGTGTGTCCCTCTCAAAAAGGTGTGTTTAGAAAAGATGATTGTGACAAACTGAAAAGCAAACAAAGCAAAGACTCATATAATACACGACGCTCCAAGCAAAACTCATATCATGTGATGAATAAAAATAGAGCTCCAAGTAAAATTACTGATAGTTGGTAGAAGAAAGAGAGGATATCTTCCGGGGCATCCCCAAGCTTAGATACTTAGGAGTCCTTGAATATTACCTTGGGGTGCCTCAGACATCCCCAAGTTTAGGCTCTTGCACTCCTTGTTCCTTCATCCATCGTGATCTCACTCAAAACTTGAAAACTTCAGCACACAAAACTCAACAAAAACCTTCGTGAGATCCGTTAGTATAACAAAGCGAATCACTACTTTAGGTACTATTGTAAACCAATTCATATTTTATTAATGCAATATACCTACTGTATTCTAACTTCACCACGGCTTATACCCCCCGATACAATCCATAGATTCACCAAAACAAGCAAAAAAACGCAACAAAAACAGAATCTCTCAAAAATAAAACAATATGTAATAATTCGAACAATGACCATACTTATATAACTCAAAAAATTCTAAAAAATTAGGAAAACGTGTGTAATTTGTATATCAATCATGTGTAAAAAATTCAGAATTTTACCACACTCCAGCAAATTTTAACAATTCTTCTACTAGACGCAAAAGTTTCTGTTTTTTCACAGAATCAAAGCAACTATCATCCAAATCATCCCAAAGGCTTTACTTGGCACAAACACTAATTTAAAACAAAAAAACACAAACATAACAGTATCATAATTGTGTGTACACAAAAATCCAGAAAATAAACAAGAAAAATAAGATAACTATTGGGTTGCCTCCCAACTAGTGCTATTGTTTTACGCCCCTAGCTAGGCGTAATGCATAGTTTCAAATGTTGTCATCCTTCAAATTAATTCCATAAGTGGCCTAATAATGGATTCATATGGTGGCTTAATTCTCTTTCTAGGGAAGTGTTCTATACCCTTCTTTAACAGAAATTGAAATTTTATATTCCCTTCTTTCATATCAATAATAGCACCTATGGTTCGTAGGAAAGGTCTACCAAGTATTATAGGACAAGACGGATTGCAATCAATATCAAGCACAATGAAATCAACGTGCACATAATTCCTATTTTCAAGAACAAGAACATCATTTGTGCTACCCAAAGGTTTCTTAATAGTGGAATCCGCTAAGTGCAAATTAAGAGAACATTCATCCATATTGGTAAAACCTAGCACATCACATAGAGATTTTGGTATTGTGGAAACGCTAGCACCCAAATCACATAAAGCATTGCACTCATAGTTTTTAATTTTAACTTTAATGGTAGGTTCTGATGGGGAATGAAGCATGAAAATCAAAAAAATTCCTACGAACACCCAAGATCTAATCTAGGAGATGCAAGGCAATGAGAGGGGAGTGTGTCTACATACCCTTGTAGACTGAAAGCGTTAGTGTCGTAACACGGTTGATGTAGTCGTACTCTTCACGATCCAATCCGATCTAGTGTCGAATGGACGACACCTTCGAGATTAGCACATGTTCAGCTCGGTGGCGTCCTCTCCTTCTTGATCCAGCAAGTGAGGGAGAGGAGGTAGATGAGATATGAACCAACACGACGGTGTGGTGGTGGTGGTGGCACCGAAATTCCGGCAGGGCTTCGCCAAGCGCTGACGAAACGTGGAGGAGGAGTAACGGGAGGGAGACGGGGCAAGCGTGGAAGCGTTGGCTGCCCCCTACGCCTCCCCACTATATATAGGGGTGAGGGAGGGGCGTGCCAGCCCTAGCCCCCCTTCCAAGGCAGGGGGCGGCGGCCAAGGGGGGAGGAGTGCCCTCCAAGCCAAGTGGAGGCCCTCCCCCTTAGGGTTTCCCCTTCCCATGTGCATGGGCCTTGTAGGGGCTGGTGGCCCTGACCCATTAAGGCAAGGGCACCCCCTACAGCCCATGCTATTGTATGGGATGTGGTGGATGTTGGGGAACGTAGTAATAGTTCAAAAATTTCCTACGTGTCACCAAGATCAATCTAGGAGATGCTAGCAACAAGCGAGAGGGAGTGCATCTTCATACCCTTGAAGATCGCTAAGTGGAAGCGTTATAAGAACGCGGTTGATGGAGTCGTACTCGCGGCGATTCAAATCGCGGAAGATCCGATCCAAGCGCCGAACGGACGGTGCCTCTGCGTTCAACACACGTACAGCCCGGGGACATCTCCTCCTTCTTGATCCAGCAAGGGGAGAGGAGAAGTTGAGGGAGAACTCCGGCAGCAAGACGGCATGGTGGTCAAGCTCGTGGTTCTCCGGCAGGGCTTCGCCAAGCACTACGAAGGAGGAGGAGGTGTAGGAGGAGGGAGGGCTGCACTAGGGGAAGGGGTACGGCTGCCCTCCCACCCCACCCCCACTATTTATAGGGTGAAGGGGAGAGGGGGCTGACCCCCTTAGATGCATCTAGAGGGGGGGCGGCGGCCAGGAGGGGGAGACTTGCCCCCCAAGCAGGTGGGAGGCGCCCCCACCCCCTAGGGTTTCCAACCCTAGGCGCCTTGGGCCTTTGGGGGTGCGCACCAGCCCACTAGGGGGCTGGTTCCCACTCATGTTCAGCCCACTAAGCCCTCCAGGGTAGGTGGCCCTACCCGGTGGACCCCCGGACACCTTTCGGTGGTCCCGGTACAATACCGATAACCCCCGAAACTATTCCGGCGACTGAAACTGGACTTCCCATATATAAATCTTCACCTCTGAACCATTCCGGGACTCCTCGTGATGTCTGGGATCTCATCCGAGACTCCGAACAACCTCCGGTAACCACATACAATTTCCCATTACAACTCTAGCATCACCGAACCTTAAGTGTGTAGACCCTATGGGTTCGGGAACCATGCAGACATGACCGAGACACCTCTCCGGCCAATAACCAATAGCGGGATCTGGATACCCATATTGGCTCCCACATGTTCCACGATGATCTCATCGGATGAACCACGATGTCGGGGATTCAATCAATCCCGTATACAATTCCCTTTGTCCATCGGTATGTTACTTGCCCGAGATTCGATCGTCGGTATCCCTATACCTTGTTCAATCTCGTTACCGGCAAGTCTCTTTACTCGTTCCATAACGCATGATCCCGTGGCTAACTCCTTAGTCACATTGAGCTCATTATGATGATGCATTACCGAGTGGGCCCGGAGATACCTCTCCGTCATACGGAGTGACAAATCCCAGTCTCGATTCATGCCAACCCAACAGACACTTTCGGAGATACCTGTAGTGCACCTTTATGGTCACCCAGTTACGTTGTGACATTTGATACACCCAAAGCATTCCTACGGTATCTGGGAGTTGCACAATCTCATGGTCTAAGGAAATGATACTTGACATTAGAAAATCTCTAGCAAACGAACTACACGATCTTGTGCTATGCTTAGGATTGGGTCTTGTCCATCACATCATTCTCCTAATAATGTGATCCCGTTATCAACGACATCCAATGTCCATGGTCAGGAAACCACAACCATCTATTGATCAACGAGCTAGTCAACTAGAGGCTCACTAGGGACATGTTGTGGTCTATGTATTCACACATGTATTACGGTTTCCGGTTAATACAATTATAGCATGAACAATAGACAATTATCATGAACAAGGAAATATAATAATAACCATTTTATTATTGCCTCTAGGGCATATTTCCAACAGTCTCCCACTTGCACTAGAGTCAATAATCTAGTTACATTGTGATGAATCGAACACCCATAGAGTTCTGGTGCTGATCATGTTTTGCTCGTGGAAGAGGTTTAGTCAACGGATCTGCGACATTCAGATCCGCGTGTACTTCACAAATCTTTATGTCATATTGTAGATGCTGCTACCATGCTCCACTTGGAGCTATTCCAAATGGCTGCTCCACTATACATATCTGGTTTGCTACTCAGAGTCATCCGGATTGGTGTTAAAGCTTGCATCGACGTAACCCTTTACGTCGAACTCTTTATCACCTCCATAACCAAGAAACATTTCCTTATTCCTCTAAGGATAATTTTGACCGCTGTCCAGTGATCCACTCCTGGATCACTCTTGTACCCCCTTGCTAGACATGTGGCAAGGCACACATCAGGTGCGGTACACAGCATGGCATACCGTATAGAGCCTATGGCTGAGGCATAGGGGACGACCTTCGTCCTTTTTCGTTCTTCTGCCGTGGTCGAGCTTTGAGTCTTACTCCACTTCACACCTTACAACTCAGGCAAGAACTCATTCTTTGACTGATCCATTTTGAACTCCTTCAAAATCATGTCAAGGTATGTGCTCTGTGAAAGTCTTATCAAGCGTCTTGATCTATCTCTATAGATCTTGTCGCCCAATATGTAAGCAGCTTTACCGAGGTCTTCCTTTGAAAAACTCCTTTCAAACAACCCTTTATGCTTTCCAGAAATTCTACATCATTTCCGATCAACAATATGTCATCCACATATACTTATCAGAAATGTTATAATGCTCCCACTCACTTTCTTGTAAATACAAGTTTCTTGGAAACTTTGTATAAACCCAAAAGCTTTGATCACCTCATCAAAGCATATATTCCAACTCCGAGATGCTTGCTCCAGTCCATAGAAGGATCGCCGGAGCTTGCATACCTTTTAGCATCCTTAGGATCGACAAAACCTTCTGGTTGTATCACATACAACCTTTCCTCACGGAAACCGTAAAGGAAACTTTGTTTTGACATCCATCTGCCAGATTTCGTAATCTGAAAATGCAGCAACTGCTAACATAATCCCAATAGACTTTAGCATCGCTACGAGTGAGAAAGTGTCATCATAGTCAACTCCTTGAACTTGTCGGAAACCCTTTGCGACAAGTCGAGCTCTATAAATGGTGACATTACCATCAGCGTCTATCTTCTTCTTAAAGATCCATTTATTCTCAATGGCTTGCCGATCATCGGGCAAGTCCACCAAAGTCCATACTTTGTTCTCATACATGGATCCTATCTCGGATTTCATGGCTCCTAGCCATTTGTTGGAATCCGGGCCCACCATCGCTTCTCCATAGCTTGTAGGTTCATCGTTGTCCAACAACATGACCTCTAAGACAGGGTTACCGTACCACTCAGGAGTAGTACGTATCCTTGTCGACCTACGAGGTTCGATAGTAACTTGATCCGAACCTTCATGATCACTATCATTAGCTTCCTCTTCAACTGACGTAGGTGTCACAGAAACATCTTTCTGCGCTTCACTACTCACTAGTTGAAGTAAAGGTTCAACAACCTCATCAAGTTCTATCTTCCTCCCACTCAATTCTTTCGAGAGAAACTCTTTCTCGAGAAAGGACCCGTTCTTAGCGACAAACACTTTGCCCTCAGATCTAAGATAGAAGGCATACCCAATCGTCTCCTTTGGGTATCCTATGAAGATGCATTTGTCCGCTTTGGTTTCGAGCTTATTAGGCTGAAGCCTTTCCACATAAGCGTCGCAGCCCCAAACCTTAAGAAACGACAACTTAGGTTTCTTGCCAAACCATAATTCATACGGTGTCGTCTCAACGGATTTAGATGGTGCCCTATTTAAAGTGAATGTAGTTGTCTCTAATGCATAACCCCAAAACGATAGTGATATATCGGCAAGAGACATCATAGAATGCACCATATCCAATAAGGTACGATTACGACGTTCGGACACACCATTACACTATGGTGTTCCAGGCGGCGTCAGTTGTGAAACAATTCCACATTGTCTTAAGTGATTTCCAAACTCATAACTCAGATACTCCCCCTTTCGATCATATCGTAGAAATTTGATCTTCTTGTTACGATGATTCTCAACTTCACTCTGAAATTGCTTGAACTTTTCAGACATTTCAGACTTATGCTTCATCAAGTAAATATACCCATATCTACTCAAATCATCGGTGAAGGTGAGAAAGTAACGATATCCACCGCGCGTGTCAACACTCATCGGGCCGCACACATCAGTATGTATGATTTCCAACAAGTCAATTGCCCGTTCCATTGTACCAGAAATGGAGTTTTAGTCATCTTGCCCACGAGGCATGGTTCGCATGTGTCAAGTGATTCAAAATCAAGTGACTCCAAAAGTCCATCAGCATGGAGTTTCTTCATGCGCTTTACACCAACATGACCTAAGCGGCAACGCCACAAGAAAGTGGTATTATCATTATCAACTCTACATCTTTTGGCCTCAATGTTATGAACATGTGTATCACTACGATCGAGATTCAATAAACCATTCACCTTGGGTGCATGACCATAGAAGGTATTATTCATGTAAATAGAATAACCATTATTCTCTGATTTAAATGAACAATCGTATTGCAATAAACACGATCTAATCATGTTCATGCTCAACGCAGACACCAAATAACATTTATCTAGGTTCAA